>CM055817.1:10394977-10661616 GCA_029582265.1 Zoroaster sp. YZ-2022 | reverse complement strand
ACAGTGGGGGGTCCCCCGGGTGGGGCCAGAATTTCCAGTGAACCCGCACAGTCCCACAGTCGTAATGGTCTCCTGTCGTTCCCAACCGGATCGGAAATCTAACTTTCCTGTCGTCCTCCTTGATCTCGGCCGGCTATCACCTTGGTAGGTAGGCTGCAACAGAAAAACAAGGCAAATGAGGATTAATCTCGGTCTTACATTTGTAAATACAATATCTCAATGCTACTTTGCTGCATGTGCACAGGCCAGGGGGTCATGCACAAAATGAATATTGTGCTGAGAAAAGAAATATGGCGGCTTCCATCCACTCTCCAAAACTCGTTGCCGATAAATTTTCGTTTTAATGTGGATTGTGAAAGTGAATTTCAACTTCTTGTGTTATATGACTTATAAGGGCCTTTCGAATACGAGGTATTTTTGGAAGTTTGAGACTAAGAGCATTTTCAGCTTGTTGACGCTAAATAGCACGACTGGCTATGGGTGGATGCTAAAATTTCTATGCTATATCTATACTTCAACTTGCTGTTTCAATGAACACAAATAGGCCTATTACCCCAACAAACTACTTAAAATTGTACATTTTCACTCGAGTAATTTGTGCATGACTTTTTTGACCCAATCCAGGGGGTGGGTATTTGGTCAGTCAAGGGATCCATTTTCAAAATTTACATTCCTCAACTCCAACAACCCCCTTGAGCATATACCAAAAATGCATCCAATATTTACGCTATAGCCTAGGACAATAAGTAAATTACATTAATTTGCATTGGGCCCGAAGAGTAACGTTAGATGTTAGTTATTCATTTTTATTGTGATTTAGGCCTACCTACCTCTTGAACGAATTCCGCTGGAAGTTCTACTATAGTCTAGATAATGTGCTGTCGTCATCCGTTACTTCGTCATCTGATTCTGAGCCACTGTCTGCCAAAATCTCGGCCAAAATGCCATCATTTATGTCCGTTTCCATCATGATTGCAACTAAAAACTGACCGTTCGCGTTCTGGACGCAGGGACGCTAGCACCAGGAAACCGCAAAGCTAAAGTGACGTGTTCATTCTTTTCATAAAACTTGCGTAAACTGCATTCCTGTCAATAGAGGGCGCCAACCAAAAAACCCACTCAAGCATTTTCAGGCGGTGAATTAAGGAGCCGTGGTAGTCAAGGGCATGCCGATTCCCGGCACCTTTTAGAGCCCACGGGATCGAAGCGTATCACAACAAAGGCTCTTTTTAGAGCCCGTGGGATCGAAAGGGTTAAAGAAACATTTTTTTTCCTAATCTGACTTGGGAAACACTCAGGACATCTAGTGTATTCCAGAGGTAATATTTCTGTGAAAAAATGTAAACATATTGCCCCACTGAAAAATGACAGGTTTAAACATACTTCGTTCATCTATCATGTTATGCAGTTTCAAATGGATAACCAGGCATCATGCATCAGTTTATTCCTAGTATTCAGTGTTTTCCTTTCAATGATTCTAAAATAAAAAATTGTTTGCTCCATAAAAATTTCAAAAATACTTTTTATTTCTTATTATGACAATATGAGAGTTTTACAAAGTTACCCCTATTAGGGGAGGATCCGGATTGACAGAAAAAGGGGCATATATGCATAATGAAACATATGCTAAGTGGGCAAATAACCAGCCTTCCTCCTCATAATGTGAACATATCTTGGGAAAACTATAAAAAGTGAGTTGTTTCATGGCGTAAATAGACTACAAAGGAAAGGAAAAATCCCCCAATCCTGCATCCCCATATCGTCCAGCGCCAGGTAGAAGGTCGTGCGGCTCTATGACCTTATTCCGGGCACACAAAGAACAACTTTTTGTCCCAGCAGAAGGTTGTAAGCAATTAAATAGCTCCATTGAAAAAAATTAGGGCATAACTATTATATACTTATGGCAGGAATTACTCCCAAGACATGTTTTTCCATTCCCTTGCGGAATTTAACTTTCCTACAATGACTTATAAATGGCAGAAAAACGACTCAGTTTTCTTTAAATACAATTTTGCACATTAATTGCTTACGACCTTTTGCCAGTCACACTTTCGTTACGTCCTTCTTCGATCAGTGTGCTCTGATCGTCCTCAGGAGAAGTGAGGACTTAATTAAGGTAACTGTGGACCGACAAAGGGATTGCCAATCAATTACCAATCAACGGTAGATTTCCTCCAAAACGGACTTGCACCTTGGCCTTGAGATTGCTCTGAGAGGATCTCCTGTCTGAGAAAGTAATCAGGCTCAGGATTTCCTGCCACAGTATCAATTGAGTCATTTTGTAACTAATCCACATACCTTTTTTATTGTAACTGTCCTGAAACTGTTCTGTGTTTCCTCCAATAAAGACCTGAAATACAATGAGTAAATTTTCTGTTTATAAATTTTACATTTATCACCAGGCTTACTGATATTGTACTCAAAAACATGTGTTTAAATCCCATGGTCAACACAAACCATGCCTTAGACGCCACCATTTTGATTAGAGTGCACTCCACTAAATAAACTCCCATTGCAACCAATGCTAAATATAAAATAATAAATAAATCATTAAAAAATACTTAGAAATTCTAAAATAAAATTATTTTATTTTCAATTACATGTGGATTGTCCAGAGGCCTGTCAAGTTATTCGCATCCCAATGGAACCCACCCTCGACACTAGTGAAAATGCCAACACTAAAAGTATCCATTTTGGAGAAAGGCCTTACACTAAATCAAATTAGGACTACTTTTTCAGGGCATTGTGTATCCAAACAATTCAAAGTTGAAAGTCAAGGATCCCCAGGTCATGATACTGGACCATTTTTTACACAAAATGTATGAGCCTCAACTCTTTGTTTTTCAGACAAATTTGAGGACATATACATGTACAAATTATGATAAGCAACTCAGCGCATGAATTTACAGGCTCCGGCTGTACCATTCAAGGGATTTCATCGGATACATTGTGCTGAAGATCTAACATCACGCTTCGAGGCTCACGCCTAGCCATCACCCAAGATCAAAACTGAATCTCCAGTATCTGGCATAATTCATGAGCCTCAAAGTGTGACGTCAGATTATCAGTCTAGGTATAGTGGGTAGCACATCCTATCGTATCCACGAGTTCTACATTATGATACAGTGTGCTACTCAGACGTACATGAATGCTGTAAAGAGACAATTCCAGATAACAAGTCTTAGAAAGACGTCACTCATGCTATTACTTTTTAGTGGTTTCCCGCCTACCAGCCGAAATGCTTTAAAGGTCATGCATGTCAATTCAATATGTAAAATAAGAAGTCTATTACCTGTATGAAGTGTGCCACTAGCCTGTAGTAATGTGTATTAGTCTACATGTTATATTGGTAGTTTTTATTGTTTACCAAGAAAACACACTAAGCAAGTATTTTTTCTACAAGCACAGGACAATTGGTAAAATGCTCTCAAATTTAATGCTCTTCTGTGCCTAATCTCCTTTAAGATACATTTGTACAATAGAACCATGCTGTTTACAACAGCCCATTATTGTAGCCAAATGAGCATGCAACATTTAGCAGTGCTAGCTAACCATACTTCTCACTAACTATTTTCACTTGGGTTTGAATTTTGATATGAATAGATTTAACCAGAGCACTGAATATTTTGCAACACGAACAATGAACTATTTTTAAAGGAAAGGGCACCCATAACAGTTGTAGAATATTATAAAAGAACAAAACAATAAACTGTTGCTCACTTGTTCTCCTATTTGTTTTTGTCTCTCGTTGAATATCTTGGTTTTGACTGCTCTGATTTTTTTTCCTTTAGTAGGACGACAGCAATTATATGTTTTAGAATAAATGTCTCCACGGTCTGCTTGGCTACACAATGTTAAAACAATAAATATATTATTATGACTTGTTGAGTTCAGTGTTTTCATATCGAAGTGCATAATGATTTTCTCATCCCTGCAAGTGCATCCTGTGATAGCAATGTTAATCTTGTGAGGCTTAATGAATTATGTATTCCTGCATTTAAAAAAAAATTCATCAAGTGTTCTGCAAATAGCTAATACTATTAAATGATTCCAACACTAAATGGTTAAATGGTTGCCACAGCACATGAAACAAATAATGGACATCCACACAAACCATTGATCAGGCATGGTGGTGTTGTTGACGACACTCCTGATTGTGAGACTTAAACAGCATAGTGATTCCTTCTCACTGTACATAATTGCAATGTTTGTATTTAGTTGTGATTCAATACAAATAAATGCTGGTTTACACATGTCTCAGCCAATTTGTTAACCTCAAATGGTCCCCAGATGATCATTTACACATTTAGGGATCAAGGGCAACACCAGTCAGGTGAAGGTCAATAACATTATCCGTCATATGTTCAAACTCATAAGAATTTTAAAAGAGTTGTTTTTTCATATCTAAAAACAATCCTGCTTAAAACAGTTTTGAGATGATTATAAGGATATAATGAACAATGTATAACAATTGCAGGATTTCTAGCAAACCCATACTTAAACAAAATACAAATGTAAATGTAATTTCAGGCATTTCAGCAGACTCATATGACCAAGTAGGACAAAAGTTGGACAGAGATTTCAAGAAATAAAAAGTGGGACAAAAGAAAGAAAATTGGATGAAAAAAGTACGACAAAAGAAGGTCTCTATAGGGTTTACTATAACCTTCACACAACAAGTCGCACACACAAATCACAAAAGTATATTTCCCCTTGTGGAGCTTTAATTAACACTTACAAAGTGTCATGGAAATGAATTGTTACATTTTTATTACATTTACTTGACTAATTTGCATCTACACACTAATTTTAAGTAGGGTTTGCAGAGGAAAATGTATAAGAAATAGGATGGATGGAAATCCTGTATCACTCATGATTAAACAAGTGTAAACAAGTTATTGCTTTATATCCTTACTTGGGAGTGATCCTTTGGCACAACTTTTGTCCACTTTTGTCCATGATGTAGTGTCTAAATTCCCGTTTGACAAGCCATGTTTCTGCTGGTTTCCATCTTGTGAATGGCCTTTCTAATAAGTTAAATAAAAAGCACACATTTTGGTCTTTACAGGTAGATAATGTGGAGAAGCAACATTTAGAAAAAACGGATTAAAAACAGAGTTAAGTATAGCATTAGCATGTATAAACCAATGTACATGTACAGTGTATGTAGGTTGGCTTTTTAGTCCCTAGCAGAGTACGTAGGTTTTCTCTATACCTATTCAGGGCTGGTCCCCGCCCCTAAAACTTCATTATTATCAAAGACATGGCATGGTTGCCATGACAATGGGAATCAGTGATTTTGATTGACAGACTAAAACAAAGTCCATGTAAAGCCAGTGAAAGGATCTAAGTGGTCATAGGTAGTAAAAAGAGCAAGCCTGAGTGACAATGTATATACCCACTGCATATGGGAAGTGAAGGTGACAATACTAGGCTGATTAAGGAATTATTTTATGATAGCTGCATATGTATCATTTTGCAGAGTTGAAATGACTCATCAAGAACAGCAACATGACCACGGTCAGGCTCAGGCATCCCCCCATGTGGCAAGATGGTATTAATTGTTCAGGAGGGGGACCCCCCATGACAACATCATATAACAGCAACAATAATCAAGGGATGCTGTATTTTTTTCAAACTATAACAACATGTGCTCATCATCGTTAATGTTTTGGTCTAAGGGATGCAAGCACAACTATAAACATGTCATGATAGTGTAAGTTTCCATTCCAATGGCATTACCTGTAGAAGAGCATGCTCCAGCCCATTGATGACGACTTCAAAGGTGGTTGTTGCTTACCAACAGGACAGAATTCAGATCCCTAAAGGATAAAAAATATATGTATGAAATTTACCAAATTTAGTAAAAATAAAATGCAGCAACCTAACAACAAGGACACATTCATGTTTGCTCTCTTTAGCCGAATTTGAGACACCGAGTCAGAATTGAGAAAGCACAATTTCTGCAAACATGGCGGGGGATGCTACAATTAGTTTAGATATCCAGGGAACTTGTTTGGAATAAGGGTTGATAACTTAAATGAAGTCTACTTCATCCAATTTGGCACAGATATTGTTAGGGAAGGTACAGCAGTGGTATTTGGTAATTTGGGCAAATCTGCTTTAACATACATGTATATGCTTGAATTCTTTGAATCAAGCTGGACCACTGTTGCACCTTCCCTTTAAGAAAGAAATTGAAGCAAGCCACATAACCAAAAAGATTAACAGAAAGTATCTGAAGTTCTAATACAACAGCTATTCACTGTGTATAAGCAGCCATTATTTCTATGATAATCACAGTGTTATATCAACTTGAGGCAGTTTAATCTATTCATGTTACGGTTGTGCGTCTATTTGGTCCATGATCACAGCATGCAATAGCTCTATGATCACAGTGCAGTTGAGGAAATTGATGCAGAGTTGATGTAAAGAAAGTTTATTTTCTTGGGTAAATGTTTAACACAAACTAACTGTTGACATCAATGAGCTTCAAAGGACCAGGACAACATTTTTGGATGTCAGCAATATTTGTTAAAAATACTAATATTCCCAAAATATCTACAAAAGTTAAATATTTAAAACTGTTTGTCAATTACCACAATATTTTTGCGATATTGTACCACGATAATGGAATTATTCACATGGATTCCTACCATTTTAGCATCCCAAAGATGCCAGCAGACTGGCTAAACCCAACAAATTGGCTGTTAGTGTTACCCAAACAACTGAAAACCTCACAGTTTTATTCAAACAATGTTTGGATTTACCATAAATTCATCACTGATTATTAATGGTAAGAAATTAACATCGATTTGATAATTTCTTTAAGAAACAAAAAAGTCATAACAGCATATGGTATAACAACTTCTTGGTTGACTTCATTTCTGTTAACTTACTATGCACTTACTACAGGGGATCCATAAGTTATTGAAATAAACTGCTGAAATAATTCAAAATCAAAACGTGAAAAATTGTATTACCTGTAGAAGAGATGCAACAGCCTATTGATGATGACTTGACAGCTAGTTTTTGCTTACCAACAGGGTTGAATGCAGATCCCAAGGTAGCTTCCCTTCTGAAAAATATAACATTGCAGAATTGTGTTAAATGACAGTGCTGCGAGAGCACTTTATTTAGTCACATTCAAAATGTTTCATATGTTTCGGAAGATATAATTTCTCACGCTAACAAATATTGAAAAGTTGGATTAGAAAACAACCCACTGTTATGATGTGAAAAATGTAAACCACTTATTACCTGATGTTCCGTCTATGGTACTCATTATTTGCCCACTGATGTTATCTCTCTGATTGCCAAGGGACACTGGTACACATTTTGGTTAATATCATTTTGGTTAAAAAACATACAATGGCTCTTCTTGCAATAATGTTTTATTTGAAAAAATTCCCGTCATTAGTGGTGCTGCCTTGTTTTTTCCTATTAATCATGTTTTTTCACAGTTTTGTATTTTGTTGCATACCAACAGTACAATCATTAATTTCAAGTGAGTCATATGATACAGAGTTTCCAGCATTGAACAACAGTATATATACTTCATTCTCTATGGACATTATTGTTTATATTGAGGGTGAATCCAAACAAAATGCTGCCAATATCATGTACATGTAATACTCAATGTTGCGTTGTACATCAGTATCCAGTACATAAACCCCATGCTAATTTTATTCAGACTACTCACATGTACCTCTGCATGGTTGTTCCTTTAAATCCATTATTCTACTTGAATAAGATGTTAAGACAGAAGCTTAAATAAATGACCAAGCATATGAAACCTCTTTAACACAAATACTGGTTACCCAGTAGTGGAAACCACACACAAGTCCGATATAGATTGTGAATTGTGGGGGCCCAAAAAAGTAAATAAATAAACAAATACTAGAGATTCGAGTTTGTTTACACAAACTCTAGGTGTTCGGGAGGAAGTAAAGGTCAAATTGGGGTCACCTTTGTGTAAAATTGTTTTGACAAATAACGATCTGTACAATGGTGCAAATATTGTGAATTTACCTCTTGTGGAAGATTTTTTTTTTAATATTAAACTTTGACTTCCGGTTTAGACAGGGAGTAAAGGTCAAATTGGGGTCAACTTTGTGTAAAATTGTTTTGACAATTAACGATCTGTACAATGGTACAACAATTGTGAATTTACCTCTTGTGGTTGTTGAGATATGATTT
The DNA here is from genome assembly GCA_029582265.1 of Zoroaster sp. YZ-2022. Taxonomy (NCBI): domain Eukaryota; kingdom Metazoa; phylum Echinodermata; class Asteroidea; order Forcipulatida; family Zoroasteridae; genus Zoroaster; species Zoroaster sp. YZ-2022. The sequence goes on along the minus strand of CM055817.1, from coordinate 10,653,417 downwards.
TTTTAAATATTAAACTTTGACTTCCGGTTTGGACAGGAAGTAAGGTCAAATTGGGTTCACCTTTTTGTAAATATTTTGTGACAATTAACGACCTGTACAATGGTACAAAAAATGTTAATTTACCTCTTGCAGTTGATGAGATACGATTTTTTTAAATATTAAACTTTGACTTCCGGTTTGGACAGGAAGTAAGGTCAAATTGGGGTCACTCACAACTCGTGTTTCATCTGCTTGTTAAGTTCTAAGTACATGCCAAGTTTCAAGTTCATGTAAAGTTTGCAAATATGTGTTTGTTACCGACTATTAAGCAATCCGAATAGCGTAACGGGAAACTTCATGCTAAACTTGGCATAGGAGCCTTGCTCGATGAATAATAATTCTGCACTGATTGTAAAGACCACTAAAGTTGTATAGCGCCCTCTATAGTTAGAATTTCTAACGCACAAAATGGCGAACATACACTGAATGTGGGTCGTTACGTATGTGGACTTGACGTCATCATGACGTCACTGTTGCGGTTTCCTGATCATCATGACGTCACTAGGTTTCATCTACAAGTTAAGGTCTAACTATGTGTGAAGTTTGAAGGTTTTTTAAACTTGGCAAGTATGTTTTTGTTTGCGGACAAGATGGGGGAGAAGAAGAAGAAGAAGTAAAACAAAAAATAATAATAAAAAAACGAACAAAAACAAGAGGTGTTTCGGGCATATACCCGAACACCTAAAAATGATGTGGACAGACAGAAGTCCCCATTTACCCTTTTAAAATCCTCTCTCAATAGGAAAATGTCTGCATGGCATGGTGTAGGCCAGGGCAGAGAGTTGTACTTTATGGATGAACCAAGGATATATTGAACATGGTTTAAAGTATTGTTGCATTCCCCACTTTTGTGGGTCAACAAAATAATAGGGTGGACACAAACTTAGTTGTGACAATATCAGTTGGGGTTGTTTTATTATCGTTTCTGCATTCAACAACAATAAAAGGCACTAATGACATATAAAAAGAGTGGTAGCGTAGTTCAATAATTAGACTTAATAGTTAGACATAATACAAGTTCCGAATGGTGTGTACGAATAATACCAACTACAAAGGGATCGGATACAGCCAGGACCATCATACGTTCATGCGGCTTGTCACTCGGTATATGGTACGGGCACTGCTACACCGAGAGACGGACGGCTGGTCGGTCTCCTCGACGGGGACCACCAGGGTTTGAATACACGGGGTGTCTGGACGGGGCCACAGTGTATATTAGACCGCATTATGCTTGGCGAACCAAATGGTCATATCGACGCACTGCACCATTGGTTCAACGAACGAGGGTCTGGACTGTAATAGTTCGGTATATCGCACTGTCATGGATCGGACCGAGTCACACAGATATAATTCGGAACCGCACTTCGCCGAGATGAGGAAATCTCTGGGCTTATATAGAAATCTGGGGCCTAGGAATGAATAAAACATTGGCCTAGTTTAACGTCTTAGCCAATGAGAAGCTTGCCTTCTGCGTCTACGGGTAGAAATGTGTGCAAAATCATGGTATACAACAGGTCCTTGTTCCATAATAAGGAAAGGTATTTGACGAAAGTAAAGTGAGTGACAACTTAGAAAGGAGGGCGTGTTCTACGGGTAATGCTTACTGGGGATGCTAAGCTATTGCATGAGGGGAGCAGCGGTTGCGCATGGGAGCACGGCACACGGACCAATGGCTATGACTGAGCGGGTCAGTCACGGTGACTGTTTGGCCGTGCTACATCCACGAACCGTGTTCGGTGTGTAGGGAGGAAATTAGGAGAAAAATAGACCAAAGGACAAAGGACGGCTCCAAGCCACGTGGTGGGAGGGTGTGGCACGCACACAAGGCTCTCACTGGTGTTGCATTATGCATTGCGTTAGCGCAGGATATGCATGAGCAAAAGTAGCGGCCTTGTATGGATTGCATATTCATAGCGGACAATCAAGGGTCCGGGAAAACAAACCCTGGGACTTAGACTGCTTGAAATTGCATCATAAGCAAAATATTGGAAGTGGAAGAAATGAAATAGAGGATGCTAATATGTATCAAAATCAAAGGGTAAGATTCGTAACAGTACGAAATGATAAGAGACAATAGGTCCTCATTAATTTAGCAATTACCAAAGATTTACCTTCCCTTTAAGTATGTGCATTGCACTGAGAACAAACTTTTAAAGATCACCAATGTTTGTTTTATAAGAATAATTAAGGAAAGTAATTATAGTGAATCTGTGGTTGGCAAAGAAAGCCTTGGAGAACATTTGTTGTAATTTATTAACAAATTGGGCATTTTAATTGGTTTTTATTTTAGAAAAATGACATGCATGAAATAGAAAATGTTTTCAGATCCATCATTTTTAAGTACACACCTTTGCTTAGATCCATCAAATCATCAGGTGGATATGTCTGTCTTGGAGACAGCAATGTATTATCTATGAGTCATGTTGAGGTGAATGAAATGTATAGCTTCACATAATCAGTACTCACATACAAACTTATTATTTTCTCATCACTACTTACAGTACATGTATCACCAGCGGTGATGTTTTTTTCAAGAATACCAAAGTGTATACAGGGGCTTTATAATATGCGACTCGAGTTGGACTTGAGTTAAAGTCTGATTCATACAAGTCTGCTAGTAAGCACAGGTACATAGCATATGTACATGTAGATGTACAAAACCAGGCCACCTATAAAAATAATAGATTTATTAACAAAGAAGAAAAAAAGAACTTCAAAGACTGATAGAAAAACACATGGTCAAGTCAAACAGGGGCAAATTTCACCCCCCAGCAAACTCACCCCCAGCCAACTCACCCCCTACATAACAAATATTAAAATGTTGACAGGAACAAACTTGCATACTAGCCTCAATGGCAACTGTTAAGGGTTTTTCTAGTGCTGTGATAGATGATATTCATGTGACTTTTAACATGTTGTCATTGGTGGCAGATCGGGAAGCAACAACATATGAACGTGTACGTCACGTCACATATAGCACATACCATACAAATTTGCATAAGTTTACTCATCTATTTCCATTCCTGACCTTCACTATGACACAATAGAAGCAGCCTAATGTTGAGTAGCCTTTAGTCAAGGTGCACGCAGCAACCCCACAACACAATGTCCAAAAAAGCTACGTGCCTTTACAGTCTGTTCTGTGGACGCTACTACTGAATTATTCATAAACCTCTGGTAGTACATGTATGATTAATTTATGTTTGCAAATTATTTTATTTAAACCAATCACCATAGGCAAAGTGTTGGGATCATCTATATTTAATTAGTTGTTATCATAACAAGTTAGTAATAATGCATTAACATTTCTCTAACAAATTAGTAGAGAAATATAAAAAAACATAAGACCACAGAACATTATTGAATATTACATGAACACAAAGGATGAAAAACTGCACTTGACACTTGATAGTTTCAATTTTTACCAGTGTGACATTGGACAAATGAAATCGACTGCTTTGAAATAAACAATGACCTTTAATGAAAAAAAGAGAATTAAGAGAGTTGCACTAACGGTACATAATAAAAATCGCATCAAGCTTACTTTAAAAAAATAGTAAATAATAATAACAGTAATAATGGCTCAAACTACATTAATGACTTAAACTACAATTTAATACTTACATTTTTAAGTCAACAAAACGTTGGCTCGTCAAGGGCACTTTGTTTCACCTCTTTGAATTGCTTCAGTTCCTTGTATGGCTTTATTTTCTATTACAAAAACAAACAAATCGTCGCAGTTTTCACGAAGTGACATATTCGTCCACGTCGTGGTAAAATCGCGTTGCGAGATATAAGCAATTGAAGTCGGTTAAGTTTTAAAACTGCGGTTTCGATGTCGTTTTAATCTCGAAGATCATTAATTTTTACTTTGTTGGAAAGCTGAAATCTCATAATGATACGTAACTGTATTCGTTTTGTAGAGGAAAATAACCATAAACGAGTAACAAACTTATAAACCAAACAGTCACTTCGTGAAAACTGCACACGCTGTTGTGCAGTTTTCACGAACTGACGTTTCCCGTGCATTAGTATATGGACACGCGTCAACTTCGTGGAACACACGTGTGGCGTGATCGAATTGTGTCACTTCGTGAAAACTTAAAAACATGCCGTTCGCATAAAATACATGCAGTAATACATGCACAAGGCTGCAATCGGTCACTTCGTGAAAACTTAAAACCACAGTATACTTCAATTTTACAAAAACGTCATTACTTTAATTAGAAAACTAGATAGTTTTGAGGATTAAAACTTGGTGAAATGAAAGATAACAGTATTTGAAGTCCAAATATTGACTAAACTCATTTTCCCAAAAAAACAATTTTTTTAGCAATCCGTCACTTCGTGAAAACTGCGACGAAATGTACTAGGCATTTAAACTGGAAAGCTGGACTTTGATACTTGTCAACTCAATGAAATTACATTTATTGGATGGCAAGACGAATTGCAACAAATTTCAGTTGTAGATACACAATACAAATATGCAGAGCGGCGTGCCCACTTTTACACAGCAATGTAAAGTCATTACCTTGCAGTTTAGTTTCAGGCCATGTGCTATCATTGATCATTCAACCATAGCAAGTGGATTTGGTAGCATGTCAACACTGGCAAACAAATTATTTAAAACTTACGATGAGCCAACAAATAAAAAACAAGTTGACAACATTACTTTTTCATAGATTACCATGAAACAACCATAATGTGAGGTATTGCTTTTTAAATAAATTTAGCTATAGTCTCTGGGGCAACAAAACCAGCACAGCCAATTATGCGACATATCACATACAACATTATGTTACATGTACACTGTACTTACCTTCTGTACCATGTTATCCATGAAAGTTTGAATTATTTCTCCCTTCAAAGACCTTTATGAGACACACACTCCCCTCAATAATCAAGCAAAAAATCCCGTCTTTGAAAGACTTTGTAGTGAAGACACCATGCCCTGTAGAAGCAGAATTGTCACAATCCATCAGCTAGCATCATGTGACTGTCATCATACAGATGGGTTAAAATACAAATGGGTCATTCCATGTAAATTCCTCAAATTTTGTAGGATATTTGGTATAAACCCCTTCAATTCAAATCGCACGTCTCTTGGCCATTTTATTTGTGGAGATGTGGATTAATCAACTTTTGCCTCCATGTAATTTCCGTACGACTTCAAACAGACTATATAGATTTTATATCGTTTTAAAGGTCTTTTCTAGCCCAATCTTTTACTCTTTGAACACACTTTCATAAGATAAACTATAATCAAAATGTTGGCAATGTTTGACCAACACTAGTTTCATCCAACACTATTCCACATGATAGGAACAACTTCAGTAAATTCGGTGATGGATGGGTACAAGATTATGACGTGTGGTCATGTAAAATCAGTAAGAATTACAGGGGCAGTATTGTCACGATCAGCAGGGCATGGAATCGGAATGTTAGTTATAGATTAACACAGTGACAGCCATAATAACCCACATGATATGGTCGTATAAATGAATTATGCTGCTGCATAAATGAGCCAATACCTTTCAGTCACTGTGTTCAACTTAAACTAGCACACCGATTATACAATTGTATGACACGTCAAAAGTCTGATCTTATCGCGAAGATACTGCCCCTTTAAGTCTGTGACATTCTAGGTTAGACAATATCTCGCCCCACCCCTCAAGATGGAATAACATAAATATTTATAAAGTGGCAATTTTCAGTCTTGAGCCTCTTGTACGTCTGAAAATAAAATGATTCACTTTTAATTGTATAAATAAATTTAAAAAATTTAAGCCGCCATTGTGACACATGTTTTTAAAAACCTGTTTTAGCCACAACGTAAATAAAAGTTCATCCTGTTCTGTATGAAAAGGACTAGAGGAACTTGATGAATGCAGTTCATACCTGGGCCCTGTGCATGCAATGGATAAACAATTTATAAAGTAGTACAAGCAGAGCAAGGTACATGTAATACTTATATGTATAGTTTTGTTGATGTGATACAATTCATCAAATCTTTCAGAATCTTCCTGCAAAGAACAGTATCTCCTTGCTTTTCAAATGGAGTTGGTGTAAAAAGTTCAGTAATATTTCTTTTCCTTGATCTCATTGTTGTAAATCTGTAAAGAAATCACACAGATACAGTACAATGTACATACAATGTATTTGGAGTAAACGGATACCTGGCGGCAACTTTTCTGTAGTAAAGAATTGCCATTATCTTTTAAAGCTAATTTAAAACATTTTGTATTATTTCATTAATTTATGTAATTACATAATTGTTTTAGAAGCGAAGCGTTCCTGTAAAATAGTATTTCATGGTTACTTCAGCACATCATACACAGATTCACTACTTTTGAAGTTGTATGCCACACACATTCATCACTTGTGTCATTATAAAGTATAAAGTTTCAATTTCCCACAAAATCCAAGCTCAGTGTGTTACCCATGCATTAACCCTCCTACATGTACTTTAGCTAAACTTCTGTGCAGCTATAGTGGTCAAAGCTTTAGTGGCTATAGTGGTCAAAACCAGTCAACTGCCTGTTTTGACCGTTGACCCAAAATGTGCCCACGGGGACATATTTGACTGTTTTTTACTGTAATTTTGACCACCCTGAACAATACAAGACAATTGCTTTTACCAGTCAAATGCTTGACTCATTTTGACCTGTAAATGTACTTACTACACGTAAGCTTTAACAGTGTTCAACTGTTAAGTGCAGCTAGATATACACATGTAACTTGGCAAGTATATCAACATTTTGACTGATTTTGACTCCTGCAGTCACACAAGGGTAAAACAAGAATCAAAATAATGTTTTATACTGCAGTGCCTACTTAAAGATGGTTGTCTTTTATATGTTATTGTTTATGGTTTTATTGCCTACTCTTCCCACAAGATGTTAGGGCAAAAAACCCATCTCCCCCATGTACCCTAATTGGTCACTTACAAATAATGAGATTACAAATTTGTTGTTTCAGTGAAGGATTCTCTTGTAAAATGATGAATCTTAATGCAGGATCATGTGAACGTCTTGAGCAGTTTTTTGAGATGCACAGAATTGTGGTCATCAACACAATGATGATGATGATGATGATGATGATGATGATGATGATGATGATGATGATGATGATGATGATGATGATGATGATAATAATAATGTGTGGACTTTAATAACTGAGTGGTGCTCAAGGCGCATTATATTATTAGCCCTGCTCATAAGGCTCATAAGGCTCATAAATCATTCCTGATACCATCTCAGCTCCCTGGGGAGTATACAGCTCAATTGCTGCCATTACAGCGCATATAGGGCTAATCAACCAACTCTGCCCTCACAGGTACCCATTTAACCCCTGGGTGGAGAGAAGCAATTATGGTTAAGTGTCTTGCTCAAGGACACAAGTGTCACAGCCGGGATTCGAACCCACATTCTGCTGCTAACACCAGAACTTGAGTCCGGTAAGCTAGACCGCTCGGCCATGACACTCAATGATGCTGGTATAATGACTCACCCCAAACTGAAAATGTTTATGGGGGCACAGCAAATGTAACAAAGAAAACAAAAACAGTTCAATCATGCTTTATGTGAAGAAGTGATGGGTTCATTCGGTAAATTAAAGGGATAGCTCAAAGGGTAACACAGAGACTAGTTGTACAGACATTGGTATTGATGTTATTTACTGGGTGTGACTGGGTTACGTGTTGTAGTCGAAATAGAGGAAATCTTGAGTTTACTAAAATGTATCTACTACATGTACAATGAGGAATAAGACTATTAAGAGAATAGTTTCTTGTCTCAAGTAGCACTTTGTTTGATTTTAATTATTTTTTTAATGGTTTGATTTTTGGGTGCCAGCAATTTTGTATTTATGTTTTTAATTTTACGCTGGAGTCAAGGGTACCTGTGTATGTACCTTAACCGACACCACTAATTTATAATTATTATTTTTAATCTATTGTGGGTTTGCCCACGGTTTGACCAGCACTTAATTTGTTTTTTAAATATGTTGAAATGATCTGCAATTTCCCCCTTTTTAGAATGGAAAAAATACTTGGTTGTAGCACCCGGGGATCAAAAATCAGCTGAAAATTCCTCCATTTGTGTAATTTCCGGAGAAAAAATAAATTATTCTGTTAATAATAATTTTCTCCATAATTTTGCTATAAAACGTAAAAAACTTCCAACTCCTTGCCGATCACTTTACTCCTCTTTTTCCAAAACCCAACCCCAATAATTCATTGCGCGCTCAATGTCAATAAGGCTTATTGCTGACCACACTGCTGATTGTGAGACTTAAAACCCTGCGAGACCATTTCCCTTAAAAGAATACGCCCGTTACCATTCGGTACTGCAGTTTGCTATCCACTTGGGACTCCGTGTACACATACGTCCTTATGATGGGGATTTTATACTTTTTTCAAACCTTTCCAGAGGTTGCAGACCACAATAATCATGGTCTGCTCCTCAAAATTTCACAGGCCCTACCACGCTGGGCTGTAGACACAATTGAACTTCTGCTGCAACACCGACGGTTTCGTGTCCACATGGGAGACAACATCAGCTCCTGGAGATCACAGAAGAATGGCTTGCCACAAGGCTCGGTACTGGCACCAACACTGTTCAACCTATATACAAATGACCTCCCTGACACCACATGCCGGAAATTCATCTACGCCGATGACATCTGCCTCGCTCACCAAGCAGTGAAGTTTGAAGACCTGAACACCATAATTAACAACGACATTGCTGAAATCAGTGGATACTGTAAACGCTGGCGCCTCCAGCCCAGTGCTGCCAAGACAGTATCTAGTGTCTTCTACCTCCACAACGTAAGGAGCAGCCAGGAACTGGATATTCTCCTAGATGGCAGACGCCTCACCCATGATCCAAGGCCAACATACCTCGGAATCACACTGGACAGAGCGCTCACCTTCAAACCTCATCTTCAGAAAGTGTCGGCTAAGATCAGGACCAGGAACAACCTGCTACACATGCTCGCCGGAACAACATGGGGAACAAACGCAGAGACGCTTCGCTCTTCTGCTCTGGCACTTTGCTACTCGGTGGCTGAGTACTGCGCACCCGTATGGAGGAACTCTGCACACACCAGCCTAGTGGACATCCAGCTCAACACCACCATGAGAACCATCGCTGGAGCGGTCTGTGCCACTCGGACAGATTGGCTTCCAGTCCTGAGCAATATAGCCCCACCAGATGTACGCAGGGATATCGCTACTGCAAAGCTCGTCATCAAGACCCAACAAAAACCGGAGCTACCACTGGTCCATGACATGGAACACCATCCAAGACCAAGGCTGAAGTCCCGCCACCCAATCTGGACCAATGTCCCAGAACCGGCCACTGCAGAGCATCTATGGAAGGAGAGGTGGGACCTGACCGATGTGCCAAACAAGTTCCTGGTCGCCGATCCTAGTACTGGACTTCCAGGAATGGACCTACCCCGCGGGCTGTGGATCCTATTAAACCGGTTCCGCGCTGACGTGGGGCCATGCCGGAGTAGCCTCTACAAGTGGGGTTTCGCTGCCTCTCCGCTCTGCGATTGCGGCGATATCCAGACAATGCGCCACATAGTAGATGACTGCCCAATCCATCACTTCGACGGTGGTATAGCAGCCCTGCATACAGCAGACGAGGATGCCGTCAAGTGGCTTACCGACATCATGACCAAGTGGAGATCATAGCATTCGACTATATATATATATATATATATATATATATATATATATATATATATATATCATGCCATAATCCCCATAATAGCGTTGATGACGACTATAAACCCCCTCCCCCATTCCCTTGAGAGTACTACTGGTACCATTCGGTACTGCAGTTTGCAGTCAGCTTGGGAGACCATGTACATACGCCCACATACGTCCTTATAATGGGGATTTTATACTTTTTTCAAAGCTTATTACCTTTCCAGAGGTTGTAGACCACAATAATCATGCCATAATCCCCATAATAGCGTTGATGACGACTATAAACCCCCTCCCCCATCCCATGTCATTGGCTTTACTTAGTGTACAGAAAAGTGTTGATAATTCACATTGAACTGATGGGCCAAAGATATTCTCCTATGCAATCTATTCTTGTACGATCTAAAAATAGCGTTGATGTTTTGTTTGCAACGGATTTATTTGTTTTTACACACCAAATACAATCCAGGCAACCCAAAGGAAGGGTGATGAACTCTTGCACACCCACAGATCCTCTGTGACAATACATGCAAATACATGGCCCTGGAAACTCCGCCTCTTGACACGCCCCCAACCCCAACCCACAGCCCATTATCAGATTGCTGATTGGTCTTCCAAAACACTGGATGTCAACCTACCCTTCAAAGTGGAGTCTACTTGTCTAGGATTTGCTCCAGAGTTGCTGATTGAAAACATATGAATGGGGCCATGTTTTTTACACATCCCCTGGGGAATTGGTATATTTCTGGAAATTCTGGGAAATTGGCATAAGACTGACGAAAGGGGTATGCATATGCACCATGTCAATTGGACCTGTCTGAGGGGAGGACTTAAAAAAGTTGAGATGTGTAGGCCAAAAATTTAAGGAGTAATTAACTAAAATGTAATTAGTGACAGCAAACTGCAGACCAGCCGCACCTCACAGGGTTTTAAACAGCATAGTGATACCTTATACGCACTGTGTGTATGTATTGCTGACCACACTGCTGATTGTGAGACTTAAACAGCATCGTGATACCTCAGGCTTATACACACTGTGTGTGTGTGTGAGTGTGTTCAAGCACTGGCCGCGTTATGGGGACAGAGAACAAAAGAGGGATCCGGAATTACTTAGCTGTGGGGACATTTTGTGTGTCCCCACAACGTTTTTAATCCCCAAAATCCTTTGTATTTTGTCCCCACAACGCCCCGTGCGGGATTGTGTGTGTGTGTGTGTGTGTATTGCTGACCACACTGCTGATTGTGATTCCTTTTCACTGTACATAATTCCAATGTACTACAATGAGGAATATATGCACAACGGTGCGTACAGCCTATACACGTACGATCGGATATCAAATAAGTTCACTAATTAGGTCACAAACTTCTAGGCTAAAATATTGGTAATTCAACAGACTTCGAAATAGAGCAATATATATTAGAAACATTAAATAATCATTGGTTGTACTCACGTTCATTAAAAACACACGAAATTAGGAAATTTATGGTAATTTGGGTGACAATCACAGTCACATACACATGTATATATACGTGCATATTGTGGCGAAAATCTCCAGAAGCAAATCTTACAGAACAAGAGTTAAACTTAAAGGTACACACCGCCCTAAAAGTGCAAAAAATGGGCTTGATAGAATGATAGATAATCATTTTGGAAGGTTTTCTTCAAAAAACAAAATCCAGGTATCGTGTAATTACCGAGAAATGTCCAAAAAACAACAATAAGGTCAAAGGTCACATATACTCATTTCCAGTTGTCTACATAAAATGACCGTGAAACCTGTACGGCAATTGCCGATTGTATTTAGACTGGTACCTCTGCATTGCACACCGTTGTGATTGTAACAAGAGGAACAAGGTTCCAGTTTGTACATTTTGTATCTGTTGTAAACACACGAACGATCACAGAATTCCAGGTGCACGTCGACGTCCAAGATCATCCAAAAAGTGATGAAAATGCCTAGTAGGCTTGATAGACATTGGATCAACTATGGAGAAAGGCATAGACTGAACAAACCAGTACTTAGCAGCATCTGTCTGGACATTATTACTGGATTCTGGGTGAGCATCTCAATCATGATCAATATTATTATTATACTAGTTTGCATTGCTATATTGATTGGTAGACAGTACATGGTGTACAGGACTGTACATGATGAACACAATCATGACAATGTCCCCTGGCAAATGGCAATGATGTGAAATTGCCCTAACCCCTGATTACATACTCTACATATTTGACAGGAAATAATTTTGAAAGGGAAGCTTCAATTTTGGTTTAGAAATTAGATTGTCATATTCTCAAAATATTATCAAACATTTTTATTTGGTCAGGACACAGGCCTTATGACCAAATTAATTTGTCCGAAGTGCTTTTATCTTAGAGAGAGAGAAAAAAGTAAGTATGTAAAAAATACAAGAAGTTACCAGATATAACTTTGTGAAACACGAGGGGGAGCACCTATTTTTAATAAATTTTCACAGGTTTAGTTTTTATGTTATTTTCATGAGATCTAATTAACATTAGTTAACGTGTTACAGGGTTAAAGTTAATGTTCATTATCAAATACCAATGATGAACGTTTCATTTAGTTTTAATGGTTGTTTATTAAAAAAAATTAAGGTTTAGTATAATTTGTTATTATTTTTTTCAACATGTATAGCAGTACTGGCATATCAGTCCAAGAGAAGGGGTCTATCTGATAACCACCTTTCCATTCCATATCAGTTAAACAATGTTTTACCTTATTTCACAGTGATTGTTGATAATGTTGAATTTATTTAAATCTAAGCCCTTACTCCTCTTTTCACTCTTAAATCTTTTTCAGAAAGAGGACAGAAACATCTTGCTACTTTAGCTATGCAGAATTGATGCTGGGTGTGATTCTCGACATAATGAAGCACCAGTCTTTGGTCAATGGAATTGGTAATTTGGAATCAAGCATATGTCTGGGCCCCTTACTTTTATTGCTTGTTTGCCCCTCCCCTCCCTAGTTCTTGGATTCTATAGTGCTGCAATGATTGTTCAAATAATTTCAGAAAGCAAATGTGTTGGTTCATCACCAGTGGCAGTACATGCCATCACCGAGAATTGGGGGGGGGGGGGGCAAGCATTTTATTCCAAAATTACCGATTCCAATGACAGCCCCTGAATGTCACCCATTCTGAAATGTCACTAAATCGTAAATACAGAGCTACATTTATTATGCAGATTGATTTTGTTTTCTTGTCAACAAAGGATCATGGTTGGGTTCATTTACACTGAAGTCATTTAACTTATTACATGTGTAAGGCCATGTACACTCATTGTTAGATTCTTTATAATAGGTTAAACATGTCAGCAAAGTGGTTTCAATTGATTATGGGGGGGGGGAGGAGTGGAACCACAAAAGTCAAGTCATGAAACCAAATGGACAAATAAAATAAATATGAATTTCATTGTTTTATTAGCAATTTACAAGCACCCATACAAATCTTGATTATTTCAATGTCTAAACATTTATGTACAAAATGGCATCTGATCTTTAGCTTGTAATTTTATAGATTGGATGCAGCTACAGACATTTTGCCAAAAATATGTGTACAACCTTGAAAATGTAAAAAGCAATGTAGAATTTGTTTTCAAATTTTATAAATGATTTTTTATTATTTGCAGTATAGGTGAAAATAAAGACAATTTATAAGCATGTCACAATAAGGAGATGCTTGATTACTATCATTGTCAATTTATCATTATATTTTTGTTCATTATAAACTTGAGTTGAAAGTGAAGTATATTATAAATAAAGATCACTCTCGGTATATAAACATGCAGTCCATCTATTAAATTATTTTTGTACAAGAATTAATACCAAGACATAAATACCAACGTTGGCTTCATCTAAATCTGCAATTTGAAGGTTTTTCCATAAACAAAATGAAAAGGGCGAGCAATTATTAGATTTGGTAAAGTGGATGTAATTACATTAAATTTTGTTTGAATTGTCAATTGGCTAATTACAATTTGTGGCCTTACTCTTCTGCTGTTGGCAGGGGAAAAGGGAAAGCACGGATGCAAGCTTTCTTGCAACTTTATCATGTAGTATTTATAAGCTTGTTTTCTACTGAAAGACAAATTAGCTGATATCCATACAAGCTTTGAAGACTGCAGACATTAGCTATTTGACATAAGCTGCATTGTTTCTTCTCCACCCAACTACTATACGGCTGTGCTTTGAGTAGACTCTGTGGTACCTGATACATGAACATGGATGAAATGCACAATTATTAGGCAACTTTCTATTATGTTCCATGTAGCGAAAATTATTGACAGCCTGGAAATGGAAATATCAAGAGTGTAAAGACTCTTCTCTCACAGGGTAACTTTTCCTTGGTAAAGAAAAACAAAAAGAACGGAGAAATATTTATATGCTCCTTCATGCTTCAGTGTCTTCAGCAACCCCCAGCCTCCCCAATCAATTTAATCCCCACTTCATGTCCTTTGAATTTGAAGCCAAGTTTAATCCAGTAATCAACTTTGTGACTTTAACACTGAATAAGTTGATCTGGCTACCTACAACCCTGGCAAACTATTTTCATATGAGTGTTTTTACATGTTGATTTATCATCTGGCATGGTTTTTGAAAAGCATGTGTTGGGCTAGTGTCAATATCATTATGCATATAAAGAGGTTTGTGGTAGCACCATGTAACTATCTCTACAGTTTAATAGTGTTGGCTCTTAGAATAACCAGTGGTGAGATAACTTGAAATTTCCATCGGTATACTCTGATCATCTTCATCCCCCTGAAGACAATCAGAGTATACTGATTGAAACATAAAGTAATGTCACTGCCAGTTCTTCTCAGAACCAATGCTATTTACTACTCTTGAAAGATAATTACTCTTACTCCTGTTCTTCAACTATGAGAAGCCTCAAAATATTTCACAATTTTCAAGGTAGTACAGAATACTAATAGAGTAATTTGTTTGAGTGTGTGTGCGGGGGGGGGGAGGTTGAGGGCTGTCAGTTGCCTTGAAACATTTTCATGTTATACCTGCAATTTTTGAGGGTCTTGAAAGTAGGACATGTCCTCTATACTTCCTAGAAACTTTTGATTGGATGGCACCCGTAACAAACCTGAAGTTGATAGAGTAGGTAATCTTGAGAAAACTCTTATTCAGTGGAATCTCTGCTAGTAAGTGGGATGTTGTAGGCTTCCGTTTACTGACCCCCATTCACATACGTAGGTTACATGATGAACTGAGCATTCGTCTCTGTCTCCATCTCCCTTCATCACAATATCACTGGCCTTGGCTATAGGAACTATCAAAAATAATGTGATGGCTAACAGAAATTCATCATAAGAGTTCAGCATAGGGCTACAGCCACACAAAAAGCCCTACGAGTGTTATATTATCAAACAATATTTCTCTTTTATTACTCTTACCTGTCCAACAATAATCCTACAAATGCGACATTATTCATGGTATCATCATGGTCACCATCACGTTCAACAATCAAATCCCTGAGTGTTTGGTATCATTTGAGGTTGGCTGGCCCGTCAATGGTCGCCAGGCATGCGTCGTTTTTTTGCACTAGACGGTGAGCCTTTCTTCGCCCAGCCCGCTCGGTCGAAATTCTGGCGTTGATTTTGACTGATGGCCTTCCAAACTGAACAGTTTTTGTCACTTTTGTATTGGTGTTGATATGATGAAGGGGCTGTGACGATATTCCGAATGAATGCGTTATTGGTGTTTCCAAAACTAAACTCGCTGGCAGTATCATAATTCAAAATACCCGACTATAAAAAATAATTATTCTTGAATTTGGTTCAGTAATAAACTTTTTAAATGACTGAAAGTGCGACTATAACTTTTGTCCTCGTGAGTTTTCTGGACAAATTTTGGTTCAAGAAAGTCCCATGACAGAAAAACGACGCATTTTTCAGGGGGACTTGTGTGAACAATTATCTTCTACTTTTGAAAGATCTTTCCAACCATATATGTAAAACAATTAAATGTTGAGGGGCGTTTTTTATCGCCCTATTTCGCGCGACAAAGGCGGTGTGTATCTAGAGCCTCAGTAGCCTTACACCAGTACTTAAACATGTAAAGTCTTTGGAATAGCATTATTTGATGTAATCATCTTTTATTAAGAATTACTCTAGAATTACACTTACCTGTGTTGCCAGCAAGCATTTAACTTATTCCTTGTTTATTTAGATAAAGGTTAACAAACAGGACTGAGGAGCTATAATTTATAAAGAACACTTCCAGATTTAATGTTAATGAGAGAATGCAAGTCAACATTAAATGATTCTTTCTCATTCGTTATACTTACTTCTGCCTCGACAATAACTTTTAGGACATTTCCTCGAACCCCCAATCAATCGTGCTTAAAAACTCAACCTCGTGCCAAAACACCCACACTCTCCTGTCACTCCACTCTACGCATGCGCACCAGTGTTTCTTTAAGCATCTTTCCCAGTTAGTCGTGTATTTTTTTTCGTGCCAGTAAAAAATTCACATTTTAGAAAGATTCTTCGTTAGTGTGAAGTTATAAACTTCGCCTTTATTGATCATTTGGGTTCTGTACGTCCTAGTTGTGAAATGTTGCTGTTGTGGGCAGTAAAAAGGCAACAGAAGACAGTACCAAAAAGGATGGTGTGTGGCCCGCCTTTTTTTGCTGTGTGCGTGCGTGACAGTAGAGGAACCCAAAATGGCGTCTGACCGGACCAGCATGGTCGAGAGCCCAACCCAGCACATCACCAGCGGGACGACTACGAAGGCGTGTTCCAGCAGAGCATGTAAGCGAGTTTTGGGTTTAGATGACCCACATTCCTTATGTTTTAAATGCCGTTTTGGGTCTGAGGGCCACTCTTGTGACCTATGCACTAAAATGGGGGACCAATCTACTGGTTTGTGGAATACATACATAGCTGAAGCAAAACAAATCAAGCAAAGGCTTGCAGATGAAGCGTCTGCTAATGCTAGACGCAGTTCAATGCATAGTCCCTCTGGTCTCAGGCTGGCTCCTATGTTGATAGATCTGAATTTCAACAGAGTTTTGTAGATTTTGAAATGCGTATGCAATTGATGATGCAAAATATGATGCAGAGCATGGCTCATGGAAAATTTTCTGCTGTTCCTTGTACTGCTACTAGGCCTACTGAAGAGGGGAACCACTCTAGACTGGCAACCTCTGCAGGAGGTCGCAACACAGTCACAAATCAACCGGATGTTCCTGTAGGGGATTCCGTCGGCAACAAACAGGTAACCAATGCCGGTCTGCCTCGAGGGGTTAGCGTGGAGGCAGGTTACATGACACTGGGTATGTGGTGGGTCAGACTGATTCCAGTGATGACATTCTATTCCTTCATCCTCAGCCGGAGGATATGTTGGATGACGTTTTATCCCAATTTTCAACGGGAAATTTCAAACGCAGTCAATCTAACCACGACGATATTTCTTCACATGATTCTGTCAGCCAGGTGGGAGAAGAGATGGCTGATTCTGGGAGTGCAATTGAAGGCACTGTTCTAGAAATTGAAGGCAAAGATCATCATGCCGATTTGTTTTTTGAAGTAGTGAAAGAGGCAGCCCATTCACTTCCGATAAAGAATGTTTCCTTTCAGGAGAGGGAAGACCCACAAATAACTTCGTCTCGTTTTGACAACAAACCAAATAAAGTCCAGCTTCCGCTTGTTGTGGGCCATATTAAGAAGCTAATTAATTATTTGTGGTCAGGGAACCCTGAGCGCATTCCTCTTTACCGTGCCTCAGCAGTAGCACGTTATAAGGTGATAGAAGATGATTACAAGACATATATGACACCATCCCGTCTAGATCCCTTATTGGTTCATGAATTAGGGAGAGTGGTGCCCGGATTTAAATCTGACTCGCCTAAGTTTGCTAATAAACTTCTGAATGTGGCAGACAAGAGATTTATGAATATTGAGAAGGAGGCACACGTGGGCATGGCCTGTGCCGTGTCTCAGTCATGGCTGCTTGAGGCTGCGTACAAACAAATTTCAAAACTTGAGTATGTCCTGCAGAACTCATTGGACCAACAGAGTTTGGAAAGCCTAAAAGACCAGATAGAAATTGGTTCAGTGGGTCGTATGCTCAATATGGCACAAGAGGCCAGATTGGATTTGATGGATCTTCAGGCCAGGGAGGTGGTCAATGCGAGGGTGGTGAGACGCCACATGTGGGTGCAACAGACCCGCTGGTCAGAAAATACTAAGGCTAGACTTAGAAAGGCGCCAATTTCCGGGGATGGCAAACTATGTAGCGACAGCCTAAAATAAATTTTGGAGGACTTCAAGCTGGTGGACAGCCAACTTGATGGTACCGATGGGCTACGTAGGATCCCATTCCAAGCAACTGGCCGTCACAACTTTGGTGTGAAGCTCGGTGACCAGCATCAGAAAGGGACCTTTCAAGGATCACAAAGGAGCCATTCTAATCAAAATTTTCGATTTAAGAAACCAAGGCTCGACAATGAGTTTCGTTTCAAATCGGTTCCTAAGGGGCGACAGGGTGGTCAATCCAGAAACGTCCCCCGCAAAAATGGGAATCAGGGAGGATTCTCGTCCTTTCGTGCTTCGGACCAAAAGTGACACGGTACCCGAGCATCTTCCACCCAATCTAACAAACTATCCAGTGGGGGGTCGAATTTCCATGATGGCGTCTTTTTGGCCTCACGTAACAAACGATCAGTGGGTTTTAGACATTGTAAATTTCGGTCATCTTCTGGAGTTTCAGGATCGACCTTATTTCAACGGGGTGAGAAGCACTCCAGTGACACAGGCGTCATCAATAGAGTCATCCGTTTTGTTAGACGAGGTAAAAGTACTATTAGAAAAGAATTCTATCGAATCTGTACCTCAAGAAAACAAAACGAGGGGTTCTATTCAACCTTCTTTCTGGTGGTGGAAAAGAAACCATCCGGATTGAGACCAATTTTGAATCTAAAACCACTAAACCAGTTGATAAAAAAGAAAAGTTTCAAAATGGAAACTCTGCGGTCTGTCAAAAAAGCAGTGAAATCAGGGGATTGGCTGTGTTCAATAGATCTAAAAGATGCCTACATGCACATTCCAGTTTGGGAAGGCCACAGAAAGTTTCTGCAATTCAAAATAGGGGGAAAAGTGTACCAATTTCGGGTGATTCCATTTGGGCTAACGTCAGCCCCTCGAGTTTTCACAAAGATGCTAGCTCCGGTGGTAGCAAAAGCAAGGATGGAAGGGGTTCAAGTGTTCCCATACTTAGACGACTTGTTGATACGAGCTCTGAGCAGAAGTCAGGCTCAACTAGATGTACAAACGTTAATAGTTCTGTTAGAAAGTTGCGTTTTTTTAATCAACCAGGAAAAGTCAAGTTTGACACCCAAAAAAGATTCAGTTTTTATAGGAGGTCATTTCAAGACCGATCTCCGTGTTGTTTGTCTTCAACAGGGGAGGAAGAAAGAATTGTTGCAGTTTCTAACTCAATTTGTAAATCGAACTCAGTCAGAGGCCAGGATGTTTCTACGTCTGTTGGGTCTAATGGCAGCCTGTATGGAAGTGGTCCATCTGGCCAGGTTACATATGAGACCAATTCAGTTATACCTGCTAAGTTTCTGGAGGCCAGCTTCGAGGAATTTGGAAACTTTGATCCCGATAAACGAACATCTTATCCATCATCTTCGTTGGTGGAGAACAGAAGAGAATTTGTCGACGGGAGTTCAGTTGAGAGTGAGTCCCACAGACACGACTCTAACAGCAGATTCCAGCGATTATGGCTGGGGGGCCCATATGGACGTTCACCATGTGCAGGGTCTCTGGTCACCAGTGGAGCAACAAAATTGGCACATCAACATGAAGGAATTGATGGCTGTGATGAGAGCATGTCTCCATTTCCAGCCGATGCTGGAAGTAAAGCATATTCTAGTGAAGTCCGACAACACAACAGTGGTATCTTACATCAACAATCAAGGTGGGATGAGATCACCCAGTCTGTGTATGGCGACATGGCAGCTTTGGCAGTGGGCCATAGAACATCGTGTGAGCTTGTCAGCAATACACATTCAAGGAGTTCGGAATGTTCTGGCAGACAAGTTGTCTCGGCATTGCCTAGTAGACACAGAATGGTGTCTGAAGAAGTCAGTTGTGCAGACCATATTTTTGAAGATGGGCCAACCAATGATCGATCTCTTTGCGACAGGGGAGAACAGACAGGTTCCGATCTTTTGTTCAAGATATCAATACCAACTAGCATTTCATGTGGACGCATTGACACTCAATTGGAACGGTCTAGTGGCTTATGCGTTCCCTCCGTTTTCTCTGATACATTTGATTCTGGATCGAGTAACACAATACAAATGTGTGTTGATTCTGATAGCCCCTCACTGGCCTCGCCGGTCGTGGTTGCCGAGACTACTGGATCTTTTAATAGACATTCCAATACAACTTCCTGTTGTACCAGATCTCTTGCAGCAGTGGAAGGGCACAGTGTGGCACCCGAAACCGGAATCCTTCCATCTTATGGCATGGAAACTGAGCGCCAACGGCTCAGACAGGCAGGTCTTTCTGAAAAAAGTTATCAACACTATCCAAAGTGATGTTAGATCATCCACAAAGGAGGTGTATGGTAGGCAGTGGTCAATGTTTCGATATTGGTGTGTTGAACGGGGTTCAAATCCATGCTCAGCATCTGTGAGCGAGGTGTGTGCGTTCTTACAGTCTTTGCTTGACAAGGGAATGGCATATCGAACTTTAGGGGTGTTGCGGTCCTCCATTTCAAAGTTCCATAATGGACTAGATGGCAAGCCTATAGGTCAACATGCGATGATTTGTCGGTTTTTAAAGGGGGCTTTTCATAAGAACCCCCCTTCTCGAGTTTTAATTCCTGCATGGGATCTTGACATTGTTCTTGAAGGTTTGAAGAGAGCCTTTTGAGCCTCTTCAAGATTCAGCTTTGCGACACTGCACCTTGAAGACAGTGTTTCTGGTGGCCATTACATCAGCGAAAAGATGTTCAGAAATTCAAGCAATGGGTCGGGCAGATCCATACCTTCGATTTGAGGCAGGCGGTGTGAGGGTACGACATGTACCAGGGTTTCTCCCCAAAACTGCTACCCCCTTTTCATTTGGGTCAAGACATTTTCTTACCCGAGTTTCGTGAAGCTAGTAACAAGAAGCTTTGTGTTAAGCGAGCTCTGGAGCATTATATTACGAAGTCAAGCTCTTTGGTTCAGGACACAACATTTGTTTGTGTCTTTTGGGAGCAAGAAACCGGGCTTACCCGTATCAAAACGTACGGTTTCTGGATGGTTAGTTAGAACAATAAAAGAGACGTACCAGTTGATGGGGGCTGATGTCCCCTCCTATATTCATGCACATTCTACGAGAGCTATGGCAACATCATGGGCCATGTTTAATGGAGCGTCTATCATGGATGTCATGAAAGCAGCGGATTGGAGGAGTTCCCAGACGTTTGCAAGACACTATGGGTTGGACTTGTGGAAGAGAACAGATGGACTGTTTAGTCGAGCTGTGTTACATCAGGATGCAGATTAGAAGGAGAGGTAGTTGGGTTTCTCATTGTTTTATTGCATGGGTTACCTTTTCAGTTGGGGCATTCAATTTTGAGTTGCTTCCTCCCACCTACCGTATTTACTGCTCTTGATTCTGTCCTAAAAGTTATTGTCGAGGCACAAGTAAGTATACGAATGAGAAAGAATGTAAAATTTCGAAGAAATTACGATTCTTGAAATGAGTATCCTTACTTCTGCCTCGCACCCACCCACAATCCCGGCAACTCTTTATTGATTCCACTTGTTGTATGTTTCAGATGCTTAAAGGTAGCACTGGTGCGCATACGTAGAGTGGAGTGACAGGAGAGTGTGGGTGTTTTGGCACGAGGTTGAGTTTTTAAGCACGATTGATTGGGGGTTCGAGGAAATGTCCTAAAAGTTATTGTCGAGGCAGAAGTAAGTATACTCATTTCAAGAATCATAATTTCTTCGAAATTTTTCATTTTATGCAACGTTAAGTTTTGCCAATGTAAAGTACTTGTGTAGTGACAGCAGTGTTCACACACACGGCAAGTTCGTATCTGTGAGAATGTATTACATTTTGTACATGAAGACATGCACTTTGACCTTGCAGTAGAGAAACTTCACGCAAACTTTATCAATGAGTTAATTAATGTTAATTTTAGACAGTGGATTGAATATGCATGATCAAGTAGTGAAGCGCTAATCACTTTTGGTCGCACGCACATCTTGTTTACTAGCTTAACCAATTACTTTTGGTCGCACGCGCATTGTTTACTAGTTTGACCAATGACTTTTGGTCGCAAGCCCATGCGCACATTGTAAATTGCGAGCTGCAGAAATCTATAAAAGGTGCGCAGCGCAGCAGGTCGAGTTGCCCAGTTCGTGACTTGGACTGACCCGGTGAAATAGCAAAGGCGCCGTGCGTTACTGTGTGTATGCCAGTGGCGTAGCTGGCTATGTTCGCCAGGAAGGCGAATCGGATCCCAGGGGCCCACCAAAAAAATGACTGTACAGATTTTTAGGGCCCCCTCTTTACCTGGGGCCGTGGGCAACTACCCTTTTGCCCTTATGTAAAAGCGGCCCTGTATACAGGGCCGGATTTATAAGGGGGAAATTGCCCCGGGCCCCCCTGCCAGAGGGCCCCCAGATTAAGGACTTCCTTTATATAAAAAATGTAATAATTATAAAATTTGTTTTATATTTTTTTCGAAGAAATGCGGTTTATCATTCATTTTAGTTCATTTTTTATTTGTCACGTAATTTAATTTCTATGTCGACGGGCCCCCGAACCTGAAGTGCCCCGGGCCCCTCAAGGTCTAAATCCGGCCCTGCCTGTATAGTCCTGCCTGCTGGTGGGCCCGTCAGTCAGTCCCATAAGCATGTGAAAAAAATTCGCATGTGTTAGGGGGGGGGGCCACTTATTCTGGAACTGGAGCCAGGGGCAGCCCCTTGAACACGCCCTCCTTTCTAAGTTGTCGATCACTTCACTTTCGTCAAATACCTTTCCTTATTTGGAACAAGGACCTGTTGTATACCTTGATTTTGCACACGTTTCTACCCTTAGACGCGGAAGCCAAGCTTCTCATTGGCTAAGACGCTAAACTAGGCTTATGTTTTATTCATTCCTAGGCTCCAGATTTCTATATAATCCCCAAGATTTCCTGATCTCGGCGTAGTGCGGTTCCGAATGAAATCTATGCGACTCGATCCGATCCGATCCATGACAGTGCAATATACCGAACTATTACGGTCCAGAGCCTCGTTCGTTGAACCAATGGTACAGGGCGTCGATATGGCCATTGGTTCGCCTACATGTAGCTAATGCGGTTTGGTACACACTCTGGCCCAGTCCAGACACCCCGTGTAGTCAAGCCCCGGTGGTCCCCGTCATAGAGACCGACCAGCCGCCCGTCTCTCGGTATAGCAGTGCCCGTACCGTATACCGAGTGACAAGCCGCATGAACGAACGATGGTCCCCACTGACTGTACCCAGTAGTTGGTATTCGTGCACCCTATTCGGAACTTAGCATATATATAAGTTTAACTATTGACATGTACCTATACGCTACCACTCCTGTCATACATGTTACTAGTGCCATTGTTAAATAGTGATGTTAATAATAAACCAACCCCATTGATTGAAATTGTCACAACAAAGTTTGTGTCCGACTATTATTTGTTGACCCACGATAGTGGGGAATGCAACAATATTAAAAAATCATGTGTTTGGAACAAATTGACCAAAAATATTGCTTATAGCGCAGTGGTATTTTAAATGTTTTCACATTTGAAGACACCATTTATGCCAAATTTCATGGCTAACGGAAGGAAGTTATGGATTTTTTTTCTGACCAAATATTAGGAAGAATTATAAAAAAAATGGTTTTGCGCCACTTAACGGTGACCTATGAATGTTTTCATCGATAGATTGCGTGAAACTGAACATGCCTACGAAGTTTCATGAAAATCAGCTGTTGAACAGAGACAACACGGAGGGGGCACAATGAGCCCCCTCCCCAGGTTTGAGAACGAACAAAATCCCAGGCTTGATAGGGTTAAGCGCAAGTTGGCTTTTTTAACGTCTGTTTCAACTACATGTTAAGCAATGTTAACATGTGTCTCCAAACGCCAAAAACATGTTAGGCCCATATTTATTACAAGTTACCGGATCATGATCGGGTTTTTGATGGCATGTAAACACAAGGAAGTATGTAAGTAGGTTATGATTATGTAAAATAAAATATGTAGGGTTTTGATATGAGGTTTGTGGGAATGATGTGAGCACTTTTGGGCATCTCCTTGTAGAAACATTTACTATAGGGAGTTTGGGGTGTGACTCTTGAGCACGCAATATAAAAATGTCCATTTGTGAAGTCTGGTTTGAAAAGATGAAGTCCTGCAACTTCAACGGTAACGATCATTGCTGGACCTTGTTGATGACATTGGAAAGAATTGCATGGAGACGTCTGAACAGAAATATCATGGTAACATCACGAATTTGTTGGTGACGTGGTGTTTATAACAGTAGTCTCCCCTCCTCTGAATTGAAGGGCCTCCTTTGAGTGATTACACTGGTCTAGAGCCAAAATGCTTCCGAAACAAATGAAGTCAAACTTGACTAATTATGAGTCACTGACAATGGAAATGATGCTTAAAATTGTTGATTGGCTCTAGTTTTCAAGATATGGTACCGTGTCAGACTACAAGAGACAAGCCAAGAAGCGTAGAGTAGACACTGAATAAGGACTGAACTATGAACTGATACATAGTAAGTGTTACATAAACAAGGGGGCAGGTGACATAATATCAAGTGAAACAACCATAAACACATGAAAAGACCTAGGTTTACAATTCATGATTAAAATCTGCTATGTACACCATATACATAGTACGTAAAATGTAAAAACTTAAATATCTTGGAAACAATAGCCAATCAGCAATTTTAATTGTCATATTTGAATTCAGCACATCAAAATCCATAATAAATAGCACATTTTATCTCAGAAGCAGACAACTTTAAAAAAATTGTGGACCAGTGTTATTAACATGGTCACATTGAGGGGAGGGGGAAATTTTTCACTCGCGTACCATGCCTTTAACATTTCTCACGACTACCCCTCCCCCTTAACATTTCTCACGACTACCCCTCCCCCTTAACATTTCTCACGCATACCCCAACCCCTCCCCTCGTTGAGTGTTTTGACTGATCGAGGTGTTCAACTTTTGCTAAGTGTTAATTGTAGGCCCACGCCCATTAGTTTGTGTATGCTATGCATTCCACTCCATTATAATTGTCTTTTATTGATTGCACAATTTGTTGTGGTACATTTGTGTTTGTTTGGTCGGTAAATTTGACCGAAAGGTTTGTTTGTTCCTCCCCCCCCCCCCTCTCGCAAACTCCAAAAATACTGCACTGGCAAGTCGAAAAATAATTACCGTATTGACACATGACGTAAATGACTATGATTGTAAAATAATATGTAAAATGACTATAATTATGAACTACGTATTAAAACTGTAGTATAAGGAATAACAAATGAAGCGTTGGCGAGTCGTGATTGTAACACTTGTAGCAATTGGTATTATGGATGCACGTCACTAAATAACAAGAAATGATGACCAAATTCATATGCTGTAAATTATTTTGTCCACAATTATATTCGTTTGAGGGACTGTGTAAAAGTGGCCCAATATCATGACCTTGGTTCCTTGACTTCCTTGAAAGTGTGAGTATTTTTATATTGATCGGTGAGACCTGTGGCATTATTATAAATTTCTTCAATTTGATCACACATGGTAGGAGATATAACGATGTAGTCAATTCTACTAGGTTGTTTAGACCCATGATGAAAATGTGTGTATCCAGGATTGCTGGGGTATAGTTTGTGGCAAATATCAGAAAGATTATTTCTTGTAGAAGGTTAGAGAAAATAACTTTACTCGTATCCTTTGTGTGTTTGTTGTCGATGTTGCAATTGAAATCCCTTCCAATAATCCATTGTTAGTTTTCATTAATACGTTCCAACATAATCATTGAAAAATCCAACTCTGAAGTAAACTGCATTGGGGGCGTAAACAGAAGCAAGGGAAACATTTTTTTCATTCCACATAATATCCCCATGAATCCATCTACCTTTTTGGTTGTTGGTAATATTAGTCAAATGTAATCCACATTTGTTAGAAATGAAAATAGCTACTCTTTTAGAATGGCGGGTACCGTGACTAAAATGAATTTCTCCTGCCCACTGTTTACGCCACAAACATTCGTCTTCCTCGTCACTATGAGTTTTTTGGATGAGAGCAATGTTGAATTTTCTACGATTTAAGTAATCAAAGAGGACATTTCGTTTAAAATTATCTCTCATCCCATTTGCATTGATTGTCGCTATTGTAAGCGTGTTAAGGTAAATCATAATGAAGATGAAATGTAAACTGTCCATAAAAGTCAGAGAGGGAGAAAAACCTTACTCAAAATAAAATACTTTATGTAGATGTATTTCTGCCGCGTCCTCTTCCTCTTTGACTTGTTGTTGGCTTGGTTGGCTAGCAGGTTGAGAAATGGATGAATTATGTCGTTGTTGCGTGGCTATTGCCCCTGTTCCGCTTTTTATGGAGGCGTTGGACTCCTCTGCGTGTATTCTGGGTTTTGTTTGGGGCATGAAGCATCGTTGGTTTTCCCATCATTCGATGATTTCTCTCCATTGGTTTGCTTTTTTGTGTTCTCCACACTGCTTCTTTACTTTAGTTAGCTGGTCTCCTTTGTGTTTTTTCTGATCTTTTACTATCTTTCTTCTCCTGGCTTTTTCCGTCTTCTCTTCACCGTTTCTTGTCTTCTCTTCGCCTTTTCCGGTCTTCTCTTCAGAATTGACTTGCTCATTCTCGGTTGTCTTTGGAGAGGTTATGTTGTCGTCGATTTCTTCACCTTCGCTAGCTTTTTCCACCCCTTCTTCTTGTTCATCACCTTTGTGCATGCTGTCTGGTTCGTCTTCGCCACAACTTGATGATGAAATGTCATCATTGGGTATCACGATGACAGGTGTTTGTTGGTCCTCTCGTGGTTGTCTTCTTGTTCGTGCCAGGAAACTCTGTTGTCGTAGCTGCCGCACACGAAACATCGACCTCGTATTGGGCAATCTCTAGCAAAGAGGCCGGTTTCATTGCATAAACGTTGATTCAACACTTTAGTTCTAAGAGTGCACCATTCATAAATAGTTGCCGTTTTGAAAGGTCCTACAAACGCCCGCAAGATTTGTACTGAAAGTAGGAGCTACGGTTAAATACGATCCATATACCAATTTAGTCCAATTTACGGTCAACCAAAATATTATCCCAGACGTATAGGCCTAGGTTATCGAGATTTTATATGGAACCTGCTCGCGGAGAATAATTTCGGGTGACGGTATAAAGATCCTTCTAAAACCGTCTAACTCATGCGTAACTATATTATTGTTGGGCAAATATAGTGAATTTGCGAATACAAGGTTCCTTGCGAACTCTATTCTGCATGATTTGTGTAAATGATCTTATATTTGTACCTGCCTCGTAAATACGTAGACAAACTGAGCTGCAATGTTATGTTATAATCAGTGTACAGTGTACATTATGATGCATTTTTTTAACCAAAAGTGAACGGTTTTGAAAAATCAAGTTATCACACCTCTTTTGGCCTCTAGCAACTCATTTTATGGAAAGTTATTTAAAAATGGATGGGGTGCTTGACCTTTGAAAATATAATGTTGCTCCTTTGTGATGCCACTTTTTGATTATTCTAAAGAGAAACTATCATCCTTGGATACCTATATACCACAAGGTTTGCCAACCTGTCCAATTCAACTTAACTACGTCACCCTTGACTATCCGTCTTAGCACATATATTTATTTGTATACCATTGCCATGTCTTATGTAAACTCCATCATCCGTCAAGGATTCACCCACTTTCGTGTCTTTAGTGTTGTATTTCTACTCCCGCACCTTGTACGCACAAAGCCATTTGTTCCCCGGTGACTGTGAATGTACCGACTACGCTCGTCCTATGCGTACCACCACACCAAGACTGACCCTTAGTTTTGAGTTGGCTATAATTTATGTACATGCACTTACGCCCTACCCCATACATTGCATGGCTGGGTGTGACGAGCACGTGTGCAAATGCCGCCCGCCGTAATTTACTGGCAACTGCTCTAATATTTGCCAACCAAACGCTACGTTAGGAGCAAGGTTAATTTAAAACCAACACGTTCATCGAGGCCAGGCGTTTTCTTGCTCAAAGTCAGTGGTACCAATCGCAGTTCTATACGTATACATCCTTGAATGCGCTACCCTGCATGCGAAATAATTTTCCTCCTACCTTATCTCCACCACTGTCCCATACATCAATTGCCACTCAAACCTCAATTCTTCTGACATTTTCTATCCTTTGGCCAACTAATATCCGCCAGAGCACTAAAATGGACGTGTCGTCTGCTGGCTTCTAGAATCGTCGCCCTCAACGTTTCCCAACAGAGCAAATAGGTCCTGAAAACGAATCATAGGCCTATTGTATCAGAGAGAGTCTAGAATAAAAACGGGGCCCTTAAACGGTCCCGGACCCCCACTCCGTAGTGAATAGCCATATCCAGCATTTGGCTTCCAGAAATTGTGAGTTCTAGATCCGCAATTGTTTTGCCCCAAATATGATGTCTAAAAGTGAGGTGTGCGACCCGGCCCAGAGTGCCCATATTGGCCAAATCCTGAATCTGACATTGCCTGCATGGTCCCCCATTTCTAAGTAGCGATGGACGCCCATGTTTTGTTGTATATTATGCACACACATTTCAATATCACCTCCCCCGCCCTATCTACCCTGCCCCGCCACGCCCCCCCCCCCCCCCACACAGTTTTCGATACGATTTACGCCACAGGTGACGATGCCAACGTAATTGCCAATATACCTCCATCTATTGTACAATGTCAATGCGTTGTACTGTCTGTGTGTTGTCTAACGTTAATTCAGTACAATTACTGAAACACCAATGCATTGCGCATTGTTACTACCAGTGCCACACTACCACCAGTGTTGATATGCATAATGTCAAAATTGACTACTAATTTTACTGTATTAAACGTTAAAAACTTATTTTTTGTATAAAAAAACTAATATAAATGTACAATGTTACTGTTTACATTCCTTCAAATGAAACAAAATAAAGAAGACCCCTTCAATTAAAGGGACATACAGCCTTAAAATTCCCCAAAAATGGGATTGATAGAATGATAGATTATTCTTTTTGGAAGTTTTTGTAATTAAACAAAACACAATTTGGGTATCGTGTAATTACCAGGAATGGAGTAAGTTCAAAGGTCAAAGCAGTGGCGTAGTCATGGGTGGGTGGAGGGTGGGGGGGGGGGGGGTTTCAGGGGATTCAACCCCAACAGTATGTGAATTTTAAAGATTATACCCTACGGGTATATTTATTCTCTTTGAATTAAAATATACATCTAACAACCAGCCTGTAACCATTTCACCTTATTACATAATATCATTGAGTAAAAGAGTAAACTATTAAGATATGTCATATTCCCAACTATTCTAACATGGAAAGAGTACTATTCCCGGTAAACAAACTTTTTTCTTCTTAATTACCAATAATTACATTTTTCTTTAAAGTGAAAGCCCCCGGACAAATTATTTCTTGGGAAGTTTGATACAATCATCAGCTTAATACCATTTGAATATTTTTTAATTAGCAATTCTATACCTTATCTTTAAATCTTTAAACATAGTTCTTACTGTATTGTATAAGTGTGACAGTGGCTCATTGGTTCATCATCGATGTCATTCTCTGCATCTGTTATGTACTCAATCAAATACACATAACTGCATTAATAGAAGTAGTCAACGCTATGCTAGGATGAATGGAAATGATCAGAAAAGATACAATGAAAACAATTAGTAAGGATGAAGAGACAGTGTACATATGTACAATAATTGTACGTTAGAGCAGGCCTGTCAGAATACTATAGAGACGGGGAATGGCACATGCTCAGTGATGTAAATATAGGGGAAGGAGCGAAGGGCCTCGCCCCTCTCCATTCCCTGTGTGCTTCCCTCCCTGCTCAGAATTAGGATCCGTACACATAATGGCCTGTTTAACTGCTAGTCATTAATCAGTTTAATTTACACTTACGCGTAAGTGGATGTATTGCTGCACACATAAAGTAACAGTGTCATAGAATAACTAAAACATAATACAGGATTTGCCCAGGATGTTTTTATGTTTGTTTCACTATTTACAAGTATATTTGGGCCCTAATATTTTTTTTAAATGTTTGTGGGTGGGGGGTGGACGATGGGGAAGGAAACACACATACTGTACAACTTATTCTAGTAACATATGCTTTATTTACACCATTTACATGTAGCTCTCACTTACATCAATAAAATCCACACAACTAGATACATAAAAGCTGTTCTACAACCAACCAGTGGCGCAGCAATCATCAACAGTGTGTGTGTGTGCAAACTGGTGTGTGTATTTCAATACACCCACTCGCGAAGCTATTCTTTATGTACACTGCAATACACACACACACACACACACACCCTCACGCACATTGATTTGTGGGGTATTCCTTTGTTCGTTCTATTATCCCTTTTCCTTATAATTCTCCTGTGGGGTACAAGATTTTCTATAGTTACCTTGTGGGGTCCAATTGTTCTATTGTGTTTTGGACCCCACAACGAATGGTGTGTACGTTCACCCACACACACACACACACCCTCACGCACATTGATTTGTGGGGTATTCCTTTGTTCGTTCTATTATCCCTTTTCCTTATAATTCTCCTGTGGGGTACAAGATTTTCTATAGTTACCTTGTGGGGTCCAATTGTTCTATTGTGTTTTGGACCCCACAACGAATGGTGTGTACGTTCACCCTCACGCACATTGATTTGTGGGGTATCCCTTTGTTCGTTCTATTATCCCTTTTCCTTATAATTCTCCTGTGGGGTACAAGATTTTCTATAGTTACCTTGTGGGGTACCATTGTTCTATTGTGTTTTGGACCCCACAACGAATGGTGTGTACGTTCACACACACACCCACACACCCTCACACACACACACACACACACACGGTTAGTGTATGCAAACAGAACATTATGCGAGATTTCACATGTAACCCGATACACCTTCAACTCCAGCACACTCCTACATGTAGAGTGGGTCAAAGGTGACAAAGTCAAGTAGTGTCTGGTTTTTTGGTCGAGTATTAAAGGGGCAGTGCCAAAAAAAACACTTTTTGAGAACTGGAGTACATCCACTCCCTCCTAGCAGGGTTAAAAAAAGGACCTCACGCTCGAGTGACTGAAAAGCATGGTGCCTCCAAGTGTTGTTTGTACATTGAACTAACTCTAGTTAGCAGTAGTATAAGGTTTGTAGTCGCACCATGTAAACAACCTCTTAGGATTTGTAATAATTGTCGGTTCTGAGAAGAACTGGTGATGAGAAACTCGACGTTTCGATCAGTATATGCTCTGATAGTCTTCATTCTCCTGAAGACTTCTCACTGTCATTGACTCTTGTGCACAAATTCATTGCTCAAAACTTCCTACATATTGTTTCCAAACACCACTTGACTACATTTTCATCTCCTTTAGTACTAGTATGGAATCTATCAATTTTCCAGGATAGTAGGTGATGTATACTTGTTAGGTATAGTTACGTGAAGAGTTGCGGCTGTAGTTGTTTTCCACAATCTATAATGTCCAACAATATTTCTCTATTTGGCTGTATTCTACTAACTCTACACTGCCCAGCAATAATATGTGTCACGAAAAATATATTTCACTTATTAGGCTAAAAAAAGAGAAAGTCTCCGGTTTTTGGTCTCCAGGCGCATCGCCTCAGACCCGCGCGTCAACAATTTTTTTTTTATTTTTATTTTTTTTTTTAAACGATCTTTAACATTTTTTAAAGACCTATGACCAGAAACAGGAGACTTTTTTGTTTGGCCTTACTTGTCTAACACACATCTTCACAATGTAAAGTAGTAACTCAAGCACGGTTCATACCGTTAAAAACAGGAAACTGAAAACGATAATACAAACCGAACACCCAATTTGCTTAGATATACTGAAAACGCCAAAAAATCTTTTCTACCCTATTTTTTATGAACAAACAATCAGCAAAAAGTGTAGATAAACAGTTTACCCTATATTTTGATATTACTTTAATAATTAAAAGGGGTACATATAGTCAATCCCTTGACCTATTTTCTTTTTCGAAGCTGCCAGCAAAGCTGCTTACACGCACATGAGTTGCTCGCCGACGCTGGGTACGTGTTCAAACATGGCGACCTTCACTCAGTAATGGAATTGCTCATCTAAGATGATAAATTTGTTTTTGTTTGGGGGAATGGGGGTTTCCATTATTTCAAATAGCAATTACCCTATTGTATAATTACCGAATACTTTTAAGCCCATTGAAAGATTCAATTGAGTATTCAAATAAATAAATAGGCTGCAAAATATAATCTTTACAAAAAAAACAATGAATTGTTGGAGTGCATCCCTTCCCATGGGTGGAAGTTGTCTGAATCTATAATCCCGCTTGGTAATTTCACAACAGTATTAAGAGTGTGAAAGCTCAAAGCGGCAATTCTGTAAAATTCATTTGTCATGCTTACAAATTATGGATTTAAATTCATGATGTAATATATTTTGCATTAAAATACACTCTAATTACTGTTGTGAAAGCACAATTAAAGCGGCAATCGATTCTGACAACTTTCACCCATGGAAGGGATGTCATTGAGCCATTCGTTGTCAGAGATAATATTTCGTGCTCCAGATGATTTATTTGAATACTCGATTGAATCCATGTTGTCATTGTTTACATCTGTTGCGTTATTATAAACTCATATTATGACAACAGTCAAAATAACAAAAAGCCAATATTGGTATCAAAATGTTGCAGAAAGGTTAGGATCTAAAGAAATGTGAAAATTTAGGCGGGAATTGGCAGGAATCTGCATTTGCATTAGGCCAAAAAACAACAACGTTGATTTGCCCTCCACCGACCGACCCAAAAGTGCTGAAATCTCGGGTCGGTTTTTTTTTTTTTTTTTTTTTTTCCCGTCATTCATAGGCCTATTTATTAATAAAACTTACCAATTTTCTGTGTATAAAACATAATACGTTTGATTTGTGAAATTTTCCACTTCAAATTTACCGGTACCCAAGACTCAATCTACATGTTTTCAAATCGAATGGCCCGGCCCTCACATGGTGCACTGCCTTCGCGCACACTGTGTGCCAACGATTGCGACTCAAATCTACACGTTTTCAAATCAAATGGCTCTCACACGTTGTGCACTGGCTCCCCGCACTCTACGTCAAATTTCAGAAGTTTGAAGTCAAGAACTCAAAATATAAACAAAACAAAACCTGCGTTTAACAGTACAACAAAAATGCTTGTGATACTTTTATTCTGAAGCAAAATTCCTTGCTGATAGGTATACAAATGTCTTAATATCATATGTCAACCAATGGGATGCATAAAGTTGTTAAGAACAAAAGTGCTAGAAACAAGTGTATGAAATGTTGAAATAAAGTTGTTGAAAGATTATTATAAAGTTGAATGTGTGATGTCTGTTTATTCTTTAGGTACTTGTGCATACTGCTAGATCATTGTCTTTGAAAAACATGGTATGTGGTTTCAGTTCCAATGCATTTCAATCTTAAAATGACAAGTCAAGGAGGAAAAAAAAATCCCGACCGACCGACCCCTTCAAATATTTTCACTGGAGGGCAACTCAACATTTTGTTTTTGGCCTTATTGCTGAACGAAAAACAGTTTTAATTACATGTTTATTACATGTCCTCGTTTTTTGTGAAATGAAATCCTTAGGCCAATTTAAAATTGATTTAGTTTTCCTAAGTTATTGACTATGAACTTGTTTAAATTTAATTTACATGACGATATATTTGGACAATTTAAAATATATTACCAGAAAAAGGTTTGTATCGAAATTTGTTGTGATTGTTGGACGACACTATGGTCATGACAAATTTACTTGAGCTTATTAATGTTTTGTGTTCAGAAAAAAAAATTATCGGGTCTGAGCAAACTAAAAATGTAAAATAAATAAAATCTAACAAATCTAAAATTAACAAATTACCCCTTTTGGCGCATTTTAATTTCAACCTGGCCCAATGTGCATTCGCAATAATATTTACATACATTGGTAAATATGATCAATGATTTCCATATAATTATAATTTGTGAAACATAGGTGATGGTATCAAACAGTCTAATCAATTATCCTGCTTGAACTGAGTTCACTCATTTTTAAAATTAAAATTACAAATGCATCTCGATAAACACTTGAGTGCATGCCCTACATACACAATTAAGTGCAACAGTGTGGGACAAGTTATACATTATTTAAAAAACAAAATTGTTCAAAATGTTTTCACATAAACTTATCTGAAACAAAAAACACGTTTCTTATACGTTGTGTCGTAAAGTTTAAATTGGGTATTACAAATATTGAGCTTGAGCGCGAAACATTGTCTCTACAAAAGAGATGACAATTAATGGTTCAATGACATCCCTTTCTATGGGTGGGAATTGTCTGGATCGATTGCCGGTTGGTGCTTTCACCACAGTATTAAGAGTGTAATAATGCAAAATATATCATGTGAATTTAATTTAGAAAATTTGTAATCATGACAAATTAATTATCATTATAGATTGTTTCCCTTCACACGTTTCTGTTGTGTTCCTTGTTCCTTCATACGGTGACTGAGTATATGGACTACCCAGATACAGGCATAAATCCTGGGGTAAAACCAAATCTGTTGACCCCTCCCATTTGTTGTTGTATAAACGCCTTGGTTGAAATTTATATTGAAATCCAAACCACAATAGCCCTACAATATGTTGATGGTTTACACATTGACAGTAAAATAAATTAAAACAAAAACCCATTTGGAACAAAATCCATAGCCCCCCCCCCCATTGACGACAAATTTATTCTGTCTTTCATTACTATAAATAGTTATCTAAAGTAATTCGTTGATGTCTCAAAGAAATATGTATACTAATCTCTGAAATTTTCAGCTGAATTAGTTCACAATTGTACCGTGACGTAATGTTAAGCTTATGAAGGATTGAACCCCCCGCCCCATCAAATTAAGGACACTAGATGAGCATTTCCATTACATAATCTGAGTATAAAGGTTGAACATCTCTCAGACAACAGGCCGTATTCATAAAAATAAGTAATTACTAACTAGTAAATGCTATAAGTAAAAGCAACAGCAAGGTAAGTAAAAGGTCTAGTCTAAGCAATTGCTAAAAATCTTATTCATAACCATTTGCTAAATGATTACAGTTGTTACTTGCCACGGCTAGTAAGTTCTCAAGTAGTTGCTATTGTACTACAGTACCATCCACGAGTCTCGGTATTTGGTGGTATGAAGGTGTTTGCAAGCCATTCCACATTTTCTTTCTCAAACCTAAATAAAGTTCTGTAAGTGGTAGGGTTGACTTCATCACGATTAAGCCTGATGTTATACACCTTAGGTTGTGGTCTTGGACGTAAAAACATGGCAGAAGATGTGATATGTCTGTACTGGCTAAACAGCAAGCCAAAAATTAGGTGCTTGTACAATCACTAGTAAATGCTAGTCAAAGGTCATTTTATGAATACAAATTGAAGTAGGTGCTAATTTCTCTAGCATTTACTTATAAGTAAAAGGCAATTACTAATGCTTAAAATTTGTAGCTTTTACTTGAAAGTCATTGCTTATTTCTATGAATACACATTTAAGTAAAAGGTTAGTAAAAGGGGGTTGTTACTTTAGTAAAAGCAATTACTTATTTTTATGAATACGGCCTATGTCTCATGGGTCAGCAACTCTTCATGTACGTCTGTGTAGCTCTGCTGACAGTTTAGCAAAAGACTAATTGCTAAAGGGATCGTTAATCTTTTTTCAGTAACAGGAAATAGTTAAAAGGTTTGTCGGAACGGTACCATTACAACAGTGAAACGCAGCTGCAGTCGGCGTTGTACTGACTGTATCTGTGACCGATGGCGATTTTAATGGCTGACCAATGTGGTTAAAATGCATGCAAACAACGCATTGATGATTTATCCTATGCGTTGACTGACCAAATCATGCCGACGGACCTGCTCGCCTCCAACTAAAGAGGTTCGCCCCCAAATAAATCCGGCCGCACGCAAACAAAACCGTCCCGAAACAAGTCACTCTAAAACAAACACAAGGGCACATGACTCTGATAATTTCCCAAGCCAAGTCGTCCATTGAATGGTCAATTTAACCCCTGTATTGATTGAAAATCATGAAAGTTTCATGTGTCCATGTGTATCGGTAAACCGGGCATTCTACGTAAAAGTACACGTAGGCCTACGCATAATCTTGGTTAGTTTATTTCCACCACAGCTATGCCGCAATGTAAACAAAGATTGACTACGGGCTTTTCTGATTTCGAGAAAGAAAAAAAAGATTGAGAGAAAATGGCTGTTTAAAGTATTTAACAGTGAGTTTGTGTGAAAATATAAATTAAAGTCAGTGTTTTGAGGACCTTAAGTAGATAGATCTGGGGTGGCTGGACCACTCCCAAAAAAGGGGTGGCTGGACCACTCCCAAAAAAGGGGTGGCTGGACCACTCCCAAAAAAGGGGTGGCTGACCCACCTCCCCAAAAAACCGGTTTAAACCGGTTCATCCCTAGATCTAAAAAAAAAGATCTAGGGATGCAAACTTTTCTTTTTTTCCCCAAAAAAAGATATAAAAAAAATCACACATAAAAAAGATATAGAAAAAATCACAAATAAAATTGAAATTAAAAAAAAAAAAAATCTAGTAGGATAGTAAAGACGATGGTCAACTACAGATTACATAGTGTCGCACAACTCAAAGAGTTTGTTTTTAAAAATAATATTCAGATTGGCGAACCAGCTGGCAAGTACGGTAAACTGACTAAGCATGATTATTTATTGGCGGTAATAAAACATTTAGATAAATTACCACCTAAAAAGATTATTCCGTGCGAATGGCTTTTAAATGGTTCGTTAGACAAATGTAATCAACCAAGCACGAGTGGTGATAAATTTTGCGCTTTGCATCGATGGCGTATTCGCCAAGGAAAATCTATACCGGTTCCGTGTAGAATGTGTAAAAAGGGTACTAAAACAAAGTCACATTTATGTACAAAATGCGGTGATATATTTAAACAAACTTTTTTATACCGGGTTGACGATCAAGCCAGAAGAAATTTTAATCTCGTCATGAAAGATTTGAAAAATAAAATAGAATTAAAAAGTTGAATTATACGCGGGAGGTCTTTCTAAGGCTAGTTTAATATCGTCGTAACATTTTTTTCTAGTCAATTTTTATTTAATTTTAAAAGTTTTTCTATAAGGTCTTTTTTTTCTTTTTCGACGATGGCTTTAACATTCGGCAAATCGTCTTTGGGATCTTTAGGAGTAAATTTCGTCCGAATGTTTTCTTTCATCTCCGAGTACTTGTTTCGCTCCTCGTCGATTAAAACAAATTCTTCTTGGCTTATACGACTGTCTTCGATCGCTTTCGAAACGTGGCTGCCGATTGTGCTGAGTTTACTTTCGGCTAAAACTCTTATCTCGTTATGTTTCTTTGATTTTTAGTTTGTATTTCGCGTATTTCATCGCCATCGCTATACCGCCTAACCCGATGGCTACTCCTTCGAGAACGAATCCGACCGGCGCTGCTACGACGCTGGCCAGACTGGCAATTCCCATCGCTCCAGCCCCGACAGCGCCGCATTCGGCCATTGTTTCTACGATAGATAAAGTCTTGATGATTTTATTATATTTTTTATACGATCTCTCTCGCTCATTTCTCTCTACGGAAATTTCTTTCTGGATTTCATTGATTTTTTGTAATCGAAACGCATTTACATCTACATTACCCGATGTGTCTATGGCTGGTAATGTTGGATATAACTTTGTATCGGTAGAGGCGCTCATAGTTGGTAATACATCCGTCATTATTATATTAATAATAAAGATTATATTTTTTATTTTAAACCAACGGAAAACGTTCAATTTTTATATCGAAACAGATTCCCGTCTCTACAGCGCCAAAAAAGTTCGCTTGTACAAAGATTTCTTTATCTTCAACCTTGAAGCAAATTCCACATTCTAAATGCTGCGGTATATCGTTAAAAGAAAGTTCTAAATCAAATTCATCGGTAGTGGAAAATACATAAGCGTTTTTACGTGACCGAATAAAAACCATTTTTACCCTTGATTCTTTTAGCAAAAATTGAACAATATGTCGGTTCTATATCGAGAAAAAAGCACGGTTGGCTCATATTTCCTTTCCACTCGAGGTAAATGGGTATCAACGGTATCGTTTGTTGAATTTCTCTAAAATCAATCCGTCCATGATATTCAAAAATGGACGGATTGTAATTTTTGAATGAAATGGGTTTTCTCCTACGACTAGGACCGTAAATACTCGCCATTTGTATTTACTATTTATTTTTTTATTTATTAATGTCTCTAATTTTAAAACTCAATTTGTTTAATTCTCACGACTGTAAATTAAAATTTTTATATCGAAACAGATTCCCGTGTTTGTAGCACCAAAAAAGGGTCGCTTTTACAAAGACCTTTTTACCTTCAGCCTTGAAGCATATTCCACATTCTAAATTAATCGGATTCATGGTTTCTGTTATAGAAAATTTTGGGCCAAATCCATAGTTTCTGGAGAATAAATAAGGCCGGTTGGCTACATAGTCGCGATTTGACGTGATTGAATATTGTGCATTTTCACCCTTGATTATTTTTGCAAAAACTGAACAATATGTCGGTTCTCTCTCGATAAAAAACACGGGTTGAGTCAACTCACCACCCCACTCTATGTTAATGGGTATTCTTCCCATTAAATTTATCAACGGTATCGTTTGTTGAATTTCACTCGGATCAATATGCCCATGAAATTCAAAAATGGACGGATTGCGATTTTTAAATGAAATTCGCTCGTTGTTCTTACGACTAGGACCGTAAATACTCGCCATTTATAATAACTATTTATTAATTTCAACGGTTAAAATGGCCGGCATACTGTGATTATTAATGTCTCTCTACCGATAGAATCTTTAATTTTAAAACTCAATTCGTTAAAAGTGTCAGTTTTGAGATTTTTTCGTAATGGATTAGAATATACTATCCAGGTAATTTCGCCCAATGATTTATCTTGTAACGAAAAAACGTTTAAAATACTCGAAGGTTTACCGTTGAAAAAAAATTCGCTCGTAGAAATTTGATCGCAATGAATGTACATTATTTTAAAAGGTTGCAAATCAATTTTTCCACGATGCGCTCCCATTGCTAGAAATTGATCCGGAAACCCGAGTAAATTAGCTAGCCCGGGCGAAAATTTGATTTTACGGTTTTGATTAATGATTAATGATATCTAGCAAAGATTCACCGGATTTGTCATCGACGGTAAATGTAAGCCAAGGTGTGTTATTTAATACAATTTCGATAATTTATTTTATATTATAAAGTCCAGGATTGATAAACTCAGTTTCTTCCGTCGACTATCATCTGTCATTAATTCTACGACGCAATATTCTTTTTACGCACATTATAGTAACCAACCCAAAAGTTGACGGTCTTTAACGAAATTGCGAGTTTGCCATCGCGATTATCGATTATATTTTCTAATAAGATTGGCTTGTTAAAATGTTTAATTTCGAAAGTATGATACATTTTATTATAATATAAGTTTATAATAAAATGACGCTTCCTTTAGCATTTCGGAGCAATTTATTAAAGCGGTATCAACAATCTGGAAATTTTGCGGCTCAAAATTTTACTTGTAGAGACTTGACTAATGTAAATATTTACATCAATGAAAATTATTTTTGTAATGTAGTGCTTTCTAATCCATTCGAAAAATACAAGTTGCCTCGCGTCGATAGCGACGTGATTGTAAATGAATGGAAATACCATCCTATAAAGTTTTATCAGAATCAAATAAATTTTGTAACGTGGTGTAGTACGACGGGATGCGGAGTGAGTTATAAACATTTACTCCATCCGAATCCGATGATTAGTATAGTTTTTTCAAGTTTCACGTTTATTATCAAATTAGAAGATTGCTCAAAGAAATGAGCTGTCCCGAATCTTCAAACACTATTTGGAACGCTTTTGCAAACAATATAGACATTAGCGAGTATCATAATAAAATATGCAGAGAATTTCACGCATCGCCAGTATCTACTCATTGGATACAACGAGTCGATGAGAACTCGGGAGGTTTAGGCACGGCTTATTATTGGCAAAATGGAGCATGGACTCCTGTGCCCGGTAAAAGCTATAATAATACGCGTTTCAAAAATGGTGAATATTATCCAGATGCGGCATTGATGAAATTAGCCGAGGCGGAATTTCCCGAGACTTATATTAAGGTCGGCTATATCGAGCAATCTCATACCGAGTTGGGTTAAATTTATACTAGAGTCTGAATTGGCTCAGGGTTTTACGGATATAGGTACAGAACGAATCAACGACTCTATAAGAACGTACGTTTACGCGTTATTGGGAGCTCAAGCTCAAGCTAAAACTGGAGTTATCGTACTGGGTTCCGGTTTAGATGCTAAAAGAGAATTCTTAAACATTCTCGAGGCTTCGATCGATTCAACGATAGACTCGCAATCTTCTATTCAGAGGTATCAAGATTCTTTACAATACGCTCGATCGCAATTAAACTTTGTCATCGGAGAAGATTTATACCTTATACCATCTGACATGAATTTGCGAATAGGTACGTACGTGGGATACAACAACAATATTTTGATCGCAACATCGGGTCTATCGCTCGGATCGAATCAAGACACAAATTCAACGCTACCACCACCTTCACCGCCATCATTCGATACTTAGCAACTGTCATATAACGATGCGCCATCTACCGATTTACCAACATCTGCGGATACTGAACAACCACCTACGTCGCAGTTTAACGAATTATTACCTTTACCATCTACTCAGCAACAGTTTAACGATCTATCGTCATTACCATCTACTCAGCAACCGCAATCAATAGATACTCAGCAAGAGAAGAAAAAAATCTCTGATCGTTGGTTTCGCGATTTCTTTTGGGTTAGGCGTAATTATTTACGAGTTGTTTCAACGTTGACTCTGTATATAAGATAAAACTAAAACTCCGACTCCACTCAAAAATAGCCACACATGTTCGCTGCCCATCCTACCACTTTTGAAAGTTGAGTAAATAACCAACTTAAAACTCCTCCGATGATACCAGGTAGAGAATCCAAGGCTTTTAATCCAAGTTTCTTTAGCAGATTCGATAGATTTGTGAGAGTTTTTTGTATCCACTCTTTTACCTTTTCGTTGCTCGGCGTAGGCGTAGCGGGCGTTGGTTGTGGTAAAATCGCTTTTACGCTGGCTACGATCGAAGCGACGATGGCGCTGATCGCTAGACTAACCGCCGTTAATATACTGACTATCGTTACGCCTTGTTCTCTAAATAAAGTTTTATTTTTTTCACTTAACGTGACGTCTCTTTTCAACATTGTATTAATCGTTTCTTTGATTCTATTGATTTGACTACGAATCACGCGCTCATTCGTACTCGTAGCCTCTAATCTAAATCGTCTTTCTTCTTGTTTATCTTTCAACTGTTTACGAGCTTTTGCGGTTGTTTCTTCTTCAAGTCTTTGCTTTTCAGCGTCAGAAGATCGGAGATTTCTTTGGCTAGTTCGCTCAATTTGGCTGAATTATTTACTAGTTCGCCTCGAGCCGTTCGCAAGGCTTTATCGAGACCCAAGAGTTCTCGCAATGGAAGCCCATCCGTTTTAGTTTCTTCTTCTTCTTCTTCTTTTTGAAGAATAGTAATTATTTCATCGGTGTCTCGTTCTACAGTTGCCGCAACTTGAGGTAAAACTCGCCTCGGAGTGCCTTCAACGTTTGTTTTATCGAGATTATCAACGTTTTTTTAAAACCTTTTCACGACCCTTTTTCAATACTCTAATATTTTTTTTTTCTTTCATCGCTACTTTTTATACCTAATGCTTCATTAATTAACAAATGCAGTTCCTTCATGATCTTTTCCCCTCGCTCTTTGTTCTATTCTACTTAGGGAGACAAATTCTGTTGGGTTTGTGACCCAAGTTAAATTTACATTTTCGTAATAAAAACCTGGGACTATTTTTTTTGTTTATAATCGGCTTCATTAATAAACTTTATTTTTTCATTATATTTTTTGGCCTCGTCTTTATTAATAAACTTAAATTTTTGATTATGTTTTATTACGTCGGGTTCATCGTAAATAGAAAAAAGTTTGCGAAATTTATAAATCATTTCGTTAACTCGTTGCGCTGATATATTTAAGTCAGAAACAGTCTCACCAGTTTTTAACCCTTCTAATCTTTTTTTTACTTTTTAATCTTTCTCTTTCTATTCTATCGCTTTCTTCGATTTCAAATGTTTCTTGTTCTTCAAAGTCATCATATCGTTGATCGTCTTGTTGCCTCGGCGGATTAAATTCATCCATCTCGATATCGCCTCCTTTTGCCGCCATACTATTTACAATTATTTGTTATTTTTATCTCGCTCTAATAATTTATAACTCACGTAACCTACTATTGACATGCTTAAGACGATAAACAAGACTTCTCTAATTTTTTGATCTTCGCTAGGAGCGTAACAATCGGCTAGCTCGGGCTCGTCGTATAACTTTTCTGGTAAATCAAATTGACTGCCGGTGACGATATAATATTCATTCATCGCTTCGTTTATATCAGTGAAAGTTTGTTAGCGTTCGATTCCTTCAAGAGTCTGTCGTTTAAATAATCTAGATATTTAGAGCGCTCTTTAGACCATTCATCTCTCGCTTTAGAAAGTTGTTCTAGCGCTAGATCGTGCCTCTTTCGTTCTTTTTCAGCATCGTTAGATATAGAACGTAAACCTGAAAATAAGAAATTTGATCCTGTAAAAGCGAGTGCGTTTGCTACCGCGCCTCCAATCATCATCGCTATAGACACCATTTTATTAAATAAACATTTTTTTTTAAATTTAATAAAATAATAGTACATGTTAAATATGAGTCAAGCATTCGGACACAAACTAAATCCGTACAGAAAATTGAGAGAACCAAAAGGTATAAAAGGATTGCTGCAAAAAGTCTTCATTACAAACAATCCGAGCACAATTGCAGAAAACCAAATGATAGCGGTTCGTTTTCCAAATTTGGGAAAAGACGACGTCATCGTTCCAGGTACGGCCAGATTGGCTTTTAACATCACTCTAGAATCTGACGATGATACCAGAACGATCGTACATAATATAGGAAGAGCCATCGTAAAAATATTTCTATTAACATTGAAGGAAATGAATTGTATTCTTTAGACGATGCGGATGTGTACAATTGTTTCAAAGACGAGTGGTTGACGAGAGACCAACTCACTAATCTATCGTATCAAGGAATTAAAATGCCTAATATAACTAAATTAAGAGTAGACTCTAGCAGCGGCGATGCTGCGGCTAATGCTGGAAGAGACAAAGCCGTCGCGGATACTTTTAAAAATAGATTTTGCATTCCACTTGACTTTGAACTATTGACCGATCATCAACCGTATTATCAAGTCGGGCTGGCGGATCTGTTGAGTTATGAACTCACGTTTAATAAATATTCAAAAGTTATCAAAAGCACGGATGACGCTAGCAAATATATTATAAGCGGAATTTCTCTAGAATACGAGGTTAAAAATCAATATAGCGACAAGTTGGCTATATTGTACGACAGAGTCTTGAGGCATAGCGTAAAACCGCTAAACAAGAGAGATAAAACGTGGAATATAAATCTCAATACTCATGAAAGTAAAAAGCATGAAAGGAATATTGTTTTTATTCAAAGAGCCCGATCAAAAGGATACTTTTAAATTTTATAATCCAAAAATTGATAAAGTTTCAATTACTATCGAAGGAGTCCCTAATCAACTTTACGCGCAAGGGATGAGTAGATATCAACACTGGGAAGAAATTCAGAGATATTTCGGAGATTCGAGAGAAGAACGCGCCATAGGAGTAACCAAGACTTTTGGTCTATCGAGATTGAAACTCCCCGATTACTACCTTGACAAATACGGTTTGTTTTTAGATATGAGAAGCAACGATGACAACAAGGTTCATGGTAGTGGGAGGCGAGTAGAAAACGTATCCGAAGGGATTACCATTCAACTCAAAAAGCAGTCGGAAAATGCCGGCGAATTATACTGCTACATTTACATCATCATGGACGCTCAACTCAATATCGAAAAAGGACGGTTTCATTCCGTGATATATTTAAAAAAAAATCATGTTGAATATTATTAAACATGTTGCCGAAATATCCGCACGCCGCATTGATCTGCGGCCAAACCGGATGCGGAAAAACAGAATTTGCTTTAAATCTAAAAGAATATCGTAAATATTTTGAGTATATCGTCATACTATGTCCGACCATCGCAGAAAATCTCGCTTACCAAAACAGAGAGTGGATTTGCAACGTTGAGCGAGTGTACATAAACGATTTGAGCGACTCAACGCTAAACAAAGTTATAGAAATTTATAGCGATGTTCTCAAAGGAGATAAGACGTTATTTATCATCGACGACTGCTCCGCGACTAAAGGATTAAAGTACGGTAAATACGACGAAAATAATCAATGTATGATCAGTCAGTTGGCCTTTAGCGGTAGACACGCTAAACACAGCTGTTGGATTCTTTCTCAAAAATATAATAGCGTGTTAAAAGATTTTAGAGAGCAACTAAAGTGGTTGTGTATATTTTATTGCAAAGATAGAGACTCGTTCGAAAATTGTCTTCGAGAAAATGACGTCATACCGGACCAAGAGTGTAGAAGCGAAATTAATCGACAATTAAAACGAGATAAACATTGCAAGTTGATTTAAAAAACGGATCAACCGACCAATTACGAAATACTAGACTCATACTAGAGGTCACTTGGACAGGTTGTAGTAGGTTACTTGTATAGGTTACTTGTATAGGTCGTATCAAGTAACTTGATTAGGTTACTTGATAAGTTTTAGAAGATTATATA
This sequence comes from Zoroaster sp. YZ-2022, assembly GCA_029582265.1. Taxonomy (NCBI): domain Eukaryota; kingdom Metazoa; phylum Echinodermata; class Asteroidea; order Forcipulatida; family Zoroasteridae; genus Zoroaster; species Zoroaster sp. YZ-2022. The sequence continues at coordinate 10,608,517 of CM055817.1, read as the reverse complement.
ATAAGATTTATAGATAAATATGCTAATTGAATGTTTAGTTGGATTTTGCGTATTTACAAACTGTTTGGTACTCCGTGGAGTTGTATATTTGAATCGTAAATATTCGTACGTAAACGATGAATTTATAAAACCGTTTACTAGAGCGAAGCAATTAAAAAAAAAATTAAACACGTATTATATAATAATGGAAGAAGTTGCGAACATTTTAAGCGAAGAGCCTCAACAAGCACCGCGAGCAAGTTGCGTCGAAAATATCGTTTCGCCGACTATACCGATTAATAATAATAATAATAATAATTTATTAACTTATATTGCGCAAATTCCATAATGAGATGTTCAAATGCGCATTACAAATTTACAATTACAAATGTACAATACAAATAAAAATATTAAAAAATTACAATAAAAGCACATCACAACAATATCAATAGAATGCCATACAGAAAAAATGTGTTTTAAGTAATTGTTTAAAAACAGTCAAACTAGTCGATTTCCGAATATTTAATGGTAAAGCATTCCATAATTTGGGTGCAGCAAACTCAAATGCCCTATCACCCAGCGTGATTTTAGTCCGACACACCGGGTAACTAAGGAGCATGTCGTCACTGGCACTTCTAAGATTGTATTGAGATGAAGATTTTTTGATAAGTTGGCATAAATATAAGGGAGCAAGACCATTTAAAATCTTATAAGTTATTAACAAAATTTTAAAATCAATCCTGAACCTCACCGGAAGCCAGTGTAAGTCAATGAACAAGGGTGTAATATGACAGTATTTTAAAGCATTACAAACCAATCTAGCGCAAGAATTTTGAACACGTTGCAGCTGGTTAATTTGAATGTCAGGCAATCCATAAAGGAGACTGTTACAATAATCCAATCGGTCGGAAATGAAAGAATGAATTAATGTTTTGGTACATTGCCTAGATAAGTACTTCCTGATACGTCTAATATTATGTAAGTAATAAAAAGCAGTAGCACAAGTTTTTGTAATATGAGTAGCCATTGTCATGTTTGCATCAAACCAGGCACCAAGATTCCTTACAATGGGGGTAGGGGAAACCCTGGACGAAACAACATTAATACCATCAATGTTAACCTTAGCCAATTGTTGACGAGTGCCTAAGATAATAAATTCAGTTTTACCATCGTTTAGCATTAACCCATTACCAAGCATCCATTTGCGCACAACATGTATACAGCCCTCCATTGCAGAAAGTGCCGACGCCTGACTTGATACAGCATTTGGACAACACGAAAGATAAAGTTGCGTGTCATCAGCATAGCAATGAACATTTGGGAGTTGAGTTTCAATTACTTCAAACAAACTACTAGTATACACAATGAACAACAATGAACCCTGGGTTACACCCCCGTCGAGGTCAAATTTCTGAGACAATTTGCCATGAATAGAGACCTGCTGAGATCTGTTAAACAAATAAGATTTAAACCAAAGGAGAGCAGTCCCATCAATACCAAACTTAGAATGGAGTGTGTTCAGTAAAGTTTGATGATTTAAGGTATCAAAAGCTGAACTTAAATCAAGTAAAACTAATAACGTAACACGTTGCTTATTCATAGCCATTAAAAAATCGTTTTTAACCTTTAATAAAGCAGTCTCGGTACTATGATACCTACGATAAGCCGATTGTGCAATCGGATATAAACCTTTCAGGGATTAACTGGAGAGCTATTATAAGTGGCAGCTTGTTAGGCGCGCACCCCCAAAAAAACAAAAAAAACAAAAAAAAACAATAAGCGCGGCGATCGATTGTTGGCCGTCGATGTGATGGGATATAAATTTACGATCGATGATGGTGATGGATTAATTACAGATTTAGAAAAAGACCCTTTCATTTCTAGCGCTCTTTCTTGCGGATTATGCGAAGTATACTACAAGTACGGAATATTCTTGGCGCCAATCGCAAGGGCGCTAATTTCGGCGAAACATTTTAAAAGAAAATATTATTGTCTAGATTATAAAGACGATGGAGCAACACGAGCAAGAGAAAACAGTGGAGATCAGCGCGCCAGTAAACCAAGTAACGAAAACACCGTCGACTAAAATAAAAAAAATCCGAACAGAGTCGCGGCTGGTAGAAGACTCGCGGAATTTAATAAAAAGAAAAAACAAAATTTAAAAAAGAAAGCAGTTTACGGCGATGTCGAGTCAAACGTTACAACAACGAGCGTAAAAAAAGAAAGCGATGAAGCAAACGCATTGTACATTGGTTTGGGAGTAATAGCCGTTGGAACAATAGCATATTTCATCTACAAAACGCTAAACTCTAACCGAGAAAAACCCGTAGAAATTATTGAGCAGCCAGCTGCAGAACCCGTAAAACCTGTTGTTGAAAAAAAGAAGTTAATGTATTCGAAATGTAAAATAAAAATATTATCTATATAATACCGGTATAAAAGATGTCGAGCAACATCGTTAATTCAGCTTATCACGGATGTGCTGCAGGAATTATAGCCGTTATTTATAGCGCGGTGGCTAGAAAAGTGTTTAAAACTAGTACGGAAGATTCTTACGAAGATTTTTACGAAAATCAAAAACAAAAATCTAATGAGGTTTTATTCGTCACCTTGGGCATGGGAGCTGTAGGATATCTGAGCCACGAGTTCTTCAAAGAAAACAAACATCATCAAAACCTAGAAATGGATTATTTTTTTTTTAAATATTGTTTATATAATATAAAATGTCTACGATAGATACGAACGGAATCGTTAATTCAGCCTATCACGGAGGTGTTGTAGGAATTATAACATTTATAGCATGGCCGCTAAAAAAGTGTTTAAAATAAATCCGGCTGATCTAGGAAAGCTGGATGTAAGCGACAGTCTTAAACTCACGGCGACGGTCGGGTCGGCGTTAATGACTCAAAATTGGTTGGTTCAACAAGGAATTTTACCGAGAAATATTATGAATTCTCCCAATTAAAAACATATTTATAAATAATAAATGTTAAAGCGTACGAGATTAAAACTCGAAAACGCTTACAGTCCGAAAGGATATCAAAAGGGTCAAGGAGCGATTGAGAAATTAGCTCAAGAAACTAAAGTTTCTACAAGTACAACTTGACAGTGGTTGAAAAAGCAAGCGTTATGGCAAATTTATCTACCGTACCCTAAATACATTCCTAGGCCAACCAGCGCAAACGCTCTTGTAGAAAAACCAAACGAGGTTCATCAAGCCGATTTGTTGTTTCTTCCTCACGATACAATTAATAAAAAAGTTTACAAGTACGCGTTAACAATCTCCGACGAAGCTAGCAGATACAAAGAGGCCGAACCGTTAATCGACAAGACCGCCGCGCAAGTCAGTAACGCGTTTGAAAAAAATTACGAGAGAAGTTTGCTGACTTGGCCGAAAATTCTCAAAGTCGATCCGGGAAAAGAATTTATGTCGAGCGTAAATACTTTAATGAGTAAACACCACGTCACTATACAGCGAAGCGAGGCAGGAAATCATAGAGCGCAAGGCATCGTGGAACGATTAAACCTTGGCTTTAGCAAACGTTGGCCGAGCGATAATTTACGCGTACGTTCTTTTTCATAGTCTCTCACTAAATGCACGTTGATCCGATTTCGTAAATTTTCCATCGTTTTTCCAAATACTGAATTATTCATGAGTTTGTATAAATCTTTTTCAAAATCTGACTCGGCATTTTTTCTCAAACTCGTGTTCAAATCGATGTAAGACGCTTGATTCATCCAAGGCGCTTGATTGAATTTTAAAACGCGATGAATTTTAGTTAGTTTCATGCCAAGAAATCAATATAGCTGTAGATGACGATAATGAAGAACTTATTTTGACTTGCTGTTCAAATTTGGAGTTAATTTATTTACTTTTGGAGCTGGTCTGTTTTTCAATAGCTCGAGCTGACAGAGAGACATCCATTCCTTTGGAATTTCCAACGACTCTGGCGCGAGTGGAAACGCGTTGTGAAGATCGTGTAATTTTTTAGGATATTCAAGATCAACTTCTAAAATGTACCCCTCGCTCGATTCTGGTGAAATTGATTTTATATCCAGCGAATCAATTTCATCTTTAGTTAACCATTTAAATTTTCCAGTTGGAAGGTATTGACTCATCGCCCAGCCGTAAAGGTTATTCGCATCTAAATATAAGATGTAATTTTTAGATTTTGATGGGTCGTAATTTTGTAAGTAGGGATTGTTTGCTTTAGCGTATCTTTGACTAACCATCGACGTACCTCCCCTAGTGCCCTTTTCTATAAATAAATGCATGTCGTAATCCGTCAACAACTCTAAACGTACGTTCGAATGTTTCAACAGAGCGTCCCAACTCAAGCCTGGACTGGTGTAATAATGAGCTGGATCCAATTCGTACTTTTTTATACAAGTTGCGCGAAAATTTTCAAAAACGTCAGCTAATAAACAAGTATCCGTACGCACGTAGAGGTCGTGATAATCCCCTAGATTTTTACATTCAAATTTGGACCAAACGTTCTTTGCGTGCAGATATTGTTCGTCCGTAATACCTTCGTCGTTTAAACTACTATAAAAAGCGTCTTTTAAAGGAAGACTCTTTCCTTTAAAACGTAAACAATTTTCCATGTACTCGTATGGATAAATACCTTTGTTTAAAAGCAGTTTAACCTTGTTTTGATCTGTTTCGTACTTTTTAGTGATTAAAAAAGAATCGAGATCGTTCGATTTAACGAGCTTGTCTAACGAAGTTAGTAAAAATTGAGCGCTGTCGATAAATCGCAATTGCCCGATCGAAAAAGAAATATACTTTTCCATGTTGTTTGGGATACACTTTAAATTTCCTTTGGTTAAACTCGTAGCTTGCATGATGAGATGAGAGTCGTATCCTCGCAAATTATGAAATATCACCGAAATAAACGTTTTATTCGGTTTTATGCTAAGTTTTAAATTACAGTCATTATGCGCAGCTCCTCGATATTTTCCAGTAATGTGACAATGATCGCGTACTTGTTTATACTTGCCTTCATCAAAATATTTTTCGCAAATCCAACACTTGGTGGATTTTTTATAATTGTTCACTTGATCTATCGTCATATACATATTTTTAGTTTTTTTAAAAATATGTCGTTGATGTTTTCTGCTTCTTTTAACAACGAGTCTAAAAAGTGTTTAGAGGCATCTTTTCCCCTGTATACCTTGGGTGGTTGAGTTTTACCGTCGCATCTAACTACCACGTACGAATATCCGCAAAGTACGTGCTCTTGAAATTTTTAAGTATTGGTTGTACTCGCATTGTCAATCTTTTTAATTAACGCTTCAAAGTCCGCGTATATAACGAAAGGTACTTTCATCTTTTTGTGAAAATTTTTAACACGCATATTGACCCTCGATCGGCATAACAATGTTAACCTCTGCCGCCAATTCCCTCACACTCTGGAATGTGTTTTTCAAGCAATGCTTTGGTAGTGTAACCATGTAAACATCTCGCGCAAAAATGTTTACGATTTTTGTGTTTTGTTTGATCAAAAAGTAAACGGTTAAAATCCTTGATCTAAACGTAGTGCGATTTGTTTTCTTTGTGAATTAACAATAAATTAATACGAGCCATACTCGCGGGCTGATCGCTAAGGTTATAAACTATGATTGAATTTTCGTAACCAGAAACGTTTATAGCCAACTTGTTTTGTTTCTCTATTTTTTTAACTTGTTCGATCGGAGTTGGAGCATCGATTTTGTCAAAATTTAAACCATCTCTCGTAGGATAGCTAGAAATTATATCCGAATGATGACTCGCGGGAAAAAGAGCGGAACGCAGCGCCCATCGCAGACAATCATCGTCCTCGTTTTTAACGTTGATATATATTATATATACTTATATATTTCGGTAATTTTATATAAGAACCGCCTCTCAAAGGTTGATATCTCGCGATTGTAATTCTCATAGTTTCAACACGATCAATGATCCATCCAGAACCGTTGTGTGTCCACTTTTCTATAGCCTCATTAATTTCCGCAGAGGCTGTGATTAATACATCTTCAATCTCGTTAGAATTAAGTAAAACGATGTATAGTTTATTATGAAACGTTGGAAAGTCATAGTCGATCGTACCATCCGGTTTCTCTTTGTGTAATTGAATCTCCAAATAAATCATAAACGTTATCCCTTTAAATTCTTGCAAGTCTGAGGTTAACTTGGCTACAATCTTTGGCTTTGCCGCGGTGAAAAATACGTTTAAATCTTTTTCTTTGCTATGACCAAGCGGCACGGTCATAATTCGTTGTCGTAAATACATTCCACCGTCGATGGGTGGTTCATCAAATCTCAACTCTTGTTCGGGCGCGTAAAACCTTTTAATGGCGCCGATGTAGTCTTTTTTGATGTACCCTCTTCTCCCGCTGAATTTTTCTGGTAAAGGAATATTTTCAGCTTCTAAACGCTCTTTAAGTTGAGCCAATTTTAATTTATACAACAGCGTTGGTTTATGTCGTTTTATATATTTTTTAACAGCGTTATAATAAGACCGTTTATTAACTCTGTTTGTTCTACTGTCTCGCAGCAACGGTAATGGCCAATGCTCGCGCGCAAAATTGTTCAATTCGCTCAATGTCCACCTCGATAAATATTTATCCATAGTCTTTACTATCCTACTAGATTTTATTTTTGAAAAATTTCAATTTTATTTGTGATTTTTTCTATATATTTTTTATTTGTGATTTTTTCTATATCTTTTTTTTGGGGAAAAAAGAAAAGTTGGCATCCCTAGATCTTTTTTAAAGATCTAGGGATGAACCGGTTTAAACCGGTTTTTGGGGGAGGTGGGTCAGCTACCCCTTTTTTTGGGAGTGGTCCAGCCACCCCTTTTTTGGGAGTGGTCCAGCCACCCCAGATCCTATCTACTCCTTATCTCTTGGAAAGTTGGAAAATCTCTATAATTAAGAGTGCTTTAGAGTATCTCTTTAAAATCTCCGCCCTCTGCCAGTTAACGGTGATAAAATGAATGTAGTATTGATTGGGTCTAAGAAAGGCACTGCAGAGAGATCAGTTTGAAGTGGGTGGATTCCCAAGATATGTTCAAAGTAGGCCTATAGGGTATTTATTTTGCTCCTGACCTACACTACTTGGTTTGCATAATTGTAATAAGATTTGTCTTTCATTACGCAACCAGATTGGCAATTGGTCTATTACAGATGTATCGACCCATATGTTTGGCTATTTTAACAGCAATTTCCGAAAATATTCTGGTTTACAGTAAACGAATTGGAAACATTTTGTCCTTATTGGATGTAACAATTCTCAAATAAATTTCAATTCCATTTCACATCCACAAGACTTCTGTCAACAAATATTCTTGAAAAAAACAATGTTTTATTTGCGGAGCAACCAAATTTAACTCTGTTTTGTTTTAAGGGGTGGCAATTACCACCCCATACAGACTGCTTTCATAAATATAGTATTTATTGTGTATTTCACTCTGTTCTGTTATGAAAGAGGTTTATAAGGGGTGCCAATTACCATCCCTTACTTAGTTTGCCTCCGTTTGGGGGAACACTGAAAATTGATTCATTAAAAATTACTTATTATTTCAAAACAAATTTGTTTTTGAAAAAAATGCGATTTTCTTATTTCCAATGAGGACAAAATATTTCCACTCGCGTTAGTAAGTGTGTATCGAAATTACTTGATGGTGGGTCCCACCTTATATTCATGTTGGCACTGTCTTAATGAAAAAAACAAGCTTCTGACTCCTATCTTGTGAAATATATAATTTCAAAGTATTTGTTTATCTTTGTAAAAGTAAATTATATCAATGTTGCAATGAAAACACAAATGTATCTTCTTACATCGTCTATGTAGGCCTATCTCATATATATCTTACTTTATATACATGGATACAAAGCCAAGGTTGATCAATATGATGTCTTGCTGCAATGACAGATTATTGTGTTTTGTGTATATTAAGATTTGTTCAGTTGGCCCCTGCAACCGCTTACAATCGGCCTGACAACAAACCGTGTTCCACTCAGTGTGTTTTGGTTAATTTTTAGTAATAGGTAAAGGCAAGGTTTATTGGTCTTGCATATGTGTGTTTAAGAAACTCATGTTTTTCTTCCGATATTAAGTTGTCAATGTGTAAATTGCGTATAGCTTCCTTCACTAGACCGATTAGTGCTGTGCGTTCGGGCTGTTTCATATTTTAAGTTTGGATATTTCCTTCATTGTACCTTCAATGTTTGACTCTGGGTTAACGTTGTCGGTAGGTGTTTGAAGGGTTTAATATTGATGGCAAACGGAATGAATGTATTTGTTCACGTCTAGCCTTCCCTGTCAAGTTGATGAGTAATCTCATTTTGTCTGAAATACAGTTTCGACTGGCGAATGATATGAGACCTTTGTGGCTGTTGAGGTGTAGGGATGAAATTTAAACATTTTCCTTCCGCAATTAATTCAATGTTTGTCATTTATTTTTCTGAATTTGTTTGGATACTGTTAGACGTTTACAGCTTGTAACTGTATTTGCATATTTCTTGTTTCTGATGGATACACTTGTCTTCCATAAGTTTATTTTTTTGATTTGTTGGCATTATTAAATCATTCTAAGTTTAGTACTGTAGTTTTTTGGGTTTTCTAATTCTTTCCCTCTTCTCGTTCGTGGTTCTTAGGAGAAGGTCAAGATTTTGACAAGTTTGTCGTTTGGCATTCGACAGATATGGGCGAAAAAGCGTTTTTGAAGTCTTTGAACGAACGACGACAAATCCTCTGCGTTGCAGATCTTCAAAATTGATTGATTCGATAGTTTAAAACCCCAGTCTACGTCCACCTCGTTTTCACTTTCCATTGAGTTAGTTTCAATTTGTGGTGGTTCGTTTTTATTTCCTTTTTTTTTTCTTTTCTTTTTTTTCTCTTTTTTTTGGGGGCATTGTCATTTTTCAGGGAGCTGATGTAGTAGCTGGAGATCGATTTAAACTCCGCACCTGATATGGTCCCAATGTTGCACGCGTATGTTAACCGAGATCGGCAGAGGGAGTCGAAGATTTGTGTTCTAATTTTCAGGTCGACGTCGTGATTTTTGAAGAATTGCTTGTTGTTGTGAAAAGCACCGAGGCAAGAGCTTTTACGATAGTTCAGCTCCGTTTGGCCAGTTTTTGGCAGGTTCCAGTCAATCTTTGTTCCCAGATATGTGAATGTTGAAACGTTGTTTGCTGGTTGCCCTTTGATCGTGACAGTCTGGATATGGTGACGTGAGGCAATTCATTACCATGGTTTCGCTTGTTTCACGCTCAAAACTAAACCATATTCCTCTAGTATAGACACCAAAATACCTGCAGACTTCCGTAGATCTTTTTTCGACCGACCAAAGATGACTAAATCATCAGCATAGCCCGCTCAGCACATCCAATTGGAGCCTCGCGTCGGAGCGACAGCTCTCATCTTTTGATCGGAGCATTCTTGTGGGATATTGAATTGAATGTCAAGGCCAAGGTGTTGTTGATTGCACTCGTGTTGAAATTGTTTGACTGAGGAGGGAGTCGAAAAAGATGTTGAAAAGGCGGGGTCCTTCAACACTGCCTTGCAAGACACCAGAAGATATATGAAACTGAGGCAGACACGCTCTTATTATGCGTTGAAGTTCTGCCGATTGTGCGATGATTTGAATGACCCAGTGTGCCTGTCTACGATCCCTCTCATCTTTGATTTTGGTGTGAACCAAGCTGACCCTACTGCTTTAGCTTGTGCTAGTTGGGATTCCACCGTGGTGAGCCTCGACTAGAATCAGGCGCGTTATGAGTCAGAGGTTGTTGGGGATTGTGTTTTATTTTCGCCAAAATGGAGGATTTGGAACGTCTGGGGGGTGGGGAGATGTGCTGAATTTTTGGATTCATGACCGGGAGGGTGTTATCCTTCCCCCGAAACACCTCTTAAAGCAACATTATACGTAAAATTTAGTTTTATGTTATGATTAACAATTCAGCAGGCTCATGGGGGAGTTGAACCCTCGATGACCCCCTCCCTCATTGGCTGCGTCATGCCACTGACTGAAATCATATAAATTATGTATTTATCATCTCAATTCCACAGATTATTCTGCAATATTTTTAGTTCAAATAAACGATTGTATAGGGGAATTCGCCATGGATTAGGATTTCGTTTAGCTTGGATGTCTGTTTTCAGACTCGATTTCTCAAGGTGGACAGAACGATTTCTAATCTAGCGCAGTGATCAGTCTGTGAGCATAAGGGACAAGCTTTATAAGCCTGTCTTGTTACTACCGACTTCTTCATGAATGGGATAGAGGGAGCAGAGGGCGCTGTTTACGTGTGAAATCTTCATCATCGACACAAGCATCAAATCCCCATCGTTGCTGTTGTCTTGTGAACCAGTGGTGGGTAGGAAGATCAGTTGTCAGAGTTCAGCGTTAGTGTTGAGCAATGTCAAATAGCCGCAGCAATCGTATTTAAACTAGTTTTGGAATTATGTTTTTCGATCCTGTTGCGAGGGAGGGTTTACGTGATCTGTCAGTCGCTGGGGGCAATCTGTTATACTGAAGTTAAAGATGTATCGCCCGTAGCTTTGACTATTGTCAAGGCAATTTCCAAAACTTTCTTTTTCATCAGAACATTGCTTTTTAACTTGAAGAAAGGATAAGAACCATGTTACGTACAAAAATACACGTTTCTAAAAATAATCGTGAGAAGCACGGAAATTAGTTCAAGGCGGATCACGTCTTAAATTAATATTGGCATTTGTTTACTGTTGTGCCAAGCTTCTGACACTTATCATGTGAAGTGTTTGTTTCCCTTACAAAAATAATAATAAATAAATGAACAAATAAATAAATAAAATATCAATGTTACAATGAAAATTGAAACAATTAGAAATTGCCGGTAAAACACGTGCGATGCATCTTTAAGAAAATGTATGAGCGCGTAGCTTAATAATTCGAAGTGACTCTGTGACGTAATTCTGATTTATGGCTGATTAGGATCATTTGAGACCTGGGACCCAGGAGTGAGATATTCTTATGCACAACTCTTCGACAGCAGACCAGTTGGCCGGGGTAGGACACGACAGAGTGTGAAAGGAAGATAGTGTAATCATACATGCAGCATATGTCCAAAGAGTCCAAAGGAAAAAAAAAAAAACGTTTTCATCACATAACACAGAATGTTCCACAGTGCAGATAATTACAATGTTAGGTTTTTATTATAGGCCTATATACTGTACATGGCGGAAATGGCAGCATGAACTGTGTGTTCAGGGTGCTTACAGTTTTGGAAAGACAATCGTGTCGTATACAATCGGCATTGTATAAACTTGCAATACATTGTCGGCAAATAATCTAACAAAGTTGATATGCTTGAAGTGAGGACATTCTGCAAATTGCTAGTTAGTTCACCTTCAGTGCTAATACCAACTTGCTGAGTACAGTAAATCAGAATATGAGATAAACCTGTATTTGGCTAATTTAATCAGGAATCTCCCGTCTGTTGCTCTCCAGTACCGTCGCACTCTAAAATGTTTAGTCAAACCATCAAATATGCAAAATCTTGCAAAAATGTACTGGTATTAAACTATGTTTTAAAGGCATGATACATAATTAGTTTTTGGAAGAGTTTGTAAGAGTTTTGGAGATAGATGTTCTTGAGTTATTTCGGTTACACCATGTAGTGATCTCTTTTTGGAGAAAGTGATGGCTCTAAGAGAACAAACCAACCGGCTATTGTCAGAGCCATCACTTTTTCCAAAAAGAGATTATTACATGGTGTACCGGAAAGAACTCAAGAACAACAAACTAGATGTAAAATTACTTATGTGATCACTCTGAACAACCCTGGGTAGGCCGAAACGAGTGAAAAATCTTAATGCTTCACCAGCTGGTTTAGCCTTAATACAGTGGCGTAGCTAGCGGGGGGGCAGGGGGTCGGCCGCCCCCCTGGCTCCAGTTCCAGAATAAGTGGGTCCCCCTAACACATGCGAATTTTTTTCACATGCTTATGGGACTGACTGACGGGCCCACCAGCAGGCAGGACTATACAGGCAGGGCTGGATTCAGACCTTGAGGGGCCCGGGGCACTTCAGGTTCGGGTGCCCTTCGACATAGAAATTAAATTACATGACAAATAAAAAATGAACTAAAATGAATGATAAACCGCATTTCTTCGAAAAAAAATATAAAACTAATTTTATAATTATTACATTTTTTTTATAAAGGAAGTCCTTAGTCTGGGACCCTCTGGCAGGGGGGCCCGGGGCAATTGCCCCCTTTGCCCACTTATAAATCCGGCCCTGTATACAGGGCCGCTTTTACATAAGGGCAAAAGGGTAGTTGCCCACGGCCCCAGGTAAAGAGGGGGCCCTAAAAATCTGTACAGTAATTGTTTTATAACCCGCGATTAATCAAAATCCAATGGCTTAATATGCATGTAGAAGGTATATAGCAGCACTAACACTTTTTCCGGATAACAATTAAGAAGTCGGTGTCATTGATTGGTGGGCCCACTGGGATCCGATTCGCCCCCCCCCCCACCCCCCCTGGCGAACATAGCCAGCTACGCCACTGCCTTAATAGATGAAAGTGGAATTGCTTAGACATATCTTATCTAGTTGACACACACGTGATTGTAGGTATTCTTGACCTGACCTAGTTTTAGGCAAAAACCCTACACAATCTACAATAACATTGCTAAATGGTTCTTCATAACATATGCGGAAATATTGTGCAACTGACTTTCAAATACCAGGCTAAAATCAATCATGCAAAATTGGATACACCATAAATGCTGAGCCCTTAGTATCACGAGGATCAGTACTCATCCCATCATCCAAATAATTTGAAAAATCATTATGAAAAGAAACCCTATAGGTTTCATCAAGTAGACTAGACATACGAGTTTCAGAAAGGTCTAAATCTGCATCAGTATGAACTGTCGCCTTGAGTTTACTACTCATGGATCGCGTTGTAACACAAGTGGGGAATATACCAGTTAACTCATCCTCTAGTAACCTAGTATTATTATTAGAACGTGGCACACACGTCATACAAGGTTCTACAAATACCCTAGTACCAGCTACTTCGTTACCTAGCCGTAGTGTTATACCATTAAGCCCTTGAGGCAAAGTGGGAGTTACACCCACAGTCATGGGACCTGAAACTAAGTCCAACTATAAATACAAACGACGGAGAGGCTTATCAATAGATTCATTACATACGTGTTACATGTACCCGTAATACGCACATCTATGCTAAATAAAGATCATTCTGTTAAAGGAAATTCCCCTTCCAATAGCACATATTGAGTTGACCCCGTATCCCTTAAAGTTACTTGGTAATTCGGTGAATCAGAACGCTCATCGAGAGACACAAATTACTAATACAGGGCAAAAATTCCTCTCTAAGGTCGGACAAAGACAGGGTTTTCAGTTATGGGCCGAAAAAAGAGAATCAGAATGGGTAAAACAAACAAATATCGAAACGTACTGCAGTTTAAAATTATTAAGCGTTTGCAGAAATTGTGTAAATCAGTTTAACACACTTGTGATGTAAAATTGTAATGCAGCAAATTGTTGGAAATAGAGTTGCCATTTTGCTGTAAATTATGCCCTATTAAGCAGTTATAAAAATGCAAGATCCATCAGAAATACTGCAAGCTGAACGCAGCTATCAAAAAGGTTTGAAAGATACCTATACCACCACCTATATCTATATTATTACACAAAAATCAGTACCAAGTGGGCATAACTTTGTAATAAATCCTAACAATAGTAATTATCACTACTGTTTATCAAATGAATCATTTTGAAGATTTTAGAGTGGCTAAGCCCCCTAATGCTGAGCACTAAAAGAATAAGGGCACGGTAGAAACAAAAGAGCGGCAATGGAAAAGTAACCAGCAATTATATATGTATACAACAATAATTATGCCATCAAAATAAATCTTTAATAATATACAATAAATGAATATGAGCACAAAATGAAATCAATGGATTCAATCGATTAAAAAGACCCTAAAAGTTAATTATAGTAACCGCTTCTTGACCAGAGTTGCTGGCACTGAGAAATGGACGGCAAGGTTTATGGCTCGTCGCTGGCTCGGTGTTGAAGGTGTGAGCCACTGGTGCTCTGGATCGGTGGTCCAGGCCATCTACGAAGTGTCAAAAATTGGTCTGGTTTAGGTATCGTTGGAGAATGGAGAATGCCAGCCATCAACTTGAAGGAGGTAATTGCAACATGTGTAACTCACTGCCTCTGCTAGTAAGGTCGTAGGGCCGACGGACTATGGCACTGGCTGAGATGGTATGGCATGGATGGTGACAAACATTATATCAGCAGAGGAAAAGAAGACAGAACCTCATGGTGGTGTTCAGATGAGTGTGAAAATATATGGGGCGAACCGGTCTTAAATAGAAGTTACACCCAAACCCAACGCATTCCGCTTCCGTATTTGTGGATCCAAATGAACAATATACAAGTATCTTTGTGTATTAAATACTCTCGGGCGGTGGTACTCAAGACTTAAGATGCTTACAGATATTCCTTGGGTGAACCAATAATAGAAATACAGCCGAATGTCTTAAAGGAACTAACCACCATCTGTAACAGTATTTCCTCTTTGGAGTTCGAAATAAATATGTGTATGCTTTTCAATATTTTCTCTGTTACGACCTGGTAATATAATAATAGGATTTATATAGCTCATTTTCCTAAGGTCTACTGTGCACTCCAGTAAACAATATGTAGAATAAAACATATGTGTTTTTAGTTTACCTTTAAATTTATTGAGTGAATTGATGCTACAGATATTACATGGTAAAGAGTTTCAGGATATGGTATTGGCAACTAAGATGCCCGGTCTCCAGCCTTTTTGAAGGTGCGTGGGATATGTAAGTTAGAGCTGCGCATATTTATATCAATCTGAACACAGCATATGAGAGCTAACGTTCAGTTGCGCAAATGTATAATAAATAAATGCACGCAGAATAACACTTATCAGTAATTTTGAAACATTTAAAATATATGTTCAAATAAAGTAAAAGGTCACATGGTCGGAGAGAAAGTATGATTTTGTAAAAGTATATTCTTGTTTAAAACATTTATGTTCAAATGTTTAATATATGAAAATCGATTTGTTATTTTTTTTCTTCTTCTTAAATAATTGAGCCTCAGCCGTGGACGAATTTTGTTGTACTATGGCAACGTTCCACATAGTTTGCTTTCAGGAAAATATGAGCCCATTGATGAATATCACCGATGTATATGTGCTTCCTTAAAATGTTTGTTATCCTACTTCGTTTGACTATCTTAGATATCTAAGCAATAGCAGTAAACTATGCACACAGAACATTTGATGCTCACTAACGTGTCTTTAATTTCAATCAATCAGGAACCGCAACAATTTGTTTTTAAATTTAGCTGGCGTCTGACGGTGAAACAAATTAAAATGGAGTACGGAATTCATGTTTGCCAATTCATATATTTGTTTGTATTTTCACATTTGCTTATCATTAACGCCACAACGTAATGAGTTTAACGTAACAAAATGTAACCATATTCGTATTTGCTTTTAGTTTTGAAATTGTGATAATTTTTGTCGCACTTGGCAGTATGTCGCACTTGGCAGTGTATTATATTTTAATGTTGATACAGTCAAGTATTAATGAACTGCAGGTAGAATAAATTATCATAGTAATTAACCGATCACTAATATTTCACCAAGTACCGGTATGCCTTTAGGAAAATCTAAGAACATTGGTGAAAATAACCAAATAAACGGGCTTTAATTAAATGTTAATGCCTACTTTTTGTTCCTATCCTAGATATCTGGAAAACAACAGAATCAGTGAACTTGCACCAGGAACATTTGACGGTCTACCAAATCTCTTCAGATTGTAAGTTGTAATTTCATGAATTTTAATCACACAGCATCAATCCACCGATTTCTCGTTACCTCTGGCAGCCAACAAAAATAATCTGAAATCTAAAATCAAATGAAATATGAACTTTATGTTTGCCGATCGAAATATTATATATACGCATAATGATTGTTTGTTTTTAATCATTAAAAATTACTTGTCCGCTCTGTAGCACTTGTCTGTGTAGGGAGGTATACCACCGAACAATATCAAGGCAGTCAACGATTAATTTCTTTCTAGATACAGAAAACAACCAGTAACTCATTACTCCGTGTCGTTAATAATGCATACAACCAGCCACAATGACTCATTACTCCGTGTCATTATATAAGGAAAATGCATACAACCAGCCACAATGACTCATTACTCCGTGTCGTTATAAGGAAAATGCATACAACCAGCCACAATGACTCATTACTCCGTGTCGTTATAAGGAAAATGCATACAACCAGCCACAATTTCGTTTGGACTGTGATTTACGTTTGACATAGAAACAAAAGTACAAAGATCGTTTTTGCCCATCGAAATAGTTACATGCAGTTGTTACTAATTTCGTTTTAAGGACACATCATACTCAGCCATAATTTTTATCAGATCATTTGTTTTTGTGTGTGTGTGTGGGGGGGGGGTATTTTATTAAAATAGTTTGTTGTGTTTGTTTGTTTGTTTGTGTATTTTTCTTTTAGTTGTTTCTGTTAAATATCTTGAATCAAAAAGATAATCATATATCAGTAGAAGTCATACGTGTCACCAGGATTTGTATCAGGGGATTCATTCAAGAGTTAAGTAAACATGTACGCGGTATCAGGGTCCGGAGCAAATCCCCTGGTGGGGTCCCGGCCGGGTCCCGGCCGTGTCGCCCCCCCCCCCCCACACCCGAAGGTTTGCGATTTTATCGCCGAAGGGGTGCGAACAAATCCCCATTTTGATAAATAAATGTATTCGTCGGTCGTATTTTCAATGCTTTTGATGTAATATATAATATCGAGTGTTGTCTGTCGAGATTAATTAGGTGTTCGGGTATGTGCCCGAAACACCTCTCCTCCTCCTCCTCCTCCTCCTCCTCCTCCTCCTCCTCCTCCTCCTCCTCCCCCGCGACTCTCCGGTAACGAACACATACTTGCAAACTTCACATGAACTTGAAACTTGGCATGTACTTAGAACTTAATAAGTAGATGAAACACGAGTTGTGAGTGACCCCAATTTGACCTTACTTCCTGTCCAAACCGGAAGTCAAAGTTTAATATTTTAAAAAATCGTATCTCAACAACCACAAGAGGTAAATTAACATTTTGTGCACCATTGTACAGATTGTTAATTGTCCAAAATATTTACAAAAACATGACCCCCATTTGACCTTTACTTCCTGTCCAAACCGGAAGTCAAAATGTAATATGTAAAAAAATCATTTCTCAACAACCACAAGAGGTAAATTCACAATTTGTGTACCATTGTACAGATCGTTAATTGACAAAACAATTTTACACAAAAAGGTGACCCCAATTTGACCTTTACTTCCTCCCGAACACCTAGAGTTTGTGTAAACAAACTCGAATTTCTAGTTTGTGATTATATTTGTTTATTGTATTTATACCAGAAAGAGAACCTCTGGCAAAAAATAATGGTTCAAATTGTTTGATACTTTGACAATATTACACAAAGTATGCTTTTAGGCCTACCTCTGAAAGCTGAGATCATATGATGATTTAACCCTATTTTGTCATCAAATCGTAATGACTGGATAAAAAAATATCAGAAAAAATCAAGAACATGTAATGGTCTACACAAGCTTATTTTACTTGTCATCATACATTTCAATCAACAGTAACTACCCACAAATCATAAGTAAGACTAATTGCGGTGACACCATGTGGAATCTCAATTGAGTAGTAATTAGTTCTGAAAAGAACTGGTGATACAACTCGACGTTTCGAACAGTATGCTCTGGTCGTCCTCAGGAGAATGCCGGACTCTGGAAAATGCTGCTGCTTAAGTAGACTGCTGGAGGATCATCCCATGAATGGATGCTGGAGGATTAGTTCGTTGAGGCGCGCAGGCGGGAACTGTTGAGACTAGGATCCTAGGGGTTGGGGGAGAGGTGTGTGTGCTCACTGAACTGAATCAGTTGTTGACAAGCACAGGGGAATGGAGGGTGGTTGACTTAGGATATAGGAGATCCCACAGTCTGGGGGTGGGTTATGGACTTTGGATATAGAAGATCCTTCAGTCTGTAGTAGTGGTCGCCAAATGGAGGATTAGTTCATTGAGGCGCGCAGGCGGGAACTGTTAATGGGATGATCCTCCAGCAGTCTACTTAAGCAGCAGCATTTTCCAGAGTCCGGCATTCTCCTGAGGACGACCAGAGCATACTGATCGAAACGTCGAGTTGTACCACCAGTTCTTTTCAGAACTAATTACTACTCAATTGAGATTCCACATGGTGTCACCGCAATTAGTCTTACTTATCATCCTCACCATGCAAAGCTACAAGTTTTACCTACCCACAAATCACTTCTGATTTATTTTACTTCAGTCGGCGAAACAAATTAGAGGGAGAATGAATGTTGATAACTTATTCTTTATTATCTTTCCGTCTGAGATGCTATTTATGAATTTGTTAACACACATTTATCAATCATTCGACCTTGACCGTTATTATATGTCTGACAATGAAAAATAATTGTGAATACCAAGTTGTCAATCCAAATATATATGCATTTTCAGTATCTCCTCTGAACATGAAGAAATTATAACAGTGTAGTTGTTTAATGTTTACCAGAATTCAAAGAAAGTATTACAAATTCGTAGTTAACCCTATCAAGACTGAGCTTTTTCCCTTCTCAGACCCAGGGAGGGGCTCATTGTGCCGCCCCCCCTCCGTATTTTCTGTATTCAACAGCCGATTTTCATGAAACTCCGTAGGAAGCTTTCATAGGTCACCTTTAGGGGAAGCTATACCCATTTTTGGAAATATTTTGGTCCAAAAATAATATTTTTCCCATAACTTCCTTAATGTTTATCTGACGGCCGTGAAATTTGGCACAAATGTTGTCTTCAGTAACAGCAACAATCTTACATCATTTAAATTACCGCTGGATTGCTATAAGCAATATTATGGTTCATTTTGTTCCAAAACATGATTTTTAAAGATTTTGACTCCAAATTTGGATTTTTAAAACCAAAAGTACAACAAAGACACATATTAAATGTTTAACAGTATCAAAAATCTAGTATTTTTAACAAAAAATTGGAAATTCAATTGGACTTGTTCAAAAATAAAAGGTATTTAACATCAACTAAAATAATATAAGAACAAAATAAATCATTATAGCCCTAATTACAGTTTAAAGATGTATCGACTGTGTTTTTTCGCCATTGTAACGGCAATTTACTACACAAAAATAAACAATAATTTTTTGATTAATTATTAATTGGAACATTGATATTTACTCAAGGAAGTGAATATAAATGCTGTAAAATTACATACTTCTCTAAATAATCGTGACAAACATGGTTTTATAGTAAATATGTACCGAAATTAATTAATGATGGAATGTTACGTTCTTGTTGAAGCTTTTAGTGAAATATAGTTTGTGACACTTTGCAAAGTATTTGTTTTCCTTTCTAAAAGGAAATTATCAATGTTCCCATAAAAATAAACATTTCCAGAAATTGCCAGTACAACACGTGCTATACATAGGTAAAACTTGTAGCTTTGCATGGTGAGGATGATAAGTAAGACTAATTGCGGTGACACCATGTGGAATCTCAATTGAGTAGTAATTAGTTCTGAAAAGAACTGGTGGTACAACTCGACGTTTCGATCAGTATGCTCTGATCGTCCTATACATGTTTAAACATGAGCAGATATAACGGATATACCGACCGAAACCAACGAAAACAACTAACGTTATGTAGAAACATATAGGAACAATGAAGTTGGAAGACACCGATATTGGATTCTGATCTTTTGTTTGTGATTTCGCATTGCACATGCTCTATAGTCTATAGTTTGTACTAAAATATGTTTTAAACAGTATGGGCAAATGTGATGGGTAAAATAAATCGCACAATTCGTCCCTAATTTGCCATTGTGACCAATCCGACTTTTTTCCCGTTTTCCCGCCCATTAGTACATTCAGGAAGAGACCTACCATTGTATCTAATCCACATGCATGTATTCCTTATAGTTTTGAAGATAGAGCAAGCATTCAAATGACGATTGCTCTAACTGACTATTTTTGTAATTTGGCAAAGTGACCAATACCGCATTGGTCACTATGCCAACTTAATTCGGAATTGGTCACTATGGCAAATTAGGGACAAATTGTTGGGTCGTGTTTTCCAAATGTGTGATGTTTTCGGTTACAACTTTTGGATAACTCAAATGAATTCATTGTTGGGCATTATGAGAAAGATAACCTCATTGTTGGGAATGTCCGCTTATCGCCAATTACAACTGTTAGTGAATAGGGAACATGACTGGCGCTTTGGTCCAACTGCTTCAAAGCTGTTTAATTTTTAGCGTAATCCTACGAGACAGAACATACCGTTGGTGGCAGTATTCAACTAGGCAGCACGATGTTTATTCAGCTACTGATGACAAAAATAATACAGCCAGTATACAGACTTGATCTCAGCGTTCATGTGAATATAAGGATGATTTTCTCTTAAAGAATTTTCAGTGAAGCTAAACTGAAGTATTCACAGAGACTCCTGGCATTTAAGTATACCATTGAAACTGGGGTATTCATAGTTAAATAATTATGATTAAACATTTTTTTTTTCGGTCAAATTTAGAAGCAGTAACTTCTAGTATCATCATTGTTATTAGATAAATAATTCTCACTAGCTTCAGTAAAATGCACAATATAAAAGACACACACAAAAGCTATATCTCATGAGTTGGGAAATCCATCAACTTCAATGCGGAGAGGGCAAAATTTAAATCAAAATTTAACAAATAAATTAAAAGTATCAAATACAAAGATCAATAATAGGATCACGTAATTACTCAATTAATTAGCTGCGGTTCGCGCCAAAAACCTAGGCAGCGTCTGTCATCTTGTATATATCATAAAACAATGCAAACTAAGTAAAATGAAACAAGTCTTAGGAGATAACTGTTTAAACAGTAAAGCACATGTGAATCAATTGTGAAATATATGAAATAAGTCTGTCTTAAGGACATTCAATATAATCGTAAGCTATGTCATTCTTTTGTTTACTAATTCATTCCAAATACATCAATAATTAACGAAATAATAGCAAATAATCACTAATGAAAGTATTAATGTTAATGAAAGTGTAAATTTGAGTTTAGATAAATGATATTCTTGAAATATAAGTTAAAAATTAATATGAAGACGAAGACATGTAAATGGATCTTCAACAGAAAACAGTGTGAAGGTGGAAGCGCGCGATAGAAATGCAATCGTAGAGGGCGCTTCCTTAATTTGAATAATAATGCAGTTTAGTAAAGAGTAAAGGTAAGTATGAACTAACAAATAAACTGGGGTGTTACATTCTCAGTTAATAATTTCTAAGCCGTCACGTTTATAATGCCGGGTTTTATTTATTCATTTATTGTTTTCTTTTGTAGGATATTTTCAGCAATGTTTCGATGAAAAACAGCAAAAACATGGGCAATATATCTTTACACAAATTAGTATTAACTTATTGACTGACACAAACAATCTGAATATACTGAACGTAGAGGAAATTAACTGGATATAATTGAGACAAAAAAAACATGATTGCTACATGATTAACTATAAACAGTCATATATTATGTATGTTGACTGTTCAACCAAAAACAGCAAGGTGATCTTTCCATCTCTGTTCCACGCAACTTCAAAGATATAACGGTTCTTATAGCCTCCCCTAACAGCTCATGTCGCCTTATTACCAAGTTCTTGGTCATCTGATCTTCCACATCTGATCTGTGCACTTAGCGTTTGTTAGAAAACCCCATTTAGCGTGGTCTGTAGCTGGTAAACTTCATGATGATGGGGAATGGCTTTTCGGAGGCACCGGAAGGGATGGATGATTTCTGGGGTTTACTGGGGCGATGAGATCTGTCCAAATCATTACTGTGGACATTGAGCTTGTTTAATTAATACATATAGGCCTGCATTGAAACTGGTGTATCAATAGTTAAAACCGTTTTTTGTCGAATTTAGAAGCAGCAACTATGACCTCTGAAAAAGTATCGTCATTCATTAGATAACTAATTCACTCTAGCATCAGTAAACATCCTAATTTAAAAGACAATAAAGGAAACAAATCAACTTAAATGAGGAGAAATCACAATTTTACCAAAATATGTATCGCCAGTGTTTTACATTATTGTACCGATAATTTCCGGCAAGTGTTGTTTTAATCGGAACATTGCTAATTTTCTTTTAGAAAGGAAATCAAATACTTTGAAAATGAGATATTTTACAAAATAATTGTCAAAAACTTTGTTTTACAGTCATTAAGTGCACCAATGATTTATGAAGGAGACAAACCATAATTAATTTCGGGACATTATTTAATGTAAATCACTGTTATCCGTCCTGAAGTAAAGTAGCAATGTTCCTATGAAACAGAAAATTACCGGTGAAAAAAGGTATTTATTTTTTAATTTCTAAAATGATTAAACCGCGTAGCGAAGACGTTTTCTTTGGGGGGGGGGGGGGGGTGTAGCCAATTTGCCGACTGACATCAGAGTTTGGGGGCGAAACAATTTTTTGCTGGTACAACTCTAATATGACCAGACAAATTCCCCAAAATCTCTGTAAAGTCGCTCAATGGGTGTGTGTGTGTGGGGGGGGGGGACAACAACCACCTGAAACCGCAGCTTAGAAACACGATACATTTGCAGCCGGCCCTGAGTCCTCAATCATGATCATTATTTTATCAGTTTATTTGTGGCAGTATATTTAATAATACAGCTAATAGGGATATACACCCATCACATAATTTAATCAAAAAACTTCGCAATGATTGAGGAAAGCGCATTGAGTGCTAATACTGTGACGAGTCTAATCTGCTCTGAACGCCTCGCTATCAAGGTGAATACACTGAGTGTTATGCTAGTTGCAACTCTATGCCATACTAAGTATACATACACCCATCACAACTTCTAATTGTTTAGAATATCTCAACAAGTATTGCATGAATTTTAAAAATTCAAAAAGCAAATGACAGAACTCATGCATCAATAACAATGGTATTGATGGCTGTTTCATAATAGGAAAGGAATATTCAAAGAGCAACATGCAACATGTCCATTGTTTTAGAAGGGTAGAGCAAGAGTTTAATATGGAATTGGTCCTCCATTATTCTCCATAACTGAGTTCTTACAGAAAACTACATGTGTAACATGCCATTGAAGCAATGCTTTGTACTGCAACTTTTTTTTCAGCTGAATTTTCATTCAAATCACTGTTAATTGTGCATGCATGACTGAATTTCAACAATTTCATTACGAGCTGTGTAGAACATGTCATTCTGTCATTTGCTTTTTGAATTTTAAAAATTCATGCAATACTTGTTGAGATATTCTAAAACAATATTAGGGGGAACTTAGAAGTTGTGATGGGTGTATAAACTTGATCTCAAGATTACGTCACGTGGCTACAAAATGACAATGTTAATGTGAATATAGGAAGGGTGAGTTTCTTTGAACCAAGTTTTATTGAAATCATATATATGTGACCCTTGTCTGATATGGGTTGAAATACTTGGGGGACAGCGGCTCTCTACTTTCTGGATAAAATTATGGTTTATTATGTAAATGTAGAAGATAAGAATGCAAAGGAGAGAACGGTAAGATGGTCTCTTGTCTTCGGTCAACATTGGACTCATCCGTTATTTACACAATTGTATTAACGAATCGTTTTCCAAAATGGACTCAATAAAGTCACATTTTATAAGTTGAAATAGCTCATAAATGCTCTCACAGATCCTCTTGAATAGAAAAGTTTCCCTGAGCCCTTAAGCGGGCCCCGCACTCCACGGCGTGAGTTCGAAAAAATTCGCTGGCTTGCTTGTTTGCACACCCCCACCCACACCACCACTTTTAAAATGAGTCCGCCGCTGTTGCATGCAAGATCTTCAGGGGGAGGGGAACATGGCTCCTCTTTGTCAACACTTTTGAGTTAATGATTTGGTCCTTTGTTCAAAATTCCTGGCTACGCCTGTGATATCATGTTAAAATCCTCATGTTATCACTAACCAAATAGTAGCATTTTTATTTAACACTTACTTGGTGTAAAGCTGATGATGCGTATCAATCTCTTCCCTAAAAATGATTGTGTCTGAGGTGTTGTCTCTTTTAGGAAAATACATTGTTTTTGATTGCATAAAGACAAATTCGGGTTAACGTGTCGGCGCTCTACCAACTGAACCATCTATCCCTATATTGGTGATCCACTTCTAATCTTGTGGTTGATTTGATTATTTAAAAAATAAATTTTTTGTTTGACTTAAAACCTTGCGCGCAGCAGAGGTACTGTTTTGTACAGTCGTTTTTTTTTAATTAATGGGTTTCACTTAATTGGCTCGGCCAATTTTTTTCATTCTCCATAAGTGCCCCATCCAGTCATAGCCAGAAACGATGGTAGAGTCCCTTTAGCCCCAGTTGGCAACATAACCAAGATTTTCGCTGTCAAACCCAGACATCTGGCTATTGCCACATTGTTCCTATACAAAGGGGCTTATCGGGCAATCACTTATCACTTATCCTGTCACTGCTCAATGTAAACAAAAACAAACCTTCAGGGCATGTGGGCGGCACCTTTTGACCTAGTTATTGTTGGCTGGGGGGTGGGGGTTGTAGTGTTGGATATTGCATGGAGGAAGTTTTCTTCCTCCATGGATATTGGGAGTTGTGGGATTGTAGCCGGCGGCTGTTGCATGTAATAGGAGATATAGGGGGCCTGATGAAAGCCCATCTGTAATTAGTAAGATGTTGCCTCGTTGTCTGTGGGAAAATAAATTAGTTTTTAATTACCATTTTCGATAAAGGATTGTGCTCACCCCACATGATTATTATGCCCAAACCCCATGTACTGTTTCAAACAGTACCTCGGTGTAACCGCGTTTTTATTTTGAGTCCTAGCCACGCAGGAGGAGCTGTAAGGTCAAATTCATTTTTGTGATGCATTCATTTTCCAATAGATAGAGTTCCTGATGAAAGTGGGAACAAATATTATCACAAAGTCTCTAACCTCACGTTAAAATGGTGTAAAATGTCATTTTATCTCAAACTCTTTCAGTGCGAAATTTGAAACATGACGTCATTGGATGTCAACAATAAATGCGTCTGTACATTCCATACAGGAATGTTTCGTTCGTCAAAAAGTCAAATTCAACGCCGTTATGATTGAATATCATGGAGATTCAGGAATGAACTAAAAATGTACAGACCCATATATTTGAAATGTGACGTCATTTGATGTTTTTGGATGTTAACAAATTTCGCACTGAAAGGATATCAAATACATTGGCATTTTACACCGTTTTAATGTGAGATTAGAGACTTTGTGATATTTTCCCCACTTTCATAAGGAACTCTATCTATTGGAAAAGGGAGCATCACAAAAATGAATTTGACCTTAGAGCCCCTCTTTAAAACAACAAATAAATCGTTGGCGAGTCAGGATTGTAACAATTGTAGCAATTGGTATTATTAATTTTTTTAAATGGTGACCAAATTCATATGCTGTAAATTTGTCTGAAAAAAGTCAGATTTTAGGTCCATAGTTATTATTCGTTTGAGGGACTGTGTAAAAGTACTCTAATGTCATGACCTGGGGTCCTTGACTTCCTTGAAAGTGTGAGTATTTTTATATTGTTGCAAATCCAGCGGCCAGGTCCATGAACATTATCAACATTTTTGAGTTTGACAACAACTGCTTGATGATCGGTGAGACCCGTGGCATTATTATAAATTTCTTCAATTTGATCACACATGGTAGGAGACATAACGATGTAGTCAATTCTACTAGGTTGTTTAGTCCCATGATGAAAATGTGTGTATCCAGGATTGTTGGGGTATAGTTTGTGCCAAATATCAGAAATATTTTGTTCTTGTAGAAGGTTAGAGAATATAAATTTACTTGTATCCTTTGTATGTTTGTTGTCGATGTTGCAATTGAAATCCCCTCCAATAATCCATTGATAGTTTTCATTAATACGTTTCGACATATCATTGAAAAATCTAACTCTGGGGTAAACTGCATTGGGGGCGTAAACAGAAGCAAGGGAAACATTTTTTTTTCATTCCACATAATATCCCCATGAATCCATCTACCTTTTGGTCTTTGGTAATATTAGTCAAATGTAATCCACATTTTGTTAGGAATGAAAATAGCTATACTCCTTTAGAATTGCGGGTACCGTGACTAAAATGAATTTCTCCTGCCCACTGTTTACGCCACAAACATTCGTCTTCCTTCTCACTATGAGTTTCTTGGACGAGAACAATGTTCAATTTTCTACGATTTAAGTAATCAAAGAGGACGTTTCGTTTGAAATTATCTCTCATCACATTCGCATTGATTGTCGCTATTGTAAGCATGTTAAGGAAAATAAGAATGACATGTAAACTGTCCATAAAAGTCAGAGAGGGAGACAAAAAACTTTTGATTTAATTTTACCCTACACCGACGTGTGTATAGCACTGTATACTCAGTGCTTTCCGAGTGTCTGTGAAAAAAAAATATACAGGCGACTCGGGCGGGAATCCAACCCACGACTTCCAGCTTACTATTAAATCAGTTGTTTATCTCCCGTGGCAAGAATTTCACCAACCTTATATATATATATATATATATATATATATATATATATATATATATATATATATATATATATATATATATATATATATATATATATATACTTGTAGCAAAACTACATGTGGGGATGTGGGGATGCTGCGTAGCACTGTAGAACTTAGAAAATGTGAATAGTAAAGGTGAAACAGTGCTCACTGGATAGTTATACCCGAGCTTTCGGTGCGATGCACCTTCATCAGGGGAATTAAGGCTTGTTGTGATGAACCGCGGGTAGAACAAACGCGGTGAACTCCACGTTCATCCCGCCAGGGTGGAGCGTGCCAAGTTTGAACATCACACGCTGTTCTAAAGATCGGCGCTGAGTATCTGACGATGCCGTGGAAACAACGCAGACGCTCATGTCCTTTGTTGAGTGTGATGGCTCGCTGAAGTGTTGGGCGACAGCCAGACCAGGTTGTTTCAACCGAACGCTACGGAGATGCTCCGTGAAACGGTCGGCCAGACGGCGCTTAGTTTCGGCAATGTACAGCATGCCACAGCGAGTACACGAGATACAATAAACAAGATTAGCAGTGGTACAAATTGTTTGTTTGTTTGTTTGTTGGGGTGTTTGTTTGTTTGTTTTGTTTGTTTGTTTGTTTTTTAAAAGATTTTTTACATTTTTTAAAGACCTATGACCAGAAACGGGTGACATTTTTTGTTTGGCCCTACCTGTCTAACACACATCTTCACAATGTATGTAACAACACAAGCACGGTTCATAGCATTAAAAACAGGAAACTGAAAACGGTAAAACAAACCGAACACCCTATTTGCTTAGATATACTAGAAACGGCAAACAATCCTTTCTACCCTATTTTTTATGAACAAATAATCAGCAAAAAGGGTAGATGAATCGTTTACCCCTATTTGATTTTACCTCAAAAAATCAAAAGGGGTATATAATTATAGTGAATCCCTTGACCTATATTTCTTTTTCCAAGCTGCCAGCAGAGCTGCGCACACGCACATGAGTGGTTGCTCGCCCACGCTGGGTACGTGTTCAAACATGGCAACCTTCACTCAGTAATGGAATTGCTCATCTAAGATCATAAATTGGTTTTTGTTTGGGGAGGAGTGGACAACTTTCACCCATGGAATGGATGTCATTAAACCATTCGTTGTCAGAGATAATATTTCGTGCTCTAGCTGATTTATTTGAATACTCGATTGAATCCATGTTGTCATTGTTTACATATGTTGCGTTATTATAAACTCATATTATGACAACAGTCAAAATAACAAAAAACCAATATTGGTATCAAAATGTTGCAGAAAGGTTAGAATCTCAAGAAATGTGAAAATTTAGGCGGGTATTGGCAGGAGTCTGCATTTGCATTATTGCTGAACAAAAAACAGCTTCAATTACATGTTTAATACAACTCATTGCTTTTTGTAAATGAAATTCTTAGGCCAATTTAAAATAGATTAAGTTTTCATAAGTTATTGACTATAAACTTGTTTAAATTTAATTTACATGACGATATATTTTGACAATTTAAAATATATTACCAGAAAAAGGTTTGTATCGAAATTTGTTGTAATTGTTGGACGACACTATGGTCATGACAAATTTACTTGAGCTTATTAATGTTTTGTGTTCAGAAAATAATTTTATCAGGTCTGAGTACAATCTAGCAAATTAACAAATTACCTCTGTTTGGTTTTTTTTTCATCGAAACATTGCTATTTTACTTGAGGAAGGGAACACAAATGGTTTAATATTACATCTTGCTCAAAATAATCTCAAGTAGCCTGGTTTTACAGTAAACGAATTGGAAACATTTTGTCCTAAATTTCAATTCCATCAAATATTCTTGAAAAAAACCCCAATGTTTTCTCTGTGGAGCAACCAAATTTAACTCTGTTTTGTTATAAGGGGTGGCAATTACCACCCCATACAAAATTTTTAAAGACTGCTTTCATAAATGTTGTATTTATTATGTATTTCACTCTATTCCGTTATGAAAGAGGTTTATAAGAGGTGCCAATTACCACCCTTACTTAGTTTGCCTCTTTTTGGGAAAACTGACAATTGATTCATTAAAAACGACTTATTATTTCATAACCAAATTGTTTTTGAAAATATGCGATTTGCTTATTTCCAATGAGGACAAAATATTTCCATTCGCGTTAGTAAGTGTGTATCGAAATGAATGTATTACTATTACAATAGTGGGTCCCACCTTATATTCATGTTGGCACTGTCTTACTGAAAAACCAAGCTTCTGACTCCTATCTTGTGAATTATCTCATTTTATAGTAGGCCAATTAAGTTATCAATGTGTAAATTGCGTATAACTTCCTTCACTAGACCGATTAGTGCTGTGCGTTTGGGCTGTTTCATATTTTAAGCTTGAATATTTCCTTCATTGTACCTTTAATGTTTGACTCTGGGTTAACGTTGTCGGAAGGTGAAGGGTTTAATTTTGATGGCAAAATGGATGGATGTATTTGTACACGTCTAGCTTTCCCTGTCAAGTTGAGTAATCTCATTTTGTCTGAAATACAGTTTCGACTGGCGAATGATATTAGACCTTTGTGGTTTTGGGGTGTAGGGATGAAATTTTAACTTTTTAATTGCGCAATTCAGTGTATGTCAATTATTTTTCTGAATTTGTTAGGATACGATTAGAAGTTTTCGGCTTCTCACCGTATTTGCATTTTTCTTGTTTCTGATGGATACACTTGTCTTTCATAAGTTTATTTTTTGATTTGTTGACTTTATTAAATCTTCTCGCTAAAGGTGCAACAAGTGGTCTGTATATAGTTTTATAGACGTATTTTATTTCATTTATTTATTCATTTTTTAGGGGGGAGGTGAAGAAGAAAAATACACAACCCTGGAATGGATATTAAATAGGAGGGATTTACATAACCAACCCAAAGCAAAATGTAAATTTAACCAAATAAATGTAAACTAAACAATTTTAACGCTTGATGATAATGGCCCAATTTGTTTTTTAATTGACACGGTTATTCTTTTAAAAAGTTTGGCTCGGAAAAGAGCTGTTTGCTTTAAAATAATGTGGATGCCACGCTCTTGTTATGCGTTAAGTTCTGCCGATCGTGCGATGATTTGAATGACCCAGTGTGCCTGTCTACGATCCCTCTCATCTTTGATTTTGGTATGAACCAAGCTGACCCTACTGCTTTAGCTTGTCCTAGTTGGAATTGGTGAGCCTCGTCTAGAATGAGCCAGAGGTTGATGGGGAGTGTGTTTTATTTTCGCCAAAATGGAGGATCAGGAACGTCTGGGGGTGGGGTGGAGGTTATATTTGTGAGCTGATTATCCCCCACTGAAACACCGCTTAAAACAACACTTTATGTAACATTTTGTTTTATGTTATGATGACCCCCCTCCGATTTGTTTAATTAACATATCGGCAGGCTCAGGGGGTGTTGAACCCCCGATGACCCCCCCCCCCCCCATTGGCTACACCTGACTGATTATTCTGCAATATTTTTAGTTCAAATTAATTCAAGGAAATTAATTCAACGCGGGTCCCGTCCTAAATTAATGTTAGCATTTGTTTATTGTTGTACCAAGCTTCTGACATTTATTACAAAACAGAAAATAAATAAATAAATAAATAAATTCATAAATTAATAAATAAAACCTGGGCGATGCATCTTTACGAAAATGTATGAGCGCGTAGTTATTTTATTAATAGTTGGGCAGTATCTTCATACAAAGTGACTCTATGACGTAATTCTGATTTATGTTTACCTTGGAAATTATTAACAATCTCATTATCAAACTCTTGAAGGGTTAAAGCTCCAGCTAACTAACCTTTGGTTCTGATTTATTTGTTCCCTTCTTTTTATGAATCTTCTTCTATCGTGTCCACACACTAAACAATATCAGTCCATCGCCTCACACAGCATTGGGCTACAGCATTATTAGTGGCAAGGTCTCTTGAGGAGCACGGGTTATCCAACGATGGACATTGTCATAGGTGCAGCATAGTCTCGGGCTCAGATCCACAGTCACACATTAAAGTTGACATGTTGTAACCCCATTTGATCATCATCACCCTGGAACGACCAACCTCAGCTCTCATGCGGTTTAGGCACTTCCAATATTGCCAGGGCTCTTCAGAGCCTGGTGGGAGGCTCTCTGCTACTGGGAGGTCCATTTTGATGGAGTCGGGTAGTGTAGCCAGTCTGTCGGTCCACATGGAAATACGTGATGCTGAGGGTGTAGAATCCAGGGTTGAGGTACTGGTTAGGAAGCTCTTCCTTGATTTCAGCCGTCTAGTTGGGGGACATGGTTGTGGAGGGGGTGTCTTGGATCGTTTGCCTGCTTCCACCTCTCGGCTTTGCTTGCTGTAGGCCATATGGGACAAATGAAAAGATGCCTGGAAACTGAGTTTCGTTCCATCCCCCGTGGTTTTACTTTTAAAGGTATATATAGTTAGTTGTAGACATATTAAACACTATATTAAAAGTTCTCCAAAAAATATCCAGTCAAATTTGCACAATGGACAAAGTTTGCCAAACACGCCTATTGTGTGGTTTAGGCCATGTTTAAGACCGTATTTCTCATAAACTGAATGACCGTGTCTTCTCAAATTCACCAAATGGTTAGCCAACAGAGTTTCTTTTACAAGTATACAACAGCTTAGCCCTCAACAATGTACATTCATTGAATGGCTAGTATGGGAAAATGATGATTCATTCTATTTTAGCAACTAAATTACTGCGGTAACCATAACTCGTAACTGAAGAATCTCAAAGGGCTCAAATTTTCACATAATGTACAAAATGCAACTATGAATACAATATGAATCCTGAGAGATTAAGTTGATCATTTGCTTCTGTTTCTCTACAGCTAACAATTTTTCCACTTTCTGCCAATTTTGTTGACAGTTGGTTTCTAATTAAAGAGATACTCTCTCCCTAAAAACACTGATTGAATTGGCAAATAATTTATTACAGGCCATCCCAACTGTAACACTGATGTTGGGACCGGGCCCAACTATTGTTGGGGCGATTCTACAGTAGTAGAGTTGAGACGGAACAACTAGGCTATGCTCTTTTTTTCAGAAAGATACACATTTAATGTATTGGGGCACTGTCATCATTATATGGATGAGTTAAAGAAAAAATAGTACTAGTACATCAAATCAGTCACAACTTTGAATGAAACTGCTGCATGAGACAATTTTATTCAAAGTACAAAGAACATTCCAATCATGGTGAAAGGGACAGAAGAAAGATCAACCATATTTTTTTGTTTACTGAAAATTTAACTCACTCTTCAGGCTGCCTCCTCTTCCTTGTGAGAAATCGAGTGTAGTTCTTGTAACAAGATGCATGGTACCTAACTTCAAGAGACACGCAATCTTTATCTCGTATGGATGAGGACATCTTCATCCTTCTTAGCCTCTGCTGCCTTTCGAAGAATACCTTCAATTAAAAAGGAAGACGAAATAAGTATTTAAGTATTTGTTGTAATGATAGAATAATTACTAGTGGTCAACATCATTTAGTGTGGTGTGTGTAATCCTGTACCCATTCAGTATGTCGAGGAATATAAAAAAGGGGGACGATTATTCGGTCTAATGAATCAAAACTCAATTTTAAGTCACAATAATTGAAACGGTAAAACAACAAAACGCATTCAAAAACAGTAGGAAAAAAAACATTATGGCAGGAATATTGCACTCCACTATCTTCTTCTCCATGTTGAGTTGCCTTCTCAACTTTATGAAGATTATGCTTTTGTAGACCCACAATTGAGCGTTTTCACCCAAACCTAGCTGCAATATTATTTGTAGCTCTTTGGTCACGTTGCTGAGACCCAAGAGCTACAACGGACTACAGGTTAAAATTTTGCAAATATTTTTTTGGGGAAAAAATGGGTAGGCTACCTTTAAAACATTCAACAAAAAACGTTGACAATATTTGCCAATTTTAACACCTGGTCCGTTGTAGCTCTTTTATAAGGGACGTGACCAAGAGCTATGATATTTACACATCTAACCCCAACCAACCTCTTCTAAACTAAATGTATATTCTTCTTGGCCTAGCACTTACTAGGCCTTCCCCAATGACCATGATGACCAGGCCCTGCTATCTAAAAACAAGAAATCATCGACAAAATCTAGACAATAATCTAGGGAAACAGATTAATTCATTTCAGTACTGCTTACCTGCATCTTCACTTTCAGCCTGTCTGAGTTTATCCCTCACACGTTTCCTGTTTACGTTGATTAGTAAATCAACCTTCTTGCATATAATACATTTGGCCGGCAATACGGGACCCAATGATGATAGTGACCCCGATGACGAGGCCGAATTCACTCTAACTCTAAGACGGGTTTTTTTAGGAGGCGAATACGAATGTGCTTTCTCAAACGGAGTAACCTCCTTACAATGCTTTTCCGCTGCAGTCAGACGTTTGGAATCAATATACCGACGGTAACACGAAGCGTGAAACCCGATGTCTGGCTGCTTTTCACGAGCTTCCTCGTACGAAAGTTCAAGCAGGTCTAGGCTTACCAACTTCTCTGCGAGTTCTTTTTCATTTCCAGAAAGATTGATCCATTTTTTGAGCACTCTACAATCTTTGACCATCGCACATTTGTAACAAATTGTGCTTTCTCAGCTGTAACAGATTTTAAGGGAACAAAACACTTCGGATTTATCGCGGAGTCTTCCTCACTCGACCGAGGCATGGGCGCCGCCATGATCATGTTTTGATCGTCACATATAACTTATGACCTAGGTTGTGATTGGCGAATTTGGATCACATGGTGTCGGCGCGCAGGTATTCAAAACAAAATGTAACCAGCCAACGTATCACAACCGTAAACACTGCTTGATCGCTGTCGATTATTTAGTGCAATTTTTGGTCGATAATTACTCAAATTTTACTGGCGTTTTTGTGGAGAACTTTTCGGAATCGTAATCTCTAGCAATTACCATATTAAAAACTGCAGAGTTCTCTTAGACCCACGGGGGTCGGAACGGGATGAAAAGGTACATTTTAGCCCGTATGGCCTACTACAGCTCGTCTGATATCTGGTGGACAGTGGAGGAGTTGTGTTCTGCACCACGTAAGTTTCAGCTGTCGGTAAGCAACTTTGTTTTTCAGGTGGAAAGCACATACTTGCGTTTTGGCTGGGTTGGCACGAAGATGTTTTTTTTGTGATAGTAGGTGGATAGTTCCTCAAGTGCCTTAGTAAGGGTGGTCTCAACATTTGCGACATTTGTGCTCTGGGTTGTTATACAAAGATCGTCAGCATAGATGAAGCGTTTGGTAAAGCGGTCTGTAGACTGGTCGTTCGTATAGATGTTGTACAGGATTGGAGGGAGAACACCACCTTGTGGGAGACCATTATTTTGCCTGCGACATCTACTACGTTTTCCTCCCAGCTCTACAAAGAATCGACGGTTCTGGAGCATGACTTGCAGAAAGTCAGTAAGATGGAGATCCTTATTCATTTCTAAGACCTTAGAAAGGAGGCGCTTGTGGTTCACCGTGTCGTATGTAGCTGACAGATCTACAAACACTGCTCCAGTGATTTGTTCGGATTTGCCTGGGCGAAATCCTGCTTTCTCTGGGATAAGTTTATAAGCTGGTCATCTATAAATGGAGCAAGTCTATTCAGGATAAGTCTTTCAAACAGTTTGTAAGTGTGGCAGAGTAATAATATTGACCTGAAACATTTTGCTTCTGATGGGTCTTTGCCAGGTTTTAGAAGGGCTAGTATACGTGTCTGGCGCCAGATCTTGGGTATCTTCAAGGTTGATGAACATAAGTTGAAGAACTCAAGAAGCCAATTCCGTATTCCTGGACCGAAGTTTTTTGATCTGCTCGGTTGGCATCTAACCTGGATGCTTTAACAGATTTAAGGTTTTTAATAGCAATGTCAAGTTCCTCTGGAGAAAAAAATGGACTGGCAAAGTGTGGCTCGTTTGGGTATTTAGAGCGATCTATTTTCGATTTGCGTTGTTTCTTTGTGGCTTTTGCTGGCTTTCCATTGAAGAGCAGCTGGTGAGCAACTTCGTTAGCTCTGGTGTTGTAATGTTGGTCAGCTTTCTTTGGGTCATTGTTCAGCTTGCGAATGAAAGACCAGGATTTTTTGCTGTTGTTTGTCTTATCGGTTGATTCAACTAGAGCTTGCCATGATCTTCGATGCTCAGATGAGATAGACTCCATTACTTTCTCACCCATATTGGAGGTTTCCTCAGCAAAGGGGTTTGTTTGGAACATTTTGTTTGTACTCCTCATACAGATTTGTATTCTTAGGTGTAAGCCCTGTGACGTTATTCTGTGCGGCACCCGCGGGGGATGTTTTTTCTTGAGATTTTCTTGACAAGCTTGACAAAGTTATCATAGTTCTCTGCTTTTGGCTCAAGGCATGAGATTGCTGCATCTGAAAGGCACTGTGACAGGATTGACAACTGCCTTAACTTCAATTCCAATTGGGCGATACTGTGTTCTTGTATTGGATCCCAGACTGTCTTTCTGCAAAGTTCAGCGATGCCAGGACTTGAAAAAGGCTAAGTACGGGTTATAGCCTCTTTTCCATCAGGCACTGCTGAAGGAGCTGTGTAGCTTAGGGTCGTGGATGAGATTCAGTTGGTTTGCATCCATCCACTTCTCAACTTCTTCCCCATCAGAGTTTGTTTCTTTGTACCCCCATACCACATTGTGGCTATTGAAATCTCCTATCACTAACTGTGGCTTTTTAGATTGACTGAGTGAAGGATGGTTGAAACTGAAAGCACTGCCCGGCGGTTTATACACATATGTTATTACTACTGTGCTAAGTTCAACTGATAATAATATTTCAATGTTGTTGATCTCTATCATAGTTGTGGTTTCAATAATTGTTCCATTTCTGACATATACTGCACTGCCATACTTCTCATGCGGTCTTTCAATTGCCAGGTTCATGCCAGGCACTTCTGGGCGATTATTCTGTGATCCTCGGTGTGTCTCTTGCATTATGAATGAAAACTAACGGATCAGTATACACAACAATCGATCTGGGTGGAGCACTCAAAAAAATTAAAATGCTTGAAACACAAAACCAGCTAGGCAAGACACTCCTTTTCTATGGTTGAGTAATTTTGCTGATGTTTGTTTAATTTCTTAGAAAAATAGCAAACTGAATGATCAATTTCCTGACCATCTTAGCATGGTTTTTACTAGATCAAATAATGCTTGGTTGCATCACAAAAAAAAAAAAATTCTTGCTGAGCAAATTTGTCAGCGGAGCAACAACATCTGAAAAATTCCTACAAAATTTCCTACCATCATCTATGTACACTTTCAGTGTTTGTCAAACCCTTGATCACATTATATATTCATTAATCTTTGATACAACGCAGGCGCATTTTTCAAACACAAAGGGAGGACCTTATACTGATATAACCTCTGAGGAGTTACAAAAGCAGAAACTTGTTTTGCACGAGGAGTGAGAGGGACCTGCCAATATCCCCTCAACAAATCAAAAGTACTCACAAAATTAGCTTCATCAACATGATCAATACAATCATCTACTCTTGACAGTGGACATATGTCAGATTTTATCTCTGAATTCACTTTTCTAAAATCTGTACAAAAAGAAGAATCAGTTTTTGGTACCAAAATACAATGGCGAACTCCAATTACTGTCACTTTCCTCTATAATATTATAGGCATAAAGGCGTCCTTTGCAGTAAAGGAACGTTCTAAAATACGGGCCTTTAGTCATTATCCATACAATAAGACCTAATCATAGACTGGAGCGTCTGGTGGAAACGACTCTACACGACTCTTGCATTAGATCAGACAGTTCAGGAATACCTTCATCCCACTTGAGTGTCTGGCAGAAACGCTCGAGTGCACCTTGACTTTGTGTGTGATTAGCACTCAATGTAACTTGCTCAGTACCTAAAGCATACAACTGTTCTTGAAGCAATCTAGAAGTAAAATTACTTCCTTGATTACTCTGAACAACCCTGGGTAGGCTGAAACGAATGAAAAAATCTTAATGCCTCACCTACTGGTTTACCTTAGTAGACCTAAGTGGAATTGCTTCGGCATATCTGATCTAGTTGAGGCACACATGATTGTAAGTATTCACGACCCGACCTAGTTTTAGGCAAAGGCCCTACACAATCTACAATAACATTGCTAAATGGTTCTTCATGACATACGCGGAAATATTGAGCAACTGACTTTCAAATACCAGGCCAAAAGCAATCATGTAAAATAAGATCACATGTTTTGGTAATACTACGTGTCCAGACAAGCTCAAAATGTCCGCGTATATATTAATTGTTCTCTAATTCAAAATATGTCCAAGTATACACTATAAATGCTGAGCCCTTAGTATCACGAGGATCAGTACTCATCCCATCATCCAAATAATTTGAAAATCATTATCAAAAGAAACCCTATAGGTTTCATCAAGTAGACTAGACATACGAGTTTAAGAAAGGTCTAAATCTGCATCAGTATGAACTGGCGCCTTAAGTTTACTCTTCATGGATCGAGTCGTAACACAAGTGGGGAATATACCAGGGAACTCCTCTAGTAACCTAGTATTATTATCAGAACATGGCACACCCGTCATACAAGGTTCTACAAATACCCTAGTACCAGTTACTTCGTTACCTAGCAGTAGTGTTATACCATTAAGCCCTTGAGGCTTATAAATACAAACGATGGAGAGGCACATCAATAGATTCATTACATGTACTCGTAATACGCACATTAAAGATTCTTTCATTAAAGGAAATTCCCCTTGCAATAGCACATATTGAGTTGACCCCGTATCCCTCAAAGTTACTTGGTAATTCAGTAAATCAGAACGCGCATCGAGAGATACAAATTAGTTATAAAGAGCAACAATGCCTCTCTAAGGTTGGACAAAGACCCCTTGACTGAAAACTTGTTTGATACGGTATAGCCAGGGTTTTCAGTTGTGGGCCGAAAAAGAGAATCAGAATGGGTAAAACAAACAAATATGGAAACGTACTGCAGTTTCATTATTAAGCGTTTGCAGAAATTGTGTAAATCAGTTTAACACACTTGGTATGTAAAATTGTAATGCAGAAAACTGTTGGAAATAGAGTTGCCTGCATTTTGCTGTAAGTTTACATTTTTAGTATCCATCAGAAATACTGCAAGCTGAACGCAGCTCTAAAAAAGGTTTGGAAGGAAACCTATACCACCACCTATATCCATATTATTACACAAACAGTACCAAGTGGGCATAACAATAGTAATTATCACTACTGTTTATCAAATTCATTCATTCATTCATTTTATTTCCACATCAATGCAAACAATAAGTAGCAGAAGTACATTCTTGAAATAAGTTAACATACGTGTAAAAGTAGATAAGACTAAACAAAGATGTGGAGGGGGTTTGCAAGAAGCAAAGCTTGTCGGGTGCAAACCCCCTCATATATATTATTTGTGCTCTAAGTTAAATCTAGACTTAAAGCATAAATAATAAAAACAAACATTTTTAGTTACAAAAATGAGTACAAATATCAATGAACGAAAGACAATGAACAAAGAAACCTAAGCAAGCAAACAAACATCCCCAAAAA
This sequence comes from Zoroaster sp. YZ-2022, assembly GCA_029582265.1. Taxonomy (NCBI): domain Eukaryota; kingdom Metazoa; phylum Echinodermata; class Asteroidea; order Forcipulatida; family Zoroasteridae; genus Zoroaster; species Zoroaster sp. YZ-2022. Next base: position 10,570,258 of record CM055817.1, on the reverse strand, counting down.
ACAAACAAACAAACAAACAAACAAACGCAAATAATGCAAAGCGGTGAAACTAGTATATCAAGTTCATGCACTAATAAGGAGTGATAAATAACGAATTAATTTCAGTTTAAAGTGGGGTAACGAAGAATTGATAGAACAATGATAATTATGGATGTGTTGGGAACTACTTGTATTTATTTAAAAGAATTTCCTTAAGTTTGTTCTTAAAGGACTTGATATTGTTAAGTTTCCGAAGAGAATTGTCGAAAGAGTTCCACAGTTTTGGTCCCGTATACTTAGTAGTTCTTTGGGCAAGTGATGAGCGAGTTAAAGGAATGTGGAAAAGGGAGGCCTGGCGTGTAGAATATGAATGTACCAGTTTATTACTTGTAAACATTGAGGTAAGACATTTTGGTAATTCATTATGTACTAACTGAAACATAAAGCTACCAAGTTGCAGATTGTATAGATCATTAATTTTTAAGGATTTATGTTTGACAAAGAAAGGATTTGTGTGAGCAAAATAATGAGAATTGTTAACAATGCGCAGGGCACGTTTTTGCAAAATAAGCAGTCTGTTGATTGTTGTAGCGGCAGCACTACCCCATGCTAATATACCATAGTTAATATAGGATAAAATTAAGGTGTCATTTTAAAGATTTTAGAGTGGCTACGGAATTCGCTGAATTCCGGACAAGCCCCCTAATTCTGAGCACTAAAAGAATAAGGGCACGGTGCAAACAAGAGCGGCATAATTTTATCCCATCAAAATATTTTTTTATGTGTCAACAACTGGTCTGGTTTAGGCCATCTACGGAGTTCCAAAAATTGGTCTGGTTTAGGCCATCGTTGGAGAATGCCAGAACCGGCTGGTTCAAGCCATCAACTTGAAGGAGATAATTACAACAGGTGTAACTCACTGCCTCTGCTGGTCAAGTCGTAGGGCCGACGCACCATGCCACTGGCTGAGCCATGGTGTGATAACGGGGTAAGGCTGATGGAGGGTGACAAACATCATATCAGCAGAGGAGAAGTAGACAGAACCTCTGGCTGACCTCGTGTTCAGATGAGTGTGAAAATAATGGGGCAAACAGGTCTTAAATAGAAGTTACACCCAAACCCAACGCATTCCGCTTCCGTATTTGTGGTGCTAAAAGAACAATATACAACAATATGAAGAATATCTTTATGTATTAAATACTCTCCGACAGTGGTGCTCACGACTTAAGATGCTTACAGATATTCCTTGGGTGAACCAATAATAGAAACACAGCCATATGTCTTAAAGGAACTAACCACCCCATCTGTAACAGAACTTCTTATTTGGAGTTCGAAATACTTATGTGGATGCTTTGTCACTATTTTCTCATTAACGACTTGATAATATAATAATAGGATTTATATAGCGCAGTTTCGACACGACACAACGCAATTAGAAACATTGTTACAGATCATTTAATGAATGTATATCTGGATTTAACAACACATGTTGCTTATAGAATGGATTGTATTATAAGAAGAACATGTGGAAAATGTATTTTTTGATATTTAAAATACTGTCCCACAGTGTAACACACAATAAAGATGGAAGATTGCCACCGAACATGTTTATATCGATGCAAGTGTTGTCTACCGATTTTCTTTCTTCTAAAATAACTGAACCTCATCCAGGAACGAATTTGTGTTTTTGTACAATGGTAACGTTTCATATTGTTTGCTTTCAGGAAAATATGAGTCCATTGATGAATATTACCGATGTATATGTGCTTCCTTAAAATGGTTGTTATCCTACTTTGTTTTACTATCTTAGTGTCAGTAAACTATGCACCCAGAACATTGGATGGTGTACAAAATGCTCATTAACGTGTCTTCAATTCTAATCGATCAGGAACCGCAACAATTTTTTTTAAATTTAGCTGGAGTCTGACGGCGAAACAAATTAAAAGGGAGTACGGAATTCATGTTTGCCAATTCATATATTTGTTTGTATGTTCACATTTGCTGATCATTAACGCCACAACGTAATGAGTTTAACATATCAAAATGTAACCATATTCGTATTTGTTTTTAGTATTCCAATTGGGATAATGTTTGTTTAAATAAATTTATTCGTCACAGTATGTCGCACTTGTCAATGGAGGGCAATTTATTTTATTTTAATGTTGATGCATTCAAGTATTACTGAACTGCAGGCAGAATATTTATCATACTATTTGACAAATCACTTGAGGAAAATCTAAGAACATTGGTGAAAATAACAAAATAAACGGGCTTTAAATATGTCAATCCCTACTTTTTGTTCCTATCCTAGAAATCTGGAGAACAACAGAATCAGTGAACTTGCACCAGGAACATTTGACGGTCTATCAAATCTCGAGAGATTGTAAGTTGTAATGTCATGAATTTCAATCACATAGCATCAATCCACCGATTTCTCGTTACATAAGTTACGTCTGACGGCCAACAAAAACAATCTGAAATCTAAAATCATATCAAATACGAACTTTATGTTTGCTAATCAAAATATTATATATATGCATAATGATAGTTTGATTTTAATCATTAATTACTTGTCCCACACCGTAGCACTTGTCTGTGTAGGGCAGTATACCACTGAACATTTTTAATATCGAGGTAGTCAAGGTTATTTTTTCTAGATGCAGAAAACAACCAGTAACTCATTACTCCGTGTCGTTAAAAGGACATCGGAACTCAATTATCTAATTTAATACCATCAACGATAGATTAATTTTTAATTAAATATCGGTTCTAGAACATGTATTCCACCATTTTACCGATTAATAAATTACAAGAAAAATTGGAACGTGTGAGAATATAGAGGCATGCTCACAACAAACCAAATAAGAGAAAGCCTTTAACATTAACGAAAAGTAATATAAGAACAATAAATCATTGTATCGACTTTGTTGTTTCACTATTCTAACAGCAATTTACTACAAAATTAAACAGTTCATCGGAACATTGATATTTTACTCGAGGAAGGGAATATAAATGCTGTAAAATTACATACTTCTCTAAATAATCGTGAGGAACATGGTTTTACAGTAAATATGTACCGAAATTAATTAATGATCGGTCCCGTCATAAATTCATGTTGAAACTTTTAGTGAAATATAACTTTGCAAAATATTTGTTTTCTTTTCTTTAAAAAAATTATCAATGTTCCCATGAAAATAAACATTTCCGGAAATTGCCAGTACAACACGTGCTATACATGTTTAAAAATGAGCAGATATACCGGATATACCGACCGAAACCAACGAAAACAACTAACGTTATGTAGAAACATATAGGAACAATGAAGTTGGAAGACACCGATACTGAAAAGAAGCTATGCTATACTTGTTATGGAAGAACAAAATGTTTAAATCGGCAAAATTGATTGCGATTTAATGAAATGATACTTGGTTGTTCCCCTCCACTGGTCAGAATTCATCCTTTCAGCCATTTGTCCCTGAGACTATAAATCCAATACAAATTCTGCTTATAACTAATCCATGACATACAGTAGTTTTCTTGCAGACCACGCTGGTGAGAATGGATTCATCACTGAGTACCAGCAGCCCAAACTTCACCGCAACACAATTCTTCCATTTCTTACATGACAAAACTCCATTAACGAAGCTTAATTGAAATATTACAACAAAACCTTCTTTGACTGACTCTTTATAACTTCACCAAGAACTTGGCAATTCCTCCAATTTTTACATGACAAACTCTATTAACAAAGATTATGTTCCAATCATTTTTTAATTTTGTAAACCAAAAAAAAAAAAAACTATTCGCACCTCTAACCGAGTGTGTTACACCATACTACAAAGTCTTTAACAGCAGCACAGATGCCTATTCTGGCGAGCAAAGTCATGTATCCAAGTGATAACGTATCTTATGTTAATGCTCACTATTAGTTTTAGTGTCACTTCTTCAGAGATCGCGACGCCCAGGAAAAACCAGAGATAAAAATGTTTAAAAATGCTCTGGAAACCTGTGTCCAAAAACAGTCCAGCGATCCCCTTCGTGCAGGTGTTGGACTTCACCCTTAACATATAGTAACATTAATCTGATTCTACGAAAATTGTAATTTCGTTCGTTTTTAAAACGTGCGTCTGTGGGTGTGCTCGCTAGAACTGACCCCTCTACACAATTACCTCCCTTTTAAACCCCCATTCTAGCCATTCCTCATTACGTAATACACTCTTGCTAAACGCTCTTCGAATTATCAAGACAATAATTTCCCGCTTTACTACGAACCGCGGGAAATGTAAAGTCATCCGCCTCCGCCACAGGATATAGACATGTTTATTCGTTTACATTCTAAAAGGTATTTATATGGTGGACTGGACCATATTTCCCAATTTCATGTGTAAACAAACAGTGCTCTATAGTATATAGTTTGTACTAAAAGATGTTTAACTGTATGAGCAAATGTGATGGGTAAAATTAATATTTTCCAAATGTGTGATGTTTTCAGTTTTGGGTAAACTTTAAGCTTAAACTGAAAGTTGGCTACACCTCGAGTCATTCAAGTTGGGTATTTTTGTTAAAACTTTTGGATAACTCAAATGTAGTCACTGTTGGGCATTATGAGAACGATAACCTTATTGTTGGGAATGTCCCCTTATCATGAACTTAGAGAAGTACGTATCGAGCGTTTGCCAGACATCGTATATGCATCTTAAGCGCATAGCAAAAATTAGGCGTTTGCTGTCTACAAAGGCAGCAGAGCAGCTCATCCACGCTTTCATCACCTCTAGACTTGACTTTTGTAATAGCTTGCTTGTTGGTCTTCCTCAGAGTACACTGCGTCGTTTACAATCAATACAAAACGCTGCAGCGCGTCTCTTGGCAGGTACCAATATATCGAAACATATAACTACCATCCTGTACAAACTTCACTGGCTACCAGTTAATCAGCGTATTCAATTCAAAATAATCCTTGCAACATTCAAGGCACTCCATGGTTTTGCTCCACTCTATATCCAGAACATGCTGAGGCCCCACACTGTCAGACCAGGCTTAAGGTCGACCAACAAACATGCTCTTTGTTCCCCGGACTCGCTTAGCCAGTTACGGGGACAGGGCGTTTTCCTGTATCGCACCTAAAAAATAAATAAATAAATTGAAGAAGAAGAAGAAGAAGAAGAAGAAGAAGAAGAAGAAGAAGAAGTCTAACTACTGTTTTCTCATTGTCAGAAATTTCTTGTTCAACCACACAAAAATTCAATACAAAGTAATCAATACAAAGTTATCAATAAGTTTGAAAATGAAATAAAGTTCAAAAATCTAATTTAATATCATGTCCTTGTTTGGAACACAAAGCATTACGTTTACCATATATAGACATATATATATTCATCATTTGAAAGCCTGTTTTTGTTTTCAAGTCTGAGTTGATATTTCAAATTCTTTTGGTATTTTGTTTTTAAATCTTCAGCTTTAACAGGATTCTTTTCTTCGAGATGATTACATCTGATGACCCAAATTGTTTTGTGTAATTTTGCAATTAGCCATAACGCCATATCACCGATGTTTTTCCCATACCCTAATATCCGGTTGCTGTCATTCAGATAGAATTGTTTCTTTCCCGTATATTTCCTCAATAATATTTTCCATAAAAATCCACGATTCCATAGTAATAGAACAGTATATAAACAAATGTTCTATACTTTCACTTTCAATTTTACAGAGACCACATTTTTATTTCTTTAACTTTTCCCATTTTATACAAAATGTCTTTTGTAGGAAGGATTCTATTTCTTAAACGAAACCACAAATCTCTGTCATTATGATCTAAAATTCTAACGCAAGCTTTGTTCCATATTTCATCCCATTGTTTTTCCGAAGTGGGACGAATGAAAGCATTTGTAATCAAGTTTATATATGATGTTTTAACTGAAATTTGACATATGTCAGTTTAATCTTCTTGATCTATATCAGTTTAAATTTGTAAATGTTGCTTAAATGATTCGCAGGGCCTTTCTAAAATTTCACTAAGAATTTTAGAATCAATATGTTTTCGTTAGTGAGATATGATTTTTCCGGCATTGATATTGTTTTATTACATTTATTCGCTAATTCTTGAAAGGAAATAAAATTGTGGTCCTGAATAACATCTTTAAGTAACACTAAACTCGCCTGTTTTAAAATGTTTGAATCACTACCGCTACCGCTAGCGCTAATACTAACTCTAACACTTGAAATCCCGCGATGCTAAAAATGCGATATCAAAGTAACTAACACTAACAATAACACTAACGCTTCCTTTGGCTTAAACAACCAAGGTGTGAACATTTGGGTTGAAGGAGGATATTATAAAGAGGGAAAAGGGAGGGGTAAATTTTGTGCACAAGTCTATGGAGGTGTCGCCCTATTATTAATTATTATTATTATTATTATTATTATTATTATTATTATTATTATTATTATTATTATTATTATTATTATTATTATTATTATTATTATTATTATTATTATTATTATTATTATTATTATTATTATTATTATTATTATTATTATTATTATTATTATTATTATTATTATTATTATTATTATTATTATTATTATTATTATTATTATTATTATTATTATTATTATTATTATTATTATTATTATTATTATTATTATTATTATTATTATTATTATTATTATTATTATTATTATTATTATTATTATTATTATTATTATTATTATTATTATTATTATTATTATTATTATTATTATTATTATTATTATTATTATTATTATTATTATTATTATTATTATTATTATTATTATTATTATTATTATTATTATTATTATTATTATTATTATTATTATTATTATTATTATTATTATTATTATTATTATTATTATTATTATTATTATTATTATTATTATTATTATTATTATTATTATTATTATTATTATTATTATTATTATTATTATTATTATTATTATTATTATTATTATTATTATTATTATTATTATTATTATTATTATTATTATTATTATTATTATTATTATTATTATTATTATTATTATTATTATTATTATTATTATTATTATTATTATTATTATTATTATTATTATTATTATTATTATTATTATTATTATTATTATTATTATTATTATTATTATTATTATTATTATTATTATTATTATTATTATTATTATTATTATTATTATTATTATTATTATTATTATTATTATTATTATTATTATTATTATTATTATTATTATTATTATTATTATTATTATTATTATTATTATTATTATTATTATTATTATTACATTATTAGCTGTGTCTGACAGGTCGGAAGAGCTATTGTTTCTGTCAAGATTTTCATTTTAGCTGTTCCCGACAGGTCGGAACAGCTATTGTTTCTAATCAAGATTTTTAAATTTTATTATTATTATACTTTCTTTCTGTGCAAACCCCATTGCCTTAACACGTGCACTTTCTTGGCGGCAAATGGCCTTCTTAGCATTATCAGAAAGAGTCAACTCATATACCATATGGAAGCTTATGCCTTGACTTAGTTTATAAATGTCATTAGACTAAAATTCTTAATTAATTAGCTTAGTTATAGGCACGTGAATATTTAATTAGGCAATCTTTTAATAGCCATAGCTCAAGAAGTATACACCCGATCATCAAACTGTTTTCAGTTATACATTTGTGGGGTACTGTAGATGTGGCTTTTGGCCTAGAATGTCTTGTGACGTCATCATGACATCATTTATAGCGCATTTTGTATCTGTGTACAAAACACATGCACTGTGTGACCGAGTCGCTTCATTAATCGCGAGTGAATCTCAATATGTCTTTGTACATAGTACACGCACAAATATCACGGTGGGCTGAAGCGAGTCTAATTAAAAAACGATGTCTGAACGGAGTTTTCATTATTGGATTTTTCCTCTCAGTAACCTACGTACCAGCGGTTTGCCCCGGTGACTGCGCGATGATGCACAACTTGTCCGTACATCATGAGACTTGTGCATGTGTCGTTGTAACGTTACGTTAGGATTATTCGGTGAAGTGAAAGACTATCACCGTTAATTAACTTGATTAACCCTTTGTTTACCGCCGGGACTTTTGAGTCCCAGCGCATTTCAAACCCCACTTGCAAGTTGCATGTTGGGACGTTTGAGTCCTTCACTATATACGTGTAAGCAGTGGTTTGTAACACTAAGGAAGTCTACTGTGAGTCTGACGCATCAGCTTTTTCCTAAAACTGCAGGCCAGGAGTGACACCTATTGAAAAGGTATGCTTTTTTTTATAAGTTGACCTCATAAATCACCAATTATTTTTTGTAAGGTCTTTATGACCTAAACCTATTAGTGAGAAACCAATCTTTGTTGTAGGAATTTTGTTGTTGTCAAAGTAGGCATGAATTTGCGTGGGACTTGCACGTACCGTTGTGAGTTTGTGGCGTGTCTGGAAACTGGGCAAGTGCACCTTGTGGACGCGTCATCATGTACACGGATACAAATGAAGAAACATAGTCACAGATTTGAGTGATGTAACATAACGTTGATGGTGTATACAACGTTTTGTATAGCTGTAGTTGGCAGGGGAAACAAGAAACTCAACATAGAATTAAATTTAGATGAGTGCCATCCATTGACATTGTCATCAATCATATCCTAAATTTTCACAAACTGAAAGCCTGTATGTATGCCACTGTCCCTTATAAACATATTTTTAACTTTATTTTTGAGTTTTCAGTGCATTTAGAACGTGTTGTTGTGAGTTGTCGTCAGTTGTCGGTTTTTAGTAGGACCCTTCTCAGATAACAATCAAATTAAATAAAATCTTTCTGGACAACTCACGGCAACCACATTTTCAAAAACCAGTCCTACTAAAAACCGACAACTCACGACAACTTGTTGTGAGTTGTCATCAGTTGTTGTCAGTCATGTCAGTTGTCGTCAGTTGTCGGTCCTACTAAACACCGACAACTCACGACAACTCACGACAACTCACGACAACTTGTGAGTTGTCATCAGTTGTCGTCAGTCATGTCAGTTGTCGTGCAGTTGTCGGTTTTTAGTAGGACAACTCACGACAACTCACAACAACCACATTTTCAAAAACAGAAAGCCTGTATGCCACTGTCCATCATAAACATTATTTTTAACTTTATTTTTGAGTTTTCAGTGTATTTAGAACATGTTGTGAGTTGTCGTCAGTTGTTGGTTTTTAGTAGGACCCTCAGACAGTCCTATTAAAAACCGACAACTCACGACAAATCACGACAACTCACATATTCAGAAATTTCAATCACAATATTTGCTCCAAGTAATTTCATTTGGACAGAAACATTCTGTGATCAACATAAGCAAATTTAAAGTTTTTAATTTAAACTTCCAAACAAACTCCTTTCAGCGTATAGCATTAAATGCAGAGCAGCGAGCATAGCATTGTCATTTTATTTTATGATACTCTATTAGAATTTAAAAATTGTAACAAGGAAGTGTGCTTTCTTTTTCATTTACAGACTAGACCGTGAACTCCAAAAGACCCCAGTCTCCCCTATGGACACAGAGTCATCCGATGAGGCTCCATCCCTAACAGCCGGCACCCAAGTCGGCCGTACCCCTTGAAGGACAACATCCGGTACCCTCCATGACGGCACTTTGGCAGAGCATATTTGCTGGGTTCGTGACAATTTGGGACTTCAGAAATCAAATCGCACGTGGTTAGTGAGGACAACGCCCAGCATATTACAGTAACCCAAAAGGTAATTTGTGAAATCTTTTTGTTGCATGTATTTTGGTTCCTTGTCAGAAGTGACAGTGAAAGAGAATGTTGCGTCATTTTTAAAGTTCTTCTCGTTTAAGTAACCCTTCATAAATTGTCATTGACTTGCGTGTCCACAAAGTAAAATCATCTCCATGGTAAAACAAGCAAGAATTGGTCTGTGTTCTTCGAAGTAAAGATTTACAGATAAACATCTATTTCTGAAAAATGTTTGTGGTACAATTTGTTCATTAAAAACATAATACTAAATCTGTTATTTTCCAATAATTTCTACTGCAGGTTCAACCCCCAGTCGTTGAAAGGCAGCATCGTCCCCAGCGGAAGCGACCTGATAAACCAGGGACTTAATAAGAAGACATACAAAAGGTGGAAGCTGCTGTTTTAAGGAAAGCAAAGGGCTGGAATAAACCTGGTATTAACAAAAAATAACTTTCCTAAATGAAAATAATTTCTTAGGATAATTGCCACATTTCAATAAAGAAGGAACTACTTTTGTCATCTCCTTACAGGACATTGTGGTGTACAAGACAACTGTACAGTTTAATCTGATCACATCAGTGAAAATTTTGATTTACATCCCTTTGCAGTTTGAAAAAAATATTGCAATCTTACCCTTCTTGATTAAAAGTGCCCATCCCAGAAAGAGTTTTTATCAAACTTAAATGTCTTACAGCAGAAAACAAGAAGAGACAGCAACAATGTTGTACTTTTTAATTTTATTTATTTTGCGATAACATGTCAACTAACACTGGAACCAACATCATCGGCATTATATAGGTTGGTGAAAATCATCGGCACTATTATGCATATGCATAACAATAACACATTTTCTTACGAACGAGTAAGATATAGTTATTAAAGGGAAGTATCGTCATGATCAGAGCAGACTTTCAGCAGGGTATGGAATCATTATCCATCATTTAAAGATGACTGCAAATTACTGGCTTCTTTATGTAGCAGAAACGGTAATATGACCTTATCATGTGGGAAATTATTTCCAGTCACTAAGTTAATCCAAAACAAACACTACGATTCCATGACCTGTGACGAGATTTTTTATATCGATTTCTGGGGAAAAACACATAAAATGCTGGTTTTCAACGTTTTTAAAGTTATGGAAAATACCATTGGACATGAATCTTTATCAAGAATATCTTTGAAGTTGATGTCATGATTGATCTGAGTTTCATGAATAAAGAGTTTAACTCATGATTGTACATGAAATAATAGTTTATCTTGTATTTATTTGTAAATGGTCTAAGTCACATTTCATTTTAGACCGTCACATCGACCTAAAATCGGGCACTGCATGTTTAAGGTCTCAACCCAATAGTCAATTTCAAGATCAGGGTTAGGCCTATAACTTAGGTTGGGGGTCGCATCATAACATTCATAGTCCAACAAGAACGGAACAGCTTTGTGTTCGTCCGTAGGACAAACACCGGTAAAAAAAAATTGATCAAGAGCTTTAGTGATGATAAACAAAGGGTTAAGTAGTATGCCGCCCTCTTGTGACAATCATTAACTGTCAAGATTTTGAGGTTTGTAGCGCAAATAGCGTGCAGCACCGTTACAAGAGGCTCGTTTTAAACCAATTAATTGTAATCCTACGGATGTTAATGATCCCAAACGGTTTTTATAATGTACCAAATCCCCCAAAAGATGTCAATGCAGTAAATATAGACATTTTTATTTAAGCATTCGTTTGTACACGGAAGCTGCAGAGTGAACCTGTGATTAACTTGTTGGCCTCAAATAGTGAACAAATAATTATGAATCAGGACCCCAAATAATATTTTATGTTTTAATGTTTTAATCATATGGCACATTGCGCACAAACAAGTACCATGACCGGGAACGAACCCATACTCTGACAACACTAGACTGCTCGGCCATCACACTCCAATACCTCCAACATCCCTAACTACAAACAATACTTTATAATTATAGTCTTTCAGTGGCGTAACTAGACTCTAATTTTGCAGAGGGAAATTCAGCCTTTTATTAATTTTCGTTTTTAATTTATTCTCACTAATCCTCGACGGATTTTTTTCGTTCAAGGTATCAAATGAAAGCTAATAACATTTCCTAATCCCTAAAAATAGCAATTTAACATTTAAATAATTTTTTTACCGTCAAATCGACCTAAAATCGGCCAATGCATCTTTAAGGCCTGAACCTAATGGTCAATATCAAGATCAGGGTTAGGCCTACAACTTAGGTTGATCGGGTTGCGTCATAATCATAGTCCAACAACAACGGAACAGCTTTGTGTTCGTCCGTAGGACAAACACCTCAAGTCTAGTTTTTAATTATTATTATTATTCTTTCTTTCTGGCAGAACCGCATTGCCTTAGCACGTGCACTTTCTTGGCGGCAAATGGCCTTTTTAGCATTGTCAGAAAGAGTCAACTCACATACCATATGGAAGCTTATGCCTTGACTTAGTTTCTAAATGTCATTAGACTAAAATTCTTAATTAATTAACTTAGTTATAGTCACGTGAATATTTAATTAGGCAATCTTGGAATAACCATAGCTCAAGAAGTATACACCCGATCATCAAACCTTTTTCGGTTATACATTTGTGGGGTACTGCAGATGTGCCTTTTGGCCTAGAATGTCTTGTAACGTCATCATGACATCATTTATAGCGCATTTTGTATCTGTGTACAAAACACATGCACTGTGTGACCAAGTCGCCTCCTTATATCATTGTACATATCCTGTTATCTTTGTACATAGTACACTCACAAATATGACGGTGAGCTGAAGCGAGTCTAATTAAAAAACGATGTCTGAGCTGAACGTGGTTTGTTATTGGATTTTTCCTCTCGGTAACCTACGTACCAGCGGTTTTCCCCGGTGACTGCGCGATGATGCACAACTTGTCCGTACATCATGCGACTTATGCATGTGTCGTTGTAACGTTACGTTAGGATTATTCGGTGAAGTGAAAGACGATCACCGTTAATTAACTTGATTAACCCTTTGTTTACCGCCGGGACTTTTGAGTCCCAGCGCATTTCAAACCCCACTTGCATGTTGGGACGTTTGAGTCCTTCACTATATACGTGTAAGCAGTGGTTTGTAACACTAAGGAAGTCTACTGAGTACTGTGAGTCTGACGCATCAGCTTTTTCCTAAAACTGCAGGCCAGGAGTGACACCTATTGAAAAGGTATGCTTTTTTTTTATAAGTTGACCTCATAAATCACCAATTATTTTTGTAAGGTCTTTATGACCTAAACCTATTAGTGAGAAACCAATCTTTGTTAGGAATTTTGTTGTTGTCAAAGTAGGCATGAATTTGCGTGGGACTTGCACGTACCGTTTGTGAGTTTGTGGCGTGTCTGGAAACTGGGCAAGTGCACATTGTGGACGCGTCATCATGTACACGGATACAAATGAAAAAACATAGTCACAGATTTGAGTGATGTAACATAACGTTGATGGTGTATACAACGTTTTGTATAGCTGTAGTTGGAAGGGGAAACAAGAAACTCAACATAGAATGAAATTTAGATGAGTGCCATCCATTGACATTGTCATCAATCATATCCTAAATTTTAGGCCATTCTCAGATGGTCCTCTTAAAAACCGACAACTCACAACAACTCACGACAACTCATTGTGAGTTGTTGTCAGTTGTCGTTAGTCATGTCAGTTGTCGTCAGTGGTCGGTTTTTAGTAGGACAACTCACGACAACTCACGACAACCATATTTTCAAAAACCAGTCCTACTAAAAACCGACAACTCAAGACAACTCACGACAACTCACGACAACTTGTTGTGAGTTATCATCAGTTGTTGTCAGTCATAAAATCGGTTTTTTAGTAGGACCCTCAGATGGTCCTACTAAAAACCGACAACTCACGACAACTCACGACAACCACATTTTCACAAACTGAAAGCCTGTATGTATGCCACTGTCCCTTATAAACATATTTTTAACTTTATTTTTGAGTTTTGAGTGCATTTAGAACGTATTGTTGTCAGTTGTCGTCAGTTGTCGGTTTTTAGTAGGACCCTTCTCAGATAACAATCAAATTAAATAAAATCTTTCGGGACAACTCACGCCAACCACATTTTCAAAAACCAGTCCTACTAAAAACCGACAACTCACGACAACTTGTTGTGAGTTGTCATCAGTTGTTGTCAGTCATGTAAGTTGTCGTCAGTTGTCGGTCCTACTAAACACCGACAACTCACGACAACTTACGACAACTCACAACAACTCACGACAACTCACGACAACTTGTTGTGAGTTGTCGTCAGTTGTCGTCAGTCATGGCAGTTGTCGGCAGTTGTCGGTTTTTAGTAGGACAACTCACGACAACTGACGACAACTCACGACAACCACATTTTCAAAAACAGAAAGCCTGTATGCCACTGTCCATCATAAACATTATTTTTAACTTTATTTTTGAGTTTTCAGTGTATTTAGAACATGTTGTTGTGAGTTGTCGTCAGTTGTTGGTTTTTAGTAGGACCCTCAGACAGTCCTACTAAAAACCGACAACTCACGACAACTCACGACAACTCACGACAACTCACGACAACTCACATATTCAGAAACTTCAATCACAATATTTACTCAGAGTAATTTCATTTGGACAGAAACATTCTGTGATCAACATACTCAAATTTTAAGTTTTTAATTTAAAGTTTCAAACAAACTCCTTTCAGCGTTATAGCATTAAATCAAGAGAGCAGCGAACATATCTACAAAAATAGCATTATAATTTTCTTTTAGGATACTCTATTAGAATTAAAAAAATTTAACAAGGAAGTGTGCTTTCTTTTTCATTTACAGACTAGACCGTGAACTCCAAAAGACCCCAGTCTCCCCTATGGACACAGAGTCATCCGATGAGGCTCCATCCCTAACAGCCGGCACCCAAGTCGGCCCTACCCCTTGAAGGACAACATCCGGTACCCTCCATGACGGCACTTTGGCAGAGCGTATTTGCTGGGTTCGTGACAATTTGGGACTTCATAAATCAAATCGCACGTGGTTAGTGAGGACAACGCCCAGCATATTACAGTAACCCGAAAGGTAATTTGTGAAATCTTTTTGTTACATATATTTTGGTTCCTTGTCAGAAGTGACAGTGAAAGAGAATGTTGTGTCATTTTTAAAGTGCTTCTCGTTTAAGTAACCCTTCATAAATTGTCATTGACTTGCGTGTCCACAAAGTAAAATCATCTCCATGGTAAAACAAGCAAGAATTGGTCTGTGTTCTTCTAAGTAAAGATTTACAGATAAACATCTATTTCTGAAAAATGTTTGTGGTACAATTTGTTCATTAAAAACATAATACTAAATCTATTATTTTCCAATAATTTCTACTGCAGGTTCAACCTCCAGTCGTTGAAAGGCAGCATCGTCCCCAGCGGAAGCGACCTGATAAACCAGGGACTTAATAAGAAGACATACAAAAGGTGGAAGCTGCTGTTTTAAGGAAAGCAAAGGGCTGGAATAAACCTGGTATTAACAAAAAATAGCTTTCCTAAATGAAAAAAAATTCTTAGGATAATTGCCACATTTCAATAAAGAAGGAACTACTTTTGTCATCTCCTTACAGGACATTGTGGTGTACAAGACAACTGTACAGTTTAATCTGATCACATCAGTGAAAATTTTGATTTACATCCCTTTGCAGTTTGAAAAAAATATTGCAATCTTACTCTTCTTGATTAAAAGTGCCCATCCCAGAAAGAGTTTTTATCAAACTTAAATGTCTTACAGCAGAAGACAAGAAGAGACAGCAACAATGTTGTACTTTTTAATTTTATTTATTTTGCGATAACATGTCAACTAACACTGGAACCAACATCATCGGCATTATATAGGTTGGTGAAAATCATCGGCACTATTATGCATATGCATAACAATAACACATTTTTTTACGAACGAGTAAGATATAGTTATTAAAGGGAAGTATCGTCATGATCAGAGCAGACTTTCAGCAGGGTATGGAATCATTATCCATCATTTAAAGATGACTGCAAATTACTGGCTTCTTTATGTAGCAGAAACGGTAATATGACCTTATCATGTGGGAAATTATTTCCAGTCACTAAGTTAATCCAAAACAAACACTACGATTCCATGACCTGTGACGAGATTTGTTATATTGATTTCTGGGGAAAAACACATAAAATGCTGGTTTTCAACGTTTTTAAAGTTATGGAAAATACCATTGGACATGAATCTTTATCAAGAATATCTTTGAAGTTGATGTCATGATTGATCTGAGTTTCATGAATAAAGAGTTTAACTCATGATTGTACATGAAATAATAGTTTATCTTGTATTTATTTGTAAATGGTCTAAGTCACATTTCATTTTAGACCGTCACATCGACCTAAAATAGTCAATTTCAAGATCAGGGTTAGGCCTATAACTTAGGTTGCGGGTCGCATCATAACATTCATAGTCCAACAAGAACGGAACAGCTTTGTGTTCGTCCGTAGGACAAACACCGGTAAACAAAATTGATCAAGAGCTTTAGTGATGATAAACAAAGGGTTAAGTAGTATGCTGCCCTCTTGTGACAATCATTAACTGTCAAGATTTTGAGGTTTGTAGCGCAAATAGCGTGCAGCACCGTTACAAGAGGCTCGTTTTAAACCAATTAATTGTAATCCTACGGATGTTAATGATCCCAAACGGTTTTTATAATGTACCAAATCCCCCAACAGATGTCAATGCAGTAAATATAGACATTTTTTATTTAAGCATTCGTTTGTACACGGAAGCTGCAGAGTGAACCTGTGATTAACGTGTTGGCATCAAATAGTGAACAAATAATTATGAATCAGGACACCATATAATATTTTATGTTTTAATGTTTTAATCATATGGCGCATTGCACAAACTAAGTACCATGACCGGGAACGAATCCATACTGTGACAACACCAGAACTTGAGTCCGGTACACTAGACTGCACAGTCATGACACTCAAATACCTCCACCATCCCTGACTACAAAGAATGCTTTATAATTATAGTCTTTCAGTGGCGTAACTAGACTCTAATTTTCACGAGGGAAATTCAGCCTTTTATTAATTTCCGTTTTTAATTTATTTTCAATAATCCTCGACGGATTTTTTTCGTTCAAGGTATCAAATGAAAACTAATAACTTTTCCTAATCCCTAAAAATAGCAATTTAACATTTAAATAAATTTTTGACCGTCAAATCGACCTAACATCAGCCAATACATCTTTAAGGTCTGAACCCAATTTTAAGATCAGGGTTAGGCCTTCAACTTCGGTTGGGGGTCGCGTTATAACAATCATAGTCCAACAACAACGGAACAGCTTTGTGTTCGTCCGTAGGACAAACACCTCAAGTCTAGTTTTTTTTTTTTTTTTTTTTTCCCGTCATTCATAGGCCTATTTATTAATGAAACTTAACAATTTTCTGTGTATAAAACATAATACGTTTGATTTGTGAAATTTTCCACTTTTTTTACCGGTAAATTTACCGGTACCCAAGACTCAATCTACATGTTTTCAAATCGAATGGCCCCGGCCCTCACATGGTGCACTGCCTTCGCACACACTGTGCCAACGATTGCGACTCAAATCTACACGTTTTCCAATCGAATGGCCCCTCACATGTTTTCCACTGGCTTCGCGCACTGTTTTGTATGTCAACGATTGCGACTCAATCTACACGTTTTCAAATCAAATGGCCCTCACACGTTGTGCACTGGCTCCCCGCACTGTACATGTACATGTGTCAACGATTGCGACTCGATCTACACGTTTTCAAATCGAATGGCCACTCACATGTTGCATGTTGAGCATTGCACGCAATATGGATGAATTTGCTGTGTCAATCACAGCGAAAAGTACAGCAAAAATGCTTGGGATACTTTTATTCTGAAGCAGAATTCCTTGCTGATAGGTATACAAATGTCTTAATATCATATAATAATAATAATGAACATTTGTAATGCGCCGGTATCCATCATAAAAACGATGCATAAAAAACATAAAAAATCCCGACCGACCAACCCCTTCAAATATTTTCACTGGAGGGCAACTCAACAAATTTTTTTGGCCTAATTTTGTGTAGTTTCGCAATTAATAATAAAGCGACATCTGTCACATTTTCTCCATAACCCAGGATTCGGTTGCTATCATTCATATAGAAATGCTTATTACCATTGTAAATCCTCAATGACCAAGTTTTGTTACAATAAATAAAGAGATGTTCCAGAGTTTCAATTTCTGTTTTGCAAAGTCCACATTTGTTGTCTTCTACCTTTTTCATTTTGAACAACTTATCTTTTGTGGGTAATATCCTGTTTCTTAGTCTAAACCATAAATCTTTGTCACTGTGTTCTAAAATTCTATTGCATGCTTTGTGCCAAATTTCGTCCCAATTTAGGTTTCTACTTATTTTCAATTTAATTTGCCACTTCATTTGAGCTTGTGGTGGTATAAAAGCAGTACTTATTAGACTGCAATATACATTTTTAACTGAGACCTTGGATATGAGCCATTGAGTCCCTTCTAAGTTAATATACAGAGAGTTACACAAATGATTAGCGGGTCCTTCCCTATTTTCCTTCACAAATTTTTCAATTATTCCTTTTCTTAGCCGTGCTAATATTCTTCCCACGTTTATTTTTCTAATATTTACACCTCTTCGATAGCTCCTTAGAGGGAATGAAATGTTGGTCTTTAACAACATGTCTTAAGTTAATTATTCCATATTTCTTAAATATTTTTGAGTCTAATAACGTTCCGCCTACCGTAATCACAGAGTTATTCCATAAGGGTGTACAATATGCTTCATTTATACAACTAAAGTCAAATTACACACTGCCGCTTGATTTTATAAAGGCATTAATGACGTCTCTATAAAACGACGGCGTTCCCGGACTAATCCGTTTAGTATTGTTCAAGGTAAAGCAGCCAAGTTTGTCGTCTCCACTTGCCCTACCAATCCAATAGTCAAATAATGTTTTTCTTCCAAATTCCCCCCTTTTGGGTATATTTTCTAAGCCATTGCCATTGTTTTAAGGCCCTCAGTTTAAACTCCACATTAATAAGTCTCGTCCCACCTTTTGTGTTTGGTCCCCTTATTGTATCCCTTTTCATCTTGTCCGGTCACCCCGACCAATACAATTCCCAAACTACATCGTTTAATTTCTTGATCAGGTGATCCGGACACGAGATCACAGAACCAAAATAAGCCAAACTGCTACCCACAAGACAATTAACTACCACCGATTTAGCCTTCATTGTCAAGGATCTTCCTTTCCATCTATTCAGTAATTTGTTTGCTTTGTGAATTCTTTCATCCCAATTTTCTTCTGGCTGGACTTCGTTTCCAAAATAAATATCCAATACAAGTACTTTCAATTTATGGTTCGTCCATTCGAAATTTCCTGGTTTCTCTTGCCTATTTTTCCATTTTCCCAACCACAATCCTCGGGTTTTTGGGGCATTAATTTTAGAACCAGATCCTTCACTGTATGTGTAAAAAATATATTCCAAATTTTCAAAATCTGAATCCTGTGTGATAAATATGCTCATATCATCAGTGTGTTGTATTATTTTAACAATGTCTTGTTTCGGCAGCTCCAGACCTTTTATAGGTTTATTATTTATTGGCGAGTCCTTCCGCGCAGATGGCATACAACGGTGGAGACATTGGGCACCCTTGTCTTATTCCTCTTGTGACTCGTATGGGCTCAGTAAAGTAATTGTTGACATTAATTGTGGATAACGGGTTGCTGTAAATAGTCTTAATCCATTCTATTAGACCTCCCGGGACTCCCATTGCCTCCATTGTTGCGTACATGTACCTCCATTCAATTCGATCAAATGCCTTTTCCTGATCAATGTTTATTATCGCTGCTGCTTTGTTATTTAAATTAACGTAATCTATGGCATCCCTTACCACCATTAAATTGTCATGTATATTTCTACCTTTGACCCCGCAAGTTTGATTTTCATTGATCAAGTAAGGCATAAGTTTACATAGACGCTTTGTAATGCCCCTTTCCCACTTACACGATTTTTGCTACGGTAGAGCACGATTTTTCAATTATTTACAATCGCAACGGCGTCGTGGCCATGTTCGTGGTCAATCGTGGTCCACCATAGGAATGTTCAAAAAAATCTTGCTCTACCGTAGCGGTGGACAAAATCTTGGTCCACCGCAGCAGCATCGTATTAGAGTCGTAACGTTGTCTTGACGTTGTCGTGGTATGTCGTGACGGCGTCTTGTTCATTCGTACTCATTCGTGGTGGCCGCAACACCTACGGTAGGCCAAGACTTCGCTACGATGCTGATACGATGCCGCTACGATGGTGCTGCGACCTAGCAAGACTTAAACAAGACGCCAACAAGAACATGATTTTATTTATCACGTGTCTCTTGCTGATAGTGTGTGTTTTTTATCACATGTCTCTTGTCTCTTGTTTAAAAGTGCACACAAGCTGCCACGTCGCACTGGCGTCTTGTGAAATCGTACTGACGCCGTAGTGACGTCGTAGTACAATCTTGGCATTTCTTGGTACGCCGTGACAAATCTTGACGATGTCGTAACTCTACCGTAACACTGTCGTGGCACTATCGCACTACTGCCGTACCACATCTTGACGGCGTCTTGATAGCATGTTGACAAGACGTAGAATTCGATAGACCTTGAACTTTTTGAGTGTGAATTGCTACGGTACAGCACGACTGAGCACGATTTTTCAACTTTGAAAAATCGTGCTCTACCGCAGCAAAAATCGTGTAAGTGGGAAAGGGGCTTAAGACATTTTGTTACAATTTTATAATCTACATTAAGAAGGCTTATTGGTCGCCATTTTTTTTTTTTTTTCCCTCTGTCCTTATATATAATTCTAACGAGTGCTGTGTTCATTGAATTCGGAAGTCTCTTTTTTAATTTACAATAATTTACCAATTCTACAAAATCGTTTTTAATTACTTCCCAAAAGCTTACATAAAACTCTACGGTTAGTCCGTCTAAGCCCGGAGCTTTATCTCTATTCATTTCAAGGAGTGCTTCGTGCAGTTCATTCACCCCAATTTCGTTTTCAATGTTTGTAACCATTTCCTCTTCAAACTGAATTGGTTTATACTTTAGCTTTTTTGTGTGCATATGATGGTTGTTTGTTTTGTCAGAAGAGAAAAGCTCCGTATAATACCATTGTACATGTTTCATAATTGATGTATTGTCTAAGAAATCTCCTTTTTCATTTGTTAAAACATTTATATAGTTAAATTGTCGCTGTTGTTTAACTGCTTCAAAAAAGTATTTGGAAGGTTTTTCACCGTGTATTTGTTTTGCATTTCCCATTCTTTTTCTTCAAATGCTTTAATTTTTTTCTCAATATCGTGTAGTTCGGGGCGTATTTGTAATATCAGGATTACTGACAAGAAATTCGTATTTTTGATCTAGATGATACTTTTCCTTCCAACGTTCAAAATAGTTTGCCTTTTCCCCTGCTTTCATAATTTCTTTAATTAAGTCGATTCTTTCCAAGATCCCACCACTCCATAATATCTTTGCACTTAGTTGTTTGTGTTTTCCAAAAATTCCAAAACCACTGTATTTTTTGTTTACAAATTTCATCTGTCAGCAGGTCTTTTCCACATATCCACCTTCCAGGTCCTTTTTTTATTAGAAAATTTTCAATTCGAACAATAATTGTATTATGATCGGATAAGCTGGTTGGTTCAACTGATATTTGTTTTATTTTTGGTGCAATATTTTCGGATGCCAGAATGTAATCAATTCGACTTTTTTTCCTTAGGCCTTTATGATAAAAAGTACTTTGTGTAGTTTCATGGAAGATTTTCCCAAGATCAATTAAGCCGTATGACTGTATAAAATTAAGTAAAACATTTCTACTTCTGTCACTTATTTCTGTATTGTCAATTTGACAGTTTAGATCACCAGCTATAATACAATTATCATTTAATTGATTTTTATGAAATACATTTTCAATTTCTTTAAAGAAGAGGCTTCTTTCGACAATCAAGTTTGGCGCATACACTGAGAAGAGAAACATTGTGTTTTCGTGAATATGGATGTCCCATTTGACCCACCTTCCATATTTATCACCCTGATAGTTAGTTAATGATATGCCACTTTTGTTCGACGTTAATAGTGCCACACCTCGACTATTTGTTGTGCCGTGGCTAAAATAAATGTCCCCTCCCCATTGTTGTCGCCAAACCATCTCGTCAGCCTCTACACTGTGGGTCTCCTGAAGGCATATCACATCAATTTTCTTTCTTGCTCGGTAATTAACACAGTAAATCTCTTGTATGATATTCTCTCAAACCGTTAACATTAAGTGAGGCTATTGCGCATGCCATCAGGAGAATCACACTGAATTATAGCATTATACGTTGGTGGAGTTTAATATTTGCAAACAATCAATTAAATATCCTCGCGTCTTCCTCTTCCTCTTCTTGTGTTCGGCGGTTTAGCACGATACGGGTTTCTTCTCGACTGGGCCATAGCCCCTGCCCCTCTTTTCTTTCTAAGTCTGCGTTTCCACCAAGGTTTATTATCTTTATGTTGTGATTGTGAATGTGAAGATTTTACCCCTGATCTATCCGCTACTACAACTGCACCTGCAAAGACAAGATCGTTAATTTCAGAAAGATTAGTAGTACTTACCGTCTCAAGGATTCTACTTACCATAGCTGACACGTTTGTCAGCTTTTTCCTTGGGACCTGGCGCAATGCAGGAATACTCCACTTACCTGTCCCTTTTACCGATACCATTACCTCTTCAATCCTCTTCCTAATCTCTAGCTCTTCCTCCGTCAAGTCTTCTGTTCCCTCTTCTACTCCTCCACTGACCTCATCCGTGACAACTGACAACACAATATCTTAACATAATAAACGTTAAGGATATCAACTGTATATAATCGAAGGTATT
This sequence comes from Zoroaster sp. YZ-2022, assembly GCA_029582265.1. Lineage (NCBI taxonomy): Eukaryota > Metazoa > Echinodermata > Asteroidea > Forcipulatida > Zoroasteridae > Zoroaster > Zoroaster sp. YZ-2022. The sequence continues at coordinate 10,547,577 of CM055817.1, read as the reverse complement.
TTTTGTGAATTTCTAATTTTTTTAATTTAAAAAAAATGTTTCTAAAAACCTTGGGCCATAACACGATAATATCGAATATCGAAATACCTTTTTTATTCGAGTTATCGAGATATCGGCAAATCGCGTTTAAAAAATATATCGCGATTAAAAAAGATCGTCATTGTGAGTCAAGTCAGGAATTCCATGGAAACAAAATTACAACCGTCTTTTGGAAGTGAGAAACAAAAGCGAACTCCTTTAGAAGTACATACACACAACGCAAACGAATTTGCAATTTATTGTGATGCTTTGCAGAAGGTACTTACCTGTGGTTATCGGCTCCAAAGCAATCATACATGGATGAAAACAATAATCGCGATATTATCGAATATTGCGATATATGTTTGCCGATATATATCGTGGATGAAAAAAATCGATATCGCCCAAGTTTACTTACTTTCTTTGAATCAAGATATACATTAAACAGCCAACCTGTGAAAGTTTCAATTTATTATATTTCGGGGGGAGGAGTCTGCAAAGAAGTCCGAAATATGTAAATATTCATTTTGTTGACAGTGATAGGTTTATGTTTCACCCTCGATCGTTGTGTACAACCACTATATACACTGTATTATTGTGTGCATTTGTTTATATTCCTTTTGGGTGTTTTGCAATTTTACCAGTAATTATTTGCACAATCCATACGGCATACCAAATCAATATAAAGGCAATGAATTTAATTTAAATTAGATATTTAAAAACAAATAATAATAATTGACAGATATAAGCATTCTAAAATATTCCTTAAGTGCAATGATTTGACCGGCTGTGAATTTAAGAAGCTGCGTAAAAAAAATTCACTCAAATATTTGTTATCGATGCTTCAGTAAGTAATTTACTCCGCTTCTAAAAGAAAAAAACAGTGTAATAAACATTCAAACCTTTCGAGAATATAAATATTCACACCGATAAACGTTTCAAGAAAATAAAGATCCACACCGAATATTGATATTTCCAAAACATACGAATTCGCAAGAAATAGGCCTTTTTTATACATTAAATATTCCATCATTAAAAAGCAGGTTCGATATTTCCCCACTTAGGCCATTTATTGAGAATCAAAGCATAGTGCAAGATAATTATTTTTTTCACACGTATCTACTGAATATTAAAGAGGGCGCTTTATTATACCAGTGTCACGATTAACACTATCTACCAATCTTTAGTTGAACGGTCTACCAAGTAATTATTTAAAGGATGACTATTGTCAAAATCGCACCCATCTTCATGGAAGGATAGGTAGATTAGCGATCTTTTGCTTGATGCACAGAATACATATTAGGATAACAATCTTTATTCGCACAGGAATGACCATGTATGATTGTAGGCCCTTTCTGTTAATCAAATAAAATGTGAAATTGTGTTGGCATTAAATGAGTGTCTTCAATAATAGTGTTAATCGAGGTTCTGATGTAAGGGTAAAGCAAGACCGACAATAACATGCCACCCATGAAATGATTTTGACGTGTATATAAGCTCAAAACAAAGACAATGGTGTGTAGAACCTGTTGACACACCCCACCCCATACAATGTTGAGGTAAAACCAGATTTTCATATTCATTTGGAAGCATTTAGCAGCGCAATATCCCAGCTAAATTAACACAATAAACAGTGGACAAGGGGAGGGGGGCTTTCTTCTTATAAAGTTATGTCATGTGTCAAGGTGTGCCAACAATCTTGCTCACCATTGTAGATGCCATTATTGTTTTCTAGCTTAAAGGGGCAGTGTCGTCACGATCAGAGCAGACTTTCAACAGGGCATAGAATCAGTGTCCTACATGTAGTTTACGATGAACACAGTGACTGAAAGTGGGGGAACTGACCTTGGTCGGGGGGGGGGGGGTCATGCAGTGTGTACACATCCATAATTACTTAATAATTATTTTACTTCTATTGTACATTTTCCAAATAGGTTTTTTTCTCTATATAACTTGGTACATGTATGTACCCTGAGGAATAATTATGGTAAACACAAAACAATTTAAAATACAGATATAAATAAATGTGGAAATACATGTTTCAAATGTATACATTACATGACCCCCCCCCCCCCGACCAAGGTCTGTTCCCCCACTCCCCCAAGTAAATCATCGGTCCCCTACTCACACTGCTGATGAACCAACGGTATGATACGGTGTGCTACCCAGACGTACATGAATGCTGTACAGAGACAATTACTGATAACAAGTCAAAGACGTCACTCATATACATCTCTGCAATAACATTTTAGTGTTTTCCGCCTACCAGCAGAAATGCTTTAAAGGTCATGCATGTCAATTCAATATGTAAAATCAGAAGTCTATTACCTACATGAAGTGTGCCAGCCTCCTGTAATCCATATTAGTCTACATGTTATATTGGTAGTTGTTATTGGTTACCAAGAAAACATACATTTCGTAAGCAGGTAATTAGTCTACAAGCACGTACAGGACAATTCAATTCTAATCAAGTGATTTCAACAGCATATATATATATATATATATATATATATATATATATATATATATATATATATATATATTGCGTATCAAAAAAAAGGTAATCCGAATTCAGGGGGTTAATATGCCAAGGTTATTTAGTTTGACAATTTACATGTAGTGTACCAAAGAAGAGGAACTCCTCAGCTTTCCATTGATACCTTTATTGACCCATTGCTGTCACACATGACCGAGTACATTGTTATTGAAAATGACAAATTCAAATCGCATTTTTGCAAGTTTGGGTAATCAGTGCAAGGCAGGATAATTAGTGAAAGTCAGTATGATAAACCAGATTTTCTTTAGGAATGACTGGACATTATTCAAGAAGAATCTCTTCTAACATTGCCTTTATGCACCCACACCTTCAACATGTCCACCTCCCTTTCGACACAAAGCTGACAGCGACGGAGCATGTCCTGCACTGCTCGTCTCACCATAGCCGGATTATTGCGTAAAGCATCCACTTCATTTCGAATACGGCCCTGCAATTCATCAAGATCACGGGGAGGAGTTGCAAACACCTTGTTCTTCAAATGTCCCCAAAGGAAATAGTCACATGGTGTGAGGTCAGGTGATCTTGGTGGCCATTCCACCTCATGGTTGACGGCGATGACTCGTTCGCCAAAGAGTTCCCTCAGACGATCTCGGACAGCGATAAGGCGATGTGCTGGGGCGCCATCTTGGGCCCACCAGAGTTGTCTGAAGACCCCACGAACCTGTCGCTCAAAGTGTTCCTGCAGCTGCGGTAAAACGTTATCATTGAGCATCTGCAGATACATGTTACCATTGACATTCCTTTGAAAGAAAAACGGTCCGATCAGCTGACCACTTCCACAAAGTCCTAACCAAACAGTCCACTTTTGTCGACTCATGTTAACCTCAAAATTGAATTCTGGGGGGTGTCTTGCTGGTGCATATTCAAGAACATTATGCGTATTGACCTTGCCGTTCTAACATTCGCCCAGATGGTTTTGGCTGCTGGGGGCTCCCGTTCTGGGAAACGTTCCCTGAAAGCATCGCGAGTTTGCTGCAAACTGAGTTTGGTGAAATGTTGTAATCACGAAAACTCGCTGTTCAGTCGTTAGTTGTACCATCTTTCCAACTACCTGTCCCTAAACCCAGGCCCTTCTTAAATACCCAACTTGAAGAAAAGGATGTCGTAACAGACGATTACCGCACCAGCTTAAACATCTTACATAATCATCTAGGCAGTCAAGTGATGCGTCCATTTCAGACTGCCTTGAACTGATTACCCAAACTTGCAAAAATGCGATTTGAATTTGCCATTTTCAATAACAATGTACTCGGCCATGTGTGACAGCAATGGATCGATACAGGTATCAATGGAAAGCTGAGGAGTTCCTCTTCTTTGGTACACTACATGTAAATTGTCAAACTAAATAACCTTGGCATATTAACGCCCTGAATTCGGATTACCTTTTTTTTGATACGCACTGTATATAGGAGATAAACCTGTACAGTTGATTCATGGTAAAATGCTCTCAAATGTAATGCTCTTCTGTGTCTAATATTATCCTTTAAAAACCCTGTGGTGAGTTAGCCCTACTGTATTTTACAGTAGGTAAATTAATTATGTTTAATTACTCCTTAATTAATTGGTCAAAAAAAATCAATTCTCCGGAAGTGCTTCCTCCATACCAATGAAAAAAACATACTGAGAGCTCAGAGAACTGGGTCACTGCGGTCACCATTAAAGCCAGCCTTGAAGTACTATGCCTGATGAGGGGTCCCTATGGGAATTGTGTACAGTTTGGCTTAGCATTGGGTTTCATAGCAAGGTCATAAGGGCAGATAACATCTATAAAACAAGCCTGATAGCGGCTGAAAGCGGCTCAGAGTGCCTCTCAAAGGCATTTGTGAATGATGTTGGACAGGTCTGTGGTATTTTAAGCCAATTGGAACTTCCAGGTTGGGGGTGGGGGTGGATATTGGGATATGGCTCTTGGGGAGGGGGGGTCGGAGGATGGCGGTACGTCTTGTAATTGATAACCTTGGGGGACAGGTGGCTTTTATGAATGGGCCAGGGGTTCTATATATATAGCTGGGCATGTATTCTGTGGGTTGCAGCATAGAAATTACAGAAACTGTGCTTTTAACCCTCCTGGGCATTACTCAGTAAACTGTACACTAACGCATAAGTGGGTGTATTGCAATACACTCACACAAGTAACGGTGTCTAGAATGACTAAAACATAATACAGGGTGCCGATGATGTGTTTATGTTTGTTTCACTCTTTACAAGTATATTTGGGCCATAATATTTATTAAAAAAATGTTTGTGAGTGGGGGGGTGGACGATGGGGAAGAAAATACACATACTGTACTAATTATTCTAATTAACAGATGCTTTATTTACATTATTTTCATCATTTGCATGTAGCTCTCACTTACATCAATAACATCCACACAACTAGATACATAAAAGCTGTTCTACAACCAACCAGTGGCCCAGCAATCATAAAAGTGTGTGTGCTTGAACACACAGGTGAGCGAGTGTATTGGAATAGACACATGTGTGTATTGCAATACACTCGCTCACTAAGCTATATACTTTTGTACACTGCATGAAAACACACACAGACCCTATGCAAACAGATCATTATGCGAGATTTCACATGTAACCCTATACACCTTCAACTCCAGCACTCTCCCACATGTAGGGTGGGTCAAAGGTGACAAAGTCAAGTGGTGTCTGGTTTTTTGGTCGAGTATTAAAGGGGCAGTGCAAAAAAAACCACTTTTTGAGAACTGGAGTACATCCACTCCCTCCTAGCAGGGTTAAATAAAGCACAGACACGATTTTAGGAATGTAGTGTTTATTAACTAATTAATTAACTAATTAATTAATAAGGAAAACATTAAAAAAATGTAAAACATTATTTTTGATAAAAAACATCTCTAGACCCTCTGAAACAAGTTGAGATTCATAAAATTGGGGGAAATCAGTTAATTAACCCAGGTAATTAACGATGTACGACCTACTGTAAAAAACAGTAGGTCTCACGGGATGGGAATTCAGTTGCATTACCACACGCGCCGCAACAGCACATTATTGAAGCCAAATGAACATGCAACATTTAGCAGTGCTAGCTAACCACACTTCTGATTTAATTTTGCCCTACACCGACGTGTGTAAAGCACTGTATGCTCGGTGCTTTCCGAGTGTCTGTGAAAAAACTACACAGGCGACTCGGGCGGGATTCGAACCCACGACCTCCTGCTTACTATAGGTTGGTGAAATTCTTGCGTCGGGAGATAAACAGGGCAAAATTAAATCAATTGTTTATCTCCAGACGCAAGAATTTCACCAACATATATGTATCGCGGAACCCGCTGCTATATGGGATTCTAGCCGGCCAATTGTCATCGGACAAGCTCGGTGGTCGAGAGGTTAAGACGTCTGCACTAATAAGCAGGAGGTCGTGGGTTCGAATCCCGCCCGAGTCGCCTGTGTAGTTTTTTTTTCAGACACTCGGAAATCACTGAGTATACAGTGTGCTGTACACACGTCGGTGTAGGGCAAAATTAAATCAATTGTTTATCTCCCGACGCAAGAATTTCACCACCCTATATAACTATACTTCTCACTAACTATTTTCAATTGGGTTTGAATTTTGATATGAGTAGATTTAACCAGAGCACTGAATCTTTTGCAACACCAACAATAAACAATTTTTTAAAGGAAATGGCACCCATAACAGTTGTAAAATATTATAAAAGAACAAAACAATCAACTCAACATACTAGCCATATTTTTACTCACTTGTTCTATTTGTTTTTGTGTCTCATTGAATATTTTGGTTTTGACTGATCTGATTTGTTCCTTTAGTGGGACGACAGCAAGTATATGATGTTTTAAAATAAAGGTCTCCACAGTCTGCTTGGCTACGAAATGTTAAAACAATAAATATTGTAACGGCGCCCCTTAGTCTCGACTTAGGGGCCGTCCGCCAGTGATGATTTGCCCAAAAGACCAACTAAAAATAATTTTAAGGCATCTGAAGAAAAAATAATAGACTATGTTTTAAGTTCAGGTTAGGGGATAGGCATGGTAAATAAACACAAGTACAAGGTACACATGTAAGTAATACAACAAAAAATGTACTTACAACAGCACAGTACAGATGAGGCGGTGGATGGTGCAATCTAATATAAGGCAAAAATACACCCCTAACAAAATAAATATCCAAAATGGGGCAACCTGGCCCTTGGCTAACTTCAGCCGTTTTAGAGAAAAAATGATAGCACCATCCACCGCCGTTCCCAATCATAGAGTCCACCCTGGACTGTGCTGCCAGTAGTTTATATAGCAAGTGGCTAGAATGTAAATGGACATTGTATTGTAATAGTTTCTAGTTATATAATAGTTTCTACTGGACTGACCAGCCGGACCTATAACAAAGGCCACAATCATAATAGGCTAACAAAAGAACTAAATCACTCTGGTGCTTCAGGAATCTAAACTTTCCAAAGAAAAACTAAGTCAACTTGACTTGGGGTGACCAATAGAGGGCTCTAATTATAAACTGAAATCTTAAAGGAACAAACTAACAAAAGAAATGATGGGCCACAACAAAACAACTTTGTTACACTGCCCTCCCCTGTGAAAAAGGCGCGTCTCTGCGCCTGGAAATTACAACAACAACAAAAAATTCTTTACAAGATTTCACTTGCGGCCCCTCCCACCACCAGCCGCTGTTTCTGCTTCTCTGGCAGGTATGGACTAACATCTTGATTGCTGGACATTTCTTCTCCGTCCCCCAGGTTCTCATCAGTAGTGTCATTGCTGCTAGCCAGTCCATCTATCTGTTCGATCTGACTGTTGTCAAATACACCTGTGGTACTAACACCCGGACTACCATTATCGCCCAAGACTTCCTGTGAAAAAGAGCTTGAAACACATGGTTTTGGTCTATCGAAATGGACAACTTTTCTATGTCCTTTTTCCATGTGTTTGATACGGTAGACTGCATCAGAAATGCGTTTGATGACTTGATAAGGTCCCTTCCAATGTGATTGGAGTTTAGGGCTAAGCCCAATTTTACGAACATAACTATAAAGCCAAACTCTGTCCCCCGGAGAGTACAGACTACCCTTCAATTTGGCATCGTACAATTGTTTTTGCCTTTTCTGTTCCCCTTGAATTTTTTTCCTTGCCATTTCAAAGGACTTCTGCATACGGGAATAAAGCTCGGATGCATACTCGTCAGGACATTTGTTTTCTCTGTTATCAGGATGACTAACTAATAAATCAAGTGGCAATGATAACTCTCTTCCAAACATCATTTTATTCGGGCTAACCCCAGTCGTTTCCTGCTCACTTGCTCGATACGCCATCATGGCGTATGGAAGATGTACATCCCAATCAGACTGGTCTTCACTGACATACATACCGAGGATAGTCTGTATCGTACGGTTGAACCGTTCGACAAGACCATCTGACTGGGGGTGGTAAGGAGTCGTACGAGTTTTGTTTATTCCTAACAACTGACAAATTGACTGAAAAAGTTGACTTTCAAAATTGGTTCCTTGGTCAGAGTGTATACTAAGTGGAACACCAAAACGACAAATAAACTGTTCAACTAACACTTTAGCAACTGTTTGTGCCTCTTGGTTGCGTAAAGGATATGCTTCTGCCCACTTAGTAAAGTAATCCATGACTACTAAAATATATCTGTTGCCACGTTTCGAACGAGGCAATGGTCCAAAAATATCTATGCCCAATCTTTCTAATTGGGCACCAACAGCAGAAGGTTGCAGAGGAGCCCGAAACTTTGGAGCCGGAGACTTTCTTCTGGCACAGGCATCACATTGTTTGACTAAACGTTCTACCTCATCTCGATAGCCAACCCAGTAGAACAGCCGCTGAATCTTTTTAAACGTTCTTAGTCGGCCTAGATGACCACCAGTTCTGGAGCTGTGAGCTTGTATAAAAACTTCCTTAACCTTAGTGCTCGGAACAAATCAACTGAAGAAGAACTGATGAATTCCAAACAAACTTCCTGTACAACATACCGTTTTTTAGTTCCAACTGGTCCCACTGATACCAGTACCCCTTCGTTTCTCTACCATAGGTCAACACTGCATTTCGTGGTGGTCTACTGGGACTCTCTTCCATCCATTCAATAATTGGTGCCAAGGAGGGGTCATGCCGTTGACTTTTTCGAAAGTCGTCCTCGTCCCAACCTGTAAAGACTTGACTTATGGAACCACATATTACTTGAAATTTATCAAAAGGTTTTTCGTTGTGGTCAGAGTCTGACTGTCCATCAAGACGTGATAAGGCATCAGCATTTTTGTGTTGATTGCCAGGCCTATGACAAATATCAAAATCAAAAGAACTTAGTGTCTCTAACCACCTGGCAAGTTGTCCCTGAATGTTCTTGAAATTAAAAAGCCATCGTAAAGAACCGTGATCGGTCCTTAGTGTGAACTTTTTACCAAATAAATAATGTCTGAAATGTTTGACAAAATGAACAACGGCTAGAAGCTCACGCCTGGTGACACTGTAATTGCGTTCCGTTTTGCTAAGTTTTCGGCTCGCATACCCAATTACCCTTTCTTGATTGTTCTGAATTTGTGAAAGAACCGCACCTACAGCATCTCCACTGGCGTCTGTATCAAGGATAAATGGTAATGAGAAATCTGGAAAAGTCAAAATTGGTGTAGAAGTTAATTTTCTTTCAACAATGTAAAAGCCATGTCACATTCATGTGTCCATTTAAATTTGACATCTTTGTGTATAAGTCGGTGTAATGGTGCAGCAATACAGGCAAAATTTCTTATAAATCGCCTATAATACGAACACAACCCCAGAAAACTTCTAACATCTTTAAGATGACGTGGAGTAGGCCAGTCACGCACTTTAGCCGTCTTCTCTGGATCAGTTGACACACCGTGTGCAGATACAATGTGACCAAGATAACAGACTTCAGTTTGAAATAAAGAGCATTTCTTCGGTTTTAATTTAAGACCTGCTTCGGACAGTCGTCTAAAAACTTCACCTAAGCGGGTGGCATGTTCTTCAAAGGATGGTGCAAAAATAAGAATATCATCTAAATAGACAAGACAAGTTTTCCAGTGGAACCCACTTAAAACCAACTCCATCAGTCTTTCAAAGGTGCTAGGGGCATTACAAAGGCCGAAGGGCATGACATTGCATTCAAACAGGCCACTACCTGTAGTGAATGCCGTCTTTGACTTGTCCTTAGGGTCGATTTCAACTTGCCAGTAGCCACTTGCAAGATCTAATGAAGAAAACCACTTGGAGCCAGCAAGAGCATCGAGACTGTCGTCTATTCGTGGCAAAGGATACGCATCTTTCAGTGTTACTTCATTTAGTTTTCTATAATCTATACAAAAACGTGTAGATCCATCCTTCTTTTTAATCAACACTACTGGGCTTGCCCATGGACTGGAAGATGGAGAAATAACACCTGCGTCAATCATATCATCTACCTGTTTCTGTGCTTCTTGTCTTTGGTGGTAAGGTAATCGTCGCGCCGGTTGTCGGCGTGGTTTAGCATTACCTGTGTTTATACTGTGATATGTAACTTTTGTCTGTCCAAGTTCACCAGATTTAGAAAAATTATTGCTATATTCATGTAACAAATCTTTCAATTTATTATTTTGTTCTACTGTCAACTGGGCGGAACTACGCTCAAGCAGTTCCTCCACAGCTGCGCCTAATATATTATCTGAACTGTGTACTTGCTCATTTTCCACTGGATCTCCAGGTTGAAAAAAAAGCAATGTGTGTGCCTTTATGTAACACGGTGGGCTCGGGTTGCACATTAAGGACGCGTATTGGAATAAAGTTTTCGTGTGGGTTTGCAAACACCCGTCCAACCAAAATACCATTGTCACTATCTGCAAATCTTCTTGAAGATTCTACTACTCCTGAAGATACTTTACCACGTATGTGTAATTTACCAGGGACAATCGTCTCTTGGTTAGTAGGGATCACAACTGTCTCTGCAACTGAAATACGACAACACATATGAGTGATAATCTCTGTGATTACTGGAACTGTTACTTTTCCAAACCTAACTTTGCGTTGAGGAATATCTAAAATTCCATCACAGCTTGTCAAGAAATCCAACCCCAAAATACCAGCATAGGCTATTTCTGCTACCAGGACTTTGTGACGTCTGCGCAATCCACCAACTCCAATAGTCAACAGAGCACAACCCTCAACCTGTAAAGTACTACCTTCTGCAGCAACTACTGGGTAATTACAAGACTGACGGCTCTTACGCACATGATGAGGTAACAGTTCCCAAGTACTTGGGTGTAGAATTGTAACAGATGAACCAGTATCTAACAAACTTTACATTGACACCACTGACTAGGCCTTGTCCGAAAAAAGCTGGTGACTGGACCTTATTGCCTATTGATGGCTGGGTATTGGCCCCATACTCAGCCGACTCTGGTTTTCCGATGGCATATTACTGCTTTGGCTAGAATTATGAATTTGAGACCCAGTATTTGGACATTCTGCTTTTCTGTGCGCGGTTTCATTGCAATTCCAACAAACTAGAGGGCCTCGTCTCCGCTGAGAGCGAGACTTGACCTATAATTGTAACTGTTTGAGTTGTTGTTCTAACCGTTTCATTTTCTCCTCCAACTGATCATGAGTTTTTAGTACATTACTACTAGGTTTATGTTGTTGACTAGTACTAGCCACAACCTGTCTAGGCAATGTTTCTTTATTGTACTCGAGACGAAGAAAGGCTTCCTCTTCAGATGCCAAAGTGAGTGCTGAGCCTAATGTTTTGGGTTTAAGTCTCCTAACCTGTACTCTAACATCTGGAGAGTCTAATGCATCCAAAAAACAATCTCGACCAATCTCATCCCGAAACTCTGGGGAAACATCTGGGTATGCTTTAAGAACTAGTCTTCGAATATCACTTGTGAGTTCAGGTAATGATTCACCTTTTCTACGAACCCTTGCTTTTAGTTTGGCACGATAAAGCTCTGTCTGGCCTTGTGGGCTGAACCGTTCCTGTAAAGCCTTAACAACTTCCAAATAGCAAGTTTTCTTTGTCTCAGGTAAGTCAGTGTATACTTGTAAGGCAGGGCCTCGTAATTTAACTGCTAAAAAAAAATGTTTTCTGCACTTCTGTCCAACAATTAATTTGACTACAGAGATTAAGGTGAGTTAACCAGTCATCAAATTGAGTTTTACCATCAAAAGTATCAGGCACCACTACTGGTTTCTTAACAGAACTTTCAGGTAAGTCTTGTTTTACTGCTACATTACTAGTTTGACGTGGCAGGTAAGAATCAATGTTAGATGCCGGAGTTGGTACACCAAAAGCTGGGGTACCATCAACAAAGGGATCTGTACTGTGCATGTACATGGGACTACATGTACCCTGTGTCTGCTCATAATCGTCCGTGGGGTTGGACCTATGAATGAGATTAGGAAACCTGGCTTCAAAGTCCACGGACGGAGTAGAACTACTTGTACTTGCATCTACCATGCCCATCCCCTTATTCATATTATCCAACTCTGCTTCCAATAATTCTATTGTATGATTAAGCTGATGTAACACAGCTGCGTCAATTCCAGTAGCCATTGAATCCTGGCAGGGTCGCCAAAAACTGTAACGGCGCCCCTTAGTCTCGACTTAGGGGCCGTCCGCCAGTGATGATTTGCCCAAAAGACTAACTAAAAATAATTTTAAGGCATCTGAAGAAAAAATAATAGACTATGTTTTAAGTTCAGGTTAGGGGATAGGCATGGTAAGTAATACAACAAAAAATGTACTTACAACAGCACAGTACAGATGAGGTGGTGGATGGTGCAATCTAAAATAAGGCAAAATACACCCCTAACAAAATAAATATCCAAAATGGGGCAACCTGGCCCTTGGCTAACTTCAGCCGTTTTAGAGAAAAAATGATAGCACCATCCACCGCCGTTCCCAATCATAGAGTCCACCCTGGACTGTGCTGCCAGTAGTTTATATAGTGGCTAGAGTGTAAATTGACACTGTATTGTAACTAAATTCAGCCCATGCAAAAAGGAGTTATATAATGGTTTCTACTGGACTAACCAGCCAGACCTATAACAAAGGCCACAATCATAATAGGCTAACAAAAGAACTAAATCACTGTGGTGCTACAGGAATCTAAACTTTCCAAAGAAAAACTAAGTCAACTTGACTTGGGGTGACCAATAGAGGGCTATAATTATAAACTGAAATCTTAAAGGAACAAACTAACAAAAGAAATGATGGGCCACAAAAAAACTGTGTTACAATATATTATTATGACTTGTTGAGTTCGCTTTTTTCATATCTAAGTGCATTATGATTTTCTCATCTCTGCAAGTAGATCCTGTGCTATTCCACACATTAACATAACAATGCTAATCTTGGGAGGCTTAATGAATTATGCATCACTGCATTTTTTAAATTCATCAAGTGTTCTTCAAATATCTAAGACTATTAAAGGATTCCAACACTAAATGGTTAAATGGTTGCCACAGCACATGAAGCAAATAATGGACATCCACACAAACCATTGATCAGGCATGGTGGTGTTGCTGACCACACTCCTGATTGTGAGACTTAAACAGCATAGTGATTCCTTCTCAATGTATATAATTACAATGTTTGTATTTAGTTGTGATTCAATACAAATCAATTCTGGTTTTCACATGTCTCAGACAATTTGTTAACCTCAGATGGTCCCCAGATGATCATTTACACATTTAGAGATCAAGGGCAACATCAGTCAGGTGAAGGTCATTAACATTGTGGTATGTGAGCTGCTAGTATTGGCGTTCCTAACCACGAGAGGCCGCTGTTATGGGGAGCCCGTAGATGGAAAGAATGTAGAGGGAGGTCAAAGGGGAGGTTGGAAGGTTTTTGAAAAAAAGACGGGAGGCGAGAGTAGAAAAAGACAAGGTGGAGGCGAGGGACTTTTAATTAAGTGAAGAGTTGATTCTTTTGGAGATTGGAGGAATATAATAAAACTGGCTGTGAAATGTTCCAAGACTACCAACAGTTTATCCTGTAAATTCATTGAATTATTTGGTGTTGAATGACCCCCTTACGCTCCAAAGCGTTTCACTATAACATTATCCGTCATATTTTGAAACTCTTAAGAATTTTAAAAGAGTTGTTTTTTCATATATAAAAACAATCCTGCTGAAAACAGTTTTGAGATGATTAAAAGGATATAATGAACAATGTATAACAATAGCAGGATTTCTAGCAAACCCATACTTAATCAAAATACAAATGTAAATGTGATTTCAGGCATTTCAGCAGACTCATATGACCAAGTAGGACAAAAGTTGGCCAGAGATTTCAAGAAATAAAAACGTGAGACAAAAGAAAGAAAATTGGATGAAAAAAGTACGACAAAAGAAGGGCTCTGTAGGGTTTACTGTAGCCTTCACACAACAAGTCGCACACACAAATCACAAAAGTATATTTCCCTTGTGGAGCTTTAATTAACACTTACAAAGTGTCATGGAAATGAATTGTTCATTTTTATTACATTTACTTGACTAATTTACATCTGCATACTAATTTTAAGTAGGATTTGCAGAGGAAAAGGTAGAAGAAATAGGATGGATGGAAAGCCTGTATCACTCATGATTAAACAAGTGTGAACAAGTTATTGCTTTACATCCTTACTTTGGAGTGATCCTTTTGTCCACTTTTGTCCATGATGTAGTGTCTAAATTCCCGTTTGACAAGCCATGTTTCTGCTGGTTTCCATCTTGTGAATGACCTTTCTAATAACTTAAATAAAAAGCACACATTTTGGTATTTACAGGTAGATAATGTGGGGAAGCAACATTTAGAAAAAACTGATTAAAAACAGAGTTAAGTATAGCATTAGCATGTATAAACCAATGTCCATGTACAGTGTATGTAGGTTGGCTTTTTAGTCCCTACCAGACTACGTAGGTGTTCTCTATACCTATTCAGGGCTGGTCCCCCACCCCTAATCAGTGATCTTGATTGACAAACTAAAACAAAGTTGTCACATCTACATGTACATTTTTTCTAGACCCATATCCAACTGTCTTTAGTGTCCTAGGACTTCAGATTGAAATGTTCATGTATTCCAAATATTGACGATCAAGTTTGGCAGTGCATTCCAATCTTGGAACAGGGGAACAAATGTAAATGTATTATTGTTCATAAGGTCCTATTTGGGTGTTTGAGTGTGACCAAATACTTGAAGACTAACAAATACGATTACAGGTAGTAAAAAGAGCAAGCCTGAGTGACGATATACACACTGCATATGGGAAGTGAAGGTGACAATACTAGGCTGATTAAGGAATTATTTTATGATTGCTGCACATGTATCATTTTGCAGAGTTGAAACGACTCAAGAACACCAACATGACCACAGTCAGGTATCCTCCCATGTGGCAAGATGGTATTAATTGGTCAGGAAAGGGACCCCCATGACAACATCATACAACAGCAACAATAATAAGGGATGTTCTATTTGTTTTCAAACTATAAAAACATTTGCTCATCACCATTAATGTTTTGGTCTGAAGGACGTAAACACAACTATAAACTATAGTGTAAGTTTCCATTCCAATGGTATTACCTGTAGAAGAGCATGCTGGTGCCCATTGATGACGACTTCAAAGCTGGTTGTTGCTTACCAACAGGACATAATTCAGATCTCAAAGGTTCCTCATCATCAACTGGGCAGGATGCAGATCCTAAAGGGTGTAAAATACAAATTTAGTATAACATGTAGAAACCTAACAATAACCTTCCATGGGTTGTTATAAAGTGTAAAATTTTAAATTACTTAGACACCATGTATTACTTACTATGTATTACTAACAAATTGTACTGAATGACCTTGCTTACATGTATGTATATACAACTAAAGGAATGTGCTTAGTAATGTTTAATTATTCTGTTTAATCTGGTTCCCGGCACACTTTTTGCCACTAAACCACTCATTTCAGGGGTTGCTCCCAAAACCAGATAAAAGGGATGGGGGAGGGTTCTAAAAAGTAAATTTAGTCAATTTTGGATAAGCCGATTAGCTGCAATTCTTTATCATCTGCTACCGAAAAAGTACAGTTACTGCAGACATGACAGAGGCGGCTACAATTAGCTTAGATACCCAGGGAACTTGTTTGGAAAAAGGGTTGATAACTTAAATGAAGTCTACTTCATCCAATTTGGCACAGTTATTGTTAGGGAAGGTACAGCAGTGGTATTTGGTAATTTGGGCAACTCTGCTTTAACATACATGTATATGCTTGAATTCTTTGAATCAAGCTGGACCACTGTTGCACCTTCCCTTTATGAAAGAAATCGAAGCAAGCCACATAACCAAAAAGATTAACAGAAAGTATCTGAAGTTCTAATACAACAGCTATTCACTGTGTATAAGCAGCCCTTATTTATATGATAATTACAGTGTTATATCACGTTAGGCAGTTTCATCTATTCATGGTACGGTTGTCTGTCTATTTCATTGGCGGATCCAGGGGGGGGGGGGGGCTAAGGGGGCTGTAGCCCCCCCCCCCCAAAAATCGTTAAAAAAATTAAAAGAAAAAATTAAAAGAAAAAGAGAGAGAGAGAGGGGAGGGGAGGGGAGAATAGGACTGTGTACAAATCCTGCATGGTCCCATAGGACCGTGTACAAATCCTAATCCCATCTGTCAACACAAGGCCATTGACTTCAGCTCCTAAGCGGCTTATCAAAGGCTATCAGTTACCCACTATGGTGTGGCAAAACATTATTACAGACAAGCAGGAGCCATCAGCCAAAGGATGAGAGATGTTTATTCCTATAACTGCTATGGGTACACATAATAGGGTATATTATTTTATGTCGATTTGGGGTAGGGGAAAAAGCGTTATCAGAACTAACATAAACATCAACCTAAAGGGCCCTTACATTTTTTGTTGTTGCCTCTAGGCATCTATTAAAACCATTGGGAGTTGGTAGTGTTCAACACAACAGAAGTTATAGCGCCCCTTCACACCTACTAAAAAATTTAGCGCGATGCAACCGCGCTGTTCGTGTAAGTGTCATGGCACGCCGCAGGGTTTTAAAATGTTTGTCAATTATCACAATATTTTTGGGATACTGTACCACGATAATGGAATTATTCACATGGATTCCTACCATTTTAGCTCCCGATGGCTGTTAACCAAACAACTGAAAACCTCACAGTTTTATTCAAACAATGTTTGGATTTACCATAAATTCATCAATGTTATTACTTTTAATGGCAAGCAATTAACATTAATTTGAAAATTGTTAACCATTTCAAAATTAAAATGTGAAAAATGGTATTACCTGTAGAAGAGTTGCAGCAGCCTATTGATGATGACTTCACAGCTGGATTTTGCTTACAAACAGGGTTGGATCCAGATCTCAAAAGCTAACTTCCCTTCTGAAAAATATAAAATTGCAGAATTACGTGTTAAATTACTGCTGCGAGAGCAATTTATTTAGTTTCGGAAGATATAATTTCTCGCGCTAACAAATATTGAAAAGTTGGATTAGAAAACAACCCACTGTTAGACCACTGCAGTTTGCATGTAAGAAACTGAAAACCAAAGGTGTTTTATTATTAGTATTATTATGCAATCTTGCGCAATATCTGCATATTGGACAAAGTTGAACCCACCTTTTACTTCGAGTATTAAAATGCAAGTGTCATATTCATTATGTTAAAATAATTGTTATTATGTGTAGATACATTTGTTTGTGCGTTCATAATTATTATTGATCCTATAAAAAATATTAACTGGTCCAATTGATCACATGGCAACATGATGACTAAACAAACGCAATTATGTAACCCTTGACTGCTCATAAGTATACTCTGTTATTGCAACATTATGATGTGAAAAATGTAAACCACTTACTAGCTGATGTTCCGTCTATGGTACTCATATATTTGCCCACTGAAGTTATCTCTCTGATTGTCAAGGGACACTGGTACACATTTTGGTTAATATCATTTTGGTTAATAAACATACAATGGCTCTTCTTGCAATAGGCCCCTAATGTTTTATTTTTAAAATTCCCGTCATTAGTGGCACTGCCATGTTTTTTCCTGTTAATACAATCATTAATTTCAAGTGAGTAATGTGATACAGAGTTTCCAGCACTGAAGAACAGTACATATACGTCATTCTCTATGGACATTATTGTTTATATTGAGGGTGAATCCAAACAAAATGCTGTCAATATTATGTACATGTAATACTCAATGTTGTGTAGTACATCAGTATCCAGTACATAAACCCCATGCTAATTTTATTTAGACTACTTACATGTACCTCTGCATGGTTGTTCCTTTAAATCCATTCTTCTACCTGAACAACAAGAAGTTAAGACAGAAGATTAAATAACTGACCAAGCAAACATAAATACTGGTTACCCAGTAGTGGGGACCACACGCAAGTCCGATACAAATGGTGAATTGTGGGGCCCAAACAAATAAATAAATAAATAAATAAAATTATGTGGACAGACAGAAGTCCCCATTTAGCCTTTTTAAATCCTCTCTCAAGAGGAAAATGTCTGCAAGGCATGGTGTAGGCCAGGGCAGAGACTTATACTTTATGGATGAACCAAGGATATATTGAACATGGTTTAAAGTATCATCCAATGACAAAATAATAAAAGAGACAATATGTCCTCATTAATCTTTGTTCTCAGAGGTCCTAGGAACACAATCTTGCATAATTGCATAGCCAAGGACATCTACTGCTCCAATTGCTGTTGTACTTTTTGAAGCAATCTTCATTGGATTTACACAGGAAGTACTTCCAAGGACTCTGAGAAGGTTTTTTTAGATTCATCATTTTTAAGTACACACCTTTCCTTGGATTGGATCCATCAAATCATCAGGTGGATGTGTCCATCTTGGAGACAGCAATGTATTATCTACGAGTCCTGTTGAGGTGAATGAAATGTATAGCTTCACATAATCAGTAGTCACATACAAACTTATTATTTTCTCATCACTACTTACAGTACATGTATCACCAACGGTGATGTTTTTTCAAGAATACCAAAGTGTATATAGGGGCTTTATATCATGCGACTCGAGTTGGACTTGAGTTAAAGTCTGATTCATACAAGTCTGCTAGTAAGCACAGGTACATAGCATATGTACATGTAGATGTACAAAACCAGGTCACCTATAAAAATAATATATTTATTAACAAAGAAGAAAAAAACTTCAAAGACTGATCAAAAATACAAAGGGTCAAGTCCCCAGCAAACTCACCCCCTGGCAAACTCGCCCCCTACATAACAAATATTAAAAAGTTGATAGGAACAAACTTGCATACTAGCCTCAATGGCAACTGTTAAGGGTTTTTCTAGTGATGTGATAGATGATATTCATGTGACTTTTAACATGTTGTCACTAGTGGCAGATTGGGAAGCAACAATATGAATGTGTACATCACGTCACATATAGCACATACCATACAAATTTGCGTGAGTTTACTCATCTATTTCCATTCCTGACCTTCACTATGACACAATAGAAGCAGCCTAATGTTGAGTAGCCTTTAGTCAAGGTGCACGCAGCAACCCCAAAACACAATATCCAAAAATGCTACAAGTGCCTTTACAGCCTGTTCTGTGGACGCTAGTACTGAATTATTCATAAACCTCCGGTAGTACATGTATGATTAATTTATGTTTGCAAATTTATTTAAACTAATCACCATAGGCAAAGTGTTGGGATCATCTATATTTAATTAGACAATATCATAACAAGTTAGTAATAATGCATTAACAAATCGGTAAAGAAAATATTAAAAAAACATAAGACCACAGAACATTATTGAATATTACATGAACACAAAGGGTAAACTACTGCACTTGACACTTGATAGTTTAAATTTTTACCAGTGTGATAATTAAAAGAGTTGCACTAACGGTACAAAATACAAATGGCATGAAGCTTACTTAAACATTTTGTTTTAAATAATAGTAATTATAATGGCTCAAACTACATTAATGACTTAAACTACAATTTAATATTTTTTTAAGTCCACAAAACGTTAGCTGGCCAAGGGCACTTTGTTTCATCTCTTTGAATTGCTTTAGTTCCTTGTATGGCTTTATTTTCTATTATGAAAACAAACAAATGTACTGGGCTTTTTAACTGGAAAGCTGGACTTTGATACTTGTTAACTCTTCAATGGGATTCCATTTATTTGATGGAAGATGAATTGCAACAAATTTCAGTTGTAGATACACAATACAAATATGCAGAGCGGCGTGCCCACTTTTACACAGCCATGTAGTTTCCGGCCATGTGCTATCATTGATCCTTCAACCATAGCCAGTGGATTTGGTAGCATATCAACACTGGTAAACAAATTATTTAAAACAATGTATGAGCCAACAAATGAAAAACAAATTGACAAAATTACATTTTCAGATATTACCATGAAACAACCATAATATGAGGTATTGCTTTTTAAGTAAATTTAGCTACAGTCTCTGGGGCAACTAAACCAGTACAGCCAATTATGCAACATATCACATACAACATTTATGTTACATGTACTTATCTTCTGTACCATGTTGTCCATGAAAATTCGAATGATTTCTCCCTTCAAAGACCTTTATGAGACACACACTCCACTCGATACTTAAGCAAAAAATCCCGTCTTTGAAAGACTTTGTAGTGAAGACACCATGCCCTGTAGAAGTAAAATTGTCACAATCCATCAGCTAGTATCATGTGACTGTCATCATACAGATGGGTTAAAATATAAATGGGTCATTCTATGTAAATTCCTCAAATTTTGTAGGATATTTGGTATAAACCCCTGAATCCAAATTGCGCGTCTCTTGGTAATTTTATTTTAGAGATGTGGATTAATCAACTTTTGCCTACATGTAATTACCGTGCGACTTCAAACATACTATATGTATCTCTTGTCATATAGTACGTAAAGAGATTTTATATCATTTTAAAGGTCTTTTCTAGCCCAATCTTTTACTCTTTGTTGAACACACTTTCATAAAATAAACCATAATCAAAATTTTGGCAATGTTTGACCAACACTAGTTTCATCCAACACTTCTCCACAATATTGGAACTTCAGTAAATTTGGTGATGGATGGGTACCTCACATTTTTTTTAAATGGTGCAACAAGATGATGATGTAAAATCAGTAAGAATGTGGCCAAATGATCTATGAGCTGTGTGGATTGCTCTAATACATGCAACAGCTATGTATTAATTAAAGGGGCAGTATTGTCACGATCAACAGGGCATGGAATCGGTATGTTAGTTATAGATTAACACAGTGACTGCCATAATAACCCACATGATACGATCATATTACCGTTGCTGCTACATAAATGAGCCACTAACTTTCAGTCACTGTGTTCATCTTAAACTAGGACACCGATTCTATGCCCCATCGAAAGTCTGGTCTTATCGCGATGATATTGCCCCATTAAGTCTGTGACATTCCAGGTTAACAATATCTCGCCCCCAAGATGGAATATCAGAAATATTTGTAAAGTGGCAATTTTCAGTCTTGAGCCTCTTGCACGTCTAAACATACAATGACTCACCTTTAATTTAAAAAAAATAATGTAAACTGCCATTGTGACACATGTTTTTAAAAACCTGTTTTAGCCACAATGTAAATAAAAGTTCATCCTGTTCTGTATGAAAAGGACTAGAGGAACTTGATGAATGCAGTTCATACCTGGGCCCTGTTCATGCAATGGAAAACCAATTTCTAAAGTAGTACAAGCAGAGCAAGGTACATGTAATACTTACATGTATAGTTTTGTTGATGTCATACAATTGATCAAATCCTTCAGAATCTTCCTGCAAAGAACAGTATCTTCTTGCTTCTTCAAATGGACTTGGTGTAAAAAGTTCACTAATATTTCTTTTCCTTGGTCTCATTGTTGTAAATCTGTAAAGAAATCACACAGATACAGTACAATGTACATACAATGTATTTGGAGTAAACGGATACCTGGCGGCAACTTTTCTGCAGTAAAGAATTGTCATTATCTTTTAAAGCTAATTTAAAACATTTTTTATTATTTTTATGAATTTATTTAATTACAAAATTAATTTAGAAGCAAGGCCTTTCTGTAAAATCGCAATTCACAGTTACGGCGGATTTTAAAATAAAGTTATAAATTAATTTTTAGAATACATTTAATGCATAATATATAGTTGAGTGTACACTTTTACAGAGGCATTTCTTTACTGTAGAACAAAAATTGGTACCTGGTACGGGCAGAGATGGGTGTTGTATTTGAATTAGCCCTTGTGCCCTAGAAATAGCTTCCAGTCTACAAGAATACTCCCTGGAGCTGATATAGTTATAATATGAATGATTACCAGGGAGTATAATACCTGGTTACCAGGGAGTATAATATTGTGAAAGGTACTATACATAAATGCCAGTTATTATTATCAAGAAACCAGTGTAATAACATCGGCACATCATATACATGCAGATTCACTAATTTTGAAGTTGTATGCCACACATTCATCACTTGTATCATTTATAAAGTATAAAGTTTCAATTTCCCACAAAATTCAAACTCAATATATTACCCATGCATTAACCCTCCTACATGTACTTCAGCTGAACTTTAGTGGCTTTTGTGGTCAAAACCAGTCAACTGCCTGTTGACTGTTGACCCAAATACATGCATGCACACAGGGGCATTTTTGACTGGTTTTTAACTGCCATTTTGACCGCCCTAAACAATACAAAACAATGCTTTTACTAGTCAAAAATTATTGACTCATTTTGATCTGTTTATGTATTACTACACGTAAAGTTTGATACTGTTCATCTGTTAAGTGTGCCTTGGCAAGTATCACCATTTTGACTGATTTTGACCCTTGCAGTCGCACAAGGGTTATGAAAGAATCAAAATATTGTTTTTACACTGCAGTGCTTACATGTACTTGAAGATGGTTGTCTTTTATTTAAGGCTACCATTATATAATCAACTGGTCACTTACAAATGAAATTACAAGTTGGGTGTTTCAGTGAAGGCTTCTCTTGTAAAACGCTGAATCTTAATGCAGGATCATACGCATGGACGTCTTGAGCATTTTTTTGAGATACACATAATTGTGATGCTGGTATAATGACTCACCCCAAACTGTAAATGTTTATGGAGCAACAGAAAACCAAGGAAAAAACAGTTCAATCATGCTTTATGTGAAGAAGTGATGGGTTCATTCGGTAAATTAAAGGGATAGCTCGAAGGGTAGCACAGAGAGACTAACGTTAGTTGTACAGATAATGGTACTGATTTGCTTGATTGTTGGTAGAATATCAATTAAGTAACGTTAAAAGGTAATTTATAAGTGGAGCATGTGACCTAGGTTATTTACTGGGTGTGACTGGGTTACATGTTGTAGTCATTGGAAAACCATTTTGGAAACCGTGGTTCTGTATAAGATGGGAAATAGAGGAATTCCGGAAAGAATGTCGTATTCGACCGCCACTTTTAAGGGTTTTTGGGGAATTTTTTGGCAATCACTAACCAATTAAAAAATTATTCTATCGATTTTTGTGGGTACAGAAAGCGAAAACTACCTTTAAAATCCACTTTCTGATGGTTTTCGGACTATTTCCCTTCTAAAAAAAGAAAATAGAAGGATCTTAAATAGTTGCCACTGCGCATGTAGAATGACCGTGCTGGTCACTAACGGGGAAGTTGACAAGATCAGACTGAAATAAGCATGACTGAGGAAGTCATCGTATACCAAAAATTTCTGATTTTTCATGAAATAATTATCCAGGAATAATTTGAAGTATATGTCCATCATCATCCATATAAGATCATCATCCATATACGACATTCTAACGTTACCCGGAATTCCTAAGTTTACTCAAATATACCACTAGGCACTACAATGAGGAATACATGCACAACGCCAGACGTAGCGCACAGCCTATACACATACGATCAGATAGCCTAGGCTAAGTTTACAAATGAGGTCACAAACTTCCAGGCTAAAATCTCGGTAATTCAACAGACTTGGAAATACAGCAATACATATTTGGAACTAGGAACATTAACTAATCACTGGTTGTACTCAAATGTTCATTAAAATACGCACGGAATTAGGAAAATTGTGGTCATTTGGGTGACAATCACAGTCAATAATACATAATATGTATTATTTCTCATATTTAACCAAGTATGCTTTCAGGAAAATCTGCGAACATTGGTGAAAATAACCAAATCAACTTGATTTAACGAGATGTTTTAATTAAGCCTTCTTTGTTTTATCATATTAGATACCTGTCCAACAACCAAATCAGTGAAATTGTACCAGGAACATTTGATGGTCTACGACAGCTCGGATACTTGTAAGTGTTAATATCATAAATTACAATCACGTAGTATCCAGTCACTGATTTCTTCTTTTAGTTGCATTAACGTCTGACGGCGAAACAAACTAGAGTTATGGCTTATGTTGCATCCGCTATCAATACTCAGATCAGATTACTTTAGAAGCCAGCAAGCTGCTCGAAGCAACATTGTTTTGAAACCTTGATAACAGGATTATAGTCATTAAATCTAGTTTACAATTTTGGTAAAATATTTGTAAATTCATCCTAAATAATAATTAAGATGTATGTATAAAAACAACCTGTAAATGAAATTGTGTCTCGACCATGAAAAATTGTGGAAATCCATTCATCCTGTTCGTAATTATTGTCTGTCTTCAGATGACAGAAATTAAATTTGCTATGGTATAGATTTCACTGCACTAAACATAGGACTGCCAATGCTTAAGTTAAAGTAAATCATATCGGCACATTTTCAATCATGCACATCAAGCTACGTAGTCTTAATATTTGTTTCTAACCTGTGTTTTTATTTTAGGAACGTCGATACTTTCAGTTTCTGCTGTGAAGCTGTTTCAGCTATTGATGATTTTACCGATTCTGATTGCAAGACAACGATTAAACAGACATCATTAGACCGATGTGTCACTCTTCTACTGAACGACGTACTGAGAGTGTTTATGTGGATACTTGGTTTTGCTGCTCTCATTGGCAATTCAGTGGTTATTGTCTGGAGGTGGAATCAACGCGGAGAAACGCACTCGTTCTTGACGCACTCGTTCTTGGTACTCAATTTAGCTGTATCTGACTTGGTGATGGGTGTTTATATGTTAATCATTGCCATTGCAGACTTGCAATTTGGCAATAAATACGCTTTTGCAGCGCTGAGATGGCGGTCTGGTGCAGCTTGTAAAATTGCTGGGGTGTTCTCCGTGCTATCAAGTGAGGCATCTGTTTTCTTCGTCACCGTTATCAGTGTCGAGTGTTTCCTCGGCATCGTGTTTCCTTACAGTTTAATCAAAATCCGGGAGAAGGCGTCCAAAGTTATCGTCTCCATTATATGGTCTGCAGCCGCATGTCTAAGTATTCTTCCAACCGTCACTGGTGGGTCTGATTCAACGGTATACGGATTATCTGATATGTGTATAGGGCTTCCTTTGACTACAACAGGTCCCACAAGGTTTGGTACAGATGAAACCAGCTCAGTAGTGGAGGGGAGCAAACCACTTTGGACCTACTCTATTGTCTTGTTTGTTGGCGTTAACTTGTTGTCTTTCATGATCGTACTTTTTTGTTATATCGCTGTATTCGTGAGTATTACAAAGACATCCAAGACAGTTACGGTGACTGCTCACCGCAAACGGGAAATCAGGATGGCTATCAAAATGGCGGTCATAGTCGGCACGGACTTTGCGTGCTGGATGCCAATCATCATCTTGGGGATTCTCTCTCAGACTGGAACGGTGAAGCTAAATGCTGACATGTATGCATGGGTTGGCGTGTTTATCTTACCTATCAATTCATCTATTAACCCCTATCTTTATACAATATACACGAAAGTTGCCGATAAGCGTGAAAAGGCCAAAGCCAACGACGGTCAAAAACGCGTAAAGTTTACACTCATAAGAAGAAAAAGGAAACCTTATGCCGTGCAAACTTAAGGCTGCCTTACACTGAACCTGTCTTTGAGACATCCCACCTTAACGATTCACCGACTTAAAACCCTACAGCAGAATCCTTTTCAACACTACTTAAGCAGCTTCACCCACCAGAGTACGGCATTTTCCTGAAATGGTTAGTGCACACTATTTTTTCTCAGAACCTTTAAATGCACCTCATTACATGGTGCTACCGTAAACCTATTCTACATTGTATTATACGATTTAGTTTGTATAATTTTAATAAAATGAAATGACCTCGGACAAAAATATTTCAAAGGATGTTTCATACCAGCATCAACTGTTATTTGAGAATAGTGTAAAGGGATTTTAGACGTATTTAAAATATTATTACATTATAGATTTCACTGTTTTAGGAAACATTGCATTTGTTAAAGTACTCTGTTGTGAGGAAAGACTGTTTATGGTGACACCATGTAAAATTATCTTTGAGTATTAAGTGGTTCTGGAAAGAACCAGTTACAACTGGAGAGTTCGATCATGAGTTTGATTGTGAATCATGCTGCTATGTAAGGAAACTGAAGACTTGGATGCTAGGGGATTTATTGTGCGCTGTTGTTGCGTGCAGGCGGGAACTGGTGGAGCTATGATCCTGAGAATGGGGGAGGAGTGCGCGCTCACTGAACTGAATCAGTACAGAGAAGGGAGGGTGGGTGACTTAGGATGTAGGTGGGGTGTTGACTTTGTATGCAGAAGATCCTTCATTCTGTAGGAGGGGTCGCCAAATGTCGCTGAAGTAGAAACCGATGTCTTGGGGAACGGTGTTATACTTCGATAATTTCGATAGCCTCTACAATGCGTCTAGGATGCCATATGTGATGGGTTTGATGACCTGAGCTGTTTCTTCTTCAAACGCGTTCCTGAACTACAAAAGACTCTCCAATTTCAATTGTGTACAAAATGTGTATAAATTGTTAAAATTAAATGTTCAAAGCATACCAACTTAAAGTCGAGCCTATCAATGAGGTTACGGAAATATATTTTTCATGAAACATAAATAGTGTACCTTGTGAAATGACATGCTTGCGGTTAAGCGTCACAGGTCACACTGGGAAAAACAAACAAACAAACACAAAAAACAGTTTATTGATGTTCACATTTGAGATGTTCATAAAACCTGGTACTGGTTTCTACTTTTTAACATGTGTATTATATCCAATGATTATTGAGGAGTTTGGAGAGAGTGAATGCAAACGGTCACAGTGCTGTGTATTGGTTGACCAGCCAACATTTGATTTCAAACTTTGGACAGCATGTTTTTTTCAAGGTATCCATTCTCGATAAATATTTTACAGTATCATGACCAACATGGTGTTGGATACTACAATCGATTTTGATTTTAAATGTCATTTTCAAGGTCACACAGGTCAAAGGTAAAACATTTACATTTAGTTTTGTACATTGAATCGCCTCAGAATCTAAAGATATATAATAAGTGTCCTTGTTAGTATTATATAGACGTACCAAAACAGGTAAACTTATTTAAAAATTTGTTAGTTCATACTCACATGTATAGCAAAATCAAATACTAAATGTTGTCTTTCTCCAAATGTGCTTACCGTGTGTATAATAGTTGTTTGCACACCCAATCTTACTGTGTGAACATGTTTTCACCATCCTACATAAACAAGGAAATATTTTGGAATAGGACACTGGTTTTTATCCGTTGTGAGATAAAGTCAAATAAGGACAAATCATGTAAAAAATGTGTATTACACCTTAATATAATAAAGCAGTAATGAATAAAGGAGTACGTCTTTCATACTCGTTTAATTTGAAATGCTTATAACACTTTGGTCATGTTTCAGTGTGAATGATTTGTTTATTAGGTGACATTTTTTACAGGCCTACATTTATGACCGAGTCATTGGCCACTCACATTAGAAGGCGAAAGTGCACCTTTAAGATTTTTTTTCTAAAGCATTGGGCTGTACGTCCTGCACTTTGATTTGCAACCACACGAAAAACGTTCTAGACAGACATCTGGAATAGGTTATTCACCTTGTCCAGATAGCTTTTTGGCAACCGGACTCCTTCATCCAAGCCAGGGTGTTTAATGGAGAAGATGCATGTTGCTGGTCTGACTGAAACCAAATATTTGCCTTGTAATTGGCACGTGCGTTGTGAAGTTCCAGGACATCTCCTGCTGGTTGTAACAACTCCAGAACTTAATTATTGGCCTTACCAACGAGTTAGAGTCTGGCATGGTTGATATGGTTGGCTGCTCAGGTGTACCATACAGGTGACACAGAAACTGTTCGATGGGTGTGACTTCGCCGTCAAGGCAAATTCCTTTGACAAGGAGAGGGTGGCTCTCAAGGGTATTCCAGCATAACTTCTTCCCGTGGCCATTAAGGGAGGATATTGTATTACAACCTGAAGCACAGGTTATCTCGCACTAGAAGCAGCATGGCATATACATGTATGTGTCTCTGGAGATCATTGGTTGGTTTTCTGCCTCACATGAATGGCGTATAAGGTTGTTGTCAGCTTTTTTGTGGTTTTCTTTGAAACATGACATCATTTCTTGGTGATCTAACATCTCTACTCTCTACCATCCAAGTATGGATGATCTTTATTGTCGTCGTCGTCGTTACATGCGAACCAGAAACACCAGGGTAAACCCCTACTCTTCCACGATAAATGTTCAGCGTTCTTTTACGTGCATTAGTACACGTGACCTACGGCTTAACGTCCCATCCGAAGGACACAAGCGCCGTTACCAGCCATGTCAGGATTCGAACCCACATTTTACATGTACATACCAGAGCTTTCCTGCCAGGCAAAACGCTATGCAACACCTATGGGATTTCTTACATTCTGTACTGTAATATCAAAATAACTTCAAATATTGTAACAAATAACAGCTGAATAAGATTTTAGTTGTTTACCCTTGGTTCAAATCAAAATTAAATCAAAATTGTACATTGGCATCTGTACAAAATGTAAGATTTCATATTTTATTCTATAAACCTGATGTGCACACTTACTGCTTTGCTAAAAATTTCGACCTTGAGGCTTTGTAAACATATGATGTCATGAGGCACATCATCTATACCGTAACGCAAAACCATGAGTCATTTCATCATAACAGCTGCAACTCACACATCTTCCTAATGGTTCATATTTATTTCACTCTGCTACTTGCCATCAATTATTATTAGGGATTATAAAGAAATTGTTGAAACCAATTGTGCCAACCCTTGTCAATTGCTTATCGTGATTCTTGAATTACAAAAACAAAAACTTTGCACTTTGAGTTTTTAATATATGATTTATAATGATGACCTAGCATTTCTTTGGTTTTGTACTTAATAACACACTGAAGTCTTGAACAAGTGCTACTGACATTTTAAGAAAAAAATTACAGAGGGCAACCCATATCTTTAAAACTAATATAAAATTCATTAGATCTAGACCTCTTTCATTCAACATTACGACAAACAGTGCCCTCGCTGTTGTAAAAGAAGGCAAGTCATTGGCTGACAGCTGACCTTGGTGCGTAAAACGGCTATGTGAATCGAAACATTTGAAATTTATTTTCTTACCTCATCAATGTCATCTGCGAAGTACTCTATCGGAATAGCTGATGAGTGATTTGCCAGTGCATGCATGCCCGAAATGAACAGCTGCAATGGGGTATGGTTATGTTCGGTTCGGATAGTGGTTATTCCACATTGAGATGAATTCCTTCAAGAGTCGATTCAATCGAGAGATAAAGACATAATGCAGTGAGAACAGATGAACTTCATTATAGACTTCAAGGATCCCCAAGTCTTTCATAATATGACAGAAAAGTGCATAAAACGACGACAAAACTGCCTCATATACATCTCTCCATAGCCTCTCTATCCGTATGTTGTGGACACTCCTTCCACCAATGAAATTACCTCTATGGGGGCCTCGAAGCGGATGGCCAATCATGTATTGCCTGACCAATACATTTTCACCCCCCATATCCGCTCTAACCCTGGAAGGCAGGCCCCATTCACTGACAGCCCCTTTGAAGGGTTCCAGAACAGTGTCTGCCCAGTTGTTGCTGCTGGCATGCAAAAAAACTATTACTCTGCTGAATCCATCAATCCCACCATGGATTACAAATCGCCATCTAAATCAGGAGAAATAAAATAAAGATAGTTTGGATACTATGAACTCTACCTCCAATGGCCCTGTCAAATTGTTGGGTTGTATACAGACCTCACTATTACTGAATAAAGAGCCCACAGCTGCACTTTCATGCATGCTCGCACTATAACCACTTTAATGATAGCTGTTATAGTCAGTCTTTAAAACTTACGCTTGTGCAAATGCTCCTTGCAAAGCATGTTTTTATTGCCATACGTATACCTGCGCAATATCCACTAAAAATCGAAATGACCCCTTATCTAAAATCATACCATTAATTTTGTGTATTTTCTTTCAATTCTGAAGCACTTACAACCTATTAATAACTTTAATACTAATAATATCATTATTACCTGATTAATTTGTGATTGCCGTCAATGTGCCACAAGGCCAGGGGAGATGAAACACTATAGTGCCTTCGCCTTATGACACACACCTGCCTCAGTTCCTGTCTTGATGGGTCACACCTATACAGACTTTCACGTAGCCTTCGTCGTTGGACCCTTATAACTCTTGAGCACAAGTAACCATGGACTGTCTTAACTCCTGAAAATAAATGGATACGGTTAATAAATGAAATAAAAAAGAGATGGCTGCAGGCCTGACAGTTCACAGAAGCAATGGAGGCAATTGCCTTGGTGCCCCTTGAAATGTTCCAGTAGAGATTCACATTATCCAACAGAGATGTTCTTTATAAAGGTAAAACTGTCTTGCCCGTAGGCCTATAGCAACAAAGTCTCGGGCCTGTGACTGTAACAGATTTGATTTTAATTTAAAATCATTTAGACAGGTTTGACATACCAACACCTCATCTTCATTGTTTTAATTGTTCACATAATATCAAAATAATAATAAGAGCAGAGGTACATACCTGAATTGGGAAGGTTACTTATGACTGAACCAACTTGTGCATCAAGTTCATCATCAGGAATTATACTGTATGAAGCCTGAAGGGAAATGCCAAATCTCTGAAGGCGGTATTTGATGGTTCGCTTGCTAACACCTAAAAGCCGACTCATTTGCCTGGTCGAGAACCTGCATTCTGTTAACATAACAGAATGTGTCATCTTTTGATACATGTACCATTACCAGTAATAACATAAATGTCATATCTGATTTGTCTGGACTGAGATCATGCCAAGCCATTGTTTGTTTATGTTATAAATTAGACTTTGTTTTCATAGGACAAGCACATGGACATGTTGTACATGAAGTGCCTCATCCTACATGGAACAATTTTCATCCATAAATTAGTGGAAGACACAAAGGGACATGGACACCCCTCACATACATAGGGTTCCCCTTTCATTCAATGAATTCTGAATCAGCAAATACAGTAACACCATTCCAGTCACAGGAAAGAAACACAAGGCTTTGTAAACGCACCAGCTAGGAACTCCAACTGATTTTGGTGAATGATAAATGACGGACGTCCCATCAAACCAGTCCAAAACACCTCTGGCCTGTAACTGCTTGTAGCTTCTCCTTCTTGAACAGACCCTTGCACCATGGACTCTTCTCTTATTGAGTGGACGACAAGAAAAGCCTGGAGCAACAGATCTATCAAACCATCTGGTAAAACCGCTTGATATCGCCTTGCATCTCTGCAGACACTGTCAATGCAATATTCTGCAATGAATAAATCTGCTTCAGTATCCGACAATGACATTGTTTCCGTAATCCGATGTCTCAAATTAATGTGAATTTGATGTTGAGAGTATTGCCCAAGAAGTCCCTCCGCCATGCCTGAAGAAAAACAAATGCGATGAATAAATTATCATAAATGAGATGATATGCCAAAGCAAGTATGTGATGAAATCATATAAATCATTACCTACTCCACTTTCAGACATCACATAAGCCGACTCAAAATGATGCCCCCAAATTAACATGAAAAGGTTTATAAAACTTTAAATGTACCAAATTGCACAGTCGTTAATATTACAATTGGTGTATTTCATCTTTCAATTTCAATTCACACCAAATCTAATGCACGGGCGTAAATCCCGGGGGGATGGGGGTATATATCCCCCCCCACTTTTTGGCCCGGGGGGATGGTCCATATAATCATCCCTGCCCCGAATTTGCCATGATTTGAAAAAAATTGAAGCAACAAAATTTGCAAATTAATTGTCCTAACTTTAAACAATAATAATACAACCAATATTAAAACTCGAATCATTTTAATACACCCTTTGCACTAAGGGCCGACAGCGATAAACGATAATGATACAAAACACTCTATTATTGGTGGAATTCTTGCGCGCGTAATACGTGCACCAATGGTCACGTGAACATTTCTGCATTTCTTGGGTAGAATGTCGTATCTGGCCGCCACTATTTTTCATTGAATATAACAAATAATGTAATCTTACCTACCTGGTAAGGTGGAGAACATATGGATGATGATGGACATATACTTCAAATTATTCCAGGATATTTATTTCATGAAAAATCAGGCATTTTTGGTATACAATGACTTCCTCAGTCATGTCAGTCTGATCTTGTAAACTCCACAATTAGTGACCAACACAGTCATTGTACATGCGTAGTGGCAACTATAATAGGATCCTTCTATTTTCTGAAGGGGAGGATTTTTTTAGAAGGGAAATCAAGTCCGAAAACCATCATAACAGTGGATTTTAAAGATAGTTTTCGCTTTCTGTACCACCAAAAATCGAGAGAATTATTGTTTAAACTGGTTAGTGGTTGCAAACAAAATCCAAAAAAGCCCTTAAAAAGTGGCGGCCGGATACGACATTCTTTCCAATATTAATTAGTTGAAAACATGTTGACACTTTTGTCGTAGTAGCTCAGGATGGTCTATGGGACAGGACCAAGAGCTACGATTATCGCAGCTTGAGCTACAATCTTCTTGCAAGCAAGGACCCTTAATTGCTCTCTTTTTATGTCTCTGTTTTTTTTACACTATTTAAGGGGCTAGGCTACTTGCCTACTTGTAGTAGTAGTACTAATCCTACATGTACTCCACGTAATACAAACTTACAAAGCCCATTAATCCTGAGAATGAGCATGACGAGGCCTACCAATCAAAACCCAAACAAATCAAAGAATAATGGTTATTATGAGGATGACTAATAATTGCATCGGGAAAAAAAACATAATATTATTAAGAATAATGGTCTTACTGTGCTGAACTTGAAAATATGATCAACATTGGATGCCTTCAACGGGGAGCAAGAGCGCCGGTAACCGGTTGCGAAACACTGATCCGATATCCACGGTGCAATGCAGCTGCGAAGCGAAATCTACAGTATACAGTAGAAATCGACTACACAGCGCCCTCTACTGGCGCTTGCGCTTGATATATTTCTGGCGCTTGATATATTTCTGGGATTGATATATTTCTGGCACTTGATATATTTCTGGGGATTGATATATTTCTGGCGTTTGATATATTTCTGGGGACTGATTTATTTCTGGCGATTGATATATTTGTGGGATTGATATATTTCTGGGATTTGATATATTTCTGGGGATTGATATATTTCTGGCGTTTGATATATTTCTGGCATTTGATATATTTCTGGCATTTGATATATTTCTAGCATTTGATATATTTCTGCCATTTGATATATTTCTGGCGTTTGATATATTTCTGTAGTTGTCTTTTTTGCCCCAATGACCGCCCATATACCACTGCCTAGACAAAACGGTGTAATTGGCAGTGTTACTCGCGAATAGTAGTCGCGAATAGTAGTCACGAATAGTTAGCAGACAGTTCGCGACCGCAATTTTTATGCTGTGTAAAGGCAATACATTATTGCAGGTAACAATCGCTGCAGTCACAGCCATCCAGCCTGCCCTGTCGGCTTCCTCAAAGGCATTACTTGTGAGTACTATTCGCGAATACTACAATGCGTACAATTACCAGCAGTGCCAGCGGCGTAGCCAGGACTTTTTCAGTGGTGGGGGGGGGGGCACTGCTTTTCAGTGGGGGGGGGGGGCCCAGGGGATATGGGTGTTTTCCCTTTTCTTTATCTTTTCTGTTCTTTGGGGCACTATGAGGATTTGTTGTGGGGGGCACTGGAAATTTGTGGGGGCACGTGCCCCTCCCCCAGGCCCCCCCGTGGCTACGCCGCTGAGCAGTGCCTAGACAGAACAGAGCAATTGGCAGCATTACTCGCGAATAGTATTCGCGAATAGTTCGCGAATAGTTAACGAACAGTTCACGACCGCAATACATTAAAGGCAATACATTATTGCAGGTAACAGTCGCTGCAGTCACGACCATCCAGCCTGCCATGTCGGCTTCCTCAAAGGCATTACTATTTGCAAACACTACAAGTACAAAGCTTACCACCATGACTAGACAAAACGGTGTAATTGCCAGCTTAATAGGATTACTTGATTCGTGCCTGCGCGATTAATCGAATAATTCAAAAACCGCGAATACGAGTACGATTAGCAACAACTATTCGCGAATATTCGAATAATCGAATTATTCGCACAGGCCTAGTAAACATAACACAAAAAAAACAGTTAAAATTATAAAAAAGTTTTAGTTATATAACCTCTGTTTGCATGTGGTCGTAAAAAAATAGCATAAACAAAAAACATTAATATTAAAAAAGTTTGCATGTGTTCGTATGCGCATTTTTTCTTAATAAATATTTTTAGTGAATCTTCATCGAAGTTGGATTCTAAGCTAATAATAATAATAATTTACCTTTCCCCATTTTGAGAGAGGTTATGTCATAAGGAAACAACATACGTTTAATATTGTGGAAAAAATCATGAGTTGCTTATTTTAGTAGTTCACATGTATGTCCCTAAAAAAAAACTAAAAAAAACAAACAAACAACCATTTTGCTGTTTTGCATTTGTTTTCGTTGTTTGATTTTGTATGTTTTATTTATTTATTTTATTTATTAATTATTTTGGTAAGATAAAACATTGGCAATTTATTTAGATTATTTGTATTATTTTTAAAGTAGAAATGGATCATCAGCCGATGATGCATTTGATTTGTTATTGTTTATTCTGGTTTTATTGAAAATGACAAAATGCCAGACGATAAAACTTATCGTGATATTATTTGGTAGCATTAACATCTTAAAACAAGTAAACTTTTAGATAATAATTCCTTCAGCTGCTTCCAAAAATATATGAGTTGCTTATTTTGGTAGTTCACATGTATGTCCCTTTAAAAAATACAAAAATACATTAAAAATTTGTTTTTTTTAAATTAAAATTAAAAGAGTTATTCTTTTACTGCTGTTTGCATGTGGTCGTGAAAAAATACAAGCAAAAATAATCAAACAAAAAACAAAACAAAACAAAACAAGAAATAAACCCCCCAAAAAACAATTAAAATAAAAATAAAAATTTAGTTATTCAATAACTGCTGTTAACATGTGGTCGTAAAAAATAAAAAATAAAAAAATAAATAAAAAAAAACCGTTAAAACACTAATTAAAAAAACAATTAAAATTAACAAAAAAGTTCTGCATATGGTCGTATGCGCATTTTTTTCTTAAAACACTGCGGTGCATAGTCGCAATATAATCACACTAACACATGGTGGGACTAAATCATTTAGTACGTTTGAATAGCGTGTAAAACGTTCATATAGGGGTACACAATCACTTCTCAAATGGTGTAAACAGACTTATTGAGTCCCTCTAGACCCAAGAAAACAATTTTAAGTCAAAACAAATTATATGGGTGCCCAATATACAACCTCGCGCGCATGAACGCACTAAATCATTTAGTGCGTGTAAAACTCGCGCGCTTGAAGGCACTAAATCATTTAGTACGTATGAATAGCGTGTAAAACGTTCATATTAGGGGCACACAATCCCTTCTCAAATGGTGTAAACAGACTTATTGAGTCCCTCTAGACCCAAGAAAACAATTTCAAGCCAAATATAAAGTTTTATATGGGTGCCAGCCCACAATCCCTTCCAAAAAAATTGTTACCCAAAACCAATTTTTTTGCACATTTTTTGCACTGCTGACATTCTACAGAGAAACCAAGAGATTCTATTTGTCTGGCCATTCTAATACCCACAACCAGACCTCAAAATAAACATATCAGGTTGCCGGTAAGTCTGGGCCATGAAAGCAAGTGGCAGGATGACTGATTACATTGGGATTAGTGTGGGAACATCAATGGATGACATCTGTACAGTTTCAATGGGTTGTCAGCTGGCAAGGGGGCGGAGGGGGGGGGCCTTACTTTGAAAGCTGCATACCGGGTCAATGGTTCACCCCAGGTTGAATTTTTTTTATCATGTTATCAGGCACTGTATCAATAGAGAACTTATGGAAAGTGGCTGAATTTGAGTTTTCAATGACGTAGTAAACAACAATTGTTTACAAACGGTCTGAATGGAATAGCACCACGCCTCACCGCAGGGTTTTAATAAATATTTTGGGTGAATCTTCATAAAAGTTGAACTTAATAATAGTAATTGATCTTTCCCTATTTTGAGAGAGATTATGTCATAAGGAAACAAATACGTTCTATTATCTAGACTCACACCTTAATATTGTGGATTATTATGTTTTATTTAATTTTTTTATTTATTTATTTTTATTTTAATATTGTATATTTTTATGTTTTATTTATTTATTTTATTTCTATTGTTTAATTTTTTGTATTTAATTATTTTATTAACTTATTCTTTGGTATATTGAAAATTTATTTAGATTATTTGTATTAATTTTTAAGTAGAAAATGGATCATCAGCCGATGATGCATTTGATTTGTTATTGTTTATTCTGGTTTTATTGAAAATTACAAAATGCCAGACGATAAAACTTATCGGGATATTTGGTAGCATTAACATCTTAAAACAAGTAAACTTTTAGATAATAATTCCTTCAGTTGCTTCCAGGGTAGAGTACATCTCCTTTAACACATTTTAAATTATCACTTATGCATGATAGCTCTCTTAACAATTTTAAACAATAACTAAAAAAAATTAAACATAAAAAAACGTATTTAGTAAATGCCCGGTTGTATGTCGATTTGTATTTATTGTTTTATTTTATATTTGTTTAATTATTGATCTTCATCAAAGTTGGGCTCTAAGTTTATTATCGACCTTTTCTTATTTTGACAGAGGTTAAAACAATATACGTTTTATTATCTAGATCCACAATTAAATATTGTAAGAAGTCACAAATGGTCTCTCGAACGTTAACAAAAAAGTAATCACCTTCCGGAGGTCGCCCGTATTCATACTGTGTTCATGTATTGGACATGTTGGACATGTTTGTTGTAAATTGTGCACTTAAAAACATTAGACAGCAATCATTTCGTGGGCGGTCCACTTATGCCAATTATCTATTGCTCTGTGGGGCCAGGTATCTGCCGAGTAGCCAGGGATCAAGTCCCGATCAGATGCAAACAACCTGGGTAACGGCAGTAGCGGGGATCACATAACGGGATACAAGCCTTTTACGCGGTTGTACACAGAATAAATATATATAGGAAGAAACTGACCTGAAATAATATACAAACGGGAAGCGAGCAAAGAAAAATTGGCTGATGCTGGACTCGAACCCGCGACCTCTCAATACCTGAGCTAACCAGCCCCTATGTTGGTGGGCGGTCCACTTATGGCAATTATCTATTGCTCTATGGGGCCAGGTCAGAGGCCAAACCATATCTAGTAGCCAGGGATCAAGCCTCAGTCAGATGCAAACAACCTGGGTAACGACAGCAGCGGGGATCACACAACGGGACACAAGCCTTTTACGTGGTTGTACACAAAGTAGATTGATAGGGAGAAACTGATTAAAGAAAGATTGGTTTATATATTGTTTTTAATTCTCCAGTGGAGTAAACCTCCATTTATTGTATCCATTGCATCTTTATTACTACAAAAACAGCACAATTATAAAATATCACAAATTAAAGCAAAATAACACATTGTTGACAGGACAAAAGCGAATACAAAACATGTTGTTTGTTTTGCATTTCTTTCATGTAAACGAATGAAAATGAAAATAAAACTCGGGTGCAAAAGCCTCTTTCAAGCAAATCTGGTGAAAATGACTGGCGGCTGTGCATCACTAAAATGAATGACGCAAATGCGAAGTTGAATGTGTTACCACAAAAAAATTCCGTTTCTGAAAACGAAATTGAATGCCTGAATTCTTACCTCGAACAGTGATAGCAACAGGATTAGCAAAATCGCTTTAATATGAACGCACGAAACCGAATTCGAATGCTCAATTGGCTAATTTGGCCGGGATATAGTAACGTAAAGTAGAAGTTAGCGACATAATATTATGTATTATTATGCAAGTGTATATGTTGAACAGGCAATTACAATAATGATCATCACTATACCCAGAGTTATTTATCAGGTATACGAAATGAGATAATGAGCATATTTAAAGAAATTTGCAGGGTTACACAAAATAGGTTGATAATATTGTAATACAAATATTATATACAGCCTGATGGTACTGGTTTAGTTGAAATAAACAGTCCATGATGATTTTAGCCTAACCAACACAAAGTGCCTTCTGAAAGTTTAGACATTCTGATTGGTTAATAACCGGTCATGTGGGGAAGATATTTTTTCAGATTGGTTGAAGCTGGATTTTTAAAGCGCGTCACGCGCCAGCTACTGGACGCACAGTTTGAGCCAATATGACAACAAAATTATGTTTGGTATTATTATCTTCTTAAAACCAATACGTTTTTACATAATAATTCGCTCAGATCGTGTTTATCTCTTTTAAACTGTTTAACTTACTACTTATGATAGCTCTCTCTGGAGAGAAACATCGTATTAAATTAATGGCCTTGCGCGTTTTAAATGTGAATCTTCATTTAAGTATAAAAAATGGAATTTTAGTATTTTAGTATTTTATATAATATGTGTAAGTATATTATCGCGTGTTGTGTTTAACTGATTGTAAATTATATTACAAAGTAGTAATTAGTGACATAATATTATTTATGTTAATATGTTCAACTTTGTATATTAAATTAAATCGTACAGTTGACTTCTTACCATAAATTATTTGCTGTTTGCATCTGCATCCAAACTTGGTTCTTTTACTGTAAATAATTATTCCATAAATTATCCATAAATTATCCAATGTCACACGATGTTCAAATTGCCATAATAGCCAGGAAATGATTTATGTAACAGAAATAATATAATTTTAAATTTTCTGGATCAAAATATGCATTAATAAAACAGCCATGTAAAAGTTGTTCCTTCTTAATGTTGTGTCGTCGTTATAGAGACAATATGGAAGGACAGTTAGGGTTATAACATGCGGTAAAGCTTGCGGTAAACTCTGTGGTAAACTCCCTGTAACTGGATTTCCAGAGTTTATGAATAGTACAGCTGAAAGTCTTATATTTGTTTAACAACAATTTGGTAAATTTGAGTGCAAACCATTTTGTTCAATGTTTAACGCAATTTACCTTTCCCTGCTGTGGGTCTATTGACAATGTCTGAGGTGGAGTTTGCTGAGGAAATAAAACATTTAAACAATCTTTATTAATTTAATATTAAATAAATTATGTTTAGGCTAACTCCTGTATGACTTCTGTGTGTACACTTTGTCTTTATATAAAATGAATACAAGTTGGTTACATGTCATAGAAGGTAATGACGAGCTATTGTTTATTGTTTGTTCAAAAGGTGTTTTTGTTTCGTTTTGTTTTGTCTTGGTTAGCATGTTTCTGTCGTCTATTTTGTATATTTAATGGTCAGTATAATTATTATGCACTAGTTAATCTGTCGTCTTACTCCCTCCCTTGTACTTAACTCTCTTGTTATCCTTTCTTATAGCCATTTCATCATCCATGTTCCCTGCTATATCTCTGAATCATTCCCTCATTATAAATTGTATTCTCTCAACTCCCAGCTTTCTTTTCCACCTACCATAAGGCCAACAAAAAAACATTGTTGAGTTGCCCTCCAGTGAAAATATTTGAAGGGGTCGGTCGGTCGGGATTTTTTTTCCCCTCCTTGACTGTCATTTTAAGATTGAAATGCATTTGAACTGAAACCACATACCATGTTTTTCAAAGACAATGATCTAGCAGTATGCACAAGTACCTGAAGAATAAAAAGACATCACACATTCAACTTTATAATAATCTTTCAACAACTTTATTTCAACATTTCATACACTTGTTTCTAGCACTTTTGTTCTTAACAATTTTATGCATCCCATTGGTTGACATATGATATTAAGACATTTGTATACCTATCAGCAAGGAATTTTACTTCAGAATAAAAGTATCCCAAGCATTTTTGTTGTACTTTTCGCTGTGATTGACACAGCAAATTCAGCCATATTGCGTGCAATGCTCAACATGCAACTGTGAGTGGCCATTCGATTTGAAAACGTGTAGATCGAGTCGCAATCGTTGACACACAGTGTGTGCAAAGGCAGTGCACCATGTGAGGGTCGGGGCCATTCAATGTGAAAACATGTAGATTGAGTCTTGGATACCGGTAAATTTACCGGTAAAAAAAGTGGAAAATTTCACAAATCAAACGTATTATGTTTTATACACAGAAAATTGGTAAGTTTCATTATAAATAGGCCCATGGATGACGGGGAAATAAAAATTAAATAACAAAAAAAAAACCGACCCGAGATTTCAGCACTTTTGGGTCGGTCGGTGGAGGGCAACTCAACATCTTTTTTTTTTTGGCCTAATACTCCTGGGCCCGTATTTATCAAGCAACTTAAGTCAAAGTACGGTGCTTAAGTAGGTACTTAAGTAAAGTACTATACTTAAGTGGAATTCTCCAAGCTACTTATCTAAAGTATCCTACTCAAATCCACCCCTAAATCTGAGACACCTCTCGGGGTGTCTTAAGTCCAAGTGCGTTGGCTTTTTGAACATAAATTCTAATCATTTCGTAAAGGGAGCTACTTGGAGATGGCTGTGTTAATGCTGTTGGCGCAAATGGACATAAATCAGCTCTACACTAGTGGATACCGGCCCATGCACAGGTGTTTCCAGTGCAAGAAGGTATAGGCCTACGACCAACGCATTACCCAGGATGAATTTATTATTAGTTTAGTTTATTGAATTTCCATACATCAATAAATACAACAATTTTACTAATATGAAATTAACAACAAGGAAGTATGGAGGTGCCTGGGAGAAAGCCAGGGCTTATACGAGACCAGGCACCTGGTATATGTATAGAAACATTATAGCAAAAATACATTAACAATTTAATTGTAAAAAACATGTTTTTGTAAATTATTAATTACAATCGAATTACACAGTATTATTATAAATATGAGGTATTACTGATAGTTATAAATAATAATTACTAGTGAGTAACAACCTTTTCATGTATTTTTTAAAGCTCTGTATTGTTTGTAGGGGAGGAAGTGCCGTTAATTTATTCCAAAGGATGGGTCCCTGATGTCTAATTGTTGATTTACTAAAACTAGTTCTTACTTTATTAATGTGAAGTTTATTGGCAGATCTTGTATTATATTGGTGTATATCAACATTCCTAGTAAAACAAGTAGATAGTGGGGCGGGTAAAGCTTTTTTATCAAATTTATACATAAGAACTCCTAGATGATATTGATATAAATCAAAGACGGTTAAGGTGTTGTTTCTAATAAATAGTGGGGCTGCGTGAGCTCTGTATGAGGTATTATTAATGACCCTTAGTGTCTTCTTTTGTACAATTAGTAGTTTATTTAAATACGTTTGGTATGTGTTACCCCATGCCAAAATTCCATATTGAAAGTGAGGTAAGTTTAAGGTATTATATATTGAAAAAAGGGTCTTTTCTGGCAGTATGTACTTAAGTTTGCGAAGAATTCCAAGAATTCGAGAAGTGGATGTATGTACTTTGTCACAGTGAATTTTCCACGTAATGTTTTCGTCGATAATTACTCCTAGAAATTTTATGGA
Organism: Zoroaster sp. YZ-2022; assembly: GCA_029582265.1. NCBI lineage: Eukaryota > Metazoa > Echinodermata > Asteroidea > Forcipulatida > Zoroasteridae > Zoroaster > Zoroaster sp. YZ-2022. Next base: position 10,505,980 of record CM055817.1, on the reverse strand, counting down.
GTTGACTTGGTTGATTAAGGTTTTATTAAAGTAAATATCAAAATTCACATTTACACACTTATTCGTAAAGAGCATCGAATATGTTTTCTTTAAATTAACTGATAATCTATTACAATTAAACCATAAGGATACTTTACAAAGTTCTTCGTTTACTACTGCAATAGCTTGAGTTAAATTAGCACTACTGTAAAATAAACTTGTATCGTCAGCAAATAGAATAAAGGAGAGCAGATTTGAAGAACGATAAATATCATTAATGTAAAGAAGAAATAATATTGGCCCTAATATAGAACCCTGTGGAACGCCACATGTTATAGGCAAGGAGGTAGACTTATCGTTTTTCCAGATAACAAACTGTTTTCTATTTGAAAGGTAATTCTTAAACCAGTTTAAGGCCACGCCTCTTATTCCGTATCTGTTTAATTTAGAAATCAAAATATCGTGATCAATTGTGTCAAACGCCTTAGACAAGTCTAAGAAGATCCCTATAGCATGGTTTGATTTATCCAATGATGAACTAAGCTTATCTACTAGATCAAGTAAGGCCATTTGTGTTGAGTAATTGGCACGAAACCCATACTGAAAATCGCAGAGAATATTGTATTTATTTATAAACAAATTAAGACGGTTAGCTATTATTCTTTCAAGAATTTTAGAAAAACAAGGTAATAGTGATATAGGTCTGAAGTTGATGAACATACTTGAATCGCCACCTTTAAAAATAGGAATGACTTTAGCAAGTTTCAAGTCATCTGGTACTACTCCCGTTGTTAGTGACATGTTAAAAATGGTCAATAATGGTTGAATAATCAAATTTGAAATATGTTTAATAATAAACGCACAATAGCCATCATGTCCAGAACTTTTTTTGTTTGGTAAATTATTTATACATTGCAAAAGTTCAATGGAGGTAATAGGTGTTAAGAATAAAGAATTGGGAAAATCACCACTTATATAATCTACGGGGTTGGAGTGAGACCGAGGAATTTTTGAGGCGAGATCAGGACCAATGTTGGTATACAATCTATTAAAGTGCTCAGCTATCAATTTCGGATTATTAATTGTTCCATTTTCTGTGGAAAAAGAATCAGGAATAGACTTATTTGCTTTGGACGGTTTCATTAAAATATTATTTATAATTTTCCAAGTATTGTTAGTATTGTTTCTCTCTTTCTCCAACAGACTATGGTAATAACTTTTTTTGGCATTGCGTATAAGGGTGGTTAACCTGTTTCGATATGAATCATAACTAAGTTTACAAAGATTAGTACCTTTGACAACGAACTTCTTGTATAACTTATTTTTATGTCTTATTGATTTTAATAAACCTTTCGTAAGCCAAGGACTTTTAAAATCTTTATGTGAGGTGCTATATCTTTTCAATGGGATACATTTATCGTACAGCACATTGAGTTTGGAAATAAATTTATCGTAGCAGTTATTTACATTATCTGCAGGCATAATTAAATTCCAGTCAACTAGTTCTAACTCTCGTTTTAACGTAGAAATATTTATGTCAGAAGTATCTCTTTTCCAGTAGAATGTTTTACTTTGTTTACTTTTACCTAGGGAGGGGCCAAATAAGACAATGGGAAGATGATCACTTAAATCAGATAATAGAATATTTGTACTATATTGCATCAAGTTATTTGTGAATATGTTATCAACAAGCGTAGCTGTATTGTGAGTTATCCTTGTAGGCTTATCAATGGTGGGACAAAAAGAATACGATTATAACAAATTTACAAACTCTAAGGTTGGATTATGGGTCTCAAAATTTAATAGATTAATATTAAAGTCTCCAAGCAAATAGCAAATCTTGTTTTCATTAGATATTTTTTCTAGAAGTGTTTCAATTTCCTTGATAAATTCAGTAACATTCAGCATGGGTGGCCTATAAATTACAGCTATTATTATGTTTTTCATATTTTTCGTTTCAATTTCTATAAACATTGATTCAAAAAATTCAGAAGATATTGATAAATCCTCCCTCACAGCATATTATAACGAGTCATTGATGTACAATAAAACCCCTCCTCCTTTTTTAGTTGGTCTGTTCTTAGATTCCATATTATAGCCTGGTAAAGATAACATCGAGTCGGGCTCTGAATTAAGCCAAGTTTCAGTTAAACCTATGACATGGAATGTATGATCAATATTACTAAGAGAAAGGGCAAGGTTATAAAAGTTCTTCTGAATGCTTCTTATATTTGTATGAAATATTGAGAAGGGCTCGTTGTAGAGTTTACAAACATTTGCTTGTAGTTGTTGTTCAGTTACATAATCAGAACTGCTTGGAGTATAAAGTGAATCATTAATACCATCTGGGTTTAAGGAAGTTGGGTTAAATCTGCAATCATTGAAGCGGCTAGGAATGTTATCTAATGGTTCAGGGTTACCGTCACTGCTGTAATCAGTATCGCTGTTATTCATGGGGTTTAAGGGATCTAAATACGGCATGAATGGATTGCGGGTGCGTTAGGTATTTGGGAAGGCATACAACGACCCTTTTCAATGGAATCACTTTGCATAAGGTAAATATGAAGTTTCCCCGGTTACGAATCAAGTAGTTGTCGGTTGTCATGGTACATATAAACATAGAGAAAAAAATAAATTTTACAAATTTAGATAGAGTTTCTTATATTTTATATTTGATTAGATACTTATTCAAGTGATGGCGGAAGTGCACTAGCACGACGATCTCGATGTTGGTCTCTACGGTCCCTCAAGGTGAATGATTTGAAGGCCCCGCTATGTAATTTGTACATGATGACCGGGGGAAGTGACCAGGGAATGAAGGCAAAATTTACCCGTTCATCCTGGCGGATTGATGGTAAATGATCCTCACGGGGTTGCTTCCGAGCGTTCCTGGCGTTTGTGCTGACATCATCGGAGATGTAGATGTTTGATCCCTTATATTGGTTGTTTCTGAGTAGCTTGGTGGCGTTTTTGAGGATGTGATGACGGTCCCCGTATCGCAGGAGCTTGCAATGGATTGGCCTTGGACGCGAGTTCGTACCATCGGGCCGCGGGGTGGATTGACGCCGGCTTGGAGTGCGGTGTGCCCGCTCGATCTCGATGTCTTTGCCACCGTCAATCTTCATGTGGTTGGTGAGGAAGTCCGACAGGAATTCTTCACACAATTGATCTTGCTCGGAACCCTCTGGAATACCGTGGATGATGATGTTATTTCGCCGGCTTCTATTTTCTAGGTCCTCGAGGCGATCCTCGAGTCGACTGGTGTAAGAGTAATTGTCGTCAGCCTTGTTGTTGATGAGTGCTTTCAGGGTTGCGTTCTGCTTTTGGTTGAACTCCACTGCCGCCTTCAGGTCAGAGATATCTTTGTGGTGGGTAGATGTTTGCAGAGAGGTTTCATCCAGTTTGATTTCCAGGTTAGTGATCCTTGTTCCCATTGACTCGAGGGTTTTAATAATAGTGTCCAGCTTGGAGTTTAGTTTGGTCAGTTCGTCATTGTCACAGGTGAATGGGCGGCCATCTTGGCCAGTAGGTCTATCACTGCTCGGGCTGGATGTCGATTCTGTTTTTTTGGAACTTTTATTCCTTAGGTTTCTGGAAGGATTCTTGCCATCAGAGTTGTCAGCCATGATCAGCAGTGACTATGTTGTTTGGCTGATGATTTCAAAGCGATGAAATGGCGAGGATAGAATAAATTTTCGTTGGATTTTTGGGAGCTAACTGTAGAGACGTGTAGAGACGTGTTATCCTAACATTGCTATATTATCAGTCATTAATCTTACACAATGTGTCATCATGGTCATTCGGACGCACGAGCTGACCCATCGCCAAACCGCATAAATCTACATAAAAAAAACAATGTGAAATGTGACATAAATCCATTACCCAGGATGAATTTATTATTATCAGTCACGAGCTGACCCATCGCCAAACCGCATAAATCTACATAAAAAAATGTGAAATGTGACATAAATCCTTGGAAACGACCTTTCGACAGATCTAGGCACCATACCTAAATTGGAGTATCCTACTTAGCTATGTAGGTAATTAAGTCAAGTTGTGAATTCCAACATCAGTATGGTACTTAGCTTAGTATGGTACTTACCGCTTAGGCATTCCTAACTTAAGTTGCTTGATAAATACCGGCCCAGGGGCCGATTTCACAAAGCACTAAGACGAGTCTTATCTCGAGTTAGGAAGAGTAACTCGTCCTAACTTGTGACGCGTCCTAAGAACGATTTCACAAAAGATAAGAAGGGTTTAACGGGTCCTAACTACCTTGACAACGGGGCAGAACCCTTCTTAACTTAAGATCGGTGTGTGGGTCGTCATAGCTGATGCATTTGTGTTATATTTGTACGTACGTTGCTGACTACTTGATGCAATAATGGCGCTGCTACATGTTGGCCGACCACGAAGAGAACGGAACGACTCTTTCGTGACAGACGGAATCCGTTAGATAGTTTGAACGACGAGGAAATTGTCCATATACACTGATTCACGGGGCAGGGGATACTACAACTGCCAGACAGGGTTGGTGAACAAATACAACATGAAACACGGGTAATTAGAATATAATAAACGGACGTTAGTAATTTATTTCTTATTGTTCTAACGACCGTCAATAATAATATTATTAAGATTTCGAACAGAAAGCCCTCGAGACGGCACGATACAAACCCAAACTATGGCTTCGATACGTATATGATACTTTCATCATTTGGCAGCACGGTTCCAACAAACTGAGTGACTTCCTCGGTCACCTCAACCAGCAACATCCGAGCATTCAATTCACCATGGAAACTGAGACATCCGACTCGTTGCCTTTCCTTGATGTACTCATTTCCAAACAGGTTGATGGCTCACTTGGGCATTCGGTTTACAGAAAACCTACACACACAGACCGCATGCCCGGTCGTTCCACCCACCATCCGTGAAATCCTCTGTGAATCGCACCCTGCTTCGAAGGGCACACACTATCGGTGATAAAGAACACTTGTCATCCGAGTTTAAACATCTTAACGCCCTGTTAAGAGACAATGGGTACAGACCTGATTAGCTTAAGTTCCACGATCCTCTGACGCAACCGAAAAACCTATTGCCGTCCTACCGTACATTGGCCACACTTCACACAAAATTCAGCGTATCCTGAGGGAAGCTGACATTAAGGTCTACCACCGGACTCGAAACAAGTTGGAAACGAAGTTACACACCTACAAGGACAGACATGATCCCAGCCGTCAAGCTGGGGTTTACCGAATTCCTTGCACTTGTGGTAAAGTGTACATTGGCGAGACTGGCAGAGACCTTACGACCAGGCTCAATGAACACAAGGCCCACGGCCGCAGAGGGGAATGTGACAAATCTGCGATCATCAAACACTCCACCGATTTAGACCACATCATTGACTGGCAGAATGCAAAGATCATAGCCCCGGAAAAGCACTGGTACACCAGTCGTATCAGAGAGGCTATTGAGATTCATAAACATGACACTGTCCCCCAGGACGTCGGCTTTTTCATCAGCAACATTTGGCATTCAATCCTACCATCCACCAACACCCACACCCCACTGTCAACTGACACGCCTCAGCGAGCAGGCAACTCACACACAGCAGGAAACACACACAACAAGAACAATGCCACGGTGGCAACCAATCACAACACATCACACAACAGTGGCACCAATCGGAACACTTCCCATTCTACACATAATCCCAGCAAATACTACTAAAGGAGTTGCATCGGCAAACCTCTTCATTCTCCTGACGAAGATTAGAGCAGGCTAATCGAAACGTTGTGAATAACCCGTGAAGTCCCCATGGTTCTCACTTAGCGACAGTAGAGAAAAACGAGTTGGCCAAAATTGGTTCTCCCTTGAACCTTTCTCACTTAACGAAGGTTGAGATACGAGTTGTGTGATACGGTTCTTTTCAGAACCTGTACCTCAGCTTCACGTTAGTTGAGATAAACACATGATGTTACCGCAAACCGAAACGATATCAATATTATTAATGCCATTAATAGCATACCACCCGCAAGCGTTTTGTTTTAATTTTGTTCAGCGCCACCATTAGTCAGTGTGTTGATATGTGTAAATATATTGTGTAACCACGCTAAAGATCATTATATCCGTCATTTGGTCATTTCACGCACTAGAGTTTGCAGACGACATTTCCCAAAATCATGAAAATGTTTGCAGCCAAAAACTTGTACAACGCTCGCCAATCAGCCATCTTGAATCGTGTTGAGCGCATGACGTCCCGACGGCCGTTTCATTAGAGTAGTAAAATAAATATAAAATAGCCGTCGCATGAGCAAATTTAGCCTCGTTCAATAAATAGATTACGGCTTTATTATATTTTCGATGCGTCTTGCTTAAGACGCGTTTTGTGAAATCGATCTTAGGATTAATCTGAGGTAAGATCGATCTTACAGCTGGGACTCTTCTTAAATCCTAGGATCGATCCTAAGATAAGAAGAGTTTTGTGAAATCGGCCCCTGGGGCCGATTTCACAAAGCACTAAGACGCGTCTTATCTCGAGTTAGGAAGAGTAACTCTTCCTAACTTGTGACGCGTCCTAAGAACGATTTCACAAAAGATAAGAAGGGCTTAACGGGTCCTAACTTTCATGACAACGGTGTCAAACCCGTCTTAACTTAAGATTGGTGTGTGGGTCGTCTTACCAATTGAATTGTTTTATATTAACGTTCAAAATTTGTCGTCCACTCTAGATAATAATGTAAGGGGGGTTTGGGTCCGGCACTTATATGTAGCGTGGGGGAGGGGGGGGGGGGTTGGGTCCAAAGCGGTATGCACACAGATTCTTTATGATCTCTCCGCCAGAACACTGACGATTTATTCTTGACCTATAACCTGCACAATTGTTCTGATGAAAATTGTGCAGGCGGAGAGGAATATAGAAAAAATACATTACATAATTTCCGAGCAAAAACATTGACTTCAAAACACAGGCACTTTCAATAAGTCTTAAGTAGTGTAAATAAAATAAAATAAATTATTGTAACACAGTTCTCCAAACTGAACGTTGGTGTGTTGCAATACTTATACACTAGGCTTAGTTACATGGGATGTATCAATGGCACAGCAGCACTGGGCAACGGGGATATGACACACACATACGTCGTTGGGCCCAACTTCACTTAAACAATCTTCACACAGAAATACACACTCATTCCCCCGCTGTCCAGCAGAACCAATGCCACACATACACCCATGACAACAAAACATTAACTTATACACGTACATGTACCATGTACCGCAACACAGAGCCTACAACGCTAACCATCACGCGTGTGTTGCATTCCTAAACTTCACGCCAAATCCGTGACCCACAAAAGTTTTCTAACTGCGAAAATTACACTTTTTGGCAATGATGTTCCTAAAATCAACACTATCAAATGGATCTATGGATATTTGCGGATACAATGAAAATAAGCATGGGTTTATATTATTGCATTATAATTATTAAAATAAAAGTTACAAACTACGAAGAAAGTTTGACATCCTCACCTGATGAAAATTGTGCAGGCGGTGAGGAGCGTGGGTTCAACGAACTTTAAAAGGGCGCCACCACGCATCCCAGCGGAGAGAGGATAACTTTAAGTACAACAGTTAATTAAAACAATAACTAACGTTCCTATAAAAGAACAACTCCTCACAACCTTCCCCACCTAGCAGTCATCGTCCCTTGATGACCAGAGTAGTGTTGGAGTTCTATAAGCTCAATCATAACAGTTAAAGATACGTCTTAAAAGGGTAAAACTTTACCGAAAAGCTTAACAATAATACAATGTACTTGGAAATGTAACCACAAAACTAGTTTGAGAATATCCAAAAACACTCATTAGTCATTACAGTATACAGCAACTCGAAATATGACACGTGGCATCAGAACAAAGTTGGCCTAAAATTCGGGGTTACCAAATCTCTCCAGCCTTTTGCCACGACAACTTCTCACTGGATAGCGAGTAGATCCGCTAGCTTCCACTACAGGGCCAACACTGGACCTAATCTCAGGAACATCATCTGGATCGTGATGTAAAGTCCCAGTGACTTCTCGCTCGAGTGGAAGGTTCCCTGTTGGAACCTGTTTCAATGAGTAGCCAATGGGGGATTGGGATTGATCGTCAGACACATCTGTGGTATCATCACTCTCATCTGACGAAGAGGGATTGCCATCTGGCATCCATGGGCAAAGTTTGATTGAACATCGGTGGAGGACCTTCTCCTTGCCATGGCGATTACGAACCACATAAACTGGTTGGTTATCAAACGCACGCTTGGTGACCAGATAAGGCTCCTCCTCCGAAACGTCCTGAATCTTAGCTCGGCCTTTGTGAGCATGGCGACGCACAAGAACATACTGGCCAACTCCAAGTGGTTTCTCAAACACTTTCTTGTCATGGAGAGCCTTTCTTGCAACAACAGCCTGTTCCATCCTCTTGAATGCAATCGTGCGTGCAACACTGAGAGCATTTTGGTGTTGCCGCATGTATGATTCAACTCCCTGTCTTTGGGGGTTTGTGGCTTCCCCACCTAAGACTGTACCATGCCAAACATAAGGAAAAACGGATCGACACCAGTTGTTGAATGAATCGAGCCGTTGTAGGCAAACACAAGTGTTTGCAGGTGAGTAGTCCACCTCCTTTTCTTCTTATCAGGTAAGGAAGCTAACATGTTATGCATTGTTCTATTGAACCTTTCACATTGTCCGTTGCCGGCCGGATGATAGGGAGTGGTATGACTGCGCTGTACTCCATACAGATCACACAGTTCCGCAATGACTTTTGATTCAAAGTTTCTCCCACAATCCGAGTGCAAACGCAGAGGACAACCAAACGGAAGGAAGACATGCTTCACCAAGGCTCTTGCTACTGTACAGGCTTTCTGGTCCTTTGTTGGTATAGCCCATGCATATTTGGTGAAGACGTCCGTTACCACCAAAACATTTTCATAGCCATCAGTTGAAGGTTTGAGGACCGTGTAATCCATTGCAATGGTTTCCATAGGAGCACTGGCAGATAACGTTCCTAAGGGTGGCCGAGTCTTTCGAACAGGCGGTTTACTCAAGGCACACCGTTTGCATTTTGCGCACCATTCTGTTACAGTCGCCTCCATGTTGTACCAGAAGAGTCGTGGCCAGAGAAGCTGGAAAGTGCGTTTGGCTCCAAAATGTCCAGCTTCGTCATGATAACTAGTAAGCGCTTCCTTCTGAAGAGCCGAGGGAAGTACCAATTGAAAGCGTATCTGATGATCAGAAGGGGATGTCACCTTCCTGTGAAGAAGCCCATCTCTCATAGAAAGACGCCTCCAATCACGTAGAATGGCTAGGACCTCTCGGGTACAAGTGGCTCTTTCCTCGGAATTTGGCCTTTCACCTCGCTCGACAAACATTGTCACCTTCAGCAATACCTCGTCCTTTCGCTGTAGCTCTCTCAACTGCTCTGTAGTGTGACCAGGTAAGCATGGAGTACCTCCAAGACGGCAAGCTTTAATATGGTGACAAAATGATAACGGTAAGTCAGCTCCCGGTGTGTGGTGTCCTAGACAAGTGGTTAAGGCAGAACTCGTCATGGCGGTGACTTCAACAGGTGGGTTGTCGGCATCAGCTGGTGGGTTGTCGACTTGGTCATTGGGTCCATCTCGTCGGGAAAGAATGTCGGGTACTTGGTTGTTCTTTCCTGACCTGTAAATCAATTCAAAATCAAACGAGCTTAGCTGCTGCACCCATCGCATCTCATGGCAGTTCAAGTTAGCTTTGTCGAGGTACGTCAGTGGGTGATGATCTGTGATAACTGTACATCGGTGACCAAGGAGATAATCTTTAAACACCTCCGTAACAGCCCATTTGATCGCCAACAGTTCGAGTTTGAATGCACTGTAGTGGCCATTTCGATCTGTCTGTCGCAATGCTCGGGAGGCATAAGCAACAACTCGGTGCTTTCCGTCATTGTCTAGCTGGAATAAAACAGCCCCAAGGCCAGTGCCACATGCGTCAGTCTCAACACGGAAGGGCTTACTGAAGTTTGCGTATGACAGGACTGGTGCTCTTGTGAGACAATCAGAGTGTTGAATGCAGCCTTCCCTGCATTATCAAGGGAAACCTGGACAGTCCGAGGCCGTTTCTGCTTCTTCTTGGTTTCTGTGTCACATCGTAGGTAGCGAAACAGCGGCTCCGCAACTGAAGCATAACCCTTGATGAATCTGCGGAAGAAACCGGTAAATCCCAGGAAGGCACGAACATCTTTCACTGTAGTTGGTTCTAGCCAGTTCCGGACCGCTCTTACTTTTTCAGGGTCAACTGCAACACCCTTACTGGACACAAGATGTCCCAAGTACTTCACCTCCCGCTTCAATAGGTGACACTTATAGCTGGCTTCAGCTTGAGCCCGTGCTGACCAAGTCTGGAAAACACTCTGTCAAGATGAACCAAATGGGAGTCAAAATCGGCTGCATAGACTATGATGTCATCTAAATAAATGAGAACATTGTCAAAACATTGGTCGCCAAGACACTGCTGCATCAGGCGTTGAAATGTCGCTGGAGCGTTGGATAGGCCAAATGGTAGCCTAGTAAATTAATAGAGACCGAAAGGCACGACGAAGGCTGTCTTCTCTATATCCTCCTGGTGCATGGCAACCTGATAGTAACCACTGGTAAGGTCTAACACGCTGAAAAACTGGGCTCCCCCAAGTGCTTGAAGAAACTCCTCAATATGAGGGAGTGGAAAGGAGTCACGATGCGTAATCCTATTAAGTTGGCGGTAGTCCACACATAACCGGATACTGTTGTCCTTCTTCCGGACCACTACCACCGGGGATGCCCATGGACTTTTACTTTCTCTCACAATCCCCTCCTCTAGGAGAGTCTTTATGTGCTCTCGAACAGCTTAATATTGAGAAGGTGGGAGTGGACGATGACGCTGTCGGATTGGATGAGTCAATCCGGTGTCTATCTGATGTGTTATGGTGTCTGTGAAACCAAAGTCACGTTCATGGCTGGAAAGAACATTCTGGTGTTTCTCGAGGAGTGTATTTATCTTTGTAATTTGTCCGGGATCCAAAAGTGTCTCGTCCATGTCAACGCGTACTGGTTTCTGGTCTGCCTGGTCGCCCACAACAACCTTGTTAATCCCAACATCTGGCAAGTTATTTGCAGTCGATATGTCAGCTTCATCATCGCATACTGGAGAACCGAGGAAGAGAGTCCCAAGATGTGCTGACTTGGGGATCACAACTTCAGCATTGCTTTCGTTGAACACAGTCACCGGAAAGCGCCCAGCATCTACCTTCACTAAAGATGGAGCCAGTCTGACACCAGATGGGAACACCCCCGTCGTTGTTGGTTCTAAAGCAGCCTCGTATGAATCACCGGTAGGCCCTGAAAGTGATCTGCCTTCAATCACAACAGCTTGGCGGGCTGAAATCACCAATGAACCTCCACCGAGATACGCCCTTCCAATCTCACCACTCTCTGTTCCAAATGTCATCTTTTGCTCTACTGTCTTGAGCGCCTTCTGCCAGACAACATCAGGGGATGGCCAGTCTATCTTTGTCATGAAGGAATGACCTTCCAAACTCATCAACTCTTCCCAGCATCGTTGTAGCACATTCATTCCGAGGATTCCTTGTACGTTTCCTCTACAGCTGATGATAGGGTAGAATGTTCCTCTCGGATAACCAGAACCACACGTGCTTGGACGACCTGGTTTACTGCACACATATCCGTTTCGAAACACCCAATGTATGGGATGGCTGCTCCATTTGCTGACACCAGAGTGAACGGCTTTGGAATGTCTTGCAGTTTGAAGCCTCTTGGTTCCAGGACATCACGGAAAAATCTCTCGGTTACAGTGGTGACTTGGGAGCCTGGATCCAAAAGACACCTCACAGGTATATCACAAAATGTCACCACTACAGAAAAACATTCTCCCACTGCCTTCGATATGAACTCTTCATTCATCCCCGCCGATGTACTAGCCACTCCTACTTCTGATGTATGGCTTGTTACTGGATTTGGACCCTGGGGTGTTGTTGAACCAAAGGACGTCTGTGGTGTTGTGTGCTGGTCGGCCTGTCGTAGCATTGCTCCTGCTGGTGCTGCCTGGAGGGGTGCCCTTTGATGAGTAGGGTAGTAAATCTCAGATTGCCCAAATCTTTGACGGGATGGTCGTCTTCTTGATGGGCATTCCCTCGCAAAATGGCCTGGTGTACCGCAGTTGTAACAGTTGCCTGTCCGAGGTGGCTGACTGCTGTAATGGTCTCTTGTCCCAAATGACTGTGGAGGTCTTGTTACCTGTCTCACTGCCTCAACTACACGGTCGGACATCTCCCGGAACACTTGAAGTAAATCTTCCGAACGTGGAGCATTACCGTCTCCGAGACGGAGAGCTGAATTGAAGATGTCCGAGGGGCCTTTAGATTTGTCCCTGGCTTCCTCCCGTCCTTCACGTTTTATGGCGTATTCCCGGAGTTCCCGAAATGCCTTCACAGTTCCTTGTTTGAACCTATCACGGCATGTGTTTCGGATATATGAGTCACCAAGTCCTCCAATGAACTGCTCCGCCAACGTGGCGTCTGGACATGAGTATAGCTTTTCATCGTGGCGTGTAAGCCTCAAAAAACGCCTTTCAATGTCCACTGCATAATCTCGGACACTTTCTCCATGCTTCTGCCGTCTCTCCAAAAACAATCGTTGGAGTTCTCCAGTCGCAAGTCTGTCCCCATATGATTCGAGAAGGAAATCTAGGACCTCCTTGATCTTCTTCTCTTCTGACAGCATGGCTTTTTTAACCTCTGCTTTAGGGCCTCCGCGCAAGTAGTCAAGAAGAAAGGGGCCCTGCTGATCATGTGGTATGGAGTAACGCTGGAACGCAATACGGATATTAGTTATGAACTCCCGTACCTCTCCGACTTTTCCATCAAAGGGGGGTATTTTCCTTTCCGGTGCCATCACAAGTTGTGTTTGGGGCTTCGACAAAAGCTTCACCAGTTGTGACTGTATGTCCAGAAGTGTATCATATTTGGTTGGTGAAGGAGTCACCTCCGGTAGAAGAGCAGAGTAGATACGGGTACCCCATCCATCTCGTGGAGGTTTAATAATCTCTTTAGCATCCCCATCAGAGTATAAGAGGCCCTGGGCTGATGGGTATTGTGACTGAAGGACCGATATGCGCAGGGGACCACCTTCACTTTCAAGTGGGAATTGGTGTACAGACCCTACTCCTTGTACCTTCACGTAATTAGTAGCCATGTTATGTAATTATCCACAAATACTTTATATTATATTATGTTCCTGTCTAGTAAGCAATCACAATATTATAAACAATGGTTCAATAGATTGCTAAACAATAGTGAAAGTTCACCAATAACTCGTCTTACTCAGTAACAATAACTGTATAGGGTCAACAAGTATCACTTAATTCCCTGGCTATTCAATAACATTTTTGCCAATATCAAAACATTAATTTCTGAACAATGAATATGAATGAAAGACTTGTTCTACTGTTTTAAAGTAAATGACTGATAGTTGCATATACCACCTAATATAATTGTGAACCTATTAAAGCACTGCACATTTTAAACGGAAACCAACCAGCAATCAAAAACACCCACAATCCAACATGCACACTATTATAAGACAAATTAGTAAAAGTTGCTAAATATTCTTGACTCTACTGTGATAGCCCTATTATAAAACTCCAGTGTTCGGAAACTCCGCTGATGGTAAACCGAAATAACAGTGTCTCTCCCGTGATGGTCCTATCATGAAACTCCAGTGTTCCGAAACTCCACTGATGGTAAGCCGAAATAACAGTGTCCTTGTAGTTTACGAGCAATAAATTTGACTGTTCTTATAAGCCGAGGATATTAACTGAATATTAAGTCTATCCACACCATCAATTGTTGAACCAAGTCAATTCAGAAAATTGTTGATGTTCACTTTAGACTTGCATTCACACAGAATAAATAATGAAGTCTATTGTTCACAGGCGAGGTTTACGCACCAATCGCTAACTGCTCCGGATATTGGTCAGAGATGGTCGTTACTGTTTTATGTATCTACTCGTGCAAATGATGAAATCCATACGCTCTTGCAACTAGTTGATGCCTGACGAAAACAATCTGAAATTCAACAACAGCATCAGCGAAACATCTGAGAAACCATCCTGCCGACTACGCCAGTTGTAAGGGGGGTTTGGGTCTGGCACTTATATGTAGCGTGGGGGAGGGGGGGGGGGGTCCAAAGCGGTATGCACACAGATTCTTTATGATCTCTCCGCCAGAACACTGACGATTTATTCTTGACCTATAACCTGCACAATTGGTCTGATGAAAATTGTGCAGGCGGAGAGGAATATAGAAAAAATACATTACATAATTTCCGAGCAAAAACATTGACTTCAAAACAGAGGCACTTTCAATAAGTCTTAAGTAGTGTAAATAAAACAAAATAAACTAGACTTAAGTGTTTGTCATATGACAAACACATAGGTGTTCGGATTTTGTCAGGGTAGTGATGATGACGTCAGAATGTTTTTGTAAATATTTTTGACAATTAACAATCTGTACAATGGTGCAAAAACTGTGAATTTACCTGTTGTGGTTGTTGAGATACGATTTTTTTAAATATTAAAATTTGACTTCCGATTTGGACAGGAAGTAAGGTCAAATTGGGGTCATCTTTGTGTAAACATGTTTCGATAATTAACAATCTATACAATGGCGCAAAAAAATGTCAATTTACCTCTTGTGGTTGTTGAGATAGGATTTTTTTAAATATTAAACTTTGACTTCCGGTTTGGACAGAAAGTAAGGTCAAATTGGGGTCATCCTTTTGTAAATATTGTTTGACAATTAACGATCTGTACAATGGTACAAAAATTGTGAATTTACCTCTTGTGGTTGTTGAGATATTATTTTTTTAAATATTAAATTTTGACTTCCGGTTTGGACAGGAAGTAAGGTCAAATTAGGGTCACCTTTGTGTAAATATTTTTCGACAATTAACAATCTGTACAATGGTGCAAAAAATGTCAATTTACCTCTTAATTGTGGTTGTTGAGATATGATTTTTTTTTAAATATTAAACTTTGACTTCCGGTTTGGACAGGAAGTAAGGTTAAATTGGGGTCACCTTTTTGTAAATAGTTTTTGACAATTAAAGATCTGTACAATGGTGCAAAAATTGTGAATTTACCTCTTGTGGTTGTTGAGATATGTTTTTTTCAAATATTAAACTTTCACTTCCGGTTTGGACAGGAAGTAAGGTCAAATTGGGGTCACCTTTTTGTAAATATTTTTTGACAATTAACGATCTGTACAATGGTACAAAAATTGTGAATTTCCCTCTTGTGGTTGTTGAGATATGATTTTTTTAAATATTAAATTTTGACTTCCGGTTTGGACAGGAAGTAAGGTCAAATTGGGGTCACCTTCTTGTAAATATTTTTTGACAATTAACGATCTGTACAATGGTACAACAATTGTGAATTTACCTGTTGTGGTTGTTGAGATATGATTTTTTTTTAATATTAAACTTTGATTTATCGTAATTCGATATCTGATGACCTAATCATGACGTCACAAATTTTGTTTCATCTACGTGTTAAGTTCTAAGTATATGCCAAGTTTCAAGTTCATGTGAAGTTTGCAAGTATGTGTTTTTTTGTAGATAATCGATGGGGAGAAGAAGAAGGAGAAGAAAAAAAAAACAAAAAAAAAACGAACAAAAACAATAGGTGTTTCGGGTACATACCCGAACACCTAATTATTGTAACACAGTTCTCCAAACTGAACGTTGGTGTGTTGCAACGGGGATATGACACACACATACGTCGTTGGGCCCAACTTCACTTAAACAATCTTCACACAGAAATACACACTCATTCACCCGCTGCCCAGCAGAACCAATGACACACATACACCCATGACAACAAAACATTAACTTATACACGTACATGTACCATGTACCGCAACACAGAGCCTACAACGCTAACCATCACGCGTGTGTTGCATTCCTAAACTTCACGCCAAATCCGTGACCCACAAAAGTTTTCTAACTGCGAAAATTACACTTTTTGGCAATGATGTTCCTAAAATCAACAACATCAAATGGATCTATGGATATTTGCGGATACAATGAAAATAAGCATGGGTTTATATTATTGCATTATAATTATTAAAATAAAAGTTAAAAACTACGAAGAAAGTTTGGCATCCTCACCTGATGAAAATTGTGCAGGCGGTGAGGAGCGTGGGTTCAACGAACTTTAAAAGGGCGCCACCACGCATCCCGGCGGAGAGAGGATAACTTTAAGTACAACAGTTAATTAAAACAATAACTAACGTTCCTATAAAAGAACAACTCCTCACAATAATAATGGCGCTTATACTTTTGGCGGACCACGAAGCTAGACGTGCGTTGAGAAGAGAGCGACTATTTCGGGACAGACAAAACCCGTTAGATAATCTAAACGACGAGGAAATTGTCAGAAGGTATAGATTTACACGGCAAGGGATAACCCGACGGCCGTTTCGTTTGTACGGTAAAATAAATATAAAAGAGCCGCCGTACGAGAAAGGTCAGCCTCGTTCAATAATTGGGTATTCGTTTTATTATATTTTGGATACGTCCTGCTTAAGACGCGTTTTATGAAATCGATCTTGGGATTCATCCTAGGTAAGATCGATATTACGGCTAGCTCTTCTTAAATCCTAGGATTAATCCTAAGATAGGAAGAGTTTTGTGAAATCGACCCCTGCTCCTCTATGTAATTTATTATGTGACACTGTGTTCAAAATTCCCTGGCATTTTGCCTTTGATAGCTGGGATGAAATGAGAGGCCCCCAAACTGGACACATCTATGCTACAGGTCCACTGATCAGTTTAAAGTACTTTGCTAATGCTAACTGTATCATAATGATTTATGTACTGATATAGTTAGATACTCACATTTGACTTTGACATAAGTACTGTCGATTCTTGTTAGCGCTTCTAATCCAGTAGTTGTGGAGACAACACACACATAACTCCCCGTGTCCGCAGTCGTAGCATTGTGAATAACCACCTTGAACATATACAAAATATATGCATAACAGCAAAAGAAACGTCACCCCCTAAAATTTGTTAAGTAATTTTATTATTAAACATAATAAATATACATGTTTTATGTTTTCGTGTAGAGGAATGTATGACAGATTCATTTCATGCCATAAATGTTTTTTTATTTTAGTTTCAGGGTCATTATCATGGGTCAGTGACACAGGGAGGGAAAAATCACAAGTTCAGGTAACAAATCACTTGGACTTTCAATAACGTGTGTGGCCGACCCTGGCATCAATACAGGCCTGCATTCGACGTCTCATTGACTGTACGAGATTACTGATGTACTGTGGGGTTATTTCTCTCCAGGCCTGGTGAACAGCAGCCCTGAGCTGCTGACGATTGTCAATGGCTGGAGCATCAGACACAACCCTCCCGATGAAGTCCCATACGTGCTCAATTGGATTGAGGTCCGGTGAATTGGCCGGCCAGGGTAGCACTGGGATGTTATGCTGCTGCAGAAAGTCCATGCTTATTCTGGCAGTGTGTGGCCGGTCATTAATAATAATAATAATAATAATGTGTGGACTTATATAGCGCACGTATCCACCAACTAAGTGGTGCTCAAGGCGCATTATATTATTACCCCTGCTCATAAGGCTCATAAATCATTCCTGAAACCATCTCAGCTCCCTGGGGAGTATACAACTCAATTGCTGCCATTACAGCGCATATAGGGCTAATCAACCAACTCTGCCCTCACAGGTACCCATTTAACCCCTGGGTGGAGAGAAGCAATTATGGGTAAGTGTCTTGCTCAAGGACACAAGTGTTACGGCCGGGATTCGAACCCACATTCTGCTGCTAACACCAGAACTTGAGTCCGGTAAGCTAGACCGCTCAGCCACGAGTCCTGCATCAATGTTGTGGGATGGTTGGCTGCCAGGTAGGGAACCACCACAGACTGGCTGAAGCACCTCGTCGACGTAAAGCTGGGCTGTGAAACCACCACGACCAACTCTAACCTGTAAATTATCAACATCAACCAGTTCAGTGACACCTCCAGCATGGATCCCTCCCCAAACCAGGATGTTGATTGCTCCCCAGCAGTCTTGCTCTCGGATGCATGCGTCAACATAACGTTCACCCCTTCTTCTGTACACCCGGGCCCTTCCATCAGCTCCAGCGGCGACAAATCTTGATTCATCAGTAATGCTACAGTCACACTGTCACGATTTTTGATTGCGAATGCACAACGGATGTCCAGCGGATGGTCATCCGTAGTCATACGTAATGATACGTTGGGGATACTTTGTCATTCGTAGTAGAGTCCTAATCATACGTGGGCATCCGTTATGGTCCACGATGGCACAACGGAAGTTTCAAACGGTTCAAAACTATCGTTCTAGAATCGTGGGGAAAAAAAATCCGTTGTATGTCCTGTGTACATCCCCAGTGCATACGTAATGGCAATCGTGAGCAATCGTAGACATACGTGAACATCCTTTCTACAATCGTGGCAGAAATCACTACGGATGCACTAGGGATGCACACAGGAAGCATTACGTATGACTAGGGATGTACACAGGATACACAACAGATGCTCAACGGATACACTGCGAATGTTAAGATTACACTACGGATGACCAAGTATGACAACGATTGCAGTAAGATTACACAACGATCATAACGATTTCATAACGATTTATCACAATCTATCACAATTAATCACGATTTCACCACGATTCAATAGGGTCAGAACTTTTATATTTCATTCATTTGTAGCAATCGTTGGGCAATCGTTAACCAATCGCTGTACATCCGTGTATCGTGGTCATACGTTGTGAATCCTTAGTAACATCGTGGTCAATCGCTGTGTATACGTGATTATCCGTGGGTAATCGTTACGCATACCTAGTAAATAATTTGTATACTCTTATAGCAATCGTTGTATAATCGGGGTCATACGTTGTGGAACCTTAGTGGAGTATTTGTGTAATCGTGTAGAAGTGAAAGTTCCATGGATGTACACGTATGGCAACGGATGAAATTTATTTTTTTAAATCGTGGTCATACGTGAACAATCGTAACGCCAGATCGTGACAGTGTGACTGTAGCATAAAGATGACGTCTCTCCACTGCTGACGTGTCCAGCGAAGGTGTTGCTGAGCCCAAGTAAGACGCAGACGGCGATGACGTGGTAACAAAATTGACCCTTGGTAGGCACGTCTTGCACGAAGGCCTGATGCACGTAGACGTCGCCTGACTGTGTCGGAGCCAATGCGTGGGTTGTCTCGACCTGGTGTGTTTCGTGCAGTGGCTGCTGCTGACAAAAAACTGTTCCTGAGATGGCTGAGGATGATGTAACGGTCCTGATGACGTGTCGTTACCCGTGGACGTCCCGACCTTGGACGATCATCAGCGGTTCCCGTTTCCCTCACTCTGCTCAGTAGCCGAAAGGTGGTACGTCTTGTGACCCCAAAACGGCCTGCTACAACTCCTACGGTGGCTCCTCCTTCCAGTAGGCCCAATGCTCTATGACGCTCACTTCTTGATAATCGCGGCATTTCGTAAAAGAATTATGAATGTTGGATTTTGACATGGCCTTTTATAGGGCTGACCTTGCACATTGTTTGGACCAAGCTGTTGTGTTTATTGCAATTCGTGCATTATCCCTATGTCTGAGAACGTGTTTAGCTTATGTGTCCTCAGACGTCATATGCATGACGAATTTTGAGGTCAACCAAATTTGCCACATTGTGTATGTGTTACACTCCATACTCATAATATTATTCATTAAACAACTTATATTAATTATAAAATGAAAATAATAAATATTTTTAGGGGTGACGTTTCTTTTGTTGTTATGTATATATCATGAAAAACAAACACCTTATGAACATGATATAAATTGTGCAAAACATGGGCCATATAACAACGTGCGTCACATGGACGCTCGTCCACCAACGGTAAAAACGGTTCACCAGTAACGGCTAGGGCTGTCTAGTTTCGTGTATTACAAACATTACGCTACACAATTTTACGTACTTCTTATGAAACACCGATTACATTAATGGTGTCTATGTTAACATACTATACCAGACCCGCCATTGGCATTGTTCGGAAAAAACAAACAACCCATGAAAGAAGGTGGAGGAAAGAAGCCACCTACCACACCTCTCCAAACCCTGATGCCAGTGTGCAAATTTTCATATAATCGGACACAAGGCAAATGTTGCCACCGCTGCTCCCGCCATCACACTACTACCACCATTTCACCTCCTGTGTATACTTCGCTGTAAAAACATTGGGAAACATGGGGTTGGGTAAGGTTATTTCTCCCAGAATTGGTCAGTATTTACCACAACTGTTCACATAGTTTGGCAAAAATGTATCCAACGTTGGGCAATGGTAAACCAACTGTGTAACTGTTGATATGTTGACCAGTGTTGGGCAACATATCAACCGTGTTTGCCCAATATTTCTTAGTGTTCGCTGATCCAATTATCTCTAGATAATTTGGCGATTGTTCCGGACATAATGTCCGCAAGGACCATTATGTCCACAAGGTCCACTATGTCCGCAAGCTGATTTGAGCTCATTATGTCCGGCTCATTATGTCCGTAGGCCCACTATGTCCGCGGGAGCCTCTCTATGGTTAGCTGTTGTCGTAATGCGCACTTACCACAGTACCCCATCCCGTATCGATTTCTGGCCCGTGGAATCCAGCATACAAGGACAGTGCACTGTCCACCAAGATCAGTAACTGAGTCGTGGGTACGGTTGTGCATTGCGACCTCATATCACTTTACCAGAAAATGTTTTATTGAGTGACAAATAAAAGGTAACCATGGCAATACTTGACCCCCCGACAATTTTGTTTTCCAAATAATGACCCCAAATAATATTTAGGAAGTCACCAAGTTTGGTGGTGAATGCAGCATTAAAAGGTTGCGGGCAAAAACATTGGAGGGCACATTGTGGCAGCCCCCCCCCCCCCACCGCCAACACCCGTCTATGGGGGTTTACCCACTCCAAATATTTATTAATTTGTGTTTAAATTATATAAAGTGGTGACAATGTTGACATCATCCACAACACACTGCATGAAACCATATTTCTTTTGAAATGTCATCTCTCTACACAAGCTAAATTCAGGGAAGCATAATTTGTTCCTTCTTTGGGGTGTGGAGGGATCTTGAACTATCCTCGTCTTTCAAATTAGTAATTTGTATTTGTATTTTTTGATGTTTCGATGTAAGGACCCCAATGGAAATAAGCCTATTTTATTGGCTTTTTGGGTTATCCTTGGATAAATATGGTATGTTTTTTATTGTATTTTTGTAATGTGTCTTGTACTTTTATCATCTTTTTATCCGAATAAATTCAAATCAAATCAAATATTAAAATCGGAAATTAAAAAAGAATTATCAAATACTCTGTAAGAGACAGTATTATACAATATTCATAATTGCCCAAGACAGTTTATCCAATCTGATTGGACAGAACGTAATCACGTGGGGCGTATTAACGGTAACGGATGCTATAGACTGGCCTATCAAAATCAGAACAGCGCGTATGTGCCAGCTGTTCACCAGCTGTCTTGTGCTACGCGCCACGCGGATTTCAACCAATTTCAGAGGGACAAAGATTGACATCACACGCCTGACTTATGTACTTTTGTAGTGTTTTGTGTGTCCCCGAAACTTGAAACTTTGTTGGGCTGTTGAGTCTAATAAGATCTATCGGATGAAGTCACACAATAATTCCATAGATCATCATGACGGGGCGCAATATTAGTTTTTAATTGTGTGTTCCTTAATTTTTAAGTGTAAATTAAATAAATTTGTATTTATCAGTTACCACTAAAAACTGGAAATTCAATCGAATCTGTTCAATATAGAGTTGTCACGGTAATTGAATATTTTTAGATAATTAACATGAAAAACAATCTGTAATATTTCTGGGATCATGTTCAGGACAATCTTTACTGATGTTATATATTTTCAACATTACGGTTTATTCATAAATGACCAACAAGTTCAGACAATCTGATTGGACAAAACGTAATCACGTAGAGTGTGTTACGGAAGGTAAAGACGTGGCTTATCAAAATCAGAGCACCACGTATGCGCCAGCGATGCGTGACGCGAATTTGAACCAATCAGAGTGACGAAGATTGTTTCGCATCACGCGCCTGACTCATGTATATGTACATTGAAAGTGTTTCGTGTGTCCCTAAAACGTGTATTTACCCGTGTCCACGCCCCAAAAGCGGTCATTAACCTGCGCGACAAACTGTTATTCCCTTAATATACTTTTAACGAAACTTTGTCACACACCATGCCGTGGAATCTCTTTAGACACAGAAATTTTTGATTGTCCAAAATGTCCATGCAATAGCCGCCGGATACACACGAACAGAAAGGACTTTCATCAACACAAGGCCTAGCGTCTCCTGATCCTTCGGCACCACACGCTGTCAACAGAAAATAATTGCAAGAGACTTATGCTATGTTTATGCTGTTAAATACTGTTGAAGTTAAAACAATATAATATATATTTAACATTTATAAATGACAAAACCTAGTGTCAATCCTGATACCACCTACATGGAAGGCGGTAATTCTAATCACCAGACTAACATGTCACCCATTATATAAGACCCTTTTTTGAAATCAGATTGATAAGATAATGACAAAACATAATACTGCGATCTGATAAGGGCGTTCACACTGGTCATTCATCGCTCTGATCCTCCTTCTCCACCCAGCGTCACAGGAGCCTCCCATTCTATACAAACAAAGGGTGTATAATGCCCAAATAAGTCTCCGGTTTCTGGTCATAGGTCGGCTTCAAAATCGGTGAGGTGACACATTTTTTTCCAAACCAGTGAAATACGGTCCAGACGATCCGACGATCCAGCAATTTTGCCTGCAATTGGGACATCGTTTCATAGCCAAATCGAATCGAATCGAACAAATAAATAAATAATAGCGTTCGTCGGAGCAAGACGTCCTTGCACACAGCTCCGAGATTTCCTTGCTATTATTTACTCCTTGATCTCTTTTGAGACATTATACAGCTACTTCTTCTTTAGTGAGTAACACTGACAACCAAAATATAAAAAGTGAGTTAACAGTCACCTTTAGGGTCTTTTAGACCCGTTTTATTGGCTCCAATTTTGGTTTTGGCGCTGTGCAGGGGCGGCCATCTTGAATTCGCCATGTTCCGTCATGGAACAAGAAACTACAGGCTTGAACGACCAACGACAATACGGTTCAACGTAAAGAATATGAAAAACGTCCCAGCCAAAGAAGTGCACAATTCAGTAAACAAAGCTGGATACCAATGACACAATTAATTGTATTGCGCAACTGGAGAATGGGTGGTATAACGTAACCTTCAACAATGAGAAACACTGTCTAGACATCGCCAGAAGTGGCATACACGACACGCTAATCACTTGCGAACGCACCAACCTGTTAAGATCAACAGTAGTGTACGTTAAAGCACCCTACGAGATGTCAGACATGGTTTTAATGGAGGCTTTCTCCGAATATGGTACCCCAGCTAACGTACGAAGACATGTACACGAATTCAATAAAGATATCGAAACGGGAGTGTGGAGTATTTTGATGAACGTAAAGAAATAAATCCCCAGCTACATACAGATTGGTGCATTCACTCTTTCTGCACGCCATAAGGGACAAGAAAAACATACAATATTTGCAGCCAGCCATGTCATTTTGCTCGTGACTGCAGGTCCAGAGGTCTTTGTTTTATTTGTGGTAGCGACGAACACCGAGCTTCCTGGCACCGTGACGACGAAGACGACCACGCTGCCGAGGAGCAACAAACCCCAGTCATTGTTGTCCCGAACCCAAAACACTACGATACTGATAGCAACGAGGAAACGGAGCGCAGAGAACCAAATGAGACACAAGGAAAAGAAACGGCGAAACCAGTCGCCAAAGAACGGGGCTTTTGGGATGAAAGTGTAGAACACATGCAGAGAGGCTGACAACAGAAAACGTAAAGAGAGATGAAGATGACATTTGTGAAAGTAGAAAGTTGGCATAAGATGACACCCAACCAGAGGAAGTGAGAAGCATGGATGTCGACGATGAAAAACAAGAATCGGGGAATGAAGAAATAGTCACAGACATGGACGATATCCAAACACAAGAAAATGTCAATGACTCGGAAGGAGAATTTGTCCCGTACACTAGAAGGGGAGTTCCGAGATTCGGGAAAAGACGCACATCATGGGAAAGGAAACCGTCCGAAGATAACAAAACCCCTAAGTCCAGTCAGTCTCGACCGTCCAACCAATCTCGTCAATCGATCCAACAAGGTCAGACCAGTCAAACCCGTCAGTCCAGTCCAACTCGCCATCAATCCAGCCAGCCCGAATCACCAACCCAGTCAAAAGCATCAGGCAAGCCAGTCAGACACTACCAGCCAATCTAGTCAAGCCGGTCAGTCCAGCCAAAGTCATCAGTCCAACGAGGCAAACCAATCAGACCCTACCAGCCAGTCCAGTCAAGCCCGTCAGCCTAGCCAAACACGTCAGTCGAGACAGGAAAATCAAGCCGCAAAACCACCGCGCCAGTCCAGCCGAGCCCGTCAGTCCAGTCAAAGTCATCAGTCCGACCAGGCCAGTCAATATTCCACTGAGTCAGACCAACCTAGCCATCAAGAAAGAACGAATAGTCACTCCGAACAGTCGAACAATACGAACCAACCCACCCTGGACCAGCCTAGTCCATCCACACCAACCAGCCAGAAGAAAGGAAAAGGACGACCTAATGAAAAACGATAAGATCTGTTTTTCTTAATATAACTGATACAGATGATTTTTTTTGTTTTATCTATGTTTTGCATGTCATTCTTGTCGATAGCATCAATTAATGTTAATGGATTTATGATTTTAAATCATGAAGCGCCATAAATATGGTATAGTTTTTATGCAAGAAACCCACAGTGAAAAAGGCGATGAATCAATTTGAGGTACTCAGTGGCAAGGGAAGATGTATTTTAATCATGGGAACCGCCAATCAAGGGGTTGCAATCTTGCAATCTGTGTTTCTGAAAAATTAGATCTAGAAATTACTGATATTGATAGAGACGATGAAGGCAGATGGATAAAGGGAAATATTAAATGTAGGGTTTTCAGGTGAAACATTTTTCCTAAACCAATATGCTCAATATTTATATCAAATTAAAGGTCTTGATGAAAGAAATACAATGGTTTTTAAATCAAGAAAATCGGACGAGTAGTTTTTGAGGAATCCTGTTTTATTTAATCAAGTATACAGCATTCGATGAAGCCCGACTGTCCATACATTGTGTACATCCCTAATGGCAACAAAACCGTTGAATCAGCCTACACACACCGTGATACACACGCACAGCGTTCGTGCTCGTTTCCTGCTCAAAACTAAACACAATTACGGCTCAAAACTTTCACATAATGATTGAAAAGAGGTGTAAAATTCATTCAGACACCGCTCTTACCTTTCAACTTAACGATTTCACCTCAAAAAACGGTGTTTAATGTTTTATCTCTTCGTAACTCCGGTTGTAGAGTAGCTATGGAGATCGAGCAAGCATGGGTATGTAAAGGAGCCCTTTGACTAAATAGGGAAACCCGTTTTCATGTCAATCACAATGTACTCGGGCACGGAGACAGCTCCGAAGTGGATGCCCTCAGCAGAGCGCGGCAAATTTTACGGGCTGAATGCGCCCGATCTCGGAACACTTCGCGAAAGGCTGGGCGGGAAGATAACAACTGCATAATCGGGGGAGATTTTAATTGTAATTTGGATAATGATATAGTTAAAGATCACAGTAAAATTATCATGCATAATGTTTTGAATGAGAAAGATATTATTGATGTTTGGCGGACAGTTTAACCCAACGAACCAGGTTACACTCATTTCCATAAAGTCACCAAGAAACCCAGCAGAATCGGTAATTTTTTATCTCGTCGAATCTCATCAGTAACGTGAACGACATTTCAGTTTACACGCATGGTTTATCCGACCACCATATTTTGAACATTAAAATTAATGACCCCCATGTTTGTCATGGTAGTGGGAGATGGATTTGTAATAACAGCCTTCTCAAATAAGATGATTGTATTTCGAGAATTAACATTTTTTTGGAAATACTGAAGTCTATACTTGAATGGTGGGAAATCGGTAAATTCAGAATCAAAGAAATAATCCAAGGGTATAGTAAAGAAAAAGCCCGTAAACATAAGCATAAACAAATGAATTTACAGGAGCATTATAATGCTCTTATCAGTGATCTGCATAAGGCAGATATTAACGCAATCAAAGACATCGAAAAATGTGAAATCGAGGAATGGGAAAAAGCCAAAATACGAGTTAGGAATGTCATTATGGATGAAGGCGAAAAACCATCCAAATTCTTTTTGAATGTAGAAAAACAACAAATTAATAATTGTAAAATTGAAAAATTAGTCAACCCCGATGGGAAACTTGTGGATGAGCCTAGCTCACTATTAAGATTAGTCAAAAGCTTTTATTCTGATTTGTATACTTCCGAGAATATTTCCAGTTTTGATCTGAATGTTATTATTTCTAAAATCGAGACCAAAGATGTTCCAGATGATATAACTGAAGATCTAGAAAATGATATATCCAACGATGAGGTTAAACTAGCCCTCTCTCAAATGAATCAAAACAAATCCCCAGGCCTAGATGGCCTTAATGTTGAGTTTTTATCAATCCCTTTGGCCGGTTATCGAAGATGATTTTGTCGCTGTTTTGGAAGATTGTTACACAAGAGTGCAGTTGTGTAAATCTATTAATGTTGGTCTAATTAGGTTGATTTATAAAATGAGAGGAAGCAGGTTTGACCTCAAAAATTGGAGAACGATAAGTCTTCTAAATGTCGATTACAAGATTTTGTCAAAAGTTCTCACCAATAGGTTGAAAAAAGCTATGCCCTTTATGATAGGTGATGAACAAACATGTGGTGTCACAGGGAGGAAAATACACGACAACCTTATGCTTTTGCGTGATAGTGTTGATTATATCAATTGGAACAATAAGGAAGCAGCCACCTTGAGTATTGATCAAGAAAAAGCATTCGATAGGATTAACTGGTTTTATATGTTTAGTATGCTAAAAAAAAATGGGGATTCCCTCCAAATTCCTTAAGTGGATTAAGCTTTTGTACAGTAATCCTATGAGTTGCGTTATTGTTAATAATTTCATTGGCAGTCCTTTTCAAATAAGTAGAGGAATTAGACAAGGTTGCCCCCTGTCTCCTTTGTTATAATTTTGTGCTGAAGGATTGGGAACCTTGATCAGAAATAACGGGAAACTAGTAGGTATTTACACCCCAGGTGGGACAGAATGTGTTAAAATTATTCAGCATGCCGATGGCGCTACTGTTTTTATCTCTAAAGAAAGTGATTTTCATGTCATTACAGATGGGCCTGTATGATGCTATATAGTGTTGCAGTTGGGCTTACAACACTATAACAATACCACACTGGGCCTGTCTGATGCTATAGTGTTGCAGTTGGACTTACAACACTATAACAATACCACACTGGGCCTGTCTGATGCTATAGTGTTGCAGTTGGGTCTACAACACTATAACAATACCACACTGGGCCTGTCTGATGCTATAGTGTTGCAGTTGGGCTTAAAACACTATAACAATACCACACTGGGCCTGTCTGATGCTATAGTGTTGCAGTTGGGCTTAAAACACTAACAATACCACACTGGGCCTGTCTGATGCTATAGTGTTGCAGTTGGACTTACAACACTATAACAATACCACACTGGGCCTGTCCGATGCTATAGTGTTGCAGTTGGGCTTACAACACTATAACAATACCACACTGGGACTGACCGATGCTATAGTGTTGCAGTTGGGCTTACAACACTATAACAATACCACACTGGGCCTGTCCGATGCTATAGTGTTGCAGTTGGGCTTACAACACTATAACAATACCACACTGGGCCTGTCTGATGCTATAGTGTTGCAGTTGGGGCTACAACACTATAACAATACCACACTGGGCCTGTCTGATGCTATAGTGTTGCAGTTGGGCTTACAACACTATAACAATACCACACTGGGCCTGTCCGATGCTATAGTTGAGGCGTGACATACAGACTGAGAAGGCAGAGGTGGATATTAGAAACTTCCTCTCTTCAAAGACAAGTGGCTGATTATGCAAACAAATATTTATGTATAATATATTCCCATATGTACCAAGTTATCTGCCATCCACCAATAGGAAATCCTATCATATTGTAGCGAACGGCCTATGGGAACTTCTCTCGTATTCGTTGCAACCGCCAACAAATGGAAACATGAGACTGGATTTACAGAAGGAAACCTGCTTTATTTTCAACTTCGGTCCTTACTGTCCGAAACTTTCAACACAACTCGTCAAAACAACTAAGAAATCGCTTGGGTCGCAGCCAGCATTTTTCCCGCTGGCGCGAAGTGAACAAAGAACAGTCTATATATAGTCCCTGGTCGTTTCCGGTCCAATCTCCGGAGTAAAAAGTTCTCACACCGGCGGTTGCAGCCGGCGGTTTCCAAAGTGTCCATTACATCACCCCCTCCTTAGATTGAGCCTATTCTCCTGGATAGGCACTCAAAGCGAAAACAGAAAAACAAAATTTTTATTTTTTTTAATTTTTTTTTTAGTTGTCCTCGGTGGGAAGACCCCTCTGTTCCATGTTCGCCACAACACGTCACCGGGTTCCCTCACACCAGTAGACTCCGTCTGCCGAACAGTGCGAACTCTTGGGATTTTATGTCAGACATTCTTCTACTATTGATTTTATTCCTGCTTGCTTTTTTCACCCGAAGAGTGGCCCTCTTCCTCCCTCAAGACTTCTGTTGATACCCTGTTATCAAGCCTCCAAGAGATGATCTGTAGTTGAGGGGCCAACTGAACTTTCATTTTGCGATTAATACGGAATATGGGAGATTGCAACAAGATGGCGGTGACCATAACATCACTAATATTTTTGTACTGCTTCTTCGGCATTTTTGAATGCTGTCACAATCGTCAGTCTACGTTTTATACCTTGGAACTTGATCTGAAACCATTTGTATGGTATCCTTTTTGTAAAACTGATGGATTATGTACATGTATGATGGCTTCAGTAACTTCAGACACCAGGCCACATAATTACAATTTTATTATCAGCCACTTGACTGACATAACTATAGTATGTAGACCTGGACAGAGAAGGAAATTTATAGGCAAGCGGGTCATTTATTATGCAAATCACGTTGCCACTTTTCAAGACAAATTGTTTTTAGATGGCGATGTTGAATTAAACCCTGGACCGCCACCACATCATGGAAAAAATTCTGATCCTGATTGTACATTAACTTTTGAGACAGTTAAAAGCAGTTCTGGGCTAAAAATAGCTCATTTAAACATCAATGGTCTTTATGGAAAACTGGACCAGATGAAAGTATTGTTGCTACACCAACCAATTCATATATTGGCTCTCTCGGAGACAAAACTTTGTGGCACTATTTGCTCTAGCGAACTCACCATTCATGGTTACATGTTACTTCGAAAAGACAGAACTCGACGAGGAGGTGGTGTAGCTTTTTATATCCATAAAAACATCAGCTTCACTATAATTCAAGACCCTTGCTTGGTGAATCTTGAAACTATCGCAATACTTGTCTCTACACCAAGTGGAAATTCTCTGCTCATTTCAACAGTTTATCGACCGCCAACTTCGCCAATTTCGTTTTTTGATGATCTTGAATCAGCACTGGAAGTATTTAGCTCCAGATCCAATAACATGATCATTGTTGGTGATTTGAATTGTGACTTTAATTCAACTTCTCCTCGATTGACGCGCCTGGAGGAAACAATGAATCTTTTTAATTTGAAGCAGATTGTCCCTGAGGCTACTAGAGTTACATCTAATTCATCATCTTTAATCGATGTGATTATTACCAACAACTTGACTATTCACTCTGATTGCAGAGTCATTCCTTGTGCTATTAGTGACCATGATGTTATTTACACTCGTGTCAAATTTAAAATTCCTCACCAGTCACACGTTGAAAAAACGTTCAGGAGCTTTAAAATTTTTGATTGTGACGCTTTTTGAATGACCTTATTGGGATGCCTTGGTCAATTTTGGACGAGGTGACTGATCCTGACATTGCCTGGAACATTTGGCACAATTTGTTTAATAATATCTGTAATAAACATGCCCCTTTTGTAACTAAGCGTTTTAAAGCTAACCTTCCTAAATGGCTAGAAAACAGAAATGACATTTTTCATTTAATGCATGAACGGGATGTAGCCAAATCTAAAGCTAGGAGAACTAAATTGAAGGAGGACTGGGATAGGGCCAAAATTTTGAGAAATGATGTCACTAGACTTTGTAGAACTGCTAAAATTGGTTATTATCAAAATCATGTTCGTATTAATCAAAATAACAGCAAAAGTTATGGGCCGGCATAAGAGATTCTCCCAAATAAGAAAAACAATAATCTTCCTGGCACTTTTAATATTGATAATAAGGATGTCTCAGATCCAAAACCATAGCCGATAGTTTTAATAATTTTTATGTTAATATCAGCAATGTTCTGTTGGCCAACATTTCAAATGACGCTAATCAAGATCCGTGCTCTTATCTAACACATTGCTCAACTAGTTTTTCCTTTACAGAATTCCTCCAGATTTTGTTTTTAAGGAGATTGCTAGGCTGGATCCTGGGAAGTCTGCTGGTCTGGACAACATCGATGGTAGGCTATTTAAGCTGGCGGCGCCTGTTATCGCCCTCCCCTTGACACATATATTCAATTTAACCCTTTCCACCTGTACCATTCCTCAAGCGTGGAAAAGGCCAAAGTTATCCCATTTTTAAAGCAGGTAATCGCAAAGTGCTCAATAATTACAGGCCCATTTCGATTTTGCCGTTGGTTTCTAAAATAATTGAAAAAGCTGTCCACTCACAATTCCTCTCATACCTTACTTCAAACGACCTTCTGTCTTCTAATCAGTTTGGTTTTAGACCTGGGTACTCCACACTTGCAGCAGTAGCTCATGCTCATGATAACTGGCTTCATCACATTAACAATGGTAATTTAATTGGTTCTTTATTCATTGATTTACAGAAAGCCTTTGATACAGTTAACCATGATATTCTTTTACGCAAACTTTCTTTTTATGGATTATCTACCTCAGCTGTTGATTGGCTAGCATCTTATTTATCTGGAAGGACGCAGCAAGTCTGTTATAAATCCAAACTTTCTGTAGTTAATCCTGTAACATCTGGAATACCTCAGGGATCAATCCTGGGCCCTTACTTTTTCATTGTACATTAATGACCTGCCAAAATGTCTTGATCACTGCAACATTGATATGTATGCAGATGATACACTTATTTATTATGGTGATAAAACACTAGTCTCATTGAAAATAAATTGAACTCGGATCTTCTTAATTTAACAAAATGGCTGCAGGCTAACAAACTTATTTTAAATCCTCAAAAAACAGAAGTTATGCTAGTTGGTACTGCTCAAAAACTTAAAAAGAGCAATCCCTCGAAATTTTTATTTCTGGCCAAAAAATACAACAAGTTGATTCTCATAAACACCTAGGGATACTAATGGACAACAAACTAAATTTCTCTGAACAATTTCTTTGCTCGCCAGAACAAGAAAATTTGTTGACCAGCCAACAGCTTTTTTATTATATAATGCCATGGTTCTACCCCACATAGACTACTGCTGTATGGTGTGGGGTGCCAAACCCACTCTTGTCTCCAAAATTCAAAAACTCCAAAATAGAGCACTTCGCATTGTTCTTAAGCTTCCACCCATTTCACCCACCAACTTACTTTTTAGTAATCTCAATACAATGACAGTTGCCCAGCGCATTCACTTCCAACTTGCCTGCCAGGCTTTTAAGGCCTCCATTGGTGTTGCTCCGGACTGTCTCTGCCAAAGACTTAACCCGATCCAGCCTGGCGATCGACCAACAACTCGGGCAATTACACATGGTAACTTTATTATTCCCAAACCTAAATGTGAAATCTTTAAAAACAGTTTTAGTTACAGAGCTCCTTCTTTTTTAAATGGTGTCCCTTTCACCACTCGTTCAAACTCTTATTCTTCATTCAGGCGTTTGCTGAAGGAAGGCAAGGTTTGAAGTAACATTTTTTTAATTTTATTATTATGTCATAGATTACCTTGTGTCTTGCCCGAGATGTAGGTATACAATTGATAATTAATTAATTTTTTTTTGCTCCATTTTTAATCTTCCCTTTTAGTCCTATCTTTAATCAGTATGGTAGACTGGGACGGGGGTCTATTTGTGCAATTTAGTCCTTTACGTTTTATTTTGTATGTAATTGTCCATTAAGACTTTTTATTATTATTAATTCATCTGTACCTCCTGTAACAATTTTTGTATAATATTGATATATATTATATGAGGGCCCCAAATGATCAGCTGTGCTGGATGGGTTACCCTCGTTAAAGATGGTTTTAAAAAATAAATAAAAAAAGTGGTGGTATCCTCCACCGTCTCAGTCATGGCCGTAACTAACTCTTCCCGCATGAGGAACAGCATCTGTTTGTGCACCATTCTCCGCGCTGTCGACTTTCAAGAACTCCGTCAGGGTAGGGCACTCCACGAGCCCGGCAGTCTGGATAGTCCTGGCTGAGTACCACCGGTCGCTCATATAAATTCTCGCAGCCGAACCCCCTTCTCCCTGTGATACAATCCTCCTGACGCTACTCATGTCAGCAGCGGAAGCGGTGGTCGCCTCCGCGGTAGAAGTGGTCATGGTAGCCGTCGGATGACGTGTGTTCTCTGCATGGGACAATTGTTCATGTCGTGTAAGATAGTCCGACCGTTTGTACTGACTATCACACAATTTACATCAGTAGATCTTTCCTTCATGGGTTGCCTTCTCATGTCGTCTCCTCGTATAGGATGACCCATACTTGCGGCCACAGACCCTGCAATCATAGGTAGCTTTTAAGTTGTCATCCATGTCGGGAGAGTTGCAATAACGTGCGTGTTCATTCAAATGGCGAAAATCTGAGGTAGTGCTACATGTAAGCCCACCCTCTGCTGGCCATCTATCATGCGGTCCGTTCTCACTAGAAGCAAAAACTTGTTGCAAAATACCGCTGTGGCTTTCTCACAGCCCTGCCACGACGTGTGCACGGTATACCGACGGATGTGCTGCTTGTCTCAGTCAGACGGCTGCCCACTGCCGTGTCCGGATCTCCTACACCAGCAGTGGGACCATCCATACCTGCGGTTTTGGATGGGCCCCGGTTGAGTTGGATTATCTGTCAAGGGCGCAACCACGTGTTGAAAGTTGGGGGGGGGGGGGTCCCAAGCAGCCATTGTGATGTCATGAATGACATTACTAGGATCATGTATACATAAAATACCAAAATGTTCCAGAAGTTGGGGAGGTCCACATAAAAGTAGGGGGTCGTGACCCACCCGACCCCCCCAGTGGTTGCGCCCTTGCTATCTGTACCGACGGTGAGGTTGCCCATACCGGCGGTTGGGCTCCCTATACCGTTGGTGGGGCTGCCTATACCAGAGGTGGGGCTGCCCATACCGGCGGTTGGGCTGCCCAAACCGGCGGTGGGGCTACCTATACCAGAGGTAGGGCTGCCAATACCGATGTTGGGGATCTGTGGTGTGCTGGTTGCGTCTTTCTGTGTATTTACAGTTGCCTGCTGAAGCCCACGAAACCCACAATCTTCGCTGGATCTTCCATAACAAAGTTTCAGTCAGTAGGCATGTATAACTTGGGGAGTAGATCGGGGGGGGGGGGTCTTCTGAATGTTGTACAAAACATCCGACAGTTTTTCGACCACCACGAAAGGTCCACACCAGCTCCTGGTTAGTTTGGGGCATTTCCCTTTCTTTCTTATATTGTACTGGAGCCAAACCACTGATCCCTTGTCGTACAGCCGTCTCTCAACGTTTCTGTCATAGTGCCTTTTCTGTGCCATCATCATCGTGCTCATGTTTTCCCTGGCAATCTCATTAGCAGTCGCTAGTTTATCTTGAAGATTCTGTCCGTATGCAGTGGTGGCTGTAGGCACATTTACCGGGATCGGCTCGACGAGCAGATCCACTGGCATGCGAAACTTCCCGGCCCAACATCATGGTGTTTGGTGTCTCCTTTGTGGTTTCGTGTTCCGACGATCTATATGCCATTGCCAACAGGGCCAAATGTTCATCCCAATCGGTTTGAGACTTGTCCACCCATACCCGTAGCATGGCTTCAATGGTTCTGTTGAAACGTTCAATCATCCCGTCGGATCTAGGGTGGTAGGGCGAAGTCCGTGTTTTCTTTATTCCCAGGAGTGAACACATCTCCCCAAAGACGGCTGATTCGAATTCCCTCCCTTGATCGGAATGACGTTCAAAGGGGACGCCAAATCTTGCCACGAATTTTTCTACGAGTTTAGTGGCCACAGTAGGGGCTTTATGATCAGGAATCGCATAGCACTCTGTCCACCGGGTGAATTAATCACCATCCACCATCACAAATTTGTTTCCACGGTTCGTGACCGGAAGAGGCCCCATTATATCAACAGCGATCCTTTCCATTGCTGCTCCAACCTGGTAATGAGCCATCTTTGCCCTCTTGGCTCTCGCTGGGGGGCTTGCATCTCTGGCACTCCTGGCACTTCTGCACCAACCGGCGTGCCGGCGTGCGCATTGATGGCCAGCAAAAGTTGCTTCGGCACAACTTTGAGAATGTCTTGGCTACACCCAGATGGCCGGCAGTTTTCTGATCATGGAAGTGCTTCATAACAGTTGACCATAGGTCACGAGGCGTTAACACTCTCATTCGGGCCTGATCAGTCGGTCTAGTCGGTTCCCAGCGGATATACAAGATCCCATGTTCCATCACCAACTGTCCATAAAGGGTCCACCAGAATTTCACCTCCGAACTTTTACTTGACACTTCTTCCCACAGTGGTCTTTGCTGTTGTTCTGCCCATTTTAACACCTCTCTTAAATCGTTGTCCTCCCGTTGGAAGCGTGCAATATTGTCACAGCAGATCAGGTTCCAGGTTGGGAGTCGATGCCGATGCCGGTACCGGACGCACAAACAACTGTAATGCAGGCACTTCAACCGGCAATGCAGCATGTACCGGCGGCGTGGCTTCCTGAACCGGCGGTGAGGCCGCCTACACCGGCGGTGAGGCCACCTGCACCGGCGGTGAGGCCGCCTGCACCGGCGGTGAGGCTGCCTGTACCGTCGGCATGCCACCACGAAGGCGTTCAATTTCGAGCTCGGTACCCTTAGGTATCTCTTCTAAATCTCCGTGTTCACAGCTCGAAAAACACTTCCTCAACAAGGCATCGGCATTGCCATGTAGGTTTCCAGGACGATGTTCGATTGCGAAAGTGTAAATGCTGAGTTTTTGTAGCCACCTGGTCAACTGTCCCTGAGGGTCCTTCACGCCATATAGCCATTTCAATGGTCTATGATCGGTCCTGACACGGAAATGTGCCCCATACAGATAGTGATGATATTTCTTTATGAAGAACACCACGGCCAACAGCTCGCGTCTTTGCGTCTTGCTTTGTCAGTGACCTGCTGCCATATGATATCACTCGCTCCTTGCCTTCCTGCATCTGTGACAACACGGCACCGACTGCGAATCCACTGGCGTCCATGTCAAGGACAAATTGCTCAGATGGGTCTGGGTATGCCAATATTGGGGCGGAAGTCAAACAGTACTTCAACTGCTCAAATGCCTCCTGACACTCCTCTGTCCATCTAAACTGTCGTCCCTTCTCGGTTAGACGGTGTAGTGGCCTTGCAATTGCAGCAAATCCCTTGACAAACCGTCGGTAGTAGGACACCAGTCCTAGGAAGCTTCGGACATCCGTGACGGTCATCGGCTGAGCCCATTCCTGTACTGCACGGACCTTCTCTGGGTCGGTTGTGACTCCCACTGGCGAAACTACATGGCCCAAAAACTCCACCTCCCATTGAAAGAACTTGCATTTCTTGGCCTTTAGCTTGAGGTTAGCTTCACGTAGTCTCTGCAGCACTAGACACAGTCTTTGCATGTGCTCCTCGAAGGTTTTTCCAAAGACGATAACGTCGTCGAGGTACAATACTGCTACCTGCCACTGTAACCCAGCCAGCACTCGCTCCATTAGACGTTCGAAGGTTGACGGCACATTGCAAAGGCCAAACGGCATGGTCACGAATTGGTACAGTCCACCCCTTCCTGTGCAAAATGCCGTTTTGGGCCGGTCCTCAGCAGCGACCTTGACCTGCCAGTAGCCGGAGGCCAGGTCAAGGGTGGAAAAGAACTGTGATCCTGCCAGAGAGCCCAGGTTATCCTCTATGTGGGGAAGAGGATGTGCATCTTTCGTGGTAACCTCGTTGAGCTTCCGGTAGTCGATACACACCCTCCGTCCGTCCTTCTTTCAGGTCCGTCCTTCTTTCTAACCAGCACGATCGGTGAACACCATGGACTATCAGAAGGTTCAATTACTCCCTGAGAAAGCATCTTATCCACCTCCATGCCGGCCACCTCTCGCTGACTCA
Organism: Zoroaster sp. YZ-2022; assembly: GCA_029582265.1. Lineage (NCBI taxonomy): Eukaryota > Metazoa > Echinodermata > Asteroidea > Forcipulatida > Zoroasteridae > Zoroaster > Zoroaster sp. YZ-2022. Next base: position 10,469,330 of record CM055817.1, on the reverse strand, counting down.
AGGGCACACTCCTTGGTCTTTGCCGGATGGGAGGCGCATTCCCAGTCGCAATCTGGTGTTCCGTGAGATTAGTTCTACCAATATCCCCATCACCAGTTGAAAGCACGTCACCAAAACTTCCCAGCAGTGCCGCCAGTTTCTCTTTCTCTGAGGTTGACAGGTGTTCACAACTGGACTCGAACAACGATGTCAAATGTCCTGAGACCTCAGCCAGCAAATCGCTTGCCAAGTTATCATTCATCTGCCGACGGTCCGCCAAAACTGCAACACTGTCCACAGGCTCAAGAAATGCAGTGTCAGTGCCCTTCCTCAGCATATTTGCTTCTGAAGACAAATTCAAGAGTCTCACAGGGACTTGGCGGTCCCATGTGACAACAAGGGCGCTTGCAACCAATACATCACAGTCCCTGCCCAGGGCTCCTCTGTTCTGCAGCATTCCCCAGACTGGCACGATTCCGGAGCACTCTTCCACCACCTTACACTTAAGCATGACCTCCGATAATGGCGGAACCATAACATCTTCATCCAACCGAACACGACAGATCACTGGCTCTTCTGGGTGTGACAACAGGGGAACCTTATATCTACCAACCGTAAAACAATCGTCTTGCCACACTAGTTGGCACTTGTGTTCTCGCAAAAAGTCTAATCCGAGTATAGTGTCATCGCTAACCCACATCATGTGATCTATTTCTCCACCACCAATTTTTACTCTCATTTTTGCTTGACCAACGACATGAAGTTCACTGCCATCTGCCTGACGAAACTTGTGAACCACAGATGAGAGCACTGGTCTCAGCTGTGGCGTCACCTTCTCAAACAGACGAGATGATACGAAACTCTCCGTTGCACCAGTATCTATCAAGAAACATACATCCATATTCATCAGTCGTCCTCGGACATACAATCCTGTCCCACTGAAGACGCTGACCGTATGCCTGTACCACGTTTCCCATATTCCACACTGGGTGAACTTTCGTGCAATTCCTGGGTAGTGTGTGGCAGCGGATAGGCTGCCTGTACTGGTAGCAAGGCTATCCATACCGGCGGTTGGACTGCCTGCACCGACGGTGAGGCTACACATACCGGCGGTTGGACTGCCTGCACCAACGGTGAGGCTACCCACACCGGCGGTTGGATTGCCTGCACCGGCGGTGAGGCTGTACATACCGACGGTTGGACTACATGCGCCAGCGGTGAGGCTACCCATACCGGCGGTTGGACTGTCGCCACCTGCGGTGGTGTAGGTTTGACTTTGAGCCTCTCGTTATCACCAGCTGACCTTTGGCTCACAAGCCCAGCTGTTCCTTGTTTAACGCCGTTGGTTTGGCTGCTGGGGCTGGGCACTCCGCTCGAAAATGCTGCAGACTTCCACAATTCCAGCATCCTGGTTTCCAGTCTTTGGATTTCTTTTCAGATCTCAGTTGACGCTGTTGGGCGTCCATCAATTTGTGTAGCATCTCAACGAGATCAGAGTTCGTAGTGGGGCACCCACTGTCCTTGGTAGCTTCAGGTATCAATACGCGTGATTGGCCCGCTTTCTCTGCCTTGTACCATGCCTCCGCTTCTGCCACGATTTCCACCGCCTCATCCAAGGATGTGGGCTTCCCTTGAAACAAAGCTCGTTTCAGTTCGTAATCGTCAAGTGCGTTTTTGAACTGCTCAATTGCAAAATCCTCCTGAAAGGTCAAACCACAGTCCAGGTAATCTCGGCGAACCAACTTCCTTATTGCCAGTCCGAGCTCGGCCACAGTCTCTCCTATGCGTCTCTTCCGTGACGTCAGCTCTGCACGATGGCGTGTACGTTGTCTTTCTGTCCCGAAACGACGATGTAGTGCTTTCACCAACTCCTTGTATTTGGACTGACGCTTTTGGCAAAGAACAAGCCCCTTCAAGCGCCTGCCCTTTTAGTGCCACCAGTAAGAAGTCAGCCATCTGTTGGTCGCTCCATTCATTAATTTGTCCCACTCTCTCAAAGTGGACAATATAGTCCTCGATGCAGAAGGAACCATCAAACTCTCGAGCCTTCACCCGTGTGGTCAGCTTGGTGTTTGCCACACTCACAGGACGGCGGGCCACACGGACAACAGGGCTACCGCCTTCGGCGGTTTCCGCGTGTTCCTCTGTGGCCTCTGCTTCCACGGAACGGGGCTCACAACCAGCGCTTACCACGGGGAGAAGGGATGGGGATTTGTGGTACTTCATACCTTCGCGTGCTCATCGTTGCTGTCTGACGACTCGCTGCACACCACCCTCCACTGTGCTCTTAAGTCGTCTTCAACCCGCTGATGCCTCGAATGTTTACCACTGGCACCCGGCACCGATCCTCTTGTCTCCTGGGACATATTCCTGGGAGGGGTCGGTGTCACCAAATCATCCCATATGGTTTTGTTTCCTCTGCGTCGGGACACACTCGTTCTGTCCCCCAGCGACCGCTGCATCCGTTCAATGCTCATATAGATGTCATTGATTTCGTCCTCGAGACTCTTCCTCGATGCTATGTAACTTGCCATTTCCTTTTTTTTAATACCAGTCCAGAAATCCGAGCGCTGCCACCATTTGTAGCGAACGGCTATGGGTACTTCTCTCCTATTCGTCGCAACCGCCAACAAAAGGAAACATGAGACTGGATTTACAGAAGGAAACCTGCTTTATTTTCAACTTCGGTCCTTATTGTCTGAAACTTTCAACACAACTCATCAAAACAACAAAGAAATCGCTTGGGTCGCAGCCAGCATTTTTCCCGCTGGCGCGAAGTGAACAAAGAACAGTCTATATATAGTCCCTGGTCGTTTCCGGTCCAATCTCCGGAGTAAAAAGTTCTCACACCGGCGGTGGCAACCGGCGGTTTCCAAAGTGTCCATTACAATACATATCATCAGACTGTTGTTCTTGACAAGGCACCTTCAAGAATCTGAAATGAATATATAAGTACATGTAAGAAAGTATACCATAAGTGTACTACATACAGCCTAAGTCATCAGATTCTTAATGTGTGCATTCACTATGAGCGTGGTAATAAGTTTTACGCGTCCATGTCTTCTGATGATACCAATGGTATCTATACAGCTACTCAATTGTTTTACGCGTCCATGTCTTCTGATGATACCAATGGTATCTCTACAGCTACTCAATTGTTTTACGCGTCCATGTCTTCTGATGATACCAATGGTATCTCTACAGCTACTCAATTGCATTAATTTTATTCTCCATAGCGCATTTCACATACATGTGTAATGTCACAATAAGATAAGTTACATTATTTCCCCTGGTCACTGGGCCAATATCATTCCTGTAATCATTTTCAGCTCCCTAAGGTGCAATATTTCTTGGTGTTACAGGGCTAATTAAACAAAATAACCATCTCTTCCCTCTCAGGTACCCATTTATACTTCTTGGTGAAGAGAAGCAAGTACTATCAAGTGTCTTGCTCAAGGACACAAGTACCACATTCAGGATGCAAACACATTGTAATGACTCAGTCATCAGAACACAAGTCTGATACACTAAACAACTGGACCATAGAACATTAACACATTGTAATGAGTCAGTCATCAGAACACAAGTCTGATACACTAGACAACTGGACCATAGAACATTAACACATTGTAATGACTCAGTCATCAGAACACAAGTCTGATACACTAGACAACTCCACCATAGAACATTAACACATTGTAATGACTCAGTCATCAGAACACAAGTCTGATACACTAGACAACTGGACCATAGAACATTAACACATTGTAATGACTCAGTCATCAGAACACAAGTCTGATACACTAGACAACTCCACCATAGAACATTAACACATTGTATTGACTCAGTCGCCAGAACACAAGTCTGATACACTAGACAACTGGACCATAGAACATTAACACATTGTAATGACTCAGTCATCAGAACACAAGTCCGATACACTAGACAACTGGACCATAGAACATTAACACATTGTAATGACTCAATCATCAGAACACAAGTCTGATACACTAGACAACTGGACCATAGAACATTAACACATTGTAATGACTCAGTCATCAGAACACAAGTCTGATACACTAGACAACTGGACCATAGAACATTAACACATTGTAATGACTCAGTCATCAGGACACAAGTCTGATACACTAGACAACTCAACCAAAGAACATTAACAGATATATTTGTGTGTCTGCAATGAGATGTATTTGTTTCTTGTCGTACCTCTTGTTACTCATTATTGTAAATTTTGCACCAAAATCTGCCCAAATTTAATTTATTATTCTTGCCTATTAAAGTATGAAAAATAAATACAATTGGATTTTTTTATGCATGGAATGAGAGTTGTTCTTTGAAACCATGCATTCAAATTACTCCTAACCATAGTGCATCATATACTACTTGCCCCAAAACTCACAAAAAAGCATTAAAATTACCCAGAAATTTGGTATTCAAAATGGCCGCCATTTTCAATGGGGGTATAATAGGAAAATTTTTAACCCCAAAAAATACTTCCCAAATCATCTGCATTCAAATGGTATATAACTTACTCAGACATCTAGACAGATTTCAATAAATATTTTTGCAAGATTTACACTTAGTCAAAAAAAACACTAAAAACAGTGCCAAGTTTAAAGGGTTAAGGCTGGGTCGGATCGTACCGGATACCCAACCAAAACTGTCATTACCCGGTTCCATTTTTCGGTTCTAATTACCTGTAAATGACTTTTTAAAATTCCGACTGAACATTTAAAGCCACACAAATGGAAGTCAAATTTTTGGCACAAAATGAAAATAACTCTGAGAAGGCTTTAGATGTAACATTTGCCAACATTTGCATCAGTACCTATATAGTTTGTGTTGAGTTGACTGCTGTCATGGCACTATCATCAGTTGGATGTTGTGCCCATTTGTTTCGTGCAAGTGTGGATTAAATACATTTTTTTTATATGTGTAGGGAATGGGGATGCTACGAGTTGTATTTAAAACAGAGTCAGGAAATTATTACATTCCTTGTGACTTTAATAAAATAAGAGAAACTTGTGTTCATATTGGTTATTTTATACATTTGGGAGTATTTATGTGTTTTAACTAAATTGTTTACGGGTACCCAGGTATCTGAAGATTTCCAATTTCGGATATCCGTTTTCCGAAATAACCGAAAACACGCAGCAATGGTATCAAAATCCTAATTGGATATTCCATCTGACATTTTGTCTTTTGTCAGTGATCCATTTCCACTTTAGAAGCATTCAAACAAATCTGAATAAATGTCCACTATTTCCTCTTTAATGACTTAACAAAATAACCTTAAAACTTTCAAAGGTTTGTTTCTATACACGATGTACAATAGAAATGTACAATGTATATGTAGACAGCAATTGTTTCTATACACGATGTACATGTACAATGGACATGTATACATGTACAATGGACATGTATACATGTACAATGGACATGTATACATGTACAATGGTTTGTTTCTTTACATCTCTTGATTCTTATAAAGTATGGATGCTTAGACATTGAACCAATGGTGTACATACAGTTATATCTCTTGATTCTTATAAAGTATGGACGCTTAGACATTGAACCAATGGTGTACACATCTCTTGATTCTTATAAAGTATGGACGCTTAGACAATGAACCAATGGTGTACACATCTCTTGATTCTTATAAAGTATGGACGCTTAGACATTGAACCAATGGTGTACACATCTCTTGATTCTTATAAAGTATGGACGCTTAGACATTGAACCAATGGTGTACACATCTCTTGATTCTTATAAAGTATGGACGCTTAGACAATGAACCAATGGTGTACACATCTCTTGATTCTTATAAAGTATGGACGCTTAGACAATGAACCAATGGTGTACACATCTCTTGATTCTTATAAAGTATGGACGCTTAGACAATGAACCAATGGTGTACACATCTCTTGATTCTTATAAAGTATGCACGCTTAGACATTGAACCAATGGTGTACACATCTCTTGATTCTTATAAAGTATGCACGCTTAGACATTGAACCAATGGTGTACACATCTCTTGATTCTTATAAAGTATGGACGCTTAGACATTGAACCAATGGTGTACACATCTCTTGATTCTTATAAAGTATGGACGCTTAGACATTGAACCAATGGTGTACACATCTCTTGATTCTTATAAAGTATGGACGCTTAGACATTGAACCAATGGTGTACACATCTCTTGATTCTTATAAAGTATGGACGCTTAGACAATGAACCAATGGTGTACACATCTCTTGATTCTTATAAAGTATGGACGCTTAGACAATGAACCAATGGTGTACACATCTCTTGATTCTTATAAAGTATGGACGCTTAGACAATGAACCAATGGTGTACACATCTCTTGATTCTTATAAAGTATGCACGCTTAGACATTGAACCAATGGTGTACACATCTCTTGATTCTTATAAAGTATGCACGCTTAGACATTGAACCAATGGTGTACACATCTCTTGATTCTTATAAAGTATGGACGCTTAGACATTGAACCAATGGTGTACATCTCTTGATTCTTATAAAGTATGGACGCTTAGACATTGAACCAATGGTGTACACATCTCTTGATTCTTATAAAGTATGGACGCTTAGACATTGAACCAATGGTGTACACATCTCTTGATTCTTATAAAGTATGGACGCTTAGACATTGAACCAATGGTGTACACATCTCTTGATTCTTATAAAGTATGGACGCTTAGACATTGAACCAATGGTGTACACATCTCTTGATTCTTATAAAGTATGGACGCTTAGACATTGAACCAATGGTGTACACATCTCTTGATTCTTATAAAGTATGGACGCTTAGACATTGAACCAATGGTGTACACATCTCTTGATTCTTATAAAGTATGGACGCTTAGACATTGAACCAATGGTGTACACATCTCTTGATTCTTATAAAGTATGGACGCTTAGACATTGAACCAATGGTGTACACATCTCTTGATTCTTATAAAGTATGGATGCTTAGACATTGAACCAATGGTGTACACATCTCTTGATTCTTATAAAGTATGGATGCTTAGACATTGAACCAATGGTGTACACATCTCTTGATTCTTATAAAGTATGGATGCTTAGACATTGAACCAATGGTGTACACATCTCTTGATTCTTATAAAAGTATGCATGCTTAGACATTGACCCAATGGTGTACACATCTCTTGATTCTTATAACGTATGGATGCTAGACATTGAACCAATGGTGTACACATCTCTTGATTCTTATAAAGTATGGATGCTTAGACATTGAACCAATGGTGTACACATCTCTTGATTCTTATAAAGTATGCATGCTTAGACATTGAACCAATGGTGTACACATCTCTTGATTCTTATAAAGTATGCATGCTTAGACATTGAACCAATGGTGTACACATCTCTTGATTCTTATAAAGTATGCATGCTTAGACATTGAACCAATGGTGTACACATCTCTTGATTCTTATAAAGTATGCATGCTTAGACATTGAACCAATGGTGTACATCTCTTGATTCTTATAAAGTATGCATGCTTAGACATTGAACCAATGGTGTACACATCTCTTGATTCTTATAAAGTATGGATGCTTAGACATTGAACCAATGGTGTACACATCTCTTGATTCTTATAAAGTATGGATGCTTAGACATAGAACCAATGGAGTACACATCTCTTGATTCTTATAAAGTATGGATGCTTAGACATTGAACCAATGGTGTACACATCTCTTGATTCTTATAAAGTATGGATGCTTAGACATTGAACCAATGGTGTACACATCTCTTGATTCTTATAATTAAAGTATGGATGCTTAGACATTGAACCAATGGTGTACACATCTCTTGATTCTTATAAAGTATGGATGCTTAGACATTGAACCAATGGTGTACACATCTCTTGATTCTTATAAAGTATGGATGCTTAGACATTGAACCAATGGTGTACACATCTCTTGATTCTTATAAAGTATGGATGCTTAGACATTGAACCAATGGTGTACATATCTCTTGATTCTTATAAAGTATGGATGCTTAGACATTGAACCAATGGTGTACACATCTCTTGATTCTCATAAAGTATGGATGCTTAGCCATTGAACCAATGGTGTACATATCTCTTGATTCTCATAAAGTATGGATGCTTAGACATTGAACCAATGGTGTACATATCTCTTGATTCTTATAAAGTATGGATGCTTAGACATTGAACCAATGGTGTACATATCTCTTGATTCTTATAAAGTATGGATGCTTAGACATTGAACCAATGGTGTACATATCTCTTGATTCTTATAAAGTATGGATGCTTAGACATTGAACCAATGGTGTACATATCTCTTGATTCTTATAAAGTATGGATGCTTAGACATTGAACCAATGGTGTACACATCTCTTTAACTTTTACAACTACATGTAGATGATGTACATGTATACATATACAGGTATACATGTACAATGTACAACGTACATAGGCAGCAATTATTGTGACTGTTCCCAAAGTCCTCAAGCAACATTCCTCTAATGAAAGTCATCACATTCAAATTGAAATTGAAAGCTCCAGTTGAGCCTCATGTACATTTATATCTTGATACAGTATGAGAATCTAATTGAGACAGGCCTTCTTGTTTCACCTTGGTCAAAACTGATATACATGTAACACCACTGTCTGATGTTATACATGTAACACCACCACTGTCTGATGTTATACATGTAACACCACCACTGTCTGATGTTATACATGTAACACCACCACTGTCTGATGTTATACATGTAACACCACCACTGTCTGATGTTATACATGTAACACCACCACTGTCTGATGTTATACATGTAACACCACCACTGTCTGATGATATACATGTAACACCACCACTGTCTGATGTTATACATGTAAAACCACCATTGTCTGATGTTATACATGTAACACCACCACTGTCTGATGTTACACATGTAACACCACCACTGTCTGATGTTATACATGTAAAACCACCATTGTCTGATGTTATACATGTAACACCACCACTGTCTGATGTTACACATGTAACACCACCACTGTCTGATGTTATACATGTAACACCACCACTGTCTGATGTTATACATGTAACACCACCACTGTCTGATGTTATACATGTAACACCACCACTGTCTGATGTTATACATGTAACACCACCACTGTCTGATGTTACACATGTAACACCACCACTGTCTGATGTTATACATGTAAAACCACCATTGTCTGATGTTATACATGTAACACCACCACTGTCTGATGTTACACATGTAAAACCACCATTGTCTGATGTTATACATGTAACACCACCACTGTCTGATGTTACACATGTAACACCACCACTGTCTGATGTTACACATGTAACACCACCACTGTCTGATGTTATACATGTAACACCACCACTGTCTGATGTTATACATGTAAAACCACCACTGTCTGATGTTATACATGTAACACCACCACTGTCTGATGTTCAACGTCCAATATGTGCAATATACTTACTCTGCTGCTTTCTACATCTCTAGTCGAGTCAAACAGATCCACAATCTCCTCATTATGTAACTTTTTAGTAAAATAAAGAAAAAACAAACAACATTAAAAGTGTTCATCCATTTGCCAGGGTCCTATTTCATGGTGATGCTAAACACAGAATTCCACGCTAACAATCACCATTTTCTTTTACAGTAGTGTAGATCTTCTAGTACTATCTGTGTAAGCAGTCAATCCTTTGTTACACAAAGTACACAAGCGCACAAGCCAAGCACAAATTCCTTTATAATCTGTGAAATACACCATACATAAGAAGATCATTTACTACATATGTGACCCGCTCTGTGAAAATGAGTCACAAGACGCAAATTTGACAAATATACATTTCTATGTAGCTGGAAAGAGTACATCATCGGCTTTAATTTGGTATATGTTACAGGTGTGTGGCATATTGCATTATGGAGATGTGGCATTTGTAATAATCAATAATGTGTATAATTAACACAATTTATTGTTAGGAAAACAAGCATTCAAATGTAAACGCACGGTGCGACATGTGACTCATTTTCACAGAGCGGGTCACATATAGTAACAGCTGATTTTCCACTGACAGTAATCAGCAGTAATGGGATACAGGAGACAATTTCACAGAGCTGCTAAGTATATAACATTGCTAAGCGTTAATATCTGCTTAGCAGGCTGGGTTGGTTACCAGTACACTTTTCATATAAAATGTACAGACCTTGGCCGGTTGTCTGTTTCAAATTGCTAAGCGTTAATATCTGCTTAGCAGGCTGGGTTGGTTACCAGTACACTTTTCATATAAAATGTACAGACCTTGGCCGGTTGTCTGTTTCAAATTGCTAAGCGTTAATATCTGCTTAGCAGGCTGGGTTGGTTACCAGTACACTTTTCATATAAAATGTACAGACCTTGGCCGGTTGTCTGTTTCAAATTGCTAAGCGTTAATATCTGCTTAGCAGGCTGGGTTGGTTACCAGTACACTTTTCATATAAAATGTACAGACCTTGGCTGGTTGTCTGTTTCAAATTGCTAAGCGTTAATATCTGCATAGCAGGCTGGGTTGGTTACCAGTACACTTTTCATATAAAATGTACAGACCTTGGCTGGTTGTCTGTTTCAAATTGCTAAGCGTTAATATCTGCTTAGCAGGCTGGGTTGGTTACCAGTACACTTTTCACACAAATGTGCAGCAAAAATATTTGCTTCAGCTCTAATTGTGTCCAGGTCTTGAGTTTTGTTCTTATAAGGACACTGCAGTATTTCCATGATAAAGAGAACTAAGAATATGTTTGTGTGAACAAAGAGGCACCAAGGCTAACACCAGGAGCAACAGAGTGTGAACATAGAGGCACCAAGGCCAACACCAGAAGCAACAGAGGCAACAGAGTGATAAGCTGAAGGTATTGGAAGTCTAAAGTTTACTTTCCACTGTCCGACAACTTAAAGGGCCAATATTGTCTCGATCAACAGGGCATGGAATTGGAGTGCAAAAAGTACTTTAAAACTTTGAAATGTGTAAAAATTATGTTAACATTTTGTCAAAAAAATATTAATGTTTCATTTTCTCAATAATTTTCCACTGCCGACGAAATAAACACCAACGAATTAAGTAGTCTTCGTTCGCTTCTTCCATAAGGAATGTGTCCATTTTGAGGATCAGTATTTCTTTGAAAAATCATTGCAAATGCAAAGCATTCATATCTTTTTATTTCCACAGACAATAGCTCGTTGACGGCATAGAACAATAAAATCACAGATGTTCGTGAAACAAAAATTTAGGTCATGTAAATCCCTTCCTATTTGTATCTAGTAAAATCAGTGGTTAAGCAACTTTGTCCACTTTCACAAGCACTAACTTTCCAGTAAATCATACAATTTCACTGTGATTTTTATTTTTGTAACAAGTATGACTTAGATGAGTTTATGCAACCATATGCCCAGGCTTGATGGAGTTAATCATTTAGTCTATAACTTACTTATAAGTTGACCATGGTTTTGTAAGTTTTCCGAGAAATGCTAAGCCAAAGGTAAGTGCGTCATTTCACGAGTGCGGCGAATTACGTACTTGGACGATACACACAATCAAAAAGCATCAATAAACTTACCGCAATGATTTTTTAATCGCCATGCGGCAAAAAAATTTAAAAATAAAGTCTAGAACAACAAAATTGGCGGCAAATTCTTCAATTTGTTGTTATTATTGGTTTCGGTTAGCTGGTTTACAAATTTCTAAACAGTGCAGTTTTGGTTGGTTAACTGATAACTGATAAGAATCAAGAGAGATGTACAGGAATAACTGTGTAAAATGTCTTACCAGCATGATCTGAGAGCCATCTCAAGCAACCTTCAACTTCATTACATCTCTGAAACTATAAGTAAATAATGAATTGACTTGATATACATGTACGTGTATAACACCAACACCACAGTCATATAGTGTATAGTCATATCTCTATAAGTAAATAATGAATTGACTTGATATACATGTACATGTATAACACCAACACCACAGTCATATAGTGTATAGTCATATCTCTATAAGTAAATAATGAATTGACTTGATATACATGTACGTGTATAACACCAACACCACAGTCATATAGTGTACAGTCATATCTCTATAAGTAAATAATGAATTGACTTGATATACATGTACGTGTATAACACCAACACCACAGTCATATAGTGTATAGTCATATCTCTATAAGTAAATAATGAATTGACTTGATATACATGTACGTGTATAACACCAACACCACAGTCATATAGTGTATAGTCATATCTCTGTAAGTAAATAATGAATTGACTTGATATACATGTACATGTATAACACCAACACCACAGTCATATAGTGTATAGTCATATCTCTATAAGTAAATAATGAATTGACTTGATATACGTGTACATGTATAACACCAACACCACAGTCATATAGTGTATAGTCATATCTCTATAAGTAAATAATGAATTGACTTGATATACATGTACATGTATAACACCAACACCACAGTCATATAGTGTATAGTCATATCTCTATAAGTAAATAATGAATTGACTTGATATACATGTATAACACCAACACCACAGTCATATAGTGTATAGTCATATCTCTATAAGTAAATAATGAATTGACTTGATATACATGTACATGTATAACACCAACACCACAGTCATATAGTGTATAGTCATATCTCTAAGTAAATAATGAATTGACTTGATATACATGTACATGTATAACACCAACACCACAGTCATATAGTGTATAGTCATATCTCTAAGTAAATAATGAATTGACTTGATATACATGTACATGTATAACACCAACACCACAGTCATATAGTGTATAGTCATATCTCTATAAGTAAATAATGAATTGACTTGATATACATGTACATGTATAACACCAACACCACAGTCATATAGTGTATAGTCATATCTCTATAAGTAAATAATGAGTTGACTTGATATACATGTACATGTATAACACCAACACCACAGTCATATAGTGTATAGTCATATCTCTATAAGTAAATAATGAATTGACTTGATATACATGTATAACACCAACACCACAGTCATATAGTGTATAGTCATATCTCTATAAGTAAATAATGAATTGACTTGATATACATGTACATGTATAACACCAACACCACAGTCATATAGTGTATAGTCATATCTCTATAAGTAAATAATGAATTGAATTGATTCATGTACATGTATAACACCAACACCACAGTCATATAGTGTATAGTCATATCTCTATAAGTAAATAATGAATTGACTTGATATACGTGTACATGTATAACACCAACACCACAGTCATATAGTGTATAGTCATATCTCTATAAGTAAATAATGAATTGACTTGATATACATGTACATGTATAACACCAACACCACAGTCATATAGTGTAGTCATATCTCTATAAGTAAATAATGAATTGACTTGATATACATGTACATGTATAACACCAACACCACAGTCATATAGTGTATAGTCATATCTCTATAAGTAAATAATGAATTGACTTGATATACATGTACATGTATAACACCAACACCACAGTCATATAGTGTATAGTCATATCTCTATAAGTAAATAATGAATTGACTTGATATACGTGTACATGTATAACACCAACACCACAGTCATATAGTGTATAGTCATATCTCTATAAGTAAATAATGAATTGACTTGATATACATGTACAACACCAACACCACAGTCATATAGTGTATAGTCATATCTCTAAGTAAATAATGAATTGACTTGATATACATGTACATGTATAACACCAACACCACAGTCATATAGTGTATAGTCCATACATAATGTACATGTATAACACCAACACCACAGTCATATATATAGTCTATAAGTAAATAATGAATTGACTTGATACATGTATAGTCATAGTCATATATGAAACACCAACACCCACAGTCATATAGTGTATAGTCATATCTCTATAAGTAAATAATGAATTGACTTGATATACATGTACATGTATAACACCAACACCACAGTCATATAGTGTATAGTCATATCTCTATAAGTAAATAATGAATTGACTTGATACATGTACATGTATAACACCAACACCACAGTCATATAGTGTATAGTCATATCTCTATAAGTAAATAATGAATTGACTTGATATACATGTACATAACACCAACACCACAGTCATATAGTGTATAGTCATATCTCTATAAGTAAATAATGAATTGACTTGATATACATGTACATGTATAACACCAACACCACAGTCATATAGTGTATAGTCATATCTCTATAAGTAAATAATGAATTGACTTGATATGCATGTACATGTATAACACCAACACCACAGTCATATAGTGTATAGTCACATCTCTATAAGTAAATAATGAATTGACTTGATATACATGTACATGTATAACACCAACACCACAGTCATATAGTGTATAGTCATATCTCTATAAGTAAATAATGAATTGACTTGATATACAATGTACAACACCCCACCACAGTCATATAGTGTATAGTCATATCTCTATAAGTTAATAATGGGTGATTATTATGTATAACACCAACGCCACAGTCATATAGTGTATAGTCATATCTCTATAAGTAAATAATGAATTGACTTGATATACATGTACATGTATAACACCAACACCACAGTCATATAGTGTATAGTCATATCTCTATAAGTAAATAATGAATTGACTTGATATAACACCAACACCACAGTCATATAGTGTATAGTCATATCTCTATAAGTAAATAATGAATTGACTTGATATACATGTACATGTATAACACCAACACCACAGTCATATAGTGTATAGTCATATCTCTATAAGTAAATAATGAATTGACTTGATATACATGTACATGTATAACACCAACACCACAGTCATATAGTGTATAGTCATATCTCTATAAGTAAATAATGAATTGACTTGATATACATGTACTGTACACCAACACCACAGTCATATAGTGTATAGTCATATCTCTATAAGTAAATAATGAATTGACTTGATATACATGTACTGTACATGTATAACACCAACACCACAGTCACATAGTGTATAGTCATATCTCTATAAGTAAATAATGAATTGACTTGATATACATGTACATGTATAACACCAACACCACAGTCATATAGTGTATAGTCATATCTCTATAAGTAAATAATGAATTGACTTGATATACATGTACTGTACATGTATAACACCAACACCACAGTCACATAGTGTATAGTCATATCTCTATAAGTAAATAATGAATTGACTTGATATACATGTACTGTACATGTATAACACCAACACCACAGTCACATAGTGTATAGTCATATCTCTATAAGTAAATAATGAATTGACTTGATATACATGTACATGTATAACACCAACACCACAGTCATATAGTGTATAGTCATATCTCTATAAGTAAATAATGAATTGACTTGATATACATGTACTGTACATGTATAACACCAACACCACAGTCACATAGTGTATAGTCATATCTCTATAAGTAAAATGAATTGACTTGATATACATGTACTGTATGTATAACACCAACACCACAGTCATATAGTATAGTCATATCTCTATAAGTAATAATAAATTGACTTGATATACATGTACATGTATAACACCAACACCACAGTCATACAGTGTATAGTCATATCTCTATAAGTAAATAATGAATTGACTTGATATACATGTATAACACCAACACCACAGTCATATAGTGTATAAAGTCACATCTCTATGGTAAATAATGAATTGACTTGATATACATGCATATTTAACACCACAGTCATATAGTGTATAGTCATCTCTATAAGTAAATAATAAATTGACTTGATATACATGTACGTGTATAACACCAACACCACAGTCATACAGTGTATAGTCATATCTCTATAAGTAAATAATGAATTGACTTGATATACGTATGTACGTGTATAACACCAACACCACAGTCATATAGTATAGCCTTTCTCTATAAGAATTGGACTTGATATATGTACATGTAAAACTACAGTCATATAGTGTATAGTCATATCTCTATAAGTAAATAATGAATTGACTTGATATACATGTACATGTATAACACCAACACCACAGTCATATAGTGTATAGTCACATCTCTATAAGTAAATAATGAATTGACTTGATATACATGTACATGTATAACACCAACACCACAGTCATATAGTGTATAGTCATATCTCTATAAGTAAATAATGAATTGACTTGATATACATGTACATGTATAACACCAACACCACAGTCATAATAGTGTATAGTCATATCTCTATAAGTAAATAATGAATTGACTTGATATACATGTACATGTATAACATAACACCACAGTCATATAGTGTATAGTCATATCTCTAAAAGTAAATAATGAATTGACTTGATATACATGTACATGTAAAACACCAAACACCACAGTCATATAGTGTATAGTCAAAATTCTATAAGTAAATAATGAATTGACTTGATATACATGTACATGTATAACACCAACACCACAGTCATATAGTGTATAGTCATATCTCTATAAGTAAATAATGAATTGACTTGATATACATGTACATGTATAACACCAACACCACAGTCATATAGTGTATAGTCATATCTCTATAAGTAAATAATGAATTGACTTGATATACATGTACATGTATAACACCAACACCACAGTCATATAGTGTATAGTCATACATGTATCTCTATAAGTAAATAATGAATTGACTTGATATACATGTACATGTACTTGTATAACACCAACACCACAGTCATATAGTGTATAGTCATATCTCTATAAGTAAATAATGAATTGACTTGATATACATGTACGTGTATAACACCAACGCCACAGTCATATAGTGTATAGTCATATCTCTATAAGTAAATAATGAATTGACTTGATATACATGTACATGTATAACACCAACACCACAGTCATATAGTGTATAGTCATACATGTATCTCTATAAGTAAATAATGAATTGACTTGATATACATGTACATGTACTTGTATAACACCAACACCACAGTCATATAGTGTATAGTCATATCTCTATAAGTAAATAATGAATTGACTTGATATACATGTACGTGTATAACACCAACACCACAGTCATATAGTGTATAGTCATATCTCTATAAGTAAATAATGAATTGACTTGATATACATGTACATGTATAACACCAACACCACAGTCATATAGTGTATAGTCATATCTCTATAAGTAAATAATGAATTGACTTGATATACATGTACATGTATAACACCAACACCACAGTCATATAGTGTATAGTCATACATGTATCTCTATAAGTAAATAATGAATTGACTGATATACATGTACATGTACATGTATAACACCAACACCACAGTCATATAGTGTATAGTCATATCTCTATAAGTAAATAATGAATTGACTTGATATACATGTACATGTATAACACCAACGCCACAGTCATATAGTGTATAGTCATATCTCTATAAGTAAATAATGAATTGACTTGATATACATGTACATGTATAACACCAACACCACAGTCATATAGTGTATAGTCACATCTCTATAAGTAAATAATGAATTGACTTGATATACATGTACCTGTATAACACCAACACCACAGTCATATAGTGTATAGTCATATCTCTATAAGTAAATAATGAATTGACTTGATATACATGTACATGCTTATAACACCAACACCACAGTCATATAGTGTATAGTCATATCTCTATAAGTAAATAATGAATTGACTTGATATACATGTACATGTATAACATAACACCACAGTCATAGTGTATAGTCATATCTCTATAAGTAAATAATGAATTGACTTGATATACATGTATGTATAAACACCAACACCAGTCATATAGTGTATAGTCATATCTCTATAAGTAAATAATAATAGATTGACGATATACGTATAGACTTGTATAACACCAACACCACAGTCATATAGTGTGTAGTCATGTCTCTATAGTAAATAATGAATTGACTTGATATACATGTACATGTAACACCAACACCACAGTCATATAGTGTAGTCATATCTCTATAAGTAAATAATGAATTGACTTGATATACATGTACGTGTATAACACCAACACCACAGTCATATAGTGTATAGTCATATCTCTATAAGTAAATAATGAATTGACTTGATATACATGTACATGTATAACATAACACCACAGTCATATAGTGTATAGTCATGTATCTCTATAAGTAAATAATGAATTGACTTGATATACGTGTACATGTATAACACCAACACCACAGTCATATAGTGTATAGTCATATCTCTATAAGTAAATAATGAATTGACTTGATATACATGTACGTGTATAACACCAACACCACAGTCATATAGTGTATAGTCACATCTCTATAAGTAAATAATGAATTGACTTGATATACATGTACATGTATAACACCAACACCACAGTCATATAGTGTATAGTCATATCTCTATAAGTAAATAATGAATTCACTTGATATACATGTATAACACCAACACCACAGTCATATAGTGTATAGTCATATCTCTATAAGTAAATAATGAATTGACTTGATATACATGTACGTGTATAACACCAACACCACAGTCATATAGTGTATAGTCATATCTCTATAAGTAAATAATGAATTGTCTTGATATATATGCGTGTATAACACCAACACCACAGTCATATAGTGTATAGTCATATCTCTATAAGTAAATAATGAATTGACTTGATATACATGTACATGTATAACACCAACACCACAGTCATATAGTGTATAGTCATATCTCTACTTAATATTGACTTTCTGTAGCATATAAACCACAGGCTTAAGGTATAGTCATATCATCATGATCAACAGGGCATGGAATCAGGTGATAGTTTTAGATCAACAGGGCATGGAATCAGAGTGATAGTTATAGATCAACAGAGCATGGAATCAGGTGATAGTTATAGATCAACATACTGGAATCAACTGATAGTTATAATCAACAGGGTATGGAATCAGGTGATAGTTATAGATCAACAGAGCATGGAATCAGAGTGATAGTTATAGATCAACAGAGCATGGAATCAGGTGATGTTTTAGATCAACAGAGCATGGAATCAGAGTGATAGTTTTAGATCAACAGGGCATAGAATCAGAGTGATAGTTATAGATCAACAGGGGCATAGAATCAGGTGATAGTTTAGATCAACAGAGCATGGAATCAAGTGATAGTTTTAGATCAACAGAGCATGGAATCAGAGTGATAGTTATAGATCAACAGGGCATGGAATCAGAGTGATAGTTTTAGATCAACAGGGCATGGAATCAGAGTGATAGTTTTAGATCAACAGAGCATGGAATCAGAGTGATAGTTTTAGATCAACAGAGCATGGAATCAGAGTGATAGTTATAGATCAACAGGGCATGGAATCAGAGTGATAGTTTTAGATCAACAGGGCATGGAATCAGAGTGATAGTTTTAGATCAACAGGGCATGGAATCAGAGTGATAGTTATAGATCAACAGAGCATGGAATCAGAGTGATAGTTATAGATCAACAGAGCATGGAATCAGAGTGATAGTTTAGATCAACAGGGCATGGAATCAGAGTGATAGTTTTAGATCAACAGGGCATGGAATCAGGTGATAGTTTAGATCAACAGGGCATGGAATCAGAGTGATAGTTATAGATCAACAGAGATGGAATCAGGATAGTTGTATAGATCAACAGGGCATGGAATCAGAGTGATAGTTTTAGATCAACAGGGCATGGAATCAGAGTGATAGTTTGATCAACAGGGCATGGAATCAGAGTGATAGAGAATCAACAGGGCATGGAATCAATAGTTTTAGATCAACGAGGCATGGAATCAGAGTGATAGTTTAGATCAACAGGGCATGGAATCAGAGTGATAGTTTTAGATCAACAGGGCATGGAATCAGGTGATAGTTATAGATCAACAGGCATGGAATCAGAGTGATGTTTCTGGATCAACAAGGCATGGAATCAGAGTGATAGTTTTAGACCAACAGGGCATGGAATCAGAGTGACAGTTTTAGATCAACAGGGCATGGAATCAGAGTGATAGTTATAGATCAACAGGGAATCAGGTGATGGTTTTAGATCAACAGGGGCATGGAATCAGGTAGTAGTTTTAGATCAACAGGGCATGGAATCAGGTGATAGCTTTTAAGATCAACAGGGCATGGAATCAGGTGATGGTTTAGATCAACAGGGCATGGAATCAGGTGATAGTTTTAGATCAACAGGGCATGGAATCAGAGTGATAGTTATGATCAACAGGCATGGAATCAGAGTGATATTTTAGATCAACAGGGCATGGAATCAGAGTGATAGTTTTAGATCAACAGGGCATGGAATCAGGTGATAGTTTTAGATCAACAGGGCATGGAATCAGGTGATAGTTATAGATCAACAGAGCATGGAATCAGAGTGATAGTTTTAGATCAACAGGGGCATGGAATCAGAGTGATAGTTTTTAGATCAACAGGGCATGGAATCAGAGATAGTTTTAGATCAACAGGGCATGGAATCAGGTGATAGTTTTAGATCAACAGGGCATGGAATCAGGTGATAGTTTTAGATCAACAGGGCAGCGGAATCAGAGTGATAGTTTTATCAACAGGGCATGGAATATAGTTTTGACCAACAGGGAACCATGGGTTTGATCAACAGAAGTGATAACAGGGAGGTTTAGATCAACAGGGCATGGAATCAGAGTGATAGTTTTAGATCAACAGGCTGGAATCAGAGTGATAGTTATAGATCAACAGAGCATGGAATCAGAGTGATTTAGATCAACAGAGCATGGAATCAGAGTGATAGTTTTAGATCAACAGGGCATGAATCAGGTGTTTTAGATCAATAGGGGTGGAACCTGGAGTGAGAGCGAGATCAACAGGGCATGGAATCAAGGTGATAGTTTTAGATCAACAGGGCATGGAATCAGAGTGATAGCAGGATCAACAGGGCATGGAATCAGGTGATAGTTATGATCAACAGGGCATGGTCAGGTAGTTTTAGATCAACAGGCATGGAATCAGGTGATAGTTATAGATCAACAGGGCATGGAATCAGAGTGATAGTTATAGATCAACAGAGCATGGAATCAGGTGATAGCAGAAAAACAGGCATGGAATCAGAGTCATAGTTTAGATCAACCAGGCATGGAATCAGGTGATAGTTTTTAATTGGAATCAGTGATATTGTAGATCAACAGAGCATGGAATCAGAGTGATAGTTATAGATCAACAGAGCATGGAATCAGAGTGATAGTTATAGATCAACAGAGCATGGAATCAGAGTGATAGTTATAGATCAACAGAGCATGGAATCAGAGTGATAGTTTTAGATTATGTCAATGACTGAAAATAATACCCCACAAAATAAGGCCATATTACCGTTGCTGCTGCATAAATGAGCCAGTAATTTTCAGTCACTGTAAATCTTGAAACTAGGACACCGATTCCATGCCCTGTTAGTCTCTTTCTGATCGTGATGATATTGTCCTTTAAAGGAAACATCTATTCCATCAAAAGAAAGAAGCATCAGAGCCAAGGCTGACTGAAACTCACCTGATAGAACAAAGGAGGAAAGGCATTGTGTCTCTGAGGGACTGAAACTCACCTGACAGAACAAAGGAGGAAAGGCATTGTGTCTCTGAGGGACTGAAACTCACCTGACAGAACAAAGGAGGAAAGGCATTGTCTGAGGGACTGAAACTCACCTGACAGAACAAGGAGGAAAGGCATTGTCTCTGAGGACTGAAACTCACCTGACAGAACAAAGGAGGAAAAGGCATTGTGTCTCTGAGGGACTGAACTCACCTGACAGAACAAAGGAGGAAAGACTTATTGTGTTTCTGAGGGACTGAAACTCACCTGACAGACAAAGGAGGAAAGGCATTTGTGTGTCTCTGAGGGTTCAGGAAATCAAAGTTCATTCCTAAATCAGACGATAATTATTAACAGTATTGCCTAGCTCCAATTCACAACTGGAATCTTAAATGTGTTTCATCACCTATTAGTTAGTGATGAAATAACAAAAATATTTAATATGACCATTAAGTTTTCACAAGTTTTATGGGGTGGGGTTGGTTTGCATGATGAGTTAAAATCCTCAATTCCCACAGGTGTATGCCTATCAATACAAGATGTGAAAGCCTCACTCTTCAAAATTGAAACCTCCTGTCCCCACAGGTGGAAGTGTTCTGTCCCCAAGGAAAAAGACCCAATCCCAAATTTCAATCCCAAAATACCAAGCCTCCTTCCTAGATGAGACCCAGCCTATATGTACATATCCATATGGTGAAAGTTTCTATCTGGAAGTGACAGAACTTCCATCATGGTGGTAAGCAGGAGCTGAAAGCCCATCTCAGAGGTGTAAGCCTCCTTCCCTAGATGAGATGCCTATCAGGTGTATATCCCGATAGATGATGAAAGCCTCTATTCTGGAAGTGACAGACTCCCATCATGGTGGTGAAAGCAGAGCTGCTGAAGCTTCCATCTCAGAGGTGTAAGCCTCTCCTTCCTAGATGAACAGTTTATATGTATATCCTGATGGTGAAAGCCTCTATTCCTGGAAAGGACGAGACCTCATCCTTGGTAGGTAAAGCAGAGCTGAAAGCTTCCATCTCAGAGGTGTGTACTCTCCCAGATGAAGGACCCAGCCTATATGCTATATCCCTGACAGAAAGCCTCTATTCTGGAAGTGACAGACTCCATCATGGCGGTAAAGAAAGCAGAGCAGAAAGCTTCCATCTCAGAGGTGTGGCCTCCTTCCTAGATGAGACAGCCTATAGTGGGATATATCCCTGATGGTGAAAGTTCTATTCTGGAAGTGACAGACTCCATCATGGTGGTAAAGCAGAGCTAAAAGCTTCCATCTCAGAGGTGTAAGCCTCCTTCCTAGATACGAGATGAAGCCTGTTATAAGTGTGTATCTGACGAGTGAAAGCCTCTATTCTGGAAGTGACAGACTCCATCATGGTGGTAAAGCAGAGCTGAAAGCTTCCATCTCAGAGGTGTGGCCTCCTTCCTAGATGAGACAAGCCTATATGTATATCCTGATGATGAAAGCCACCTATTCTGGAGTGACAGACTCAGACTCATCAAACAGGTGGTAAGAGCAGAGCTGAAAGCTTCCATCTCCAGGAGGTAAAACCCTATATCCCAGAGATGAAATCATACATTTCAGAGACATATTTTTTCCCAGGAAATGAAAAATCTCCATGCAAAATGTGAAAGCCTCCAATCCCAGAGGGGCAAGACCTCCAATCCCAGAGGGCAAGCCTCAATCCCAGAGAGAGGTGTAAGCCTTCTATCCGCAGAAGATGTAAGCTTCTGTCCGAGAGATGTAAGCCTACATTGCATACCCTGAAGGCAGGGATGTGATTGGGTCTGTGAACAAAAAACCTGAAAATGTGCGAACAAAGCGCTGAAGAAAAGTGCGAGCATGGAGCATGAAGCGCAAAGTTTGTTACAGGTGATGTGAGGTCCAACCGCTTTGGGGCCTGGGAAAATCTGTTTAAGTCTAGATGCTCTGTGGGCAAAATATAAGCCTTCCTGGGGATATCTTTTAGCATTTTTGGGTAATTTTTGTTATTTTTAAATTTTGAATCTCAACTCCCACCCTTTCAGCTCATCCGGGGTTTTGTATATTAAGGATTTTCTATATTGTGTTGTAGATCCATTCCTTTAGAGTGGCTTTACGCCTTATTCTGGACAAATATACACTTAACAACAAACACACCCCAAAAAATAAATAAAAAACTCATTTTGTAATTTGGAAGAATCATCAGTACCAGCTATTAATTTTATTTTGTTTAATCTTTCTAAATAATCTAAAACTAAAAGCTACTGCATGAAAAGGGATCCTCTTCTTTGACCTTTGTATAATTGATGCACAGTTGGCGATCATCACAATGCTAAGGTACATCACCAGATCACTTTTCCAGCATCAGATCATTACATTTAGTCTGTACCGGTCTACTGCTAACCTCATTCTCAATATTGACATTTAGTTTTATTCATTAAAACATCACCAAAGATGTAACATACGTAAGTAAATCTCGACACGCAAAACTCAATATGAGATAATTTAGTATATTCTATCCCCGATTTTCTCAACAGGATTCAATTGATTCACATTAGCGACTTTTGGTGGCCCAAAAAATGAATTTCCGGGAAAAAAAGGAGAAATCACATGCCTGTGATGGCAGGAAAGCCTCCATTCACAACAGAGATTGAAAGCTTCCATTGACAGAGGAGGAAACCTTCATCTCAAATTTCCAGTCAAAACTTACTTTTTAGATTGTGCAGAGTAGCGATATCCCAACAGGTAATCTACCAGAGTCCAAGAATCGGGATGGAATATATCAACGATGCCTTGCATACAAGCTGTGGGCTACATATGCTAACTCACATGGGAGATATAGCATTTATCATCTAGGCAACCTGCACACAGTGTCTCAAATGATAACACATGGAACTTCTCCATACATACAGCTGTGATCAAATAAAAACAAAAGCCTAGGAATTTTAAATCATATGGTTTATTGATTTAAAATCAATATATATTTGAATAACATAATAACCTTTAACGGGACAATATCTCGTCACGATCAGAGTTATTTTAATAGGGCATGGAATCAGCGTCCCAGTTTAAAGATGGAACACAGCTGATCTGAAATTACATTGCTCATTTATATATAGCAGCAGAAGGCACCCTAATCATGGCAGAATTATTATTTTCAGTTACTGAGTTAATCTAACATTAGTAAGTACAATCTCCATGCCCTGCCGATCATGAGACGATACTGTCCCTTTAATATGTACGTGTACATATGCAGAAAACAAAAGGTGAATTCTTGATTTTATTTGAATTAAAGTTTGTTTACCAAGACACTCCCTGATATTGTCTTAGAAATTACAGTAAAAACCAAACAAAACTGGGAGCCAAGAATTATTATGAAGTAAATATAAGTATACATATATGCACACTTATATTAATGTAACATTGTACAAAACAAATCTCTAAATTTAGCCTGATTGTTCCATCAATACACAGACCAGAGGGTCTGTTTTTGTATTAATGTAGTAGCTAATGAAGACATCGCAACCAAGTCAACTGACTGCTTCATGTTGTTAAGACAAATGTGCCCACAGGGCATTTTTGACTGGACTTTACTACGTGTTGTGATCACCCTGAATCAACTGTCTCCGTTCCTCAGTCTTCTACACATTTAAGGCCATGAAAGTCTACTCTCTCCCTTCAGGTATGCATGCATGCACAAACAAATTGTTATCAAGAGCTCTCAGATCAGCCCAAGTTCATAACTGAACTATTAAGCACCATATCACTGGGCAATTTCAGCTCGCAGTTATAAATATATATATATATATATATATATATAAAACACATATACATACACATGCATATACAAAGAAAAAACCAAAAAAATGAAGTGGAATAAAACTATAAATATGCAATGAGAAAACCCACCATACAAAATAACCTACGCTTACTACACATGAAAATTACGCCCAAAATGAAACCCCCCCGCTATTACTGACTGTGAGGTTGTGTAACTAAAATACTAAGGCCTAAGATACAGGCTCTCATAAAAACCCCGTCCACCGTCCATTGTGGTAAATAATGATAAAAATGTTATAAAAAACGACAACAAAATCAAGACAATCAAAATATGCCAATTTAAACCTATTGGACATGAAAATAAGAACCCTGATAAATATCCCCCACCTAACGTAAAATTACTATTAAAATATGTCACAGCCATCGGAACAAAAAGTATGCTTGTATCGGTTTTGGCTACAAGCAGCCGGGGGAGACCCCCTCATCCTACCACTTCGACTAATGACACGCCCAACGAGCTCACCATGCAACGGATGACCGGGGTCGTCCATCACAGAAGCGAAGCACTTACGTTGGAGAGCAGGTGGTGAGTGATAGAATGAATCCAGCGCCGCTGAGGTCATCCCCAATCAAACACTTAGACTTCCTAATTATCCTATTAATTCTCTTCTTATCTTGTTCAGTAGCACTGCCTCCCCAACACAATACAGTAAGTAAAACGCTGAAGGTAATTACTGAACGATAAAACAGTGACAAAATAGTATGATCCAACATGAAATGATTTCAATTTCCTTAAACAATAGAGGCGAGAATTTAACTTCGACATGATAAGATCTATATTATCTGACCAATTGAGTTTATCATTTATAACAACTCTAGTATTTATAAAGAATTGAAGGCCTGTTCCAACTGGGGAGCCTGAAATAACCAATGAGAGTCAGGATCAAATTTGTTAGTTCTGGAAATCAATAACCATTTCTTTTGTTTTGCTAACGTTGAGTTCAAGAAAATTGCCCTTACAATAGTCCACAAACTTATTAATCTCATTAGAATACACTGTAAAGTCATCATTAGTAACCAGTCCAACCATTGCAGGTGTCTCATCCCGGCAAACTTGACAATCGGACATGAATCGGCTCCAGATCCTATAGTCTGATATGTGTATAGGCTAAACAGGAAAGGCGCATAAAAACCGTACCCTGTGGTGCCCGATGCTTGAGTTTACAATATCGGAAGAGACAGATTGCAATCCCACGTACAAACTGGGATCGAGAGGTAAGATAATCCAGGACCCAGGAGATCATAGGCTTGGGAACGTCCATGGACAATAACAGTTGCCAACAGATGCGGCTGGATTGTGTTGAGCCGATGAAAAGTCAAAGAACATAATTCTCGCTGAATTGCTACATTTCCCATACACACCATTGATCTTGTTTTTTCTCGGAAACCGATTTTGAGATCCAGATGAGAGGTTACACTGTCAATAACTTTTTAAATTAGCATCTTCACAATTCCTATCACTCCTGTATGCGAACTGAAAAGGATCAATAAAATCCTTCACTATACCCTTAGTTGTGGTAAAACTAAACGTTCACAGGATTTAAAGGCAACCGAGGTCAAAGCATTACTGGGCGAAGATCATTCATGCGCCAATGATTTACAGATTTGAAGGCAACCGAGGTCAAAGCTACTGGGCCAAGATCATTCATGCATGATACTTACAGGGTTTAAAAGGCAAACCGAGGTCAAACTCTACTGGGCCAAGATCCATTCATGCATGATACTTACAGAGATTTGAAGGCAACCGAGGTCAAAGCTACTGGGCGAAGATCATTCATGCATGATACTTACAGGATTTAAAGAGCAACCGAGGTCAAAGCTACTGTATGAAGATCATTCATACATGATACTTTCGGTTTCTTAAGGAATTGGGATGATACAAGACTTCTTCCAAATGTCGGAGGACAGACTGATTTAAAATGAGTAGTTAAAAAATAATACTAAAAATTTTACCACGCATAGACTGATGCACAATTTCAATAATCGTGGTGAGAGATTGTCTGGCCCAGATGGGTTTGTAGACATACATACTATAAGTATGTAACCTCCTTTGTAGGTTGTGTTTGTTGTAACATGAACCAGTCATCTAAATCTAAGTTTCAATCTGTGAGTTATATGTGTATTCTCCACAAGACAGATTTAGTTCACACTGATGTCAAGTTATACCATCTGTCCTTAATTCTTAGATCCACACAACTACACATAAATAAATATGATGATGTAAAAGGAAATATTCAATCCTACTCCATCCCCCTCTGCTAGGTAAAGTCTGACCGAGCAACTTGCTCATGAGTTGTAAATGGTTACCTACATGTACAGCGTGTATGAGGAGGCAAGAGTTGAGTGTTGTCACAGGTTTTGGTTAGCCCTATCTCTATGCGCTAATGGAAATATTCAATTTACTCCATCCCCTCTGCTACGTAAAGAGTCTGACCGAGTAACTTGCTCATGAGTTGTAAATGGTACCTATGAGGGCAGAGTTGGTTGTTGTCACGGTTTGTTAGCCCTATATGCGCACACAAATGGCTACCCAATTGAGCTGCTGTATACTCCCAGGGGAGCTGAGATGGTTTCAGGAATGATTGTATGTGCCTGATGAGCAGGGTAATAATGTAATGTGCCTTGAGAACCAGTTTGGTTGATACGTGCGCTTCAGCCCAATTTATAAATGTAAAAATGTTATTATTATAATTACATACATTTGTACTGTATGTCTCATATTGATGATCAAGTCAATTGTAAAATATATCTTTACTTGGACTCCGTACATAGAGTCAGAGTCACTAACCCTATCAAGCCTTGGGGGTACTTACATACTCTGAACTGGACAATATTGAGTCATCTGTAGACCACTTCCAATGCATTCTGGGAACGCAATATGGCCGCCATTACGTTTAAATACAATTACTTTTATTTTCTCCCCAAAAACCTGATTTTTTTTCAATTTCTTTTTGCTCAATGTATAATTGATTGATGCCGAGTAGTACCATGGATGTTATTATATCTTGCCTTTATTGTACTTTTTGGTTAAAAAGAACAATTTTGGGTCCAAATATTTAAAAATCATGTTTTGGAAAAAAATGAACTGTTAGAATATTGCTTATTTTATAGCGCCCTCCAGTGGTATTTTAAATGTTGTCACATTGTTGCCTGTACTGAAGACAACATTTGTGTCAAATGTCATGGCCAATGAACAAAAAATAAGGAAGTTATGGGGAAAATATTATTTTTGACGAAAAATGAGGAAAACTGATCGAAAAATGGGTATAACAGTTGACCGTAATTTCACTGCAATTTCACAGTGTCTCTTCCTCTTAGATATTGGCAATAATGTCCACGGTGATTTC
The DNA here is from genome assembly GCA_029582265.1 of Zoroaster sp. YZ-2022. Lineage (NCBI taxonomy): Eukaryota > Metazoa > Echinodermata > Asteroidea > Forcipulatida > Zoroasteridae > Zoroaster > Zoroaster sp. YZ-2022. The sequence continues at coordinate 10,440,469 of CM055817.1, read as the reverse complement.
ACAGCAAATTCACGGTGCTCTCGAGAATTAATGAGCTGCCCAAAAACTGCCACGAGAAGTATATGGCATTTTCACAGCGTTTTCACGGCGTCGGGAATCGCAAGAGTATTTCATGGCATTTTCACGGTGTTGTGTCATCGTGAAATTGCCGTGAACTGTTTATTTCACGGTAAAACGGATTTTCAGGGTAACGTTTTTCATAGTGTATGTATGTTAATACCTGTTTAACAACACACATTTAAGAGAATATTTAATAATTAAATAAATTCTTTGAACTTTTCAATGAATCTTTCAAAAGAATCTCCACAGTTTGGGTCCTCATATTTAATAGTTCTTTTTAGCAAAAAAGAGGTTCAAATGGAAGGAAGATGATATTTCATGAATTGATGAGTAATATGGGCATGAACGTCACTATTGATGAAATATTGAATTGATGAAAAGGGATAAGGCATTGAAAGTGGACTGATACATGCAGGGACCCAAGTTGGATGGGTGATCAATGTCAGTATGTAGCTACATATGTCTTGGCACCAAGACTACACACTTGACCTGATCTAGTGGTTTCTCTTTTGATGATAGCAAGCTCCGGGTGTTTAACTCTTGATCTGAACCAGACAGGAAGTAGATCTTTCTCACTATGACATCTTTTAAGGTTATACCTATTAGAAGAATAGTCAGTAAATCATGTTAAATGAGAAGGTACGTGTACAACATTTGGTACATGTTGTGGCAAAACTGCTTCTATGAGTATGGTATGCTCTACCTCTTTGGATCGGAAGATATACATTGAGGAAGATACAACATTGGTAATGTTGTGGCATAACTGCTTCTATGGTATGCTTACTCCTACTTTGAATCAAGATATACATTGAAGGAAGTTTAAGCAACATTGGTAATTATGGCCAAAATGCTTCTATAGTATGCTTACTCTCTTTGGGAAATCAAGATATACATTGAGCAGGAAGGTACAACATTGGTAATGTTGGCCAAACTGCGCTTCATGAAGCATGCTTACTCGCTTTGAATCCAAAGATATACATTGAAGGGAAGGTACAACATTGGTCATGTTGGCATAACTGCTTCCATGAGTATGCTTACTGTACTCGCTTTGAATCAAGATATACATTGAAGGGAAGGTGTCACAACATTGGTAAAATGTTGGCATAACCAAGCTACTTCTATGAGTATGCTTACTCTCTTTGAATCAAGATATACATTGAAGGGAAGTGCCAACATTGGTAATGTTGGCATAACTGCTTCTATGAGTATGCTTTACCTCTTTGAATCAAGATATACATAGAAGGGGAAGGTACATCATTGGTAATGTTGCTTAGCAAACTGCTTCTATGGTATGCTTACTTCTCTTTGAATCAAGATATACATTGAAGGAAGTTACTGTATTGGTAATGTTGGTTATTGAAACTGCTTCTACATGAGTATGCTAGTCGCTTCGAATCAAGATATACATTGAAGGGGAAGATACAACATTGGTCATGTTGGCATAACTGCTTCTATGAGTATGCTTACTGCTTTGAATCAAGATATACATTGGAAGGAAGGTACAACATTGGTAATGTTGGCATAACTGTTTATGAGTATGGTATTAACACTCTCTTTTGAATCAAGATATTATATACATTGAAGGGGAAAGGTACAACATTGGTAATGTTTGGTATAGTAACTGCTTCTATGAGTATGCTGCTACTCTCTTTTAAACCAAGATATACATTGAAGGAAGGTACATCATTGGTAAACATGTTATGCAAACTGCTTCTAATATGAAGGTATGCTTACCTCTTTGAATCAAGATATACATTGAAGGGAAGTTTTCAACATTGGTAATGTTGGCCAAACTGCTTCTATGAGTATGCTTACCTCTTTGAATCAAGATATACATTGAAGGGGAATGTACAACATTGGGTAATGTTGGCCAAACTGCTTCTATGAGTATGCTTACCGCTCGCTTCAGAATCAAGATATACATTGAAGGGAAGGTACAACATTGGTAATGTTTGGCATAACTAACTTCTATGAGGCGATTACTCTCTTTGAATCAAGAGTTGATACATTTGAAGGGAAGTTACAACATTGGTAATGTTGGCATAACTGCTTCTTCTGAGTATGCTTACTCTCTTTGAATCAAGATATACATAGAAGGAAGGTACATCATTGTGTGTTATTTAAACTAACTAGTCTGTAGTATGCTTACCTCTTGAAACAAGATATACATTGAAGGGAAGGTACAACATTGGTAAGCTATTGGCCAAACTGCTTCTAAGAGTATGCTTACTCGCTTTGAATCAACATATACATTGAAGGAAAGGTACAACATTGGTCATGTTGGCACATAAATCTGCTTCTTCTATGAGTATGCTTACTCGCTTTGAATCAAAATATACATGTGCATTGAAGGGAAGGTACAACATTGGTAATGTTGGTGTTAACTGCTTCTATGAGTATGCTTACCTCTTTGAATCAAGATACATTGAAGGGAAGGTACTAACATTTGGTAATGTTGGTATAACTTCTTCTATGAGTATGCTTTACTCTCTTTGAATCAAGATATAAGCATAGAAGGAAGGTACATCATTGGTAATGTTAAAACTGCTTCTCATGAGTATGCTTACTCTCTCTTTGAATCGGAAGATAACATTGAAAGGGAAGCTGCAATATTGGTAATGTTGGCCAAACTTCTTCTATGGTATGCTCTATGAGTATGCTTACCTCTTTGAATCAAGATATACATTGAAGGGAATGTACAACATTGGTAATGTTGGCCAAACTGCTTCTATGAGTATGCTTACTCGCTTTGAATCAAGATATATACATTGAAGGAAGGCACAATATTGGTAATGTTACATAACTGCTTCTATGAGGCGTTTACTCTCTTTGAATCAAGATATACATTGAAGGGAAGTTACAACATTGGTAATGTTGGCATAACTGCTTCTAAGGAGTATGCTTACTTTGAATCAAGATATATACATAGAAGGGAAGGCACATCATTGGTAATGTTGGCCAAACTGCTTTAAGGGTATGAGTGCTTACTCTCTTTGAATCAATATATACATTGAAGGAAAGCGTGCAACATTGGTAATACATAAACTGTTTATCTAGAGTATGCTTTTACGCTTTGAATCCAAGATATACATTGAAGGGAAGGTACAACACGTGGTCATGTTGGCATAACTGTTTCTATGAGTATGCTTTACCTCTTTGAATCAAGGTATACATAGAAGGGAAGGTACATCATTGGTAATATACTATACTACTGCTCTCGTATGAGTATTAGCTTACTCTCTTTTGAATCAAGATATACATTGAAGGAAGGCAAGGTACAACATTGGTGTATGTTGGCCAAACTGCTAAGCCTATGAGTATGCCTACTCGCTTTTGAATCAAGATGATATACATTGAAAGGGAAGGTACAACATTGGTAATGTTGGTAACTGCTTTTATGAGCATGCTTACTCCTTCTTTGAATCAAGATATACATAGAAGGGAAGGTACATCATTGGTAATGTATTAAAAACAGATACTAAGAGTATGCTTAATCTCTATGAAACAAGATATACATTGAAGGGAAGTTACAACATTGGTATGTTACCAAAACTTCTTCTATAGTATTATTAGGCGCCATTTTTTGATCATCAATATACATTGAAGTGAATGTACAACATTGGTAATGTTATTGAAACTCCTCCTTCTGTAGTACAATAACTACTCGCTTTTTGAAATCAAGATATACATTGAAGGGAAAGGTACAACATTGGTAATGTTGGCATAACTGCTTCTATGAGTGCTTACCTCTTTGAATCAAGATATATTATTGAAGGAAGTTACAAAATTGGTAATGTTGGGTATAACTTCTTCTATGAGTATGCTTACTCTCTTTGAATCAAGATATATGCATTGAAGGGCTGAAAGGTACAAACATTGGTAATGTTGGGCACAAACTGCTTCTAAGGGAGTATGCTTACTCTTACTCGCTTTGAATCAAGATATACATTGAAGGAAGTACAACATTGGTCATGTTGGCATAACTGCTTCTATGAGTATGCTTACTCGCTTTGAATCAAGATATACATTGAAGGAAGGTACAACATTGGTAATGTTGGCATAACTGCTGTTTCTATGAGTGCTTTACTCTCTTTGAATCGGAAGATACATTGAAGGGAAGGTACAACATTGGTAATGTTGGCACAATCGCTTCTATGAGTATGCTTACTCTTTGAATCAAGGGTATACATAGAAGGGAAGGTACATCATTGGTAATGTTTTTGGGCAAACCGTTTCATGAGGTTATGCTTACCTCTTTGAATCAAGATATACATTGAAGGGAAGTTACAACATTGGTAATGTTGGCCAACTGTTTCTAAGGAGTATGCTTAGTCGCTTTGAATCAAGATATATACATTGGGAAGGGAAGATACAATATTGGTCATGTTGGCATAACCTTTTAAATTTCTTACTGCTTTGAATCAAGGAAAATTTCTTTAAGGGAAGGTACAACATTGGTAATGTTGGAATTTGCTTCTAAGGGTATGCCCCCCTTTGAATCAAGATTTTTGAAGGGGAAAGGCAACATTTTAATGTTAAACCCTTTTTTGAGTATGCTTACCCCTTTGAACCCAAAATATAAAATTGAAGGGGAATACATCATTGGTAATGTTGGAAAAATGTTTTTATGGTATGCTTACCCCTTTGGGAAACAAGATATACATTAGGGAAGTTTCCTTTTTGGGAATTTGGAAACTTTTTTTTGGTATGCCTTCCTTGAATCAAATCTTGGGGGGGAAAAACCAAAATTGGTAATTTTGGAAACTTTTCAAGGGTATGCCCCGGCTTTTGGTCAAAATCTTTTAAAAAGGGAAGGGACAAATTTTTTTATTTGGATAACTGCTTCTTTAAAGATTCCCCTTTGAATCAAGAAAACATTGGGGGACAAATTAATTTTAAAAATTGGGTTTCCTTCTTCTTAAAACCCCCTTGAACCCCCGAAAAAAAGGGCATCATTGGAAAGTTAAAAAAGCTTTGGGTTTTACTTTTGGGTTTAAGATATAAAATTGAAGGGAAGGTACAACATTGGTAATGTTGGAAACGCTTCTAAAGGAAAAACCCCTTTTAATCAAAATATACATTGAAGGGAAAACTGGGGTTTTAACGCTTTTATGGACTTACTCGCTTTGAATCAAAAATAATTTCATTGAAGGGGAAAGGAAAATTTAATTTTTTTTTCTATGATATTTAATTTTTTGAATCAAGAAAACTTTAAGGGGAAAGGGACAACATTTAAGTTGGTTGCTTTATGGGATTTATCTTGAATCAAGAATAATAGAAGGGAAGGTACATCATTGGGAAATTTTCAAAACTGGGTTCTGGGGATCTTCCCCTTTTAATCAAGATATACCGGGAAAAGGGGAACAACATTTAATGTTGGCCAAAATTCTGAGTATTTTTCTTGAATCAAGATATACAGAAAGGAAAAGACAACATTTGGGTTTTTGGAAACTGCTTTTAAGGAGTTTTTTGCTTACTTGGGCTTTTGGAATTTCAAATATACAAATTGGGAAAAGGGAAGGTTTTTAAAATTGAAAATTTTGGGATAACTGCTTCTATAGTTCTTCCTCTTTTAAACAAAATATACATTGAAGGGAAGTTTTTTTCAAATTGATGTTTTTAATTTTTTAAATTCTTCTAAAGTATGCTTCTCCTTTTAATCAAGATATATGAAGGGAAGGTTTAACATTGGTAAAGTTGGAAACTGCTTCTATGGATGCCTTCCTTTTTGAATCAAGGGGTTTTCATTTAAGGGAAGGTTTCAACTTGGTAATGTTAAAAAACTTTTCTTTGGTTTTCCCTTTTGGGAAACAAATCCTTTAAGGAAGGTACAAATTTTGGGGTTCCATTTTTGGATAAGTTTATGAGGAATGCTTTTTTGAAACCAAAGGGACTTTGGGAAAGGGGAAAGGGAAAAATTGGTAAGTTGGGCCCTAAAACCTTTATGGATGCCTCTTTGGAAAACCCAAAATACATTGAAGGAAGGTTTCAACATTGGTAAGTTGGAAACCTTTCAAAAATTTCCTCCCCTTTGAAACAAAATACATTGAAGGGGGGTTTAAAAATTTAATTTTAAAATTTTATGGGTATGCCTCTTGGTCCAAAATACATTTTAAGGGTTGGAAAAAGTTGGAAACTCCCCCTATGGGGTATGTTTCCCTTTGGGAAACAAATACATGGAAGGAAGGCAACATTGGTAATTTTGGGAAATTTCTAATTTGCTTACCTTTGAAACAAAATATTTCATTGAAGGGAAGGAACATTGGAAAGTTTAACCGTTTTTTGGGGAAAGCTTACCCCTTTGAATCAAAATATACATTGAAGGGAAAGGGACAACATTGGTAATGTTGGCCAAAACCCTTCCTTCTTTTGGGGTTAATTGGGGTTACCTTTTGTTCAAAATTCCTTTACATTGAAGGGAAGGGACAACTTTGGGAAGTTTTGGCTTTCTTCTATGAGATTTCCCCCTTTTTTAAACAAGAAAACATTGAAGGGGAAAGGAACATTTAATGTTGGCATAACTGCTTATGAGTTTACTCTTTGAAACAAGATATCATAGAAGGAAATTTCAACATTGGTAATGTTCAAACCAACTTTTAATTTTAGATCTTCTTTGGGAAACAAGATATACATTGAAGGGGAAATTAAAATTGGTAATGTTTTTTGGGCCAAAACGTTTAAGGGAGGTAAAGTTTAAAATTTTTGAATAAAGATTAAAAGAAGGGAAATTGGGCAACATTGAATGTTGGCCCAACCAAAGGGGCCTTTTAAGGGAGGTATGGTTACTCCCTTTGAATCCCAAAATATACATTGGGAAAGGGAATTTTCAAAAATTGGTTGTTATAAATCTTCATAATTTTGCCCTTTTCCGGAAACAAAATATACATTGAAGGGAAACATTGGTAATGTTTTTAACTTTTCCATAATTTTTTTTTTTGAATCAAAAAATAATTGAAGGGAAATTTAAACAATTGTACGTTTTAAAATTCTCATGGTAAAGCCCTTTCTTCCCCTTTTTAACAAGATATACATTGAAGGGGAAGGGCCATTGGTAATTTTTGGTTTTTAAACTTTTTCTAAGGGAAAAATGTTTTAAAATCCTTTTGAATTTTTTAAGATAATTTTCATTGAAGGGAAAAAATTTTGGGAGTTGGAAAACTGCTTTTGGAATTTTGCCTTCCCCTTTAAAAAAAGGATAAAAGAAGGAATTTCAACATTGGTAATGTTAACCCCCGCCTTTTGGGTATCTTCTTTGAAACAAGAAAAATACATTGAAGGGGAAAGGCAACATTGGTAATAACCAAACTGCCCATGAATGCCTTTCCCTTTGAATCAAGAAAACATTGAAGGAATACAACATTGGCCAAAACTTCTTCTATGGTATTTTTCTTTGAATCCAAAAAACATTGAAAGGGGAAAGGGACAACATTGGTTGGGTTTAAAAATTTTTTCAAAGTTTTTACTCTTTAACCAAAATAAAAGAAGGAAAGGGAACATTGGTAATTTGGCCCAAAATGTTTTATGAGTTTTCTTTTGAATCAAGATATACATTGAAGGGAATTTAAGAAAGGGGGTTTTAATAAACTGCTTCTATTGGGGAAAGTTTAAGGGGGTTTTTACCTTTTTTTGAATCAAGATATACATTGAAGGAAGGGAAACATTTAGTTTAAAAATTTCCTTCTATGAATCATAACCGGAAACAAAAAATTACATTGAAGGGGAAAACAAAGGTAATGTTGGCTTCTTCAAGGGAAAATTTCTTTGAACCAAGATATACATTGAAAGGGAAGGGAAACATTGGGATTGGCCCAAAATGCCCCCTTTTAAAAGTAATTCTTAAAAAACCTTTTTTTTTTGAATCAAGATATACAAAGGGGAAAGGGACATCATTTGGGAAGTTTGGGCCCAAAATGTTTTTGGGGTATCTTTTCTCTCTTTTTAATCAAATTACATTGAAGGGAAAGGGAAACATTGGTTTTCGTTTAAAAAATTTTTCCTTCTATTGGGGGGGTGTGGCCTTTTCCAAGGCCCTTTTTAAAAAGAATACATTGAAGGGTTAAAATAAATTTCCCAAATTAACCTTGGGGTTTCTTTAAAAAGTATTTAAACCAAATTTTCTTTGGATCCGGGGGAAAATAAGAAGGGGAAAATCAAATTGGTTTTTATAAATTTTTTATGTTAACCCGAATCAAGATATTTGGGAAAGGAAAAATTTTAAACAAAAAATGGGTTCAATTGGATGCCTTCTCTTTGGGAAACAAGTTTTTTTGAAGGGGTTTGGTAGTTTAATTTAAATTTTTTTTCTATGGTATGTTTCTTTGGGAAACAAAATATAAAAGGGGAAGGGGATCATTTGGAATGTTAAAACCTTTTTTTAATACTTACCCCTTTGAATCAAGATATACATTGAAGGGGAAATTAAAAAGGTAATGTTGGAAACTGCCTTATGAGTATTTTCTTTACTTTTTTTAAATTTAAGGATAATAAAAATAGAAAAGGGAATTTTAAAATTTTGGGAATGTTGGCCCAAAAGCTTTCTTTTAAAAAGGGAGGGGATGTTTACCTCCCGGGAAACAAAATATACATTGAAGGGGAAGGGGGTTTTTCTGGGGGAATTTTACATAACCCGTTTCTTATAAGTTAAAACTTACCTCTTTTAAACAAAATATGGTTTGGGGAAAGGAAAATTTTGGGAATGTTTTGGAAACTGCTTTGAGTATGCCCCCAACCCTTTGAAAAAGATATACATTTGGGGGAAAGGGGCAAAAATTTGGTTTTTCAAACTTTTTATGGGTTCTTTTTCTCCTTTTAATCAAATTACATTGGAAGGAAATTTCAACATTGGTTTTTGGCCCAAAATGCTTCTATGGTTGGGGTTCCTTTTGGAAACAAAAATACCCTTGGGGAAGTTTCAACATTGGTTTTAAAATTTTTCTATGAGTATTATCTTGAATCAAGATATACATTGAAGGGGAAGGAACTTTTTGGGAAAGTTGGCCAAACCCCCTTTGGTGAATCTTAAGGGAATTCCGGTTATATTTTTTTGCAAAATATTAGAAGGAAAAAACCCCTTGGAAGGGATAAATTCCTTTTTGGGGGAAATTTAAAAACGTTTCCAAGTACTTAGGGCCCGGAATCAAAAAATTTGGAAGGGGAAATTTCAACATTGGTTGCTTTTCTTTTATGCCCCTTCTTTGAAACAAGGATCATTGAAGGGGAATTCAACATTGGTTTTGGCCTCTATGGTATGCCTTCTCTTTGAATCAAGATATACATTGAAGGGGAAAGGGAAACATTGGTAAAGGGTTTTTTGCTTTTAGTTTCCTCTTTGAAACAAAATTTTTTGAAAATTTTCATTATTTGGGAATTTTTGGCAAACTGCTTCTATGGTATGCTTACCTCTTTAAAACAAAGTATTGAAGGGGAAAGGCAAAATTGGTAATGTTGGCCCAAAAAGCTATAAAACCCTCTTTTAATCAAATTACATTAGGAATTTAAAAATTTTAATGTTAAAAACCCCCTATGATTGCTTACTCCTTTTAAACAAGATATACATTGAAGGAAGGTACAACATTGGTTGGTTAAATGCTTCTATGGTAAACTTACTTCCTTTGAATCAAGATATACATTGAAGGAAGCACAACATTGGTAATGTTGGCAAACTCTTCTAGAGTATGCTTACTCTTTGAATGAAAATACATTGAAGGGGAAAATCAACATTGGTATGTTGGCAAACCCCTTGGGATTTCTCTCTTTTAATCAAGAAAATAAGGAAAATTGGTAATAGAAATTTTCTTTTTATTTTTTTTAATAAATATATTAAAATTTAACATTATTTGGAAATGTTTGGTATGTTTCCCTTTGAAACAAGTATACATTAAAGGGAAAAACTTGGTTTTTTGGCCCAAAACCCTTTTCTTTATTATTATTCTTTAATCAAGTATCATTGAAGGAAGGTACAACTTGGTATGTTGCCCTTTCCATGGTATCCTCTTTTGAATCAATTAAAAAAGGAAATAAAAATTTTAATTTTTTAAACCCCTTCTTTCTTTCTCTTTGAATCAAAAATATAAAGGGAAAAGGGACACTTGGTAAAGTTGGCCAAATTATGGATTCCCCCCTGAAACAAAATTACATTGGGGGAAAGGACAACTTGGTAATGTAATTCTTTTTAAAATTTTGAAACAAAATATACATTGGAAGGAAGGTACAACATTGGTATGTTGGCCCTTTTGGAATTTTTTTAATTAAAAAAAATTGTTTGCAAATCAAAGAAGTCTTTGGTGTATTAAATTTTCCCCAAAAATAAATTTTAAACCTCAAATCCTTAAAAAGAAATTTGCCCAAAATTCCCCTTTTGAAAAGAATTTTTAAGGGTCAAAGGTAAATTTCCTTTGAAACCCCTTTAAAATTTAAGGGGAAGCGCAAATTTTTTATTTTATCAAAATTTTTGGGGAAAAAATTGAAATTTTAATTAGAAATTTTGAGGGTAAAAAGGGACTTTGGGTTTTAACCTTTTGCCCCAAAAGGGTAAATTGAAGGAGGTAATTTATTGGAACTCAGATACTTTGTAATTTTAAGAGGAAATTAATTTCTAAATTAAATTTCTCTCTTTGATCAGATCATTGAAATACAACTTTTGGGATGTTGCTCTTTCTTGTTCTCTCTTACAAATTAAGGAAGGTCCCTTGGTTTTAAAATCTTCTATGTTTTTTTAAAAATAAAAAAATTAATGTATGTTGTTTTTCAAAATAAGGGAAAATATATGGGCCTTTATTTTTAATCAAATATACTTGAAGAATAAATTTTGCTTTTAAATTTCTTTTACAAATAATTAAAAAAATTGGATGTTTTGTAAGGTTTTTTTAAAGGAAATTAAGGGACACATTTATGTGCTTTTTTAGTACTTAAAAAATTAAGGAAATTTAAAGGTATTTTTGGAAATCTTTTAATTTTTCTTTTCAGTTCTTAAAATAAAGGAATGTTGGAATTTTGGTTTTTTTGTCGATAATTAAAAGAAACATTTTTTGGCAACGTCTGGTTCCTTTGATCAAGATATACATTGAAGGGGCAACATTGTCATGTTACTTCTTGGTCTTAAATTAAAGAACTTGAGAATTTAATTTTAATTTTTATAAAATTTTTTTATAATAATTAAGAACACATTGGTAACTTTTTTTACCCTTTTAAAAATATTGGAAGAAATTGTTTGGGAATTAGTATCCCTTTTCAAATAAGAAATCTTTTGGGCTTGGAAACCTTTTTGGTTATTTTTTCAGAAATTTCAATGGTTTCAAAATCTTTGGCCCTTGTCAGTAGGAAACCAAGTCTTGGAATTCCAAAACCCTTTTAAATAAGAAGGAAATTATTATTGGTCAATTTTTTCCCCACAAATTGGGGCCAGATATTTCAAAAATTCAAAAGGTAACATTGGAAACAATGTCATGTTGCCCTTTATTGTTACTTTTAAAGATAATTGAAACCATTGGTAGTCTCTTATCTATTTTAAAATTATTTAAGGGTCCTTTGTATTGAACCCTAAATTTTCTTATTTTTCAAATTTGGGATACATTTGGGACCTTTAAATTTATGAAATTTTTGAAATTCCCAAAAAAAAGAATCAGTATATTTGAATTTAAATTTTTTTTTAATTCTTTCTTGAAAATTTAGGAATACTTTAATTGGAAACTTTAATAATTTTCCAAAATTTTAGGAACTTATACTTTAAGTACCTTGTAATTTAAAAATTCTTTATTGAACTTTTAGTAATTTTTAAAAAAAATTGAAAGGGGGAATGTTAATTTTGAATGTTTAGAGTACCTTGGTTAATCTTGAACCAATTAAAGAGGCAAAATTTACTCTTTTAGTTCCTTTGAAAAATTAAAAGGTTTTCCATTTAAACTTTAAAAATTAATAAGAAAACTTGGTTTGGGCTTTTAATTACTTCTTATAATTACTTGGGAAAACATTAAGGAAAATTTTTTTCTTCTTTGAAAATATTTAAAGTTTTGAAGGGTTTTGTTGCTTCTTTGAAATACTTTGAATCAAATTTTAAGTTTTAAATTTTTTTGAAATTTAAAGGGGAAATTTATTTCAAAACTTTTGAATTTTAAAAAGGTAAATGGGAAAAGGGAAATTTCTTGGTTTTGGGGAAAATTCATTGGGGTTTTTGGATATCTTAAGTCTTGAAGTAACTTGAAAGGAAATTGGGAAATAACTTTAAAATTATTGAAAATTTTAAAGGTAATTGGATAATTTCAGTTTCCCCTTTAAAATAACTGGAATCAAATTATTTTAAATTAAATTTTTGGAAAAATCTTAAGAGAATGTTATTTTAATAATTTTTTGAATCAATATGGGAAACTTTATGTGGAAAATCTTTAAATTTTCTTGAAAATACATTGGAAGAATTAAAAGTTTTTTTCTTTACAAATTTTAAAGGGGTAACATTGGGAAAAAATGTTTAAAATATGGGGTGAAATTTTTTAAAAATTTAATTTTCAAAAAGGAATAAGGGTACAATGTTTTTTCCCTTTTGTTTAACCCAATAAATTAAAAGGGGAAATTTATTGCTTCCTTTTGCTTCTTAATAATTAAAGTAATTTTATGTTTGTTGCTACTTTTAAGTAATTTGGGTAAAATTTAAATTAAATTTTAATGTCTTTAATATTTTGGAAAATTTTTGAAAAAACAAGGTAAATTGGTTTGTGCTTTTGGGTTTTTTTGAAAGTTAAAAGGGGAAATTTTCAACCTTATGCCCCTTTAAGATAATTAGGAAGGAAATTGTTGTTGGCAAACTTTCTATGGGTTTTCTTTATAGAAAACTTAGGAATTCATTGGTAATGTTAATGTTCTATTTTTTAAAAATAAAGAAATTGAATGTGGTTTTTTCAGTATGCTTCCCTTGAATAAATAAAGGAAGAGGCTTGGTAATGGCAAACTCTTTAAATATCTTTTAAAATTTCTTGAAGGGAAAAAATGGAAATTCAATTTTTCTTTGATCAAGATATAATTGAAATTTCAACATTTTTCAAACTTAGGTCACTTGTCAGTATAATTAAAGTCCTTTTGCAATTTCAGGAAAATTTTAATAAATTCATGAGGAGACTTTATTGGAAACTCTTAGGTTTTATTTTGAAATCTTAGGAATTACTTTGAAATCTTAGACCCTTTGAATTTAAAAAAATTACACTTTAATGGAAATTCTTAAGGATGCACTTTGAATGAAACTTAGGAGTCCTTTTGAAATTAAATCCTTAAAAATTTGAGGTAATTAATAAAATTTAAAATTTTTAAAACTTAAAGTTAACCTTGAAAGATAAATTTTACATTGTCTTTGATAATGCTTAGGGTTCCTTTTGTAAGTTATAGAGTTATTTGTTAAATCTTTGGAAGTTCCTTGAAGGAATAAAAATTTTTTAAAAACTTTTAAATTTCTTGAAAATAAAGGAGGAAATTTAAGTTTACTTTTAAAATTTTTTTTAAAGAAACATTGGGGTTTGGAAATTTATAACCTCTTTATTTTTGAATTGGTCTTTGGGTTTCTTGGTATGTTTCGAAATTAAATTTAAAGTTAATGGGAATTTATAAAAATTTAGGAACCTTGATTGAAATGAAGTTTTTAATGGATAATTAGGATTAAATTTAAAAGTTTCTTATCCTTTTTGTAAAAATTTAAAGGGGTTTTTTGAGATAAATTTGATTCCTTGAAAAAATTAGGTAAATTTTTATAATTTTTGGAGTACTTATTGAAAATTAAAGGGAAATTTATTGGTTTCTTAGAAATTTCTTTTAACAAATACTTAAGAACCTTTTGAAATTTAGAGTTCCTTTAATGGAAAGGGAAAAGGGGGGCCCCCTTTATGTACCTTTTAAAAAAAATTGAGGGAAAATTAATTTGCCAACAAAAACTTATTTTAAAAGTAAGAAAAATTTGATTTTCTTTAAACCTTAAAAAATGAGGGTAAATGTTTGGAATTCTTTCTTTCAACGAAATAAATAAAATTTTTGGAATCTCCCTTTTATAGTATTTAAAGTAACATTGGGGAATCCTGTATTATTTGAATCAGAAAAAGAAAAAAGGGGTTTTAACTCTTTAATTTCTCTTTAAATAAAAGGAAGGTACAATTTTTATGTTCAAATTTTTGGTATTCTCTTTAATAAGGGGAAGGTACACATGTAATTGGCAACTCTTATGTTACTTCTTAAAATAAAAGAAAAGGTAATTGGTTTTGGTGCTTTTAAGTTCTTGAAAAGTAAATTGGGGCACTTTTTTTAACCCCTTTATAATTCTTGGGGTCAAATGTATTTTTTCTTTTTTTGATAAGTTAACTTAATTTATAGATTACCGAATCAATATATGAGGAAGTCAAATTTTTTGCAAACTTAGGAGTACCTTGAATGTAACATTAAGAGTAATTTTTGAATCTTAGGCTTATTTTGATAATTCATGAAGGGGCCTTTGGGTTTTGGGGAAAGCCTTGGTATTTGATAAATTTTTTGGAAATTTTAAATTTTGAAATATAAGGGGGTTCTTTTGCCTTACAGAAACCCCTTTAAGGGAAATTGGAAATGCACTTTTGGTTCTTAAATAAAGGAAGTACAAAGGAAATTTTTTAAATTTATGGTTTTAACAAAATTGGAAAACACTTGTATCTCTTATGGTTCTTGAAAGATAATTAAAGAAATTAGTTTACTCTTAATTTTTTAAAATACAAGAAATTTAAAATTTGGGTTCTTTGGTACCTTAAAATAAAATTAAAATAAATTCATGTGGAATTCTTATTATTTTAAAAGTACATTTAAAAAATAAATTTGGGGGATTTTGTTCAACTTAAAAGGGGAAATAAATTGGAATTTCCAATTTATCTTTCTTTATAAGTACATTGAATTTCAAATGTTTGCCCCCTTTTATTAATTTAAAAGGAATTAAAGGGAAATTTATTTCCCTTTTCTTTATTTTAACAATAATTAGAATCCTTGGTTTCCTTTTCGATTCCCTTTCTTGAAAGGGAAATTTAAGTTCAAATTTAACGAACTTAAATACTTGAAAATACTGGAAATTTCAACTTTTGAATCTTTCTTAAAAAATAAAGGGGAATTGATTAAACTTCTTTTTCCCTTTAAAGAAATAAAGGGAAATTGGAATTTGTCTCTTATAGCCCTTTCAATATTGAAATTTAATGTATTTGCAAATTCATAAATTTTTAAATTAATGGGATACTTTAAATTTATTTAATTTTTGAAAATAAAAGGGAAAATTTTTTACATTCAGTCCAATTTATTAAAATGGAAATAAATTTTTGGGAACCTTATTTGGATTTTTTCTTATAGTTCCCTTTAAAAGATACATAAGGAACACTTGTAATTTGATAAATTTTAAAATTCCTTGTCAAATAAATTAGGAATAACATGTAATGTTAAAATTTTTTTGTATTTTAAAAAGGACATAAGGGCAAATTTTGGAATTTCCTGGATTATCTGAAAAACTTAAATCAAATTTAAGGCTATTTGTAGTTTCTTGAAAATTATTAAAATAAATTTTATGTGTAATCTTCTTATATTATCTTAAATTAAAATTGAAGGGAAAAAGTTGTTTACCCCGGTTAATTTATAAGTAACATTGGGGAATTTAAAGTTGTTATCTTGATAATTTTTTGAAAAGTAACATTGGAAAATTTTTTTCATATCTTCTTGTTTCTTAAAATAACATTGAGGAAAATTCAGTGCAAATTCTTGTAGTTTTGAAAGAATGAAGGAACAACTGTTATTCTTATTTTTAAAATAATTAAGGGAATAATGTAATGTTGGCAAATGTTCTGAAACTTATCTTTGAAAGATATCATAAGGAAAAATGTGTTGAAAACCCTTTTTTTTTATCTTAATAAGAAGGCATTTGGGAAAAATTTATGGAAATTTTGTCGATTAAAAGGGGAAAAAATTAGGGAAATTTCTTGGGTTATTTTAATCCTTTAATAAATTAAAGGGTTAAACTTTTTATTCTACTTTTGTAAAAATAAGAAAATTAGTTAAATGTTTTGACTTCTTTACAAATAACATTGAAGGAAATCACATTGGTATGTTGCAAATGTTATACCTTTAAAAATAAAAAGGGGACACATTGGTATGTTGGAAACTGCTTCTAATTTTCTTAAAAAAAAAAAAAAAAAAAAAAAAAAAAAAAAAAAAAAAAAAAAAAAAAAAAAAAAAAAAAAAAAAAAAAAAAAAAAAAAAAAAAAAAAAAAAAAAAAAAAAAAAAAAAAAAAAAAAAAAAAAAAAAAAAAAAAAAAAAAAAAAAAAAAAAAACCCCCCCCCCCCCCCCCCCCCCCCCCCCCCCCCCCCCCCCCCCCCCCCCCCCCCCCCCCCCCCCCCCCCCCCCCCCCCCTTTGAATCAAGATATACATTGAAGGGAAGATGCAACATTGGTAATGTTGACAAAACTGCTTCTACGAGTATGCTTACTCTCTTTGAATCAAGATATACATTGAAGGGAAGGTACAACATTGGTAATGTTGGCCAAACTGCTTCTACGAGTATGCTTACTCTCTTTGAATCAAGATATACATTGAAGGGAAGATGCAACATTGGTAATGTTGGCCAAACTGCTTCTATGAGTATGCTTACTCGCTTTGAATCAAGATATACATTGAAGGGAAGGTACAACATTGGTCATGTTGGCATAACTGCTTCTATGAGTATGCTTACTCTCTTTGAATCAAGATATACATTGAAGGGAAGATACAACATTGGTAATGTTGGCATAACTGCTTCTATGAGTATGCTTACTCTCTTTGAATCAAGGTATACATAGAAGGGAAGGTACATCATTGGTAATGTTGGCCAAACTGCTTCTATGAGTATGCTTACTCTCTTTGAATCAAGATATACATTGAAGGGAAGGCACAACATTGGTAATGTTGGCCAAACTGCTTCTATGAGTATGCTTACTCTCTTTGAATCAAGATATACATTGAAGGGAAGGTACAACATTGGTAATGTTGGCATAACTGCTTCTATGAGTATGCTTACTCTCTTTGAATCAAGATATACATTGAAGGGAAGGTACAACATTGGTCATGTTGGCATAACTGCTTCTATGAGTATGCTTACTCTCTTTGAATCAAGATATACATTGAAGGGAAGGTACAACATTGGTCATGTTGGCATAACTGCTTCTATGAGTATATGCTTACTCTCTTTGAATCAAGATATATATTGAAGGGTACAACATTGGTCATGTTGGCATAACTGCTTCTATGAGTATGCTTACTCTCTTTGAATCAAGATATACATTGAAGGGAAGGTACAACATTGGTCATGTTGGCCAAACTGTTTCTATGAGTATGCTTACTCTCTTTAAATCAAGATATACATTGAAGGGAAGGTACAACATTGGTCATGTTGGTAAAACTGCTTCTATGAGTATGCTTACTCTCTTTGAATCAAGATATACATTGAAGGGAAGGTACAACATTGGTAATGTTAACAAACTGCTTCTACAGTATGCTTACTCTCTTTGAATCAAGATATACATTGAAGGAAGGTACAACATTGGTAATGTTATTGAAACTGCTTCTACGAGTATGCTTACTCTCTTTGAATCAAGATATACATTGAAGGGAAGATGCAACATTGGTAATGTTGGCCAAACTGCTTCTATGAGTATGCTTACTCGCTTTGAATCAAGATATACATTGAAGGGAAGGTACAACATTGGTCATGTTGGCATAACTGCTTCTATGAGTATGCTTACTCTCTTTGAATCAAGATATACATTGAAGGGAAGATACAACATTGGTAATGTTGGCATAACTGCTTCTATGAGTATGCTTACTCTCTTTGAATCAAGGTATACATAGAAGGGAAGGTACATCATTGGTAATGTTGGCCAAACTGCTTCTATGAGTATGCTTACTCTCTTTGAATCAAGATATACATTGAAGGGAAGGTACAACATTGGTAATGTTGGCCAAACTGCTTCTATGAGTATGCTTACTCGCTTTGAATCAAGATATACATTGAAGGGAAGGTACAACATTGGTAATGTTGGCATAACTGCTTCTATGAGTATGCTTACTCTCTTTGAATCAAGATATACATTGAAGGGAAGGTACAACATTGGTCATGTTGGCATAACTGCTTCTATGAGTATGCTTACTCTCTTTGAATCAAGATATACATTGAAGGGAAGGTACAACATTGGTCATGTTGGCATAACTGCTTCTATGAGTATGCTTACTCTCTTTGAATCAAGATATATATTGAAGGGTACAACATTGGTCATGTTGGCATAACTGCTTCTATGAGTATGCTTACTCTCTTTGAATCAAGATATACATTGAAGGGAAGGTACAACATTGGTCATGTTGGCCAAACTGTTTCTATGAGTATGCGTACTCTCTTTAAATCAAGATATACATTGAAGGGAAGGTACAACATTGGTCATGTTGGTAAAACTGCTTCTATGAGTATGCTTACTCTCTTTGAATCAAGATATACATTGAAGGGAAGGTACAACATTGGTAATGTTGGCCAAACTGCTTCTACGAGTATGCTTACTCTCTTTGAATCAAGATATACATTGAAGGGAAGGTGCAACATTGGTAATGTTGACAAAACTGCTTCTATGAGTATGCTTACTCTCTTTGAATCAAGATATACATTGAAGGGAAGGTACAACATTGATAATGTTGGCATAACTGCTTCTATGAGTATGCTTACTCTCTTTGAATCAAGATATACATTGAAGGGAAGTTACAACATTGGTAATGTTGGCATAACTGCTTCTATGAGTATGCTTACTCTCTTTGAATCAAGATATACATTGAAGGGAAGGTACAACATTGGTCATGTTGGCCAAACTGTTTCTATGAGTATGCTTACTCTCTTTAAATCAAGATATACATTGAAGGGAAGGTACAACATTGGTCATGTTGGTAAAACTGCTTCTATGAGTATACTTACTCTCTTTGAATCAAGATATACATTGAAGGGAAGGTACAACATTGGTAATGTTGGCCAAACTGCTTCTACGAGTATGCTTACTCTCTTTGAATCAAGATATACATTGAAGGGAAGATGCAACATTGGTAATGTTGACAAAACTGCTTCTATGAGTATGCTTACTCTCTTTGAATCAAGATATACATTGAAGGGAAGGTACAACATTGGTAATGTTGGGCAAACTGCTTCTACGAGTATGCTTACTCTCTTTGAATCAAGATATACATTGAAGGGAAGATGCAACATTGGTAATGTTGACAAAACTGCTTCTATGAGTATGCTTACTCTCTTTGAATCAAGATATACATTGAAGGGAAGGTACATCATTGGTAATGTTGACATACATGTAACTGCTTCTTTGAGTATGCTTACTCGCTTTGAATCAAGATATACATTGAAGGGAAGGTACAACATTGGTAATGTTGGC
The DNA here is from genome assembly GCA_029582265.1 of Zoroaster sp. YZ-2022. Taxonomy (NCBI): domain Eukaryota; kingdom Metazoa; phylum Echinodermata; class Asteroidea; order Forcipulatida; family Zoroasteridae; genus Zoroaster; species Zoroaster sp. YZ-2022. The sequence goes on along the minus strand of CM055817.1, from coordinate 10,420,980 downwards.
AAAACTACTTACTACAAGTAAACCTTTTCTCTGTTTAAAGTCAAGATATACATTTAAAACACAAGTGAAACTTTCAGCTTATAACTGTGTATTGTTGATGAGAAAATAGTGAAAATGTATTCAAATTATTTATATTAATTCTAATGTGGATTTTCTAGGAAGGAGTAATCTTTCCTAATTTAAAATTGGAAATTATTTCACTTTTCTTAACAATGACATCATCAGAAATCAATATTTCTATGGAAGAGTGAAACCATGATCTTGTTTACACTAAGTAAGTTTCACATTAATATTCAACCATTGGGTTATTTTATATGAATTTATGAATTATACCTTACCTTTAAAGGAAAGGAAAAATGTTGGTAATAATTACCTGATTACAACATTATCAAATAATTCAGAAAACTTACATGGGTTGCCATGTTGCAATGTGACTGCAAGGGTAAAAATCAGTCAAAATGTTGATATATACTTCAATTATACATGTAGTTGCCAAGGTATATCTAGTGCACTGTAGTGCTGGGCGAGTAGTGTGATTACTCAAGTAATCGCGAGTAGTAATTGCTAATCAACTCGTACTCTCGTCTTTTTACTACTCGATTAATCATCCCGCTGCAATTACCACAAAAGATCTCACAAGTTGTAGTACATGTACATTGACAATTAATGACGAATTATTTTGTTGTTTATTTATTAAGCATACAAAATCAGAAATGACATCCGATGTTTTCAAAATAATTGTCATAAAACATAATAAAATGTATGTTTGAAATAGTATAGTTTTGAAATACTTGAATAACCAATGACCTATGCTATGAGTAGTATGAGTAATGCATACAATTTAAAGGATTGAAAGAGCTCAAGTAATGCTAAATTACTCGCGATTATTCAAATACTTGTGAGTAATTGTTGTGCGACTACTCGAGTAGTTAATTTCACTAATCACCTAGCACTAGTGCACTGTCAAGTGGAACACTATCAAACCTTACATATATAGTAAGTACATTTACAGGTCAAAATTAGTCGACCTTTTTGACTGGTAAAAGCATTGTCTTGTATTGTTCAGGGTTGTCACAAATGCCCCTGTGTGCACATTTGGGTCAACAGTCAAAACAGTCAGTTGATTGATTGTGGCCACTATAACTACTTGCCACTAAAGTGCAGCTAAAGTAAGAGGGTTAACTTTTTGTTCACTAACCTGCCGGACCAGTAAGTTTTACTTTTAGCTATTTTACATGCATTTTCACTGGTCTGCATGTTTGTTAAGTACTTTCTTAAAGTTCCGCAGGGTTGTCCACAATTGTCAATAATATTGAGGTAGGAGAAAGAGAGTCAGAGATTACTTTTTAAGAACCTGTCCTCTCCCAAATAAATTGTTTTGAAAAAGGGGAATCTTTTCATTTCGATAATTCCTTGTTTATGAGTATATAGTACTTGACTATTTCTTTAACCCTAACTCCCTAGGCATTGTATTAAAACAATAAAAATCCTATTGTCTAGGGAGTTAGGGTTAAATTTCACAATGCTAGCACATTTGAAAATGATGAAATATGGCCCAGTGGAATAAAATGAGTAAATTATATAAAATGAAAAGAACTACAAATCAGTGCAGTCTTTGTTATTTTGACTAGCCCGGTGGACTACTAGGAGAGGAGTTTTGACTAGTCAGCCGGACTACTAGGAGAGGGGTTTTGAGTAGTCTGCCGGACTACTAGGAGAGGAGTTTTGAGTAGTCTGCAGGACTACTAGGAGAGGGGTTTTGAGTAGTCTGCCGGACTACTAGGAGAGGGGTTTTGAGTAGTCTGCAGGACTACTAGGAGAGGAGTTTTGACTAGTCTGCCGGACTACTAGGAGAGGGGTTTTGAGTAGTCTGCCGGACTACTAGGAGAGGAGTTTTGAGTAGTCTGCCGGACTACTGGGAGTGGGGTTTTGTGTAGTCTGCCGGACTAATAGGAGAGGGGTTTTGAGTTGTCTGCCGGACTACTGGGAGAGGGGTTTTGAGTAGTCTGCCGGACTACTAGGAGAGGGGTTTTGAGTAGTCTGCTGGACTACTAGGAGAGGGGTTTTGAGTAGTCTGCCGGGCTACTGGGAGAGGGGTTTTGAGTAGTCTGCTGGACTACTAGGAGAGGGGTTTTGAGTAGTCTGCAGGACTACTAGGAGAGGAGTTTTGAGTAGTCTGCTGGACTACTGGGAGAGGGGTTTTGAGTAGTCTGCAGGACTACTGGGAGAGGGGTTTTGAGTAGTCTGCTGGACTACTAGGAGAGGGGTTTTGAGTAGTCTGCAGGACTACTAGGAGAGGAGTTTTGAGTAGTCTGCTGGACTACTAGGAGAGGGGTTTTGAGTAGTCTGCTGGACTACTAGGAGAGGGGTTTTGAGTAGTCTGCAGGACTACTAGGAGGGGAATTTTGAGTAGTCTGCAGGACTACTAGGAGAGGAGTTTTGAGTAGTCTGCTGGACTACTAGGAGAGGGGTTTTGAGTAGTCTGCTGGACTACTAGGAGAGGGGTTTTGAGTAGTCTACAGGACTACTAGGAGAGGAGTTTTGAGTAGTCTGCAGGACTACTAGGAGAGGAGTTTTGAGTAGTCTGCTGCTGTTTTAACTTGCATTTGGTCAGCAGACCACTGGCAAATTTGAACCCTGCATTGTGTTCCGGGTTGCTGCGTGCACCTTGACTAAAGGCTTTTGTCATGATGGTCGAGGCATCAGAATGTGGGTTCACTTCCTGGCCGTGACCACGGTGCTTGTGTCCTTGAGCAAGACACTTGACCATAATTGCTTCTCTCTACCCAGGAGTAGTAAATGTGTACCAGTGACGGCAGAGTTGGTTGTTGTGGTTGATTAACCATATGCATCAAAATGATAGTAATTGAGCTGTATACTCCCCAGGGAGCTGAGATGGTTTCAGGAATGATTGATAAGCCTGATGAGCAGGGGTAATAATAATAATAAGCGGCTTGAACACCAGTTTGGTGGATATGTGTGCATTATAAGTTTTTCTTAATATTATTGTTGTTATTATAATACTAATAACAGAAAACTGCAAGGTTTTATCTTATGAAAATAAATGTTTGGTACCTGCACTTACTTTGATTTATTGTATTCAAACTTACTGTGTAAGCAATCCTCAATGCCCACCTCCATCTTAATAGATGAGTTAACTTCGTGGTAATGAGACAGCGTGTGTACAAGTATGTCCATCTCTTTCACTGTGTCTGTCAACCGTTTTGTTATCATCACCTGAAGGAAGTAACTACATGAAAATAATAACAGATAAATTACACAGGTTGTCCCTATAACAACAAGCTGTATACATATTTGGCTGTGATTTAAAACCTTGTAGCTAGCGTTACATGTCGGTAACAAATGTAATACCTCATCTATATTATACTGACTGAAAAAACCTGAATTGGGCAAGCCTCTACATGCTATTATGATACTTGATGACATTACATACACAGGTGTAAATCCCTGAGGGGACGGGTGAGTATATACATGTATACCTCCACTTTATGATACTTGATGACATTACATACACAGATGTAAATCCCCGAGGGGATGGGTGAGATATACATGTATACCTCCACTTTATGATACTTGATGACATTACATACACAGGTGTAAATCCCTGAGGGGATGGGTGAGATATACACGTATACCTCCACTTTATGATACTTGATGACATTACATACACAGGTGTAAATCCCTGAGGGGATGGGTGAGATATACATGTATACCTCCACTTTATGATACTTGATGACATTACATACACAGGTGTAAATCCCTGAGGGGGATGGGTGAGATATACATGTATACCTCCACTTTATGATACTTGATGACATTACATACACAGGTGTAAATCCCTGATGGGATGGGTGAGATATACATGTATACCTCCACTTTATGATACTTGATGACATTACATACACAGGTGTAAATCCCCGATGGGATGGGTGAGATATATACATGTATACCTCCACTTTATGATACTTGATGACATTCACATACACAGATGTAAATCCCTGAGGGGATGGGTGAGATATACATGTATACCTCCACTTTATGATACTTGATGACATTACATACACAGGTGTAAATCCCTGAGGGGATGGGTGAGATATACATGTATACCTCCACTTTATGATACTTGATGACATTACATACACAGATGTAAATCCCTGAGGGGATGGGTGAGATATATACATGTATACCTCCACTTTATGATACTTGATGACATTACATACACAGGTGTAAATCCCTGAGGGATGGGTGGGATATACATGTATACCTCCACTTTTTGGACCGGTCTGGAAGGGGGGATGATTTGTGCATAAAAGGTGGAAGTGATGTTTCAAGCGGTGTTCGACTACGAGAACCAGTATTTCGTTGTACATTATGCAAACAAATTTCCATATCATCTCCCAGCTTTTTGACATGGATTTATGCCACTGATTACATCAGTTCATGTAACACTAGTCACAACTAAACAAGCTTATCTATAATGTTGTTGTAATATAACCATAGCAATCATAATGAACATACCGTAACCAGACGTTGGCACCAGTACACGACTCATAGGGTTTCTCTACATTCAAGAACTCATAGGAATAGCTGGTTGATTGTGTCAACTCTCCTGGCCGGGCGAGCTCTTTGACAAGAGATGTGAACTCATGGTGGTTGCCTCTGTCATAATACAATTCTGGAGAAAATAAATACAAAAGGAGTTATTAGGAACATCATGGATGGAGTCCATATTCATAACCTCCCTCCTTCCATCAGTCATTTATAAAACAATCATCTAAGCCACTCCATGGTTTTACAATTGGTGTCACTGAGCCTCCCATGTCTATCCAACCTCATCCCACGCCACTCCATGGTTTTACAATTGGTGTCACTGAGCCTCCCATGTCTATCCAACCTCATCCCACGCCACTCCATGGTTTTACAATTGGTGTCACTGAGCCTCCCATGTCTATCCAACCTCATCCCACGCCACTCCATGGTTTTACAATTGGTGTCACTGAGCCTCCCATGTCTATCCAACCTCATCTCAAGCCACTCCATGGTTTTACAATTGGTGTCACTGAGCCTCCCATGTCTATCCAACCTCATCCCACGCCACTCCATGGTTTTACAATTGGTGTCACTGAGCCTCCCATGTCTATCCAACCTCATCTCACGCCACTCCATGGTTTTACAATTGGTGTCACTGAGCCTCCCATGTCTATCCAACCTCATCCCACGCCACTCCATGGTTTTACAATTGGCGTCACTGAGCCTCTCATGTCTATCCAACCTCATCCCACGCCACTCCATGGTTTTACAATTGGTGTCACTGAGCCTCCCATGTCTATCCAACCTCATCCCACGCCACTCCATGGTTTTACAATTGGTGTCACTGAACTTCCCATGTCTATCTAACCTCATCCCAAAGGTCTACCTACATGTAGAATCATTTTGTAAATTGTGAAACTAATTGTGGAACTAACTCCGTTTTGAGACACACAAATATAAATGAACTTAAAATAATAACCGTTTTGTTTTAATTTATTTAGTCTCGTTCTTTGTTGTTAAATGACCTTTCAAAGGACTACTCAAAACTAGTGGACTACATGTAGTAGTATAATTGAGTTGATACTGGTCCTACTGGCTACCTTTCAAAGGACTACTCAAAACTAGGGCAATACATGTAGTAGTATAATTGAGTTGATACTGGTCCTACTGGCTACCTTTCAAAGGACTACTCAAAACTAGGGGACTACATGTAGTAGTATAATTGAGTTGATACTGGTCCTACTGGCTACCTTTCAAAGGACTACTCAAAACTAGGGGACTACATGTAGTAGTATAATTGAGTTGATACTGGTCCTACTGGCTACCTTTCAAAGGACTACTCAAAACTAGGGGACTACATGTAGTAGTATAATCCAGTTGATACTGGTCCTACTGGCTACCTTTCAAAGGACTACTCAAAACTAGGGGACTACATGTAGTAGTATAATTGAGTTGATGCTGGTCCTACTGGCTACCTTTCAAAGGACTACTCAAAACTAGGGGAATACATGTAGTAGTATAATTGAGTTGATGCTGGTCCTACTGGCTACCTTTCAAAGGACTACTCAAAACTAGGGGAATACATGTAGTAGTATAATTGAGTTGATACTGGTCCTACTGGCTACCATAAAAGTCAAGTAATTTATGAAATGGTCATTGTTTATGAATGGCAATACATGTAGTAGTATAATTCAGTTGATACTGGTCCTACTGGCTACCATAACAGTCAAGTAATTTATGAAATGGTCATTGTTTATGAATGGTAATGCATGTAGTTCAATTGTTTAATATTCACCAATTTGTCCAACGAACTCAATGCAGATTTCTTGACACTCTACCTTCCTTCCCTTAACCTTTAATCCCCTTAGCTTTTTTGGCTAGAATCTGCCAAAATCCAACACCATCCAAATGTTGGACTTAGCTGGAATTGGGACAACCAGCACCATGCAAAGTATCCCTGTCTGGGCTATACAGTACACAGTCCATCAAAATCCAACAAACTCTGCTATTGGAGTTTGAATGGTTTGGGGTGGTTAGGGTTAAGATTAACATTCACCTTGCCCGTGATTGACTCTCCGTCATAAAAAAGGTACAGTCATTCTTTCTTGCCATCCTCTAGGCCTACCATCCTCTGTCTTGATTTCAGCTTGTTTACGTGTTACTGCATCATCCAGAACAACATCAATATCAGCACCATGGCCGAATCCAAGGAAACTCTGAAGGAATAAAACAATCATTCAATAAAATCAATCAATAAATCAAATGGGAAGTTCCCTGTCCCTCCTACTACTACAAGGGTCAAAATCAGTCAAAATGTTAGTCAAAATCAGTCAAAATGTTGGTCAAAATGTTGATATACTTGCCAAGGTATATCTAGCTTGTGCACTTGAAAGATGAACACTGTCAAACCTTATGTGCAGTAAGTACATTTACAGGTCAAAATGAGTATTGTCTGGTAGTGTTCAGAGTGGTCAAAATGACAGTAAAAACCAGTCGACTGATTTTGACCTCTGTAGCAACTTCCCACTAAAGTGCAGGGTTAAGGGAGAGAAAACATTTTTCAAAATCACAAATTTTCAAGAGGAATATTTTGAAATATTAAAGCCTATGATAAACTTTTGATTATCTTAATAAATGATCAGAGTTATATACAACTCACTTGGTGTCAAGTTGATAATGATGTTAAACATTCCTTGAAATATTGCTGGCTCAGATGCTATAGTTTTACAGTGAAATAATTTTCAATTTGAATTTCTGATATCCGTCTTATCCAAAGACAGAAATTCCATATTGGAATGAATTAATTTGAATGCATTTTCACTTCTGTTAACGACACAATGAAATAAGCTGAAACTTTCACAGGTTGGTTTTCTACAAACAAGTATGGATGCAATTACAGACATTTTATCAAACATGTCAACTAGCTTAAAACCCTCCTACTACTACAAGGGTCAAAATCAGTCAAAATGTTGAAATACTTCCCAAGGTATATCTAGTGCACTTAAAAGTCAAACACTGTCAAACCTTACGTGTAGTAAGTACACTTACAGGTCAAAATGAGTCGACTGTTTTTAACTGGTAAAAACATTGTCTGGTAGTGTTCAGGGTTGTCAAAATGACAGTAAAAACCAGTCAAAAATGCCCCTGTGTGCACATTTGGGTCAACAGTCAAAACAGGCAGTTGACTGGTTTTGACCTCTACAGCAACTTTCCACTTAAGTGCATCAATAGTAGGAGGGTTAAATATTACTATAGATTTTAGTTATGTGTACACAGTATACATCAAACTGCTGTTTAGTTATGTGTACACAGTATACATCAAACTGCTGTTTAGTTATGTGTACACAGTATACATCAAACTGCTGTTTAGTTATGTGTACACGGTATACATCAAACTGCTGTTTAGTCATGTGTACACAGTATACATCAAACTGCTGTTTAGTTATGTGTACACAGTATACATGTACATCAAACTGGTGTTTAGTTATGTGTACACAGTATACATCAAACTGCTGTTCAAGGTCACTATTATCCCCCTGCTCATCAGACTCATCAATCATTCCTGAAACCATCTCAGCTCCCTGGGGAGTGTATACATGTAAAAAGACACTTTGCTGCTATTTTGGTGCATAAGGGTCGGTCATACTTCAATCAGCATCATCTAAGAATCAATGACATCTGTCAACAGGTTTAGTACTATGAGATCAAGTACAAATATGCAACAAAATATTTAAAATATGGCTACATATCAGAGGAATTAGCTTCAATGTGATATAATTATGCTTTAAATTTTTATCAGTAGTAGTATGGGTTGCTGAGGCATTCGACACACCTACTCAAAAAGATATTTTTGAGTCAAATTCTCTCAGGGATAGGGGATATTTTAAGAATTAAAAAGAGATGACGTCATCATCATCATCATCATCGTGACATCATCGTCATCATCATCATCATCATCGTGACATCATCGTCATCATCGTGATCATCATCGTGACCATCATCGTCATCATCGTGATCAATACTTTCATCACGCGGATAGCCGCTGGTTTTACGATGATAAAAATTTGATGAGGTCAAAATCGATCGTCAAAATCGATCTCTAAAATCGATCTCTAAAATCGTACCTTTAAAAAGTGAGATAATGAATTAATATTATATTGTTTAATAATAAAGATGCCTACACCTTTATCGAAATGGACATTGAAACAATTGAAAGTTTTTACGCGACAACACGGACCAATTTTTCTAGTGAGAAACTGGAAGAATAAAGTTGATAAACGTTCTTATTACAACGCGGTTAAAAAGTATATAAATAAACAAATGTACCCACCATCGTATGAATTAAATTTATCAGAATTAAATTTAAAGAAATTAAATTTAGAAGAATTACGAGAGCGCGTAAGGGGAGAAAATATTGAGTTACCGCTACACGGTTCTGGAAAAAAAGGGAAATTGATTAAAAAAGACTACATTAACGCTGTTTATAGGTTTTTAGGTAGAGAAACCAAGTTGAGATTTAACCCACCGATTAATGGTGGTAGTTATTTACGTCAACATTTAATGATTGTTCCGTTGAATCACAGCAAAGAAAAAGATTTAAATATTTTTTGGAGAGCTGTAACTCCAACCATCATCGCCGAGCTAAAAAAGGACTTGAAGGATTTTAAATCGTTAAAGTTTATAATTTATATACGAATTAAATTACTTAAAGTAAAAACAGACGGCGTAGATGAAGCTGAACCAAATTTTCATAATAATAGGCAAGTTGTTTTATTAAATTTAAACGATATCGATAATATATTAAATACGATACTTTCACAAATTCAAGAGACTTTAGAAAGATATACGCATGAAGGTAGTGGATGGGTAATAGATCGCATCGTTGGAATGAACGTTAGAATTAGCAAGTATCAACCTCTAAGAGGAGGTTCTTATATAGATCTGTGCGATTATATTAAAAATAAATTAGCATGCATCAACATAAAAAACAAAGACGACGATTGTTTGCGGTGGGCGATTCGTTGTTATAATAAACATAAAGAAAAATCGATAGAATTAAACATTCCAATTGAAAAAGTAATAATAATAAATTCATTTAGAATTTCTAAATATTCGATAGAGGACGGTTTAAATTTTAACAACATCGACGCTCCTACACCCCTCAATGACATTAAACGAGTAGAGAAACAAAACAATATAGCTATAAACGTTCTTGGTTGTGAGTTAAACGTGATAATGGTTTATAGAGTTAGCGATCAACCGGCAGAGATGGATCGTATACATTTACTATTGATTCATAAAGAAGAAGAAGAAGGAACTAGATCTCACTACGTTTACATTAAAGACGTGAATAAATTACTTTTCGACCAAACTAAACACAAAAATCGTAAGCATTTTTGTTTGAGGTGTTTACAGGGTTTCTCGACAGAATTATATCTCGAAAGACACGTAGAAATGTGTAAAGGAATAAACGGCAGACCGATGACTATCGAAATGCCCAAAAAGGGTATAAACGATAAAATGAAGTTTAAAAACGAAAAAAAAAAGATGAAAGTTCCATTCGTAATATACGCCGACTTTGAAAGTATTATTAAAAAGATCGATGACGTAAATGATACCAATACTACGAAACTACAAGAACACGTCGTTTGCGGTTATTCGTACGTCGTTGTTTGTTGCGATGGTACAAGTAACTCTCCCGTTACGTACAGGGGAGAAGACGCATCTAAAAAAAATTTATATGAGTTACAAAAAGAAGAAGAAAAGATTAATGAGATATTTAAAAATCCTAAAAAATTAAACATGACTAAAGAAGACTGGCGAGATTACGACTCTGCTAGCGAGTGTTGGGTATGCGAAAAGAAGTTTGTTGAAGACCTCTTGACAGAGTTCAAGTGGGAAAAGGTTAAAGATCATTGTCACATTACCGGAAAGCATAGAGGCGCTGCGCATAATTGTTGTAATTTTAAACTCAGTTTAAAGCCAAAGACAACTAAAATTCCAGTCGTATTTCATAATTTGCGAGGTTACGACTCTCATCTCATTATGCAGTACGCCGGTCTCATCGAGGAAAAATAAAGTATTCCAAACAATATTGAATCGTATATTTCTTTCGAGATTAATCAACTACGATTTATAGATAGCGCTCAATTTTACTAGCTTCGTTGGACAAACTCGTACAATCAAACGATTCTTTCAACATTACTCGTAAACTAGAACCCGACTCTGAAAAATTCAATCTTTAAAAAGCAAGGGTATTTATCCTTACGAGTACATGGACTCTTTCGAGCGTTTCAATGAAACGCAACTTCCGTCGATAGAATCGTTTTACAGCAGTTTAAACGATAGTAACATTACCTCACTCAATACGAGCACGCTAAAACGTTTATAACAAGTTTGCTGTGAAAACTTGGGTGATTATCACGATTTGTACGTGCGTACCGATACTTGCTTGTTGGCGGATGTATTTGAAAACTTTAGAAATGTTTGTATGAAAATTTATGGATTAGATCCGGCTCATTATTATACTAGTCCTGGGCTAAGTTGGGACGCTTTATTAAAACATTCAAAACAAACTTTAGATTTGTTTACAGATGTTAATATGCATTTGTTTATAGAAAAAGGCACGCGCGGAGGAACGTGCATGGTGAGTAAACGATACGTGAAAGCAAATAATGAATTTTTAGACGACTATGATAAAACGAAACCATCGAGCTATATTATGGACTTTGACGCTAATAATTTATACGGTGGCGCCATGAGTCAACCTTTACCGACTGGTGGTTTCAAATGGTTATCGCAAAAACAAATTAACAGACTCTGGCGCGATGGGTTTAAAAACAATAAAGGATACATTTTAGAGGTTGATTTAGAATATCCCAAAGAATTACACGATTCTCACAACGCGTTTCCACTCGCGCCAGAGTCGTTGATAGTACCGAAAGAATGGATGAGCGACTATCAAAAGAATTTACTAAAAGATAAACCCGCTCCAAACGTTGCTAAATTAGTACCAAATTTAGGTAACAAGAAAAACTACGTGCTTCATTATCGTAATTTGCTATTGTATTTACAACTCGGTATGAAACTGACTAAAATTCACAAAGTTTTACAGTTTGATGAATCATGTTGGATGAAATCGTACATTGATTTAAATACACGATTAAGAAAAGATGCGACGAGTGATTTTGAAAAAGATTTGTACAAACTGATGAACAATTCGGTTTTTGGAAAAACGATGGAAAATGTACGAAAGCGCGTTAACGTAAATTTGAAGCATTTAAACGATCCAAAAGCGCAAAATGAAATTCGCATTCTCATCGCTAAACCATATTTTGCAGAGGCTAGGATTTTCGATAATGAATTGGTTGCGATCCACATGCACCAAAAAAAAGTCAAACTCAACCGCCCTATCATTATTGGAATGAGTATACTGGATTTATCCAAGGTTCATATGTACGATTTTTATTACAATCATTTTAAGCAAAAATACGGTAACAATTGCGAGTTGATTTACACGGATACGGATAGCCTCCTGTTGGAAATTAAAACGAAAAATGTTTACAAAGATATGAAAAAAGACAAGCATTTATACGATTTTAGTAATTACGACAAGAGTCATTTTCTGTTTTCTGAAGAAAACAAAAAAGTGATCGGTAAATTTAAAGACGAGTGTTCAAAAACTGTAATTTCTGAAGTTGTTTGTTTAAGACCCAAAATGTATTCTATACTTACTTCGGATAAAGCTGAAATAAGAAAAGCTAAAGGAGTTAAAAGACAAGTTTTACAACAAAATATTAATCACGAGCGATATAAACAAGTTTTATCATTTAAAAAAACTCTACGTCACCCCATGAATTTTATTAGACACGTAAACCATAGACTATATACAACTCGAATAAATAAAATATCACTATCTCCTCTAGATACAAAGAGATACATTTTAGAAAACGGAATAGACACTCTAGCTTATTTTCATTACTCTCTGATTAACGTTTTGGGGGATTCATCGTATCTCTAGGAATAATTTGTATTTCTTCTCTTACAAAACTACATTATGCGGGGCCTCCTTCTACATAATACAATATGGGTTGATTAGCAGCCTTCATCGTTTTAGATATTTTATAAATTTTAAACTCCATATAGGATCGGTCGCTCTACGTCTCGTATCTTTTTCAGCTTCACCGGGCGCGTATAAATACCGAACTAGCGAGTTTAATGGAATTCTTTTTTCATTCTTTTTACCCGGTGAGGCTGGATTTTGCTCAACGCTATCTAATTTAATAGCGTCTTTTGGTTTCGAGTTAATCAATCGCGTCGTCTCGTTGTTTAACGCTTTTACGACCGCCGGTAATCTTTTAACCCATTCTCTATTTCTCGTATTGGTAACAATTTCTTGACCGTATTGATGCGAAAATAATCTTTCGCTTAAAGTTCTATTAAATCTCTCAACGATACCCTGAGCTCTGTGATTTCCAACCTCTCCTCGCTGAATTTCAACTCGATGCTCACTCATCAAAGCATTAACGCTGCTCATAAATTCTTTTCCGGGGTCGACTTTTATAATTTTAGGCCAAACCAACGGCGATTTTTTATAAATTTTTTCAAAAGCATCGCTTACTCGCGCGGCTGTTTTATCAATTAAAGGTACTGCAGCTTTATATCTGCTGGCTTCATCTACGACCGTTAACGCGTACTTGTACGTAATTCTACCGACTTTATCGTGTGGAAGAAACAACAAGTCTGCTTGATGAACCTCGTTTGGTTTTTCGAGCGAGCTATTTGATGAAGTTGGTCTCGGAATATATTTAGGATAGGGTAAATAAATTTGCCACAGCGCTTGCTTTTTTATCCATCGTCGAACGAGTTTTACATTTACTCTCGTTTCTTTAGCCAGCTTGCTGATTGCTGATTGACCTTTGTAGTATCCTCTCGGACTATAATAAGCGTTGGATAGTTTTCGTTCATCCATTTAATATTTATAAATATTATTCTTAACATTCTATTCGGCGGGCATGAGGATTTGGTAAAATTCCTGTGTTACTAACCACATTTGCGTTGCACCGCTTAATGTAATCGTCGCGGTTAGTTTTAACCTCGTCTTTATATCCAATTTTCCTAAATCGGCTGGTTTCATTTTAAATATTTTTTTCACCCTAGCATGCTGTATAAAATTACTAAAAGAGTCATAACTGAGCTGTGATAAATTGTATCGGCGATCGTTTTCGTATTTATAGGCATTGAAGACATGTTTTATAATCGTTAAACATAATAAAACTTTTTATTCCATTTCAAGTTCTCTGGGGTGGTGAGTTTAACGCTAGCGAGTTTAACGGGTTCGTTTTAACGGGTTCGTTTTTTTAAATGTTGGTTCTGAGTTGCTTCAAACAAGAAATAAGCTCCAATAACACCAACTCCAATAGCAATATAAAATAATTGTAACTCGTTTCATCGCTTAACGAGTTGTTTTCTTTATAACCTTCGCTATGATGGTTAACGCTTTTCGCGGGTTTAGCGAGTTGTAGTTTTTTCTGTCTATTAAGTTCGGCTAGTTTTTTACCGGCAGCGACTCTGTTTGGGTTTTTTGACTTAGTCGCTGGTTTCGTCACTGTCTTTGGTTCTGGTTGTGCAATCTCCTTCGGTACAGTCGTTTGCTCGTTGGTTTCCATCGCTTTTATTAGGTATTGAAGATAATGTTTCTTCTTTTCTTTTAAATGTTTTGCCGTAATCAGAGAAACGCTGATCGAGCGAGAAACATACCGTACTTGTAGTATATTTCACACAACGTTGTATTAAGCATGTTATTAATGAACGGATCTTTTTCAAATCTGAAATTAATTTACCTTCATCATCAATTTGAAATTTTAATGGTCACAAATCAATACGATTTAAACTAAGCTCAATAGTTTAGCGTATAACGTTATAATACCTAAAGACTGAGTAATATCGCGACCTAATTTAGTTTCGTATTGCGTGTAATACTTTTCGATCTTCGTTCAAAGCTCAATATCACCAACGCTTTCTTACCGAAAAACTTTTGAGTCTCCTCCTATTACGACCGATAAAGACGTTGTTTCAGCAATAAGCTATCATCGTTGATATTTTCGTTAATGAGTGGCGTCTGTATATTTTCGTTTAATACCTTATGTACTTCTTCCATTTATTATATACGTACCAGAAGAATAATCGATTAAATTTATTAAAAATATAAGAACCAATAATTGGTTTTAGATAACCCATCGGCGTTTTAAAAAGCTCGTTAAGATTTAACATTAGATCTTTTACTGTTTAGCATCTATACTATGGTATATACCTTTACTTTTTCAGTATTATCGTTTAATACTTGTACCAATTCTTGTCTTTCTTTCGCGGTATTTACGAGTTGGTTAAGATTATATATAAATCATTTACTCGTTCAACAGATATATTCGTAAATACTCGTTCAGCATTCATATTTATAAATATGCTTATAATATTTATTAAATTACCCTTAACCCTATGGTAACCTATGAGTAACCTTAGTCCCCTTGACCAAGAGTAAACCTGAGTAACCTATGAGTAACCTATGAGTAACCATGAGTAACCATGGTAAACCTATGAGTAACCTATGAGTAATTACCCTTGACCTAAGAGTGACCTATGAGTAATCTAAGAGTAACCTATGAGTAACCTATGAGTAATTACCCTTGACCTAAGAGTAAATCGCTAAATGACTTGACGGTAATCACTCAGTCACGTATTTCATAACCGGTAGGCTGATCCGTTTTTAAAATTAATTTACGATGTTTAACTCTTTTTAATTTTTTCATAATTTCATTCTCAACTCGCGAGTTGGTATAACATCATTTTCTCTAAGACAATTCTCGTACGAGTCTCTATCTTTACAATAAAATAAATATCCATTTGAGTTGTTCTCTAAAATCTTTCAATACGCTATTATATTTTGATAAGTATCCAACAACTATGTTTAATATGCCTACCGCTAAAAGCCAATTGAGTAATCATACATTTATTATTCGTCGCGTATTTTTATAATGCAACTGTTTATTCGCCGTAATCGTCTATAATAAACAACGTTTCTTTTTTTTTGAAGCGTTGCTATAAATTTCTATAGCCCTATTCAGCGATATGTCGTTTAAAATCATTAACGTGTACGTTATCATCATTTAGAACCCATTTTCTATTTTTGTACGCATCATTGTTGAAAATGGTAGGGCATAATATAACGATATTTTCAAAATACGGAAAATATTCATTTTGTAATAAATTTAAAATAAATTCAGTTTACCGCATCCCGTTTGTCCGCAAATTAACGCGCAGCGTGTGGATATTTAAGTAACATTTTTTCTTTTTTAATATTAAACGTTTTTAAATCTCGACCGATTCGAAACGCGAGTTTAATATTTAGTTGCGCGTCCATGATAATAAAAGTATACATGTTTAGTTCACCAGTACTCGGCTTCTCTTTTCAATTTGAATGGTAATTCCTTCGGACAAGTTTTGTACTCGTCTTCCGCTTCCGTGTAATACATTATCGGTACTCGTTCTTAAATCTAAAAATAAACCGTATCGATTAAGTAAATAATTCGATATTTTGACGTTTGATAAATCTAGAGCTTGTACAACTCGTATAGCGTGTTGTTTTCTCGAATCACCGAAATATTTTGAAATCTCTTCCCATTGTTGATATCTTTTCATTCCGTGCGCGTAGAGTTGATTGGGAACGCCTTCGATAGTAATACTAACTTTTGTTATTTTTGGATTATAAAACTTGTTGCTTTCTTTCAATGTCAGGTTCTTTGAATAGAAACAATATTCCTTTCATACTTTTTGCCGGGGTATTTAAATTTATATTCCACATTGTATCTTTTTGTTGTACGTAGTTGCTCTTTGTCTCAGTACGCGATCAAACAATATACTCGGTCTATCGCTGTATTGATTTATAATTGTTCTAGCGAGTTCTGGCATATGAACAACCTCAAATTCTAAAGAAATTCCACTTATGACATATTTTGCATTGTCGTCGGTTGCTTTTTGATCACATTTTCAAATTTATTAAACACGAGTTCGTATGTCAATCGATCTCCTATACCCGACTGATAGTAAGGTTGATGATCGGTTAACAATTCAAAATCTAGCGGAATGTAATACCTATTTTTATACGCGTCTGCGATAGCTTTATCCGCTCCACCGTTGCCCGCGGGAACTTTATCGCTAGCGTCTATTCTCATTTTAGTTATGTTTTCAGTTTCGATTCCTTGATACACTAAATTTTCGCGCTGATCTTTGGTCAACCATTCGTCTTTGTAACAATTGAATACATCCGCATCGTCTAAACTAAATATTTCATTTCCTTCCATTTTAATGATTATGTTTTACGATAGCTCACCGATGTTTGTACCAACGTTCTATTTTCATCGTTGACGCTAACGAGTTCAATGTTGAAAGCTAATCGCGTTGTATTCGGAACGATGACGTCGTTCATTCCTAAATTTGGAAAACGAACCGTCAACAATTGATTTTCGTTTATGGTACCGGATTGTTTGTAATGACGACTTTTTGGCGCATTCCTTTTACGCCCTCGAGGTTCTCTTAGTCTTCTGTTTGGATCTAGCGTATCTCCGTACGTATTACTCGTCATATTTAACGTTGTTAAATATAATAATTTTATATATAATCTACGTAAAACTATATTTAACAACACTATTTTTGTGTTGTTGATTATAAATGGTATCTGTAGCGATGATGGTTGGAGGCGCTGTCATTAATGTGTTAGCGTTTACTGGATCGAATTTTTATTTAGTAATTTACGTGGTAACGACGCGGAACAAGAACGTAAACGTCACGATTTAGCGTTGGAACATCTTTCGAAAGCTAGAGACAATTTAGTAAAAAACGTTTAAAATATATAGATTATTTAAATGAGAAAATACAAAGAATCCGGCGCGATAAGAACTTTTAATAACATTAACGAAGGATGCAAGAATATTCGCGAGTTACCAATACAGTAAATTACCTCTCGATTTACGACAAGAACCGCGATTAGAAGATTTTTACGTTCCTAGCGAAGATCAAAAAACGGGAGAGATTGTATTTATCATTATTGGTATGGTGTAGTTACGCGAGTTATAAACTGTTAAAATAAAAGATATTAGTAAATGGCAGAAGGAGGGCGCGATCTTATGGAGCTAGATCCGTTATTACAAGATCTTAACGATGAAGAAGAAGATTCTATGCAAGAAACAAATGTTAATAATGATAACACCGAACAAACGCTACCCAATTGGGGGCAACCCACACGTTTAGGTAGCCAAGACTATTATAAAAGTAGAGAAGATGCTGTTGATGCATTTTACAAACAATTGAATAAACCAAACGTTGTAAAAGAATATAAAAGATTTAGTTACAGATATGGAGTACTTTGGTTTATAAAAGAAGACGGCCAACTAATACGTTTAACTAACTTAACAGTAAAAATGGGTGATACATTTTTAGGAGAATCTACTTTAAAAAAAAAAGGTAAAGATCTTTTTTACGAACTTTATGGTTTACCAAAACCAAAAATAACGTTAGAGGTACAAGAAAAAGCGGGTGAAGTTTTAAAAGAGATAGAAGCACGACCACCATCACCAGAGATTGTTATCGATAAAACGCCTCTTCGTAGAAACGGGTCGAAAGTTACCAACGCTACCTCCACTGCAAGATGATGAAGAAGAAAAGAAGAAGAAGATTACAATGATAACATTGAAATGAGTGATTTACAAGTTAAAAAACGATAGATAAGGGTTGAAGAATTTCTTGGTTTTCTTACGCAAGATGCACCAAATTAGAGGAAGCGAATATATACCGTGAATTAAAGGGTTACGTTAGTCTTATGAAAACGGCGCAAGGACATAAATTAAAATTTGAAGCCGAATTATACACGCGTAACGAAGAATTAACCGAAATTAGAACTAGAATTGCTAACAACGACGTAGGAGATGAAAATGCGATAGATCAACTACGTCAACGAGAACAAGAATTATTAGATGAAATTGATAACGATTAGAAAAAGAAATTGCCAAGTTTGATTATAAGAATAGTAGCCAACTCAATAGAATTAAAGAAACGTTATATAGAATAAAAAACATAGACGTTACGTTGGGTGAAAGAATTAAAACTTTATTTAGAGAACAAGGTGTAACGATTATCAGTATATTAACAGCTTTTAGTATGACCATTGCTTTTTTCGTCAAATTGATCGGTATAGTTCCAAAACCAACTCCTGCGCTAGAACCTTATTCCACCAACACCGCGAGCGCAGCGGCGTAAAAAGTGGATACAAAACATTAAAAAATCTAGAATGTATTATCTAAACTGGGGCGAAAGCTTTAGCCGCTTTGCCAGCCATTATTGGTGTAGTATAGTAAGTTGGTTATTTAAAACAGCTTCCAACATTGTCGCGTGGACGGCGGAACATTTATGGTTAACGCTAAGTGGAGTCGGAGTATTAGTTTTAGCTATACGCAGAAAACGCTGACGCGATAGCGTGTTAAATGCTCCGCATCAGCGTAACAATTCATAAATCATAACGCCCACACCGGTAAAAATCGCAAAACCAAGTATTAAAGAATTTTTTCTTCTTGATGCGTATCTTCTAAAGAGTCTTTTTCACATCTTCTAAATTGCGCGTGCTGATTGCGTCTTGCGTGTGCGCTATTGACGATTAGAATCTTCTTCAGTAATTGATTCGCTATCGTTAAGCAAAGGTAAAATAGGAAAACAACGGGCGTTGAATTTGTATCTAAATTTGAACCTAAAGATAAACCGCTCGTCGCAATTAATAGATTATTGTATCCCCAAATTACCTATTCGTAAATTCATATCGCTAGGCATCATGTATAAATGTTCTCCTAGACAAAAGTTTAAACTACTGCGAGCGTATTGAAACATCTTGATATCGTTGAATAGAAGATTTAAATCGACCGGAGAGTCAATCTCTGCTTCTACTATATTTATAAATTCGCGTTGCGCGTCTAAACCCGTACCACCCGCTAAAAATGAGCTTTTTGCTTGCGCTTGAGCCCCTAAAATCGCGTAAACGTACGTTCTTAACGAGTCGTTTATTCGTTGCGTACCAACATCCGTAAAACCTCTAGACTCGCCGATTATAAATTTTGACCAAGCGAGCTTGGTTGAAGATTGTGAAATGAATGCGATCGTATAGGTCGAAGGATGGTCTCCAAAACTCATTTTAGTCGCGGTTTTGTAATAATCGTAATCGGTCACCTCGGTAGAAATAACGTTCAAACTACTGTTGTTATAGTTGTTATTGGGTACCGCTTTGATACCGTTGTCGTAATAATAAGCAGTTCCTAATCCGTTTGAATTTAAATCTACTCGTTGTTTCCAATTGTTGTTTTGAGAAAGGTGAAATTCTTTACATATTTTTTTGTACGCGCTCACGTCTATATTATTGGTAAACGCGTTGTAGAAATTTTGAAAAGATGCGGGGCAGCTCATTTCTTTGAGCAATCGTCTAATTTGATAATAGACGTGAAATCTAAAAAAACTACGAATCATCATATTTAAATGGTTTAAATGTTGATAACTCACGCCGCATCTCGTCGTGGCGCAGTACGTCACAAAATTTATTTGATTTTGATAAAATTTTAGCGGGTTGGAATACCAATCGTCGACAACCCTATCGCTTTTAACGCGAGGCAGCTTGTAGTTGTTGAAAACATTATTAAAACGAACGTTAAAAAACTCATTCTTGTTTACGTAAATGTTTATACTCGTTAAATCACCATCGTTAAAATCGAGAGGCGCTTTAAAATTTCCAGATTGCTCGTACGAATACGTAAAATTACTCTCGAATGCTAATGGAAACGTGCTTCATGATAACGTCATTTATTATATAATGTTTAATAATAAAATGTATCATACGTTTGAAATCGAAATTGGTAAAGAAGGTGGATCGATTTCTTTTAGAAAACGTTATCGATAATCGAGGAGGCAATCTCTCGATTATATTACACACGTAAACATTTGGGTGGGATATTACAACATACGTAAAAAGAAAGAATACTAGTTCGTACGGTTGGTGAATCGGAAGGTGAAGTAAAATTTATCGAAGCGGGCCTTTACAACATTATCGAAATTATCGAGATTATAGCGAAAAAATGAGCCTTGGATAACGTATAGAATCGATAAATCCAATGGTGAATACACGTTAATATTAGCTCAGCGAACAAGAGCGTTAAATTTACATCTGGGTTAGCTAATTTATTGGGGTTGTGCGAATCTCTAACCGCGGGAGAATATACCAGAAAAATTGACGTACAACTTTTTAAATTTTTTACATTCATTGCGATCAAATTTCACGACCGATAATTATTTCAACGGAAAAGCCTGCAATTTTAAACTCGCTGCCTTTGCGAGACGCGTCGTTTGGTGAAAGCATGTTCATGCAATATACAAATCCATTAGCAAAAATTACGACTCGGAACTTTTTAACGAGTTGAGTTTTCGAGAGATAGCAAAAGTAGAGATATACATAATCACGGTTTCCCCATTATTTTAAATGTAGAAATAATATAAATATGGCGGTATTTACGGACCGAGTCGCGCTTACGTGAAGCGTACAACGAATATTAGAACGATCGCTAGCGATGAATCGAAAGACGAAATTTACGAACATCACGGATATCTAAACAGAGATGAAATTTTACAGCGATTGTTTTAATCGAAAAAAGTCGACGTTGTACCGGATGGCACGATATTTTTAAACAACCCTTTTCTTGTTTACGACCGCGCCCACGTACTGTAGTATTTTCACGCAGTTTATTAAAACTGATAGTTTCGTCACGCATTCAACGACGCGCGATTACGCTCCCAACATTTATTATATTCCTTCTCCGGCAACGAGATGAAAAATTTCATTTTCTCGATGATGAAATTCAACATTTTAAAATACGAAATGTGTTTTAAAATACGAAACGTTAGAAAAGTTTTTGTTGAAGCGAGTTTTTCGGTTCGCTAAATTCAAAAATCTGTTTCAATATAAAATTGCAAGTTTACCATCTAATTAAATAATTTATAATATAAATGGCGAGTATTTACGGACCGAGTCGCTGACGCGAAGCGAACAACAGTGAGCATAGTTTAAACAGTAAAAGAAATTTTGACTTTGAAGAAACTAATTATATCAGTCCTAGTAGAACTTGTACCAGATTTACCTTTTTATCATTTAATTATTTAAATAATTTAGGCTTAGAACTTTTTTGGTATAAAATGAAATAAATGTTTTAATTGACCATTTATTTTTTTATTCATTATATGCAAAATGAATAGAGGTAATAATTATTATTCTATAGTAAAAAGTGAAGAATTTGATAAGTATAATTTTATAACTAATCGTATTGATTTTCCTGAGGGGAATGGAATTTTCTTTTAGTAATGAACCTCGTTATTTAGAATGTGTAATATGTTTTATTACAAATGTAGAAGAAAATCATGCTAATTCTATTTTCAAGCTACCTTTTTGGCGCTGTGAATACAGGAATATGCTATGAAATAAAAATTAAAAAAATTCCAATTAATACTTTTCCAATAAATTAAAATATTTTTCTATTAATAAAAAATGAGCATGCCTATAGAATCAACGAACGTACTTTATCCAAATTTACCACCTTTACCACCCCCTTTGACGAATGACGCTAAAACATTTCGATTGCAAACAATTTACGATATTCAAAAAGAATTACGAATTGAAATAAACGAACGCGAAGCTGTATAAAAAATAATAAAATCATAAAACCTTGTAACAACGCAGAAACTCTCGCAGAATTGGGCTGTATTGGAGCAGGATCCATCGGAATAGCTAGTATCGCCACGGTTGTATCATCACCCGTTGGATTAGCTTTAGAAGGTTTAGCTTTGGGGTTGGGTCACAGCTTAACTCTTGTTACGCTAAAAATAAATTGTATAAAAAGCTAAAAACACGATGAAATACGAATTTTAGCGTTGAGTAAACTCAACACGATTGAAAACCACGTTAGTAAAGCTTTAGAAGACGGTTACATCAGTCAAGAAGAATTTTCGTGACTGAAGAGCAGAAAAATATTATAAAATGAAAGAAAAATCCGAGTCGCAAAGAGTGAATCAGAGGTTAAAAAAGTAGTAACTCTGATGTCGCTTCGCACGTAACACAGAAAAAAAAATCTTTATAGAAAAACTTTTGAGTTTAAAAGCTTTAACGATAAATAAAAACTATTACGCTTCGTGTCAGCAAAACACGCTTCGCGAGTAGCGGAGCGTAAAAACGTTCGATAGACCTCTCCGTACGCCCCAGCGACGCATAATTATAATTTATAATCCATAAAGAAATTTTTTTCAACAATTCTTTCATCACTCTATTGTAACAACGTTTGATTTTACTCTCACTACATTTAATATCCTCGTGCATTTCGTTGAGCCCTTCTTTGCTTTTGTGCCATTTTACATCTATAACATGCAAGTGGAATACTTTTTCTAAGCCGAATACGCCATCGATGCATCGGGCAATAGACATCATCGCGAATACTCATTCTACAACACTTGCAGTTTTTACCAACTAAAGCCATTCACACAAAATCATCGTTCTCTCCATCTTTATTATTAAACAATATAATATTAATTCATTATGTCACTTTTAAAACTATTAAAGCCTCACCAAATCTCTGTAATAACCGTATGAATACGAGTTACGTCTCCGTTTGCTAAAATGTGTCTGTATGGTAATAATATTTTTTCAACTATTCTACAAACGTAGTGATATTTATCGTCTTTTTTAATCAATAGTAATTTTACGTTACTATTACAGAATAATCGATTAAATATTTTCAATTGTTTCAATTCGTAATTGAGTTGTTTCTGTGTAGGCATCTTTATTATACAACTAGATAATATTAATTCATTATCTCACTTTTTAAAGGTACGATTTTAGAGATCGATTTTAGAGATCGATTTTGACGATCGATTTTGACCTCATCAAATTTTTATCATCGTAAAACCAGCGGCTATCCGCGTGATGAAAGTATTGATCACGATGATGACGATGATGGTCACGATGATGATCACGATGATGACGATGATGGTCACGATGATGATCACGATGATGACGATGATGGTCACGATGATGATCACGATGATGACGATGATGTCACGATGATGATCACGATGATGACGATGATGGTCACGATGATGATCACGATGATGACGATGATGGTCAATGATATTGATGATGATGACGATGATGGTACGATGAGATGATCACGATGATGACGATGATGTCACGATGATGATGATGATGATGACGATGATGTCACGACAGATGATGACAGTGATGACGACGATGATGTCAATGATGATGATGATGATGATGACGATGATGTCACGATGATGATGATGAGATGATATTGACGTCATCTGCTTTTTAATTCTTAAATATCCCTCATCCCTCGAGAGAATTTGACCGCAAAACATCTTTTTGAGAGTAGGTGTCGAATGCCCTCAGCAACCCATACTACTTCAGTTTCCATCTGAACGACGACCAAATCCATTGTTCTTGGGGTACTATGCCGTGGACTAGATAGTACATGAGGTGACCACATTTCCATGCAGGTAATAGACTTCTGTTAACACCTATAAAATACATGACATAAAGAGAGAATGTAAATGTCCACAAACATTTGGAGAATAATTAATACCAACCTTCCAGGTCATTGTTGGTCCTGATGCTGCTATGTGTTAAGAAGGATGACCAGTCTGTGCTGACCATTGTCCACTGATCCATGTCCTATCCACATACTCAAAGACCTGTTAAAATACTGAATTAACATAATTAGGGTTTTAATACTAATAATAATAAGTGTATCAATTTGATTGATCTCCTAATACAATAACTTCGAATATACAATACATTATATAAATCACTGGTGAAAAAAAACCTCAAAATAAATTACCTCCAAAAGTATCAGCGTTGTGGCACACATTGTGTCTCCGGGATAGAAACATACCCGGGATGATCATTTGAAAAACTTTAGGTATGTGTCCGTCTCCATGTATGTACGCTCTTGTGTAGATCTCACTGACCTGAATGTCTCCAACCACTACTTAAGCTTCCAGTGGAATGCACATCGATGCGATGCATCTTACCTGTAAATTGAACAAAAATAATGTTACAGGGTGAGTTTGACGAAGGGGCGAGTTTGCGCAATGGGTGGGGAAGGGGGGACACGTTTCCTTGGGGGGAAGTTTGCCGGGAAGGGGAAAGTTTGCCAGGGAGGGGGGTGCGAGTTTGCTGCAGATCTACTGGGGGGTGACTATAACTTGTCAAGGGGTGACTTTGTGAAAGGCTAACAAAAGTTTGGAGGTCGCGTGTTGCACCACGGGAGGTCACTGGCGTGCCATGTCTTCGAAGCAAATCACAACAGAAGCATTGACCGCACGGGAGTAAATTAACCAATCAGTTTTTTCCACTGAATAAATATACATCTAATTTCTTAAAATGAAACACTTCCCGGCCGGCTTTATATAAAGGGACGAATATTCACTGTGACTTTTTCGTGAGCACAAAACAGGTAAATATCATCAATGGTAGGGTTGATAAGGACGCTCCCGGACTCCGGCGGTGTCGTAACACGTGTATAGAGTCCCTGGGCTAACAATAATGTACATGTGATATATTATCATGTCATTACAAATATTAAACAATTTGAACAATATCAGACTGACATTTAGACTGAGAAGTCATTGTAGGCTCTATATATGGGCCTACCTCCAAAATGCACTGATTTTTCATAAACTAAATATTCTTGAAGTTATTTGAAAAGAGATAATTTCTGATGTCCACTCTATTCATGTTCTCCACCTTGCTGAGCATGTAAGATTACATTATTCATTGGGGGTAGAATGTCGTATCTGGCCGCCACTATATTTTTTCATTAAATATGCCAATAATGTAATCTTACCTACCTAGTAAGGTGGACACATGATGATGATGATGACATATACTTCAAATTAATTCCAGGATATTATTTCATGCAAAATCAGGCATTTTTTGGTATACGATGACTTCCTCAGTCATGTCAGTCTCGATTCAGAACTTCATTATTAATTGTTATAGTGATTGTGATTAACCAACACAGTCATTGTACATGTACAATGACTGTGTTGGTCACTAAATAGTAATGTATGTATGCGTAGTGGCAACTATAATAGAATCCTTCTATTTTCTGAAGGGGAGGATTTTTTTTAGAAGGGAAATCAAGTTCGAAAACCATCATAAAAGTGGATTTTAAAGATAAGCGCTTTCTTGTACCACCAAAAATCGATAGAATGATTGTTTTAACTGGTTAGTGGTGCAAAAAAAAATCAAAATGCCCTTTTAAAAAGTGGCGGCCGGATGACGAATTCTTTCTATTGGGTTT
>CM055817.1:10345861-10394477 GCA_029582265.1 Zoroaster sp. YZ-2022 | reverse complement strand
AAATAATTCAGAAAACTTACATGGGTTGCCATGTTGCAATGTGACTGCAAGGGTAAAAATCAGTCAACATTTTGATATATACTACATGTACATGTATTTGCCAAGGTATATCTAGTGTACTGTAGCGCTTAAGATGCATCAAAATGATAGCAATTGAGCTGTATACTCCTCAGTGAGCTGAGATGGTTTCAGGAATGATTGATAAGCCTGATGAGCAAGGGTAATAATGATAAGCAGCTTAAACACCAGTTTGGTGGATATGTGTGCATTATAAGTTCTTCTTATTATTATTATCATTTTAATAACAGGAAACTGCAAGGTTTTATCCTGTGAAAATAAATGTCTGGTACCTGTACTTACTTTGATTTATTGTATTCAAACTCAATGTGTAAGCAATCCTCAATGCCAACCTCCATCTTAATAGATGAGTTAACTTCGTGGTAATGAGACAGCGTGTGTACAAGTATGTCCATCTCTTTCACTGTGTATGTCAACCGTTTTGTTATCATCACCTGAAGGAAGTAACTACATGAAAATAATAACAGATAAATTACACAGGTTGCCCTATAACAACAAGCTGTATACATATTTGGCTGTGATTTAAAACCTTGTAGTTAGCGTTACATGTCGGTAACAAATGTAATACCTCATTTATATTATTACTCTTGACTAAGAAAAAAACCTGAATTAGGCAAGCCTCTACATGCTATTATGATACTTGATGACATTACGCTTACACAGGTGTAAATCCTCGAGGATGGGTGAGATATACATGTATACCCTCCACTTTATGATACTTGATGACATTACATACACAGGTGCTTAAAATCCCACAACAGGGATGGGTGAGGATATACAGTATGTATACCTCACTTTATGATGTGATGACATTGTTACATACACAGGTTGTAAATCCCGAGGAAGGTATGGGTGAGATATACCATGTATACCTCCACTTTATGATACTTGATGACATTACATACACAGGTGCCACGTCGTCACTGAGGGATGGGTGAGATATATGCATGTATACCTCCACTTTATGATACTTGATGACATTACATACAGGTGTAAATCCCTAGAGGGATGGGTGAGACTATTCATGTATGCCTCCACTTTGATACTTGATGACATTACATACACAGATGCCTGCCTTTCCTGCACGGAAATCCCGAGGATGGGTGAGATATACATGTACCTCCACTTTTTGGGTCGGTGGGGGGATTTCAAAATTCTTCATGCGATAAAAAAAAATTAAGGCGAATAATTTGTGCATAAAAGGGGGAAGTGATGTTTCACGCAGTGTTTTTTTTTTTTTTTTTTTTTTTTGGGGGGTATCTCCACCGTTGAGCGACGTTCGACTACGAGATCCAGTATTTCATTGTACATTATGCAAACAAATTTCAATATCATCTCCCTAGCTTTTTGACATGGATTTATGCCACTGATTACATCAGTTCATGTAACACTAGTCACAGCCTGACAAATTTCAATATCATCCCCTAGCTTTTTGACATGGTTTTTCCCCACTGATGTACGTCTGTTCATGTAACACCTAGTCACAACTAAACAAATTTCAATATCATGGAATATTGCATAGTAGCTGCCAACGCAATTGTTTTGAGGCAATTTACCACTAAGAATGAAAGTGACATGGAATAATAGTAAAAGCTTATGACTTGCTTACAATTGTTTGAGCAATGCCCAAAGAATGAAAGTGACATTGGAATAATAGTATGACACAATTGTTTGGGCAATTACCAAAGAATGAAAGTGACATGGAATAATAGTAAATATATGACACAATTGTTTGAGCAATTGCAAAGAATGAAAGTGACATGGAATAATAGTAGCTATGACACAATTGTTTGAGAAATTACCCAACAGAAAGTGACATGGAATAATAGTAGCTATGACACAATGTTTGGGCAATTACCAAAAGAATGAAAGTGTAATGAAGAACATGTCAATCCCAATAATTATGTCAAGCTACCCATTTGTGTGTACATCATTTGCTACTGGGTCTTTCTATGCAGTCTTACCCTCTTGCTTTTTTTTAGCACGTCTGTCTGCCTTCTCAGTTTCTTCCTCATCGGACTTTTTGTTTCTTTAAATTTACCCTCACTTATGCATTTGATTATGCTCATCCTCATTAGCAATTCTTTTCATCTATATCAGGTTTTCTTTCTTTCTTTTCTTCTTTTGATCAATGATACTCACTGTAAGACTACCATCTTCTAGTGCATGAATCTTCATTAATAGCATTATTATCTTCAACCTTATCAACTTCTTCCGTACATTGCTCTATTTAATGTCCTTTTTCTTTTGGTTTTTTTTTCTTTTTTTGTGTTCTCCTCACTGTCACTGTCTTGTTGTATCGTGATACTGTCAGACACTGTGTCTTCTGATTCTGTCTTGACATTTGATGCTGCATCTACTTTCCTTTTTTCACAAAGCTCTTTCATCTTCTGAGCAAAGTAATCCTATCATATAAAGAAACAATCAAAAAGTAGACACGTTGAGATCTTGTTATAACACAACACAGCATCATATGTGACCCGCTCTGTGAAAATGAGTCACATGTAGCACCATGCGTTTACATGTAATGGGCGATTGAATGATGAGAGGGTGTGTTTTTTTTTAACATCTGATTTTTGGTTATCATATTTTTTTTACATCATTAGGATCTAAATTTTCTTAATATTTGTTACATAAACGTCAATTTCAATCAATAAAATATTAAAATCAATGATTTTTGTGAGTACTTTGTTTCAAATATGTCATTTGTTTTCATGTGAATGCTTGTTTACCTAACAATAAATTGTGTTAATTATGCACATTATTGATTATTACAAATGCCATATCTCCAAAATGCAATATGCCACACACATCTAACGTACATACCAAATTAAAACCAATGATGTACTCTTTCCAGCTACATAGTAATGTATATTTGTCAAATTTGCAACTTGTGACTCATTTTCACAGAGCGAGTCACATACATGTATACTATGCCCAATATCCAATCACCTGTTACATAATTGTTGTTTGTGCTCACAATTCCAACCCAATTGTAACAAGCAATCTGGTGACATAATTCCAAATAAACCACTCCACGTCATAGCTGGCTCAAAATCATCACAAGCCCATTGGAAATGCATTGACCACTTTACTGTAAGCATTTATGCAAGAAATTAGAAAGCTTGGGACTTACATTTAACGTTGTGTTGTAAAGACTCAAAATCTTATTAACAAAGTCAATTTCTGCCTCAAGAATCGCTTTTGAAGATTAAAATAAAAATTTCAAATTACACACAATGGGCCAGCTTTGGAACCGGAAGTAAGCGAAAAAAATTTGTGTGCCCAATGCGCACCGAACAGGATAGCTATAGACCAGCAACTTTTTAGGCATAATGGGGTATTTTAATTTTATCCTACACCGATGTGTGGCATAGCCTGCATCCTCAGAGTGTCTGTGAAAACTACAGGCGACTCAGGCAGGATTCGAACCCACGACCTCCTGCTTACTAGTGCAGACGTCTTAACCTCTCGACCACTGAGCTACACGTCTGTGTAGGACAAAATTAAATCAATTGTTTATCACCCGACACAAAAATGTCATCAACCTATGCATTCATGCACTGACATAATTATTCCACGAGGTCGCAGACTCATGCAAGTTTGTTTATTTTGAGTCTTTTAACCCTATTGGAAACACTATTTACCAATGTAGTGTTTCACATGTCTGGTTAACACCTTGACTGACAACAGTGGCAGTTTGGGAAATTCATATGTTCATACCATTGAGTTGATTCAGTGTACCAGACATGTGTTATGTTGTTGACTGCTTGAGGTAAGCCCTAGACCAGCTCTACCAGTACTCTCACCATCACTATTTGCATCATTGTCTGAATTGGTCTCCTAAGATCAAACATACACGACATACATTGAGTCAATATCAGCATCAGTAAGAATCATAACATTTAAAATGCACCCCAACAAATCATATGTTTATGGCTTTCAAAGAGAAACCTTACAATAACATTGACAACAATTTATATTAACCGTCCTACTACTATAAGGGTCAAAATTAGTCAAAATGTTTATATACTTGCCAAGGTATATCTAGTGCACTTAAAAGTCAAACACTGTCAAACCTTACATGTAGTGAGTACATTTACAGGTCAAAATGAGTTGACCGTTTTTGACTGGGAAAATCATTGTCTGGTATTGTTCAGGGTGGTCAAAATGACAGTAAAAACCACTCAAAATGCCCCTGTGTGCACACTTGGGTCAACAGTCAAAAACAGGAAGTTGACTGGTTTAGACCTCTGTAGCAACCTCCCACGAAAGTGCAGCAATAGTAGGAGGGTTAAAGTAACAAATATTGAAAACAAAATGAAAATTGCTACACGAACCACTGTGAATTTTCACTGAGGCACAGCCAGGAAGAGGATACGTAGGCATATGGCAACACTGAATAACTGTACTCAGAAACGGAGGCACAGCCCGGGGGAGGCTACGGAGGCACATGGCAACACTGAGTAACTGTACACAGAAACAGAGGCACAACCCGGGGGAGGCTACGGAGGCACATGGCAACACTGAGTAACTGTACTCAGAAACAGAGGCACAGCCCAGGGGAGGCTACGGAGGCACATGGCAACACTGAGTAACTGTACTCAGAAACGGAGGCACAACCCGGGGGAGGCTACGGAGGCACATGGCAACACTGAGTAACTGTACTCAGAAACTGAGGCACAGCGCGGGGGAGGCTACAGAGCCACATGGCAACACTGAGTTACTGTACTCAGAAACAGAGGCACATGGCAACACTGAGGAACTGTACACAGAAACAGAGGCACAGTCCGGGGGAGGCTATGGAGGTATGATTACACTGAGTACCTGTACTCACTGACTGGCTATGTGGTGTATTGCTTTTACTTCTGACTCCCATGATGCAGTTCATTGCATTATCACCATACATAGACAAGTCTTTTCCTGCTGTGAATTTCCTGTAACTGCAAAGAAAAAAGAAAAGAAAAGAAAAAATTTAAATATATTATAATACATATGACCTAATCCCATAAAATGTTAATAATTCTCCCATTCCACTTTCATTTCTTTGGCTGAAAACAACCTCTCCCCAAAAACATTGTTAACTATCCTAATTTACAAAAGTTACATTCACCTCTGAAATAGAAGCTTATGGGGTGAAAACCTTGATGTATTGCTATTAATTGGACCGATGCATATCATGTTATATGTAAGTGCATTAACCCTAACTCCCTAGGCCCATTTGCTTACACATAACCCGAATCCTCCCTAACTCCCTGGGCCCATTTGCTTACACATAACCTGAATCCTCCCTAACTCCCTAGGCCCATTTGCTTACATATAACCTGAATCTCCCCTAACTCCCTAGGCCCATTTGCTTACATAACCTGAATCCTTCCCTAACTCCTGGGCCCATTTATACATGGCAGAATCCTTCCTAACTCCTGGGGCCCATTTGTACACATAACCGAATCTTCTAATCCCTAGGCCATTTTTACACATAACCCGAATCTCCCTAACTCCCTGGGCCCATTTGTTACACATAACCCGAATCCTCCCTAACTCCCTGGGCCCATTTGTACACATAACCCAGTCCTCCCTAACCCCTGGGCCCATTTGTACATAACCCGAATCTCCCCTAACTCCTGGGCCCATTTGTACACATAACCTGAATCCTCCCTAACCCCTAGGCCCATTTGCTTACATAACGATCCTTCCCTAACTCCCTAGGCCCATTTGCCCAATAACCCGAATCCTTCCTAACTCCTGGGCCCATTTGCTTACACACAACCAATCCTCCTAACTCCCTGGGCCCATTTTTTACACATAACCCGAATCCTTCCTAACCCTAGGCCCATTGCACAAACCCGAATCCTTCCTAACTCCCTGGGCCCATTTGCTTACCCGAATCTCCCTAACTCCTGGGCCCATTTGCTTACATAACTTGAATCCTCCCTAACTCCTGGGGCCCATTTGTTACACAACCCGAATCCTCCCTAACTCCCTGGGCCCATTTGCTTTATAATTACCTGAGTCCTCCCTAACTCCTGGGCCCATTAGAAAACATAACCCGAATCCTCCTAACTCCTGGGCCCATTACACATAACCTGAATCCTCCCTAACTCCCTGGGCCCATTGCTTACACATAACCTGGATCTTTCCTAACTCCTAGGCCCATTTGCTTACACACATAACCTGAATCTTTCCTAACTCCCTAGGCCCATTTGCTTACACATAACCTTCGAATCCTCCCTAACTCCCTGGGCCCATTGCTTACACATAACCTGAATCCTTCCTAACTCCCTAGGCCCATTTACTTACACATAACCCGAATCCTACCTAACTCCCTAGGCCCATTTGCTTACACATAACCCGAATCCTCCCTAACTCCCTGGGCCCATTTGCTTACACAACCCTTGTCAAAAGCCCAGATTCACAGAAATTGTGCACATTTCAAATTGTGTGAATCATTCACAAAAATATAACAATGTAATGCCAAAATTAGTATCTTGATCACATGGAATATGAATCAGGTTTATGTGACAACAATGAGATAATAGTGTACTTACCCAATGTATTACTCTTAAGAGATACACCAATGTATGTGGCTTGTCTTGCCATCTTCATTTATCCCAAGGCCTTTTCCTTGCTTCCAACCCATCTTTTCCATCAGCTGCCGACCAAACTTGTTTGTATCTGAGATTAACAATTATAATGAAAACTTTCATGGCCTAGTTTCATAGTGTATCTTAATAAGTGTGTATGCTCTTAGAACATCTTCAGTTTCATTACGTGATATTTGTTTAAAATGGGACATTGCAATAAATAGCACCCTAGGGAACTTTCATGGCCTAGTTTCATAGTGTATCTTAATAAGTGTGTATGCTCTGTGGGAACATCTTCAGATTTCATTACGTGATATTTGTTTAAAATGGGACATTGCAATAAATAGCACCTAAAGGAACTTTCATGGCCCTAGTTTCATAGTGTATCTTAATAAGTGTGTATACTCTTAGAACATCTTCAGTTTCATTCACATGATATTTGTTTAAAATGGGACATTGCAATAAATAGCACCTAAAGGGAACTTTCATGGCTAGTTTCATAGTGTATCTTAATAAGTGTGTATGCTCTTAGAACATCTTCAGTTTCATTACGTGATATTTGTTTAAAATGGGACATTGCAATAAATAGCACCCTAGGGAACTTTCATGGCCTAGTTTCATAGTGTATCTTAATAAGTGTGTATGCCTTAGAACATCTTCAGTTTCATTGCGTGATATTTGTTTAAAATGGGACATTGCAATAAATAGCACCAGGACTTTCATGTCCTAGTTTCATAGTGTATCCTCTTAATAAATTGTGAATGATATGCTCTTTAGAACATCTTCAGTTTCATTACGTGATATTTGTTTAAAATGGGACATTGCAATAAATAGCACCCTAAGGGAACTTTCATGGCCTAGTTTCATAGTGTATCTTAATATGTGTATGCTCTTAGAACATCTTCAGTTTCATTACGTGATATTTGTTTAAAATGGGACATTGCAATAACAATAGCACCCTGAACTTTCATGGCCTAGTTTCATGGTGTATCTTAATAAGTGTATGCTCTTAGAACATCTTCAGTTTCATTACGTGATATTTGTTTAAAATGGGACATTGCAAAAATAGCACCCTAGGAACGTTCATGGCCTAGTTTCATAGTGTGTCTTAATAAGTGTGTATGCTCTAGAACATCTTCAGTTTCATTACGTGATATTTGTTTAAAATGGGACATTGCAATAAATAGCACCCTAGAGAACTTTCATGGCCCTAGTTTCATAGGTGTATCTTAATAAGTGTGTATGCTCTTACAACATCTTCAGTTTCATTACGTGATATTTGTTTAAAATGGGACATTGCAATAAATAGCACCCTAGGAACTTTCATGGCTTAGTTTCATAGTGTATCTTAATAAGTGTGTATGCTCTTAGAACATCTTCAGTTTCATTGCGTGATATTTGTTTAAAATGGGACATTGCAATAAATAGCACCCTAGGGAACTTGAATACACATATTTGATATAATTTCCAGTGTGCGTATCTTGCACAATAAGTGTAGAATGTCGTATCCGACCGCCACTTTTTCTCATTCAATATAACCAATAATGTAATCTTACCTACCTAGTAAGGTGGAGAACATATGGATGATGATGGACATACATAATAATAATTTTTCCAGGATATTTATTTCATGAAAAATCAGGCATTTTTGGTATACGATGACTTCCTCAGTCATGTCAGTCTGATCTTGTCAACTCCCCCATTAGTGACCAACACGGTCATGCATGCGCAGTGGCAACTATAGGATCCTTCTATTTTCTGAAGGGGAGGATTTTTTTATAAGCGAAATAAAGTCCGAAAACTATCATAAAAGTGGATTATAAAGATAGTTTTCGCTTTCGGTACCCCGAAAAATCGATAGAATAATTTGTTAACTGGTTAGTGGTTGCAAAGAAATTCCAAAAAACCCTTAAAAAGTGGCGGTATGATACAACATTCTTTCCCACAATAATGTATATGTAATAAGAAATCATACTGTGAAAATATACTAGTGCAGTCTGGTATTCTTTTGAGAAAGTGCAATGACTTTTTTAGAAGGGAAATAAAGTCCGAAAACTATCATAAAGTGGATTGTAAAGATAGTTTTCGCTTTCTGTACCCCGAAAAATCAATAGAATAATTTAGGTTGTCCGTTAAATCAATTCAAAATTCAATTCAAAATCAATTCTAGAACTAATTAATTGGTAATGATCAAATTATTTCATTCATTCAAGCAGTATAGTTCATAAAACTACACATGTAACTTAAAGCTATTACCTGACACAATTAGGCATAAAGCCAACATAAAAAGAAATGGGATGATCATACTCTTAAAAAAAATACCCCATAAGCTTTCCTAACCCCTAACTCCCTAGGCCATTTGCTTACATAACCTGAATCCTTCCTAACTCCCTAGGCCCATTTGCTTACACATAACCTGAATCCTTCCTAACTCCCTAGGCCCATTTGCTTACACATAACCTGAATCCTTCCTAACTCCCTAGGCCCATTTGCTTACACATAACCTGAATCCTTCCTAACTCCCTAGGCCCATTTGCTTACACATAACCTGAATCCTTCCTAACTCCCTAGGCCCATTTAGCTTACATAACCTGAATCCTTCCCTAACTCCTAGGCCCATTTGCTTACATAACCTGAATCCTTCCTAACTCCCTAGGCCCATTTGCTTACACTAACCTGAATCCTTCCTAACTCCCTAGGCCCATTTGCTTACACATAACCTGAATCCTTCCTAACTCCCCAGGCCCATTTGCTTACACATAACCTGAATCCTTCCTAACTCCCTAGGCCCATTTGCTTACACATAACCTGATCTAACAACTCACAAACAAAATATATTATTACCAGAAAGCTTACTTATTTATGGTAATAATATGGCAATTAACCCTTTCAACCCAGCCCTGTGTAAAAATTGATCACCGGCGATCAATACATTTTGGAAGCTTGCATTTTGTGTTTGCTGCCCTCTATTTGCTTATGTTTGATACCAATTTTAGCTTATTAGTCTTTCCAATGATCAAGTTTATTTTGTGATTGAATGTAATGGGTCTTGAGGGTGATATGAGAAGGACACCAGACCGCAGATGACACATATCATCAAAGGAAGACATTTTTCGTTAGAAATTGATGTGAAGTTTTACATTTGTTTGTTCTGTGTTGTGGCAATGCATGATTACACAAATTGATGTGAAGTTTTACATTTGTTTGTTCTGTGTTGTGGCAATGCATGATTACACAAATTGATGTGTAGTTTTACATTTGTTTGTTCTGTGTTGTGGCAATGCATGATTACACAAATTGATGTGAAGTTTACATTTGTTTTGTTCTGTGTTGTGGCAATGCATGATTACACAAATTGATGTGAAGTTTTACATTTTTTTGTTCTGTGTTGTGGCAATTCATCATTACACATGTACATTTTCATTTCAAAAGTTTACATATTAATATACATAGAGTTACTCATTATTTTTGTACCAAAATATGCCAAAATTATTATTTTGCATATTACTCAGACATCTAGACAGATTTCACCAAATATTTTTGCAAGATTTACACTTAGTCAAAAAAAGCTAAAAACAGTGCCAAGTTTAAAGAGTTAAGGCTGGGTCGGGTAGTAAGAGTTAAGGCTGGGTCGGGTAGTAAGAGTTAAGGCTGGGTCGGGTAGTAAGAGTTAAGGCTGGGTCGGGTAGTAAGAGTTAAGGCTGGGTCGGGTAGTAAGAGTTAAGGCTGGGTCGGGGTGGTAAGATTAAGGCTGGGTCGGGTAGTAAGAGTTAAGGCTGGGTGGGTAGTAAAGTTAAGGCTGGGTCGGGTGGTAAGAGTTAAGGCTGGGTCGGGTAGTAAGAGTTAAGGCTGGGTCGGGGTCCAGTAAGGTTAGGGTGGTAAGAGTTAAGGCTGGGTGGGTAGTAAGAGTTAAGGCTGGGTCGGGGATTAGTAAGAGTTAAGGCTGGGTCGGAGTAGTAGAGTTAAGGCTGGGTCGGGTAGTAAGAGTTAAGGCTGGGTCGGTAGTAAGAGTTAAGGCTGGGTGGTGAGTAAGAGTTAAGGCTGGGTCGGGTAGTGAGGAGTTAAGGCTGGGTCCGAGTAGTAGGAGTTAAGGCTGGGTCGGGTAGTAAGAGTTAAGGCTGGGTCGGGTGGTAAGAGTTAAGGCTGGGTGGGTAGTAAGAGTTAAGGCTGGGTCGGGTAGTAAGGAGTTAAGGCTGGGTCGGGTAGTAAGAGTTAAGGCTGGGTCGGGGTAGTGAGTTAAGGCTGGGTCGGAGTAGTAGAGTTAAGGCTGGGTCGGGTAGTAGAGTTATGGCTGGGTCGGGTAGTAAGAGTTAAGGCTGGGTCGGGTAGTAAGAGTTAAGGCTGGAATTGGGTGTAGTAAGGAAGTTAAGGCTGGGTCGGGGTAGTAAGAGTTAAGGCTGGGTCAGTAGTAAGAGTTAAGGCTGGGTGAGATAGTAAGAGTTAAGGCTGGGTCGGGTAGTAGAGTTAAGGCTGGGTCGGATAGTAGAGTTAAGCCTGGGTCGGGTAGTAGGAGTTAAAGGCTGGGTCGGGTAGTAAGAGTTAAGGCTGGGTCGGGTAGTAAGAGTTAATGATGGGTCGGGGTGGTAAGAGTTAAGGCTGGGTCGGGTGGTAAGAGTTAAGGCTGGGTCGAATTAGTAAGAGTTAAAGGCTGGGTCGGGTGAAGTAAGAGTTAAGGCTGGGTCGGGTGGTAATAAGTTAAGGCTGGGTTAGGGTAGTAAGAGTTAAGGCTGGGTCGGGTAGTAAGAGTTAAGGCTGGGTCGGGTAGTAGAGTTAAAGGCTGGGTCGGGTAGTAGAGTTAAGGCGGGTGTGGAGTGTGGGGTAGTAAGAGTTAAGGCTGGGTCGGGTGAAAGTGAAGTTAAGGCTGGGTCGGGGTAGTAGAGTTAAGGCTGGGTCGGGGTAGTAGAGTTAAAGGCTGGGTCGGGTAGTAAGAGTTAAGGCTGGGTCGGATAGTAGAGTTAAGGCTGGGTCGGGTAGTAGAGTTAAGGCTGGGTCGGGTAGTAAGAGTTAAGGCTGGGTCGGGTAGTAAGAGTTAAGGCTGGGTCGGGTAGTAAGAGTTAAGGCTGGGTCGGGTAGTAAGAGTTAAGGCTGGGTCGGGTATTATTGAGTTAAGGCTGGGTCGGGTGGTAAGGTTAAGGCTGGGTGGTAGTAAGAGTTAAGGCTGGGTCGGGTAGTAAGAGTTAAGGCTGGGTGGTAGTAAGAGTTAAGGCTGGAGTCGGGTAGTAAGAGTTAAGGCTGGGTCGGGTAGTAAGAGTTAAGGCTGGGTCGGGTAGTAAGAGTTAAGGCTGGGTCGGGTAGTAAGAGTTAAGGCTGGGTCGGGTAGTATTGAGTTAAGGCTGGGTCGGGTAGTAAGAGTTAAGGCTGGGTCGGGTAGTAAGAGTTAAGGCTGGGTCGGGTAGTAAGAGTTAAGGCTGGGTCGGGTAGTAAGAGTTAAGGCTGGGTCGGGTAGTAAGAGTTAAGGCTGGGTCGGGTAGTAAGAGTTAAGGCTGGGTCGGGTAGTAAGAGTTAAGGCTGGGTCGGGTAGTAAGAGTTAAGGCTGGGTCGGGTAGTAAGAGTTAAGGCTGGGTCGGGTAGTAAGAGTTAAGGCTGGGTGGTGGAGTTAAGGCTGGGTCGGGTAGTAAGAGTTAAGGCTGGGTCGGGTAGTAAGAGTTAAGGCTGGGTCGGGTAGTAAGAGTTAAGGCTGGGTCGGGGTGTAAGAGTTAAGGCTGGGTCGGGTAGTAAGAGTTAAGGCTGGGTCGGGTGGTAGAGTTAAGGCTGGGTCGGGTAGTAAGAGTTAAGGCTGGGTCAGGTGGTAAGAGTTAAGGCTGGGTCGGGTAGTAAGAGTTAAGGCTGGGTCAGTAGTAGAGTTAAGGCTGGGTGGGATTAGGTAAGAGTTAAGGCTGGGTCGGGTAGTAAGAGTTAAGGCTGGGTCGGATGTAAGAGTTAAGGCTGGGTCGGGTGGTAAGAGTTAAGGCTGGGTCGGGTAGTAAGAGTTAAGGCTGGGTCGGGTAGTAAGAGTTAAGGCTGGGTCGGGTGGTAAGAGTTAAGGCTGGGTCGGGTAGTGAAGTTAAGGCTGGAGTCGGGTAGTAAGAGTTAAGGCTGGGTCGGGTAGTAGAGTTAAAGGCTGGGTCGGGTAGTAAGAGTTAAGGCTGGGTCGGGTGGTAAGAGTTAAGGCTGGGTCGGGTGTAGTAAGAGTTAAGGCTGGGTCGGGTAGTAAGAGTTAAGGCTGGGTCGGGTAGTAAGAGTTAAGGCTGGGTCGGGTAGTAAGAGTTAAGGCTGGAGTCGGGGTAGTACGAGTTAAGGCTGGGTCGGGTAGTAAGAGTTAAGGCTGGGTCGGTAGTAAGAGTTAAGGCTGGGTCGGGTAGTAAGAGTTAAAGGCTGGGTCGGGTAGTAAGAGTTAAGGCTGGGTCGGGTAGTAAGAGTTAAGGCTGGGTCGGGGTAGTAAGAGTTAAGCCTGGGTGGAGGTAAGAGTTAAGGCTGGGTGGTAGTAGAGTTAAGGCTGGGTCGGGTAGTAGAGTTAAGCTGGGTCGGGTAGTAAGAGTTAAGGCTGGGTCGGGTAGTAGAGTTAAGGCTGGGTCGGGTAGTAAGAGTTAAGGCTGGGTCAGTGGTAAGAGTTAAGGCTGGGTCGGGTAGTAGAGTTAAGGCTAGAGTTAAGGGGTCGGGTAGTAAGTTAAGGCTGGGTCGTGTAGTAAGAGTTAAGGCTGGGTCGGGTAGTAAGAGTTAAGGCTGGGTCGGGTGGTAAGAGTTAAGGCTGGGTCGGGTGATGGTAGAGTTAAGGCTGGGTCGGAGTGGTAAGAGTTAAGGCTGGGTCGGGTAGTAAGGGTTAAGGCTGGGTCGGGTAGTAAGAGTTAAGGCTGGGTCGGTAGTAGGGTTAAGGCTGGGTCGGGGTAGTGAAGGGTTAAGGCTGGGTCGGGTAGTAAGAGTTAAGGCTGGGTCGGGTAGTAAGGGTTAAGGCTGGGTCGGGTAGTAAGAGTTAAGGCTGGGTCGGGTAGTAAGAGTTAAGGCTGGGTCGGGTAGTAAGGGTTAAGGCTGGGTCGGGTAGTAAGGGTTAAGGCTGGGTCGGGTAGTAAGAGTTAAGGCTGGGTCGGGTAGTAAGGGTTAAGGCTGGGTCGGGTAGTAAGAGTTAAGGCTGGGTCGGGTAGTAAGAGTTAAGGCTGGGTCGGGTAGTACCGGATACCCAACCAAAACTGTCATTACCCGGTTCCATTTTCCGGTTCTACTGTAAATGACTTTTTAAAATTCCGACTGAACATTTAAAGCCACACAAATGGAAGTCAAATTTTTGGCACAAAATGAAAAAGAACTCTTATGAAGGCTTTAGATGTAACATTTGCCAACATTTGCATCAGTACCTATATAGTTTGTGTTGAGTTGACTGCTGTCATGGCACTATCATCAGTTGGATGTTGTGCCCATTTGTATCGTGCAAGTGTGGGTCAAATACATTTTTGTTATATGTGTAAGGAATGGGGATGCTACGAGTTGTATTTAAAACAGAGTCAGGAAATTATTACATTTCTTGTGACTTTAATAAAACAAATGAGAATCTTGTGTTCATATTGGTTATTTGATACATTTGGGAGTATTTATGTGTTTTAACAACATTGTTTACGGGTACCCGGCCAGGTATCTGAAGATTACGGGTACCCGGCCAGGTATCTGAAGATTTTCAATTTCGGATATCCGGTTTCCAAAATAACCGAAAACGCTCAGCAATGGTATCAAAAACCCTAAGTGGTATCAATGGTATCAATGGTATCAATGGTATCAATGGTATCAATGGTATCAATGGTATCAATGGTATCAATGGTATCAATGGTATCAATGGTATCAATGGTATCAATGGTATCAATGGTATCAATGGTATCAATGGTATCAATGGTATCAATGGTATCAATGGTATCAATGGTATCAATGGTATCAATGGTATCAATGGTATCAATGGTATCAATGGTATGGTATCAATGGTATCAATGGTATCAATGGTATCAATGGTATCAATGGTATCAATGGTATCAAAAACCCTAAGTGGATATTCCATCTGACATTTTGTCTTTTTTGAGAAAGCATGAATACAAATTCAGTTCTGAAATGTCAGTGATTCATTTCCACTTTAGAAGCATTCAAACAAATCTGAATAAATGTCCACTATTTCCTCTTTAATGACTTAACAAAATAACCTTAAAACTTTCAAAGGTTTGTTTCTATACACGATGTACATGTACAATGGTTTGTTTATATACATCTCTTGATTCTTATCTCTATG
The DNA here is from genome assembly GCA_029582265.1 of Zoroaster sp. YZ-2022. Taxonomy (NCBI): domain Eukaryota; kingdom Metazoa; phylum Echinodermata; class Asteroidea; order Forcipulatida; family Zoroasteridae; genus Zoroaster; species Zoroaster sp. YZ-2022. The sequence continues at coordinate 10,379,573 of CM055817.1, read as the reverse complement.
GATGCTTATTGAACCAATGGTGTATACATCTCTTGATTCTTATAAAGTATGGATGCTTAGACATTGAACCAATGGTGTACACATCTCTTGATTCTTATAAAGTATGGATGCTTAGACATTGAACCAATGGTGTACATATCTCTTGATTCTTATAAAGTATGGATGCTTAGACATTGAACCAATGGTGTACACATCTCTTGATTCTTATAAAGTATGGATGCTTAGACATTGAACCAATGGTGTACATATCTCTTGATTCTTATAAAGTATGGATGCTTAGACATTGAACCAATGGTGTACACATCTCTTGATTCTTATAAAGTATGGATGCTTAGACATTGAACCAATGGTGTACTCATCTCTTGATTCTTATAAAGTATGAACCATGAACATTGAACCAATGGTGGCCACACATCTCTTGATTCTTATAAAGTATGGATGTGAACATTGAACCAATGGTGTACATCTCTTGATTCTTATAAAGTATGGATGCTTAGACATTGAACCAATGGTGTACACATCTCTTGATTCTTATAAAGTATGGATGCTTGAACATTGAACCAATGGTGTACACATCTCTTGATTCTTATAAAGTATGGATGCTTAGACATTAGAACCAATGGTGTACACATCTCTTGATTCTTATAAAGTATGGATGCTTAGACATTGAACCAATGGTGTACACATCTTGATTCTTATAAAGTATGGATGCTTGAACATTGAACCAATGGTGTACATCTCTTGATTCTTATAAAGTATGGATGCTTAGACATTGAACCAATGGTGTACACATCTCTTGATTCTTATAAAGTATGGATGCTTAGACATTGAACCAATGGTGTACATATCCCTTTAACTTTTACAACTACATGTAGATGATGTACATGTATACATATACAGGTATACATGTACAATGTACAACGTACGTAGGCAGCAATTATTGTGACTGTTCCCAAAGGCCTCAAGCAACATTCCTCTAATGAAATTCATCACATTCAAATTGAAATTGAAAGCTCCAGTTGAGCCACATGTACATTTGTATCTTGATACAGTATGAGAATCTAATTGAGACAGGCCTTCTTGTTTCACGTTGGTCAAAATTGATTGATATACATGTAACACCACCACTGTCTGATGTTCAACGTCCAATATGTGCAATATATACTTACTCTGTTGCTTTCTACATCTCTAGTCGAGTCAAACAGATCCACAATCTCCTCATTATATACCTTTATAGTAAAAGAAAGAAAAACATTAAAAGTGTTGATCCATTTGCCAGGGTCCTATTTCATGGTGATGCTAAACACAGAATTCCACGCTAACAATCACCATTTTCTTTTACAGTAGTGTAGATCTTCTAGTACTATCTGTGTAAGCAGTCAATCCTTTGTTACACAAAGTACACAAGCGCACAAGCCAAGCACAAATTCCTTTATAATCTGTGAAATACACCATACATAAGAAGATCATTTTCTACATATAGTAACAGCTGATTTTCCACTGACAGTAATCAGCAGTAATGGGATACAGGAGACAATTTCACAGAGCTGCTAAGTATATAACATTGCTAAGCGTTAATATCTGCTTAGCAGGCTGGGTTGGTTACTAGTACACTTTTCATATAAAATGTACAGACCTTGGCCGGTTGTCTGTTTCAAATTGCTAAGCGTTAATATCTGCTTAGCAGGCTGGGTTGGTTACCAGTACACTTTTCATAAGCGCACAAGCCAAGCACAAATTCATTATAACCTGTGAAATACACCATATAAAAGAAGATCATTTTCTACATACATGTATAGTAGCAGCTGATTTTCCACTGACAGTAATCAGCAGTAATGGGATACAGGAGACAATTTTATAGAGGAACTATAAGCAGATAAAATTGCTGAGTATTAGCATCTGCTTAGTAGGCTTTACAATACAATACAGTGAAGGCATACTTTATATAAGCTCTTACACAGCGGTATCTGGCGCTTTACAGTGTGATACAAGTACAATTTAAAAATACACAGTGCCTAAAATAAATGAGTCTTGAGAGAGATGTTTTAAATTGACTCAATGAAGAAGCATAGCCGGATACCAGATGGTAGCTCATTCCAAATGCTGGGTGCAGCAGTATAGAAACCCTTGTGAGCACATGATTAAATGTGTAGTTGGATTTATTTGGTTATCAGAGGCCAATTTCACAGAGCTGCTAAGCAGATAAAATGGCTCCTAAGCAGATAAAATAGCTGTAAAGCAGATAAAATAGCTGCTAAGCAGAATAAAATAGCTGCTAAGCAGATAAAATGGCACTAAGCAGATAAAATGGCTGCTAAGCAGATAAAAATAAACACCTAAGCAGATGTAAGCAGATAAAATGGCTGCTAAGCAGATAAAATGACTGCTAAGCGAATAAAATGGCTGCTAAGCGAATCTAGTGCTACTAAGCAGATAAAATAGCTGCTAAAGCAGATAGGTACTTACCGAAGAAAAAAATTGCTTCGTATATTGCTTTGGTTGCAACCAATGAGCTTTCATACAAAATGTATGCATTTTGGCTGGTAGTCTGTTTTATATTGCTTAGCAAAATTCTCTGTTTAGCAGTTCTATGAAATTGGGCCCAGTACACTTTTCATACAAAACATATATGGGCTAATCAAACACAACATCCAACTCTGCTCTCACATGGTACCCATTTACCCCTGGGTGGAAAGCAATTATGGTAAAGTGTCTTGCTCAAGGACACAAAGCACCATGGTCGCGGTTGGGATTCGAACCCACATTCTGACGACTCAGCCATCGGAACACAAATCTGATGCACTAAACCGTTCGACCATAGCACTCCATACAGAGAATACATTAAAGCTATATACATGCACATGTATGCACATTTACAAGTTGTTGGCTACTTACCTCCATAAACTGTGCATGGATTTTGAACTCTGGTGGTGGTGGTTCACTTCTCTGTAGTGCCTGATACCTGCGTTGTTCAATCCCAGTGAAGAGATGTCTGACTGCTCTAGGTACTATACCATGTTGTTCCTCAGTGATACCTGGTTTATAACCCTGTCCCCATTGTGAAGGTTTTACCACTTCCTGTCTGACCATATGCAAAGACTGTAGCATTGTAACCATCAAAACACCTACATTAAATACACCAAACAAAATCAGATATTCAGATGTTATCACAGGGTTCTGCCCACGGTGGTCGGTGCTGGAAACCCTGACTGACACTCATTAAATACACCAAACAAAATCAGATATTCAGATGTTATCACAGGGTTCTGCCCATGGTCGGTGCTGGAAAACCTGACTGACACTCAAGATCCCAAGACCACCACTGGCAAAACTGTTGTTTTTTCTGACCACCACTTTTTCCAACTTGCCTATTTCCCTTCACAGATTATCAATAAAAGATGACAGATGTTGTGTAATTATAACCACTAAAAATTTAAGCATTTCTATACTGGATAGCTGAAAATGATGCCCCCATTCTGATTCTAGTACTGAGACACAAGTACATCCAGACATGCAATGCCATGTGCAATCATTAATCACACACCTACAGCCTGATTATCCCCCGCTTTTCTTTTCTTTTTTCTTTTTTTTACGGCACAAAAACAATTCCTGGACAGAACCCTGTTATCACACCATCAATGTTGATATTTAATATGTCAATGATTTATTCAACAAACTTTTGATGCCAAGCATCTTCATCATTAACTAAATATTTGTGTAAATCATCACAGTCATAAATTACTGCAGTGAATTAACAACCACTAGTATAAAGTGAATACTTTGATTTTGAATCTACAGTAGGTAATGTCTGCAGTAGTATCATGAAAGTTAATCTACAGTAGGTAATGTCTGCAGTATCATGAAAGTTAATCTACAGTAGGTAATGTCTGCAGTAGTATCATGAAAGTTAATCTACAGTAGGTAATGTCTGCAGTAGTATCATGAAAGTTAATCTACAGTAGTAATGTCTGCAGTAGTATCATGAAAGTTAATCTACAGTAGGTAATGTCTGCAGTAGTATCATGAAAGTTAATCTATGTAATGTCTGCAGTAGTATCATGAAAGTTAATCTACAGTAGGTAATGTCTGCAGTAGTATCATGAAAGTTAATCTACAGTAGGTAATGTCTGCAGTAGTATCATGAAAGTTAATCTACAGTAGGTAATGTCTGCAGTAGTATCATGAAAGTTAATCTACAGTAGGTAATGTCTGCAGTAGTATCATGAAAGTTAATCTACAGTAGGTAATGTCTGCAGTAGTATCATGAAGTTAATCTACAGTAGGTAATGTCTGCAGTAGTATCATGAAAGTTAATCTACAGTGAGTAATGTCTGCAGTAGTATCATGAAAGTTAATCTACAGTGCAGGTAATGTCTGCAGTAGTATCATGAAAGATTAATCTACAGTAGGTAATGTCTGCAGTAGTATCAGAAAGTTTATGAGTTGTACACATGTACATGTAAAAAATGAGTTGGTTCTGAGGAAGACAACAACTTTCAGACAATGAACGCAGTATGCTCTGTGTTTTCAGTATGCTCTGTTGTTATAATATATCCACAATTCTGCATGTATGTCTGGTACGCGGTATGCTGTGTTTTCATTATCTCTGTTGTTATAATATATATCCCTGTTCTACATATGTCACAGTACCCGCAGTATGCTGTGTTTTCAGTATACTCTGTTTGTTACATAATAATATCCCTGTTCTACATGTATGTCACAATACGCAGTATGCTGTGTTTCAGTATTCTCTGTTTGTTATAACCATATCTGTTCTACATATGTGTCTGATACATAATGCTGTGTTTTCAATGTCTCTATTTGTTACAATATGTCTGTTACATATATGTCACAGTACACGCAGTATGCTGTGTTTTCAGTATCTCTGTTTGTTATAATATATCCTGTTCTATGTATGTCACAGTATACTGTGTTTCAATGTCTCTGTTTATTTACAATATATCTGTTCTACATATGTCCACGAAAGTACCACGCAGTATGCGTGTTTTCAGTATACTCTGTTTATAATATATCCTATTCATGTCATCACAGTACACCAGTATGCTGTGTGTTCAGTAATACTCTGTTTGTTATGCCTGTCCTAATTCTGTATGTCCACAGTACGCAGTATGCTGTGTTTCAGTATGCTCTGTACATTATAATATATCCCTGTTCTACATGTATGTCACAGATCACCTGGGTGTGTTTTGACATAAACACCAACAAGAAATTTATTTCTGTGACGACAAAATCTTGACCAGAAACAAGGCTGCCAGCATAGCTAGCGAAAACGTAACCAGAAACTTATTTCCAGTTTGTGACAGGTTCAGTCCTCTGTCCATGTTTCTCAAGAATTTTGGCAAAACAGAACTTAGTCATGAGTGTTAGTAATAAACTTGGAATATATGCTTGTATAGCACGAACAATCATTCCATCATGTTTTAACAAATAATTAAAAAAATTTCGTTACTTTTTTACAATCTGTTATCTTGAAATTAAAAGCGTAACGATACATAAAAACTTTGGTTGACGAATGATCAGAACAATAACGTCATTGCAGTACAACAGAACTATATAAAACCCGTTATGTTAATCCAAATGACCCGAAGCCCAAACATATTTCTGGTCAGGGTTGTGAAAACATGTCCCTACATGCTTGCAACACTGCCATTTGGTAATCACCTCCTCATTAAAAAAAGCACCTCGCTTGACCTTTCGGCATGATATTATTACCTGCACACATTCAGAGTAAATAACAACATAATTCAATTCATTAGTTCCAATATGTCTGAGTTTTATTACCATTAATAAATGACCATATATCGGGTTTGCTTTCAAAACTGATAAATTGAGCAATTTTAGGTTGAAAGTAGAAGATTTTTTGAAGTTTGTGTGTATTTGATTATGAAACCAAATAGAGTAATTGAGTGAATCAATGGTTTGATACAAAAACACCAACTGACTGTCGTCAATGACATAAGACTTGATTTATTTATATTGTTCATCTTCAGTTTAATAACACAACTATATGTACATGTACACTGTAGATCGTTTTGTACACCAATAAGTGTGCAGAGAAATGCAAATAATGATAGCGTAAACTTGAACAATACGCCATATAACTTTTATGCACGTAGCCACCAACACACACAGCGGAGTATAATTATTTGCTAAAGAATGTAAGCAGAACTTATGTAATAAGGTACATGTGTGCACGCTGTACCATATACATACATAGGTGTACGTAATACATATACATACATGTGTAAAAGTGTACGCATGCATCACATATACATGTGTTTATAACACATCTTTTTCACTTTCCTCCAAAAATAGTTGCCCTTGCATGTGTGCTCTCTTGGGAAGATCTTTTCCCATATCATGTCTAAACATGACAATATGCAGAACATATGCACCCCATCTCATGAACACCAATAGCTCATGCATTTGCAATTTTCAAAACTTCATACAGTACATAACTTTAACACCCTTCGATCAATGAAATGGAGCTGTCAGGGTTGTACACTTCATACACCTATTTACTCGTCCATGCTCAAACACATTGTCAAAAGGTGAACCCCTGTCTTGATCCTTTGCATGACCTGGTTTTTCACCTTGGGTCGTCACCGAGTACAAACACAGCATATCGATCCTTTCTTTGGCCTTCAAAGGGACAGATCATCCTATTTGGGATCAACAATGTTTCAAAGTTAGAGTTCCTCAAGACTAGTTTCTTCTTTGTTTCCTTCTAATATTCCCCAAAGAATAAAATTTTTGTTAAAGAGAAAGTTCATCTCATGGTTTTACCTCTGGATAAAGACAAAGATGTGGTCGTATTAGCTACGGGCACATGAGGACCAAGTCAAAGGTGAGGTCCTTTTAAATATCGACTAATGACCACAATCCAAAGATCTTCATCCTGCAGTAAAGACCAAGTGGTTTTGTTCCACATATAAAAAATCAAATCTGAAACAACTGATAAATCCACATGAGATCTGAGATCCAAATTCCAACTAAGCCCACTGCCGAGAGGTCAGCCAGGATGCTGGAATTTACAAATTTCTAAACTGTGATTGACTCACTCCTGAGCCACACACCTACAACAACAGCATACAAGTGTTGTTTTGGCTTCTTATTACTGCCAATGATGTATCTATGACATAGCAGTTAATACACCCCTGGCATGTAGCGATCACATTTCATCCAATCAGATTGTCTTAACTGTCTTGTTTGGATATCTTATGAATGATGAATAAGGATTCATATCATCTGCATATCATATGAAAACAAAGAATGAAATCATTATATGTTACACATCGCTATGGGACGTACATTGTAGGGTGCTCTGGATAGAGGTAGTACCCTTTTGTTATCTGTTGCTGCACCTGAAGTAGAGTGGAAGGTGCGCACTGGTCCTCATCCATCTCCTAAATCTCTCACGTCATGACTCCAGTGGCTACACCAATTACGGTAAGCCACTTCAACTGGCGGACTTCAAAATCACATCGGGGTGATGTTACACTGCATCACTGGGCGAACAGAACTTCCATGATGAAATCAACAGTCTGGGCGCAGTGGTTCTGAACAGGAACACCGCGGCCATGTGTACATAAACCAGGGCGTGCCACTTTGTTTTGTGTGACTGTGGCTGTGCCTGCACCAGCTATGGTTTGAAATAGCAGGGAAGACAGATCTCTCTCAGCCTTTGGATGGCAAAAATCTGTCTGAAGGGACACTCTGACAAAAGCCTACGGGGGCATGAGGGGTCTCGCTGTTACACTGTCCCAACACTTGCTGGGCCATGGCAGGATGAACCACGGGTTTTTTTTTTAAAGTGGGAAATTAGGCAGTTTGCGCACTTTGCACTCCACCTAAAAGCACCACTGCGCGAGAGCATGAAAGATATGTTCACGCTCTCAGTTTCATCAAGTCCTGCAGCGATGGGAAAGGGGGCAAGATGGCAGGTTAGGGCTGTGGAACCATGGCAATAACGAAATCAAAAAAAAAAAAAAGAAACTTCGGATACCCAGATACCACGTTATTAAATTTTCAATTTCAAGCAAACAATTTTTTTTATTATTAAACCAACAATTAATGTGATTCCCTCTATTAGTAGAGTATGCACGCACAGGTATCAAGTGCAGATACTAACATTGTAATAGTAATATACACAGGTATCAATGCGCAGATACCAACATTGTAGTACATACACACAGGTATCAATGCAGATACCAACATTAGGTAAGTATAATACGGGTATCAATGCGCAGATACCAGCATTTGTAGTAAGTATACACAGACATCGATGCAGATACTAACATTGTAGTCAAGGAAGGCACACACCACAGGGTATCAAATGCAGATACCGATAGTAAAGTACACACCGAGTACATCAGTACGGATACCAACATTTGTGAGTAAAGGTATAACACAGGTGTCAATGCAGTACGGGAATGCCAGCACATTGTAGTAAGTACACACAGGTATCAAGAATACCAACATTGTAGTAATGTACACAGGTATCAATGCAGATACCAACATTGTAGTAAGTATGCACGGGTATCAATGCAAGATACCAACATTGTAGTAAAGTATGCACACAGGTATCAATGCGGCAGATGCTAACATTGTAGTGCATGTAAGTATGCAGGTATCCAGTAAGATACCCGCATTGAAAATAAAGTAAGTACACAGGTATCAATGCAGATACCATTGTAGTACATGTACGTATGAGTATACACAGGGTATCAATGCAGATACCAACATTGTGAATAAGTATACACAGGGTATCGAAATGCAGATACCAACATTGTAGTAAGTATACACGGGTATCAATACGGAGATACCAACATTGGGACATGGTGTGTGGTGAATAGGCGTTGAATAAGTCTAATTTGGAAATATGGATGATATAATGTTTATCTCTTTGGAACTATAAATAAGTAGAGTAACATTATAACACAGGTACATGTCGTGCAGATACCAACAGTGATAATAGTGTATAGTCACAGGTATCTAAAGTAATAATGGGTGACTTGATATACGTGTGCATATATATAACTTACCACAGTCATATAGTAATATAGTCCCATATCTCTATATTAAATAATGGTCAAACAGTATACATGTACATATATATAACACTACAGTCCTTGGTGTGTCACTCTCTATAAAGAAATAAAAATATTGATTGCGATATCAACACCGTGTGTATAACACCAACACCACAGTCATATAGATGTATAGTCATATCTCTATAAGTAAATAATGAATTGACTTGTGATATACAGGCTGTACATGTATAACATAACTTCCTACAGTCATATAGTGTATAATTCATATCTCTCTATAAGTAAATAATGAATTGACTTGATATACATGTTAACATGGCATAACACCAACACCACAGTCATATAGTGGTAGCTCACATCTCTATAAGTAAAGTAATTAATTGACTTGATATACATATACATATGTACACCAACACCACAGTCATATAGTGTATATGATACACATCTCTATAAGTAAATAATGAATAGACTTGATATACACATGTACATGTATAACACCAACACCACAGTCATATAGTGTATAGTAGTCATGTCTCTATGAAGTAAATAATGAATTCACTTGACCATACATGTACGTAGCCATAACTTCTGATCATATGGTGTATAGTCATATCTCATAAGTAATAATGAATTGACTTGATATCGTGTACATATAGCACCTTCTGATCATATAGTGTATAGTCATATCTCTATAAGTAAATAATGATTGACGTGCTCGTGTACATGTATAACACCAACACCTACGGTCATATGAGTGTACGTATATCTAGTAAATAATAGATTGACTTGGTGCTCATTGGCACATGTAACATAACACCACAGTCATATAGTGTATGGTCATATCCTCTATAAGTAAATAATGATTGACTTGATATACATGTACATGTATATATAACATAACTTACCACAGTCAGTCATGGTGTATAGTCCTTATCTCTATAGTAAATAATGAATTGACTTGATATACATGTGCATGTATAACACCAACACCACAGTCATATAGTGTATAGTCATATCTCTATAAGTAAATAATGAATTCACTTGATATACATCGTATGCATGTACAACACCAACACCACAGTCTGTATAGTGTATAGTCATATCTCTATAAGTAAATATTAGATTGACTTGATATACATGTACATGTATAACACCAACACCACATTCATATGATTGTGTAATCATATCTATAATGTAAATAATGAATTGACTTGATATACGTGTACATGTATAACACCAAACACCACAGTCATATGGTTAATATAGTCTTATCTCTCTCATAAGTAAATAATGAATTTTGACTTGATATACATGTACATGTATACACCAACACCACAGTCATATAATTGTATAGTCATGTCTCTATAAGTAAATAATGAATTGACTTGATATGCGGCATGTACATATATAACACTAACAACACCACAGTCATATAGTGTATAGTCATATCTCTCTATAAGTAAATAATGAATTCACTTGATATACATGTACATGTACAACACCAATTTCCTACAGTCATAGTGTATAGTCATATCTCTATAAGTAAATAATGAATTGACTTGATATACATGCATACGCATATAACAACACCACAGTCATATAGTGTATAGTCATATCTCTATAAGTAAATAATGAATTGACTTGATATACATGTACATGTACAACAACACTTCAACACCACAGTCATATAGTGTATAGTCACATCTCTATAAGTAAATAATGAATTGACTTGATATACATGTACATGTATAACACCAACTACAATCATGGTGTGGTCATATCTCTATAAGTAAACTAATGAATTGGACTTGATATGCAGTACCCGCCTTATAAACACCAACACCACAGTCATATAGTGTATAAATCATATCTCTATAAGTAAATAATGAATTGACTTGATATGCATGTACATGTATTAACACCAACACCACAGTCATATAGTGTGTATAGTCATGTCTCTATAAGTAAATAATGGAATTGACTTGATATACATGTACATGTATAACACCAACACCACAGTCATATGAGTGTATAGTAAAATAATGTCTCTATAAGTAAATAATGGAATTGACCCGATATACATGTGCATGTGTATAACACCAACACCACAGTCATATAGTTGTATAGTCATATCTCTATAAGTAAGTATAATGAATGAATTGACTTGATATACATGTACATATAACATAACACCAACACCACAGTCATATAGTGTATAGGTCATATCTCTATAAGTAAATAATGAATTGACTTGATGTACATGCATACATGTATAACACAACTTTCAACACACAGTCATATAGTGTATAGTCATATCTCTCAATGATAATGAATTGACTTGATATGCGTGTACATGTATAACACCAACACCACAGTCATATAGTGTATAGTCATATCTCTATAAGTAAATAATGAATTGACGATTTATACATGTACATGTATAACACCAACACCACAGTCATAGTAGTAGTCATAGTCATATCTCTATAGTAAAGTAAATAATGTTTAATTGACTTGATATACATGTACATGCAACTATGGAACACCAACACCACAGTCATATAGTGTATTTCATCATCTCTATAAGTAAATAATGAATTGACTTGATATACTTGTACGCATGTAACACCAACACCACAGTCATGTGGTGTGTAAGGTCATATCTCTCTATAAGTAAATAATGACCATTGACTTGATATACCGTAACACGTATAACACCAATTAAACCACGGAGTCAGTCGCCATAGTGTATAGTCATATCTCTATAAGTAAATAATGAATTGACTTGATATACGTGTACGTGTATGTATAACCAACACCAACACCACAGTCATATAGTGTATAGTCCTTATCTCTATAAGTAGCAATAATGTAATTGACTTGATATACATGTACATGTATAAACACCACCAACACCACAGTCATATAGTGTATAGTCATATCTCTATAAGTAAATAATGAATTGACTTGATATACATACATGTACATGTATAACACCTGCAACACCACAGTCATATGGTGTCATAGTCGCTATTCGCTCCTATCAAGTAAATGAATATGAATTGATTTATACGTGCCATACATGTATAACACCAACCACACAGTCATCACATAGTGTATAGTCATATCTCTATAAGTAAATAATGAATTGACTTGATATACATGTGCATATAACACCAACTACAGTCATATAGTGTATAGTCATATCTATAAGTAAACTAATGAATTGACTTGATATACATGTACATGTAACCTAACACAACACCACAGTTCACAGCTATAGTGTATAGTCATATCTCTATAAATAAATAATGAATTGACTTGATATACATGTACATGTATAACACCAACACCACAGTCATATAGTGTATAGTCATATCTCACATCTCACAAAAATTTCTTTCTGGCAACATATATAAACTATGGCTTAAATAGGCAATATCATCATGATCAACAGGCATAGTTGAATCAAGAGTGATAGTTTTGAATCAACAGAGCATGGAATCAGAGTGATAGTTTTAGATCAACAGGGCATGGAACAGAGTGATAGCTTATCAGATCATGAGCTACGGAATCAGAGTTATAGTTATGAATCAACAGAGCATGGAATCAGAGATGATAGTTTTTAGATCAACAGGGCATGGAATCAGAGTGATGTTTTAGATCAACGGGGCATGGAATCAGAGTGATAGTTATAGATCAACAGAGGCATGGAATCTATGAGAGCTGATGTTTTTAGATCAACAGGGCATGGAATCAGAGTGATAGTTATAGATCAACAGAGCATGGAATCTAGTGATAGTTGCTGATCAACCAGAGCATGGAATCAGAGTGACTGGTTTTAGGATCAATAGGGCATGGAATCAGAGTGATGGTTATGAGATCAACAGGCAGTATGGAATCAGAGTGATAGTAGTTTTAGATCAACAGGGCATGGAATCAGAGTGATAGTTTTAGATCAACGGGCATGGAAATCAGAGTGATAGTTTTGAATCAACTGGAGCATGGAATCAGAGTGATAGTTATAGATCAACAGAGCATGGAATCAGAGGATAGTTTTAGACTGTATCAGGCAGAAGGAATCATATGATAAAGGTAGATCAACAGAGCATGGAATCGAGTGATGGTTATGAGATCAACAGAGCATGGAATCAGAGTGAGGTTTTAGATCAACAGGGCATGGAATCAGAGTGATAGTTATAGAATCAACAGGGCATGGAATCAGAGTGATAGTTGTAGATCAACAGGGCAGGAAATCAGAGTGATAGTTTTAGATCAACGGGCATGGGAACAGAGTGATAGTTTTAGATCAACAGGGCATGGAATCAGAGGTGATAGTTTTAGATCCAGCAGAGCATGGAATCACGAGTGATAGTTTTTGGATCAACAGAGCTGGAAATCAGGTGATAGTTTTAGATCAACAGGGCATGGAGATCGGAATCAGAGTAGTTTTTTAAGGATCAACAGGGCATGGAATCAGGGTGAGAAGTTGCGCATAGATCAACAGGGCATGGAATCAGGAGTGATAGTTATAGATCAACAGGGCATGGAATCAGAGTGATAGTTTTAGATCAACCAGGCATGGAATCCAGAGTGATAGTTTTAGATCAACAGGGGCATGGAATCAGGTGATAGTTTTTAGGATCAACGGGCATGGAATCAGAGTAGATAGTTTTAGGATCAACAGGGCATGGAACTCAGTGATAGTTATAGATGAATCAGAGCATGGAATCAGAGTGATAGTTATGAGATCAACTGGAAACATGGAATCAAATTGATAGTTTTTAGATCAACGGGCAATGGAATCAGAGTGATAGTTATATAGATCAACAGGGCATGGAATCAGGTGATAGTTATAGATCAACAGGGCATGGAATCAGAGTGAGGTTTTTAGATCAACAGAGCATGGAATCAGTGATAGTTTTAGATCAACAGAGCATGGAATCAGAGTGATAGTTTTTAGATCAACAGGGCATGTGGAATCCAGAGTGATAGTTTTAGATCAACAGGGGCATGGAGATCAGAGTGATGAGTTTAGCAGATCAACAGGGCATGGAATCAGAGTGATGGTTATAGATCAACAGGGCATGGAAATCAGAGTGATAGTTATAGATCAACAGAGCATGGAATCAGAGTGATGGTTATAGATCAGTAACAGGGCATGGAATCAGAGTGATGATTTTAGATCAATCAGAGCATGGAATCTATGGTGATAGTTTGAGAGATCAACAGGGCATGGAATCAGAGTGATAGTTTTAGATCAACAGGGCATGGAATCAGAGTGATAGTTTTAGATCAACAGGCATGGGGAATCAGAGTGATAGTTATAGATCAACAGAGCATGGAATCAGAGGATAGGTTATAGATCCAACAGAGCATGGAATCTGTAGTGATAGTTTGAATCAACAAGGGCATGGAATCAGAGGTGATAGTTATAGTTATAGATCAACAGGGCATGGAATCAGAGTGATGAGTTATAGATCAACGGGCATGGAATCAGAGTGATAGTTTTAGATCAACAGAGCCTTGGAATCAGAGTGATAATTTTAGATCAACAGAGCATGGAATCAGGAGTGATAGTTTTAGATCAACAGGGCATGGAATCAGAGTGATAGTTTTAGATCAACAGGGCATGGAATCAGAGTGATAGCTATAGATCAACAGGGCATGGAATCAGAGTGATAGTTATAGATCATCACAGGGGCTGGCGTGAGATCAGAGTGATAGTTATGAATCTCAACAGAGCATGGAATCAGAGTGATAGTTTTAGATCCAACAGAGCATGGAATCAGAGTGATAGTTTTAGATCAACAGGGGCATGGAATCTGGAGTGATAGTTTTAGATCAACAGAGCATGGAATCAGAGTGATAGTTATAGATCAACAGGGGCATGGAATCCAGAGTGATAGTTATAGATCAGCAGGGCATGGAATCAGAGTGATAGTTTTAGATCAACAGGGCATGGAATCAGAGTGATAGTTTTAGATCAACAGGGCATGGGAATCAGAGTGGAGAAGTTATAGGTCAACAGGGAATGGAAATCAGAGTGATAGTTATAGATCAACAGGGCATGGAATCAGAGTGATAGTTTTAGATCAACAGGGCATGGAATCAGAGTGATGAGTTGCTAGATCAACAGGGCATGGAATCAGAGTGATAGTTTTAGATCAACAGGGCATGGAATCAGAGTGATAGTTTTAGAATCAACAGGGCATGGGAATCAGAGTGATAGTTATAGATCAACAGAGCATGGAATCAGGGAGTGATAGTTTTAGATCATGGGGCATGGAATCAGGTAGATAGTTTTAGATCAACGGGGCATGGAATCCAGAGTGATAGTTATAGATCAACAGGAATGGAATCAGAGTGATAGTTGTAGATCAACAGGGCATGGAATCAGAGTGATAGTTATAGATCAACAGGGCATGGAATCAGAGTGATAGTTATGAGATCAACAGAGCATGGAATGAGTGAGAGAGAGTATAGATCAACCAGAGCATGGAATCAGAGTGATAGTTATTAGATCAACAGGCGCATGGAATCAGAAGTGATAGTTATAGGATCCAACAGGGGCATGGAATCAGAGTGATGATTGCCAGATCAACGGGCATGGAATCAGAGTGATAGTTTTTGAATCAACAGAGCATGGAATCAGAGTGATAGTTTTGAGATCCAACAGGGCATGGAATCAGAGTGATAGTTATGATCAACAGGGGCATGGAATCAAAGTAGTTATAGATCAACAGGGGCATGGAATCAGAGTGATAGTTATAGATCAACAGGGCATGGAATCAGAGTGATAGTTATAGATCAACATGAGCAGGGCATGAGTGAGAGTTGTAGATCAACAGAGCATGGAATCAGAGTGATAGTTTTAGATCAACAGGGCATGGAATCAGAGTGATAGTTAGTTTAGATCAACAGGGGCATGGAATCAGAGTGATAGTTTTTAGATCAACAGGGCATGGAATCAGGTGATAGTTTTAGATCAACAGGGCATGGAATCAGAGTGATAGTTTTTAGATTATGTCAGTGACTGAAAATAATACCCCACAAAAATAAAGATTGTGTTGCGTTGCTGCTGCATAAATGAGCCAGTAATTTTCAGTCACTTGTTCATCTTAAACTAGGACACTGGATCTCCATTGCCTGTGAAAGTCTGCTCTGATCGTGATGATATTGTCCCTTTAAAGGAACCATTTATTGTCTAAAGAAAGAAGCATCAGAGCCAAGGCTACTTGAAACTCACCCTGACAGAACAAAGGAGAATAGCATTGTGTCTGAGGGACTGAAACTCACCTGACAGAACAAAAGGAGGAAAGGCATTGTGTCTCTGAGGGTTCAAGCAAAATCACAAAGTCATTCATTCCAAACTTGACGATAATTAGCTGTAATTGCCAACAAAATTGTCCCTGGAATCTTATTGTGTTCATCATCACCTATTATTGAAATGATAAATAACAAAAATATTTAATGATCATTAAGTGTTCACAAGTTTTATAGGGGCAGGGGCTTGCTCTATATGAGAGTTAAAATCCTCAATTCCCAGGTAAGTATGCCTCAATACAAGATGTGAAAGCCTTTCACTCTTCAAGGTGAAAACCTCCATCCCACAGGTGGAAGTGTGTCTCGTCCCCAAGGCTGCAAAAGACCCAATCCCCAAAATTCAATCAATCCAAAATTTCAATCCCAAATGCAAGCCTCCATCCCAGATGGGTGAGGCCTCCATCCTATAGATTTTAGCCTCCATCCCAGAGGTGTAAGCCTCCCTTCTAGATGAGGCATACATATATATCCTGATGGTGAAAGCCTCTTATTCTGAGTGGCTTCCATCTCAAAGGGTAAACCTCAGATATCCCCAGAGATGAAATCATATATTTCAGAGAATGATATTTTTTTCCCAGAAATGAAATCTCCATAAAAATGTAAGAAAGCTCTCAAAGATGTAACATACATCAGTAAATCTCGACATGCACAAACTCAATATAGAATAATTTAGGTATATTCTATCCCCCGATTTTCTCAACGGATTCACTTGATTCACATTAGTTGACTTTTTGCAGCCCCAAAAATGAATTTCCGGTAAAAAACGGAAAATCATCCACATCCCTGTGAAGAATTGTGAAAGCCTGCTATTCGCAGAATTGAATTAAGCTTCTATTACAGAGGAGAAACCTTCATCTCAAATTTGGTCAAAACTTACTTTTTAGATTGGCAGAGGTGCGATATCCAATGGGTAATCTACCAGAGTCAATGAATCGATGGAATATATCAATGATGCCTGTATATAAGCTTGTAGGATATACATGCTAACTCACATAGAGATATAGCATTTATCATCTGGTAACTCACACAGTGTCTCAAATATGATCTTACCTTGGAACTTCTCCATACATACAGCTGTGATCAATGCTAAAAACAAAATAGGAATTTTAAAACCGCATGGTTTATTGATTTAAAAATCAATATATACATTAACATAAAAGAAACACCCCCCAGATTTGATAAGTCTGAGAACGTGTTTAGGGGAGGTGTGTCCTCTGCGATCGTCCATGCATGATTTAATTACGAGGTCAACAAATTTGTCACATTGTGTAATTCCATATTTTACACTCCATACTCATAATATTCTACATTAAACAAATTATATTAATTATAAAATGAAAATAATAAATATTTTACGGGGTGATGTTTCTTTGCTGTTTGCTGTAGTATATATTTGAATAACATAATAACCTTAGCAGGGGACAATATCGCGTCCTGATCAGAACATATTCAATTAGGGCATGGAATCAGTGTCTAGGTTAAGATGAACACAGTCACTGAAAATTACTTGCTCATTTATGCTTAGAGCAGAAGAAATATGACCTAACCCTCCTATGGTTTGACCTTTCAAAACCTTTCAAAATCTGCCTTACGGGCCAAAATGGCTATCAATTATTATGAACCTTTAAACCCTCCAGAATCGTTGTTTCGCTGCTGGCGACATGACTGAACCAGCCACACACTTTTCAATACCCTTTGAGAGGTATTGAAACATTAACACCAGTTTGTTCAGAGAGTTGTTACACCTTTCGAAACCTTTCATAGGTCCCTTTTTGTCAGACAGTTTCTCACCTTCTCAAAACCTCTTCCAGTACAGCAAAACTTGAAAGGTTTTGAAAGGTCTGACAATTGCTATAGCAGCTGCACAGCTGCATTGCATATATGGAGGGTTAATCATGGGAGAATTATTATTTCAGTTACTGAGTTAATCTAACGTAGTGATAGTACAATAATTCCATGCCAGCAGTAAGTAGTAATGACCCTTGACCCTAATCACCTGTGGAATTGGCTGTTATTGCCAGTTACGAGTTAATCTAACATTAGTAGTACAATTTGTTCCATGCCTATTTTGATGACGATACTGTCCTTTTAATATGTACGTACATGCAGAAAACATAATTGAGATTCACTTGATTTTTATTTGAATAAAGTTTGTTTACTCAAGACACTCTGATATTGTCTTAGAAATTACGGTAAACCCAAACAAAACTAGAGACCAAGAATTCATATGAGTAAATATGAAGTATACATATCATACATGCCGCAATATATTATATATATAATGTAACGTGTACAAACAAACTCTCTAAATTACTTCCCATCAATGGAGCATTCAGAGGTAGCTATTGGTCAAAACCAGTCCGCTGACTGCTTCGACTGTTGAACCAAATGATAATTGCCACAGGGACATTTCTTGACTGGTTTTTACTGTCATTTGACCTCACCCTGAATCAACTGTCATAATTCCTCAGTCTTCTCTCATTTAAAGGTATGAAATCTACTCTCTCTCAACTTCAGATGCAGCTGTGCATGCATACAAACAAATTGTTATCAAGACTTGTAGATCGGTTTGTAGA
Organism: Zoroaster sp. YZ-2022; assembly: GCA_029582265.1. NCBI lineage: Eukaryota > Metazoa > Echinodermata > Asteroidea > Forcipulatida > Zoroasteridae > Zoroaster > Zoroaster sp. YZ-2022. Next base: position 10,360,600 of record CM055817.1, on the reverse strand, counting down.
CATACATACAAGTATGTAACCTCCTTGTAGATGGGTTTGTAGACATACATACTACAAGTATGTTAACACTCCTTGTAGATGGGTTTGTGAGACATACATTACTACAAGTATGTAACCTCCCTTGTAGATGGGTTTGTAGACATACATACTACAAGTATGTAACCTCCTTGTAGATGGGTTGCTGTAGACATACATACTATAGTATAACCTCCTTGTATGAATCGGTTTATGATATACATACATACTAAGGTACATGTATGTAACCTCCTTATAGAATCCCGGTTTGCCGACATACACTAAACCCTCCTTGTAGATCGGTTGTAGACATGAACATACTACTACGAAGTATGTAACCTCCTTGTAGATGGGGTTTGTAGACACATACATACTACATGCCAACCTCTTGTAGATCGGTTTGTAGACATACATACTATAAGTATGTAACCTCCTTGTAGATCGGTTTGTAGAACATACATACTATAAGTAAATTGTAACCTCCTTGTGAATCGGTTTGGCAGACATACATGTACGCTATAAAGTACAGTATGTAAACCTTACTCCTTGTAGATGGGTTTGTGTAGACGCCAAACATAATACTAAGTATGTAACACTTTCCTTGTAGAATCGGTTTTGTGAACATACATACTATAAGTATGTAACCTCCTTGTAGATGGGTTTGTAGACATACATACTATAAGTATGTAACACTCTCTTGTTAGATCGGTTTGTAGACATACATACTATAGTATGTAACCTCCTTGTGAATCGGTTTGCAGACATGCATACTACTAAGTATGTAACCTCCTTGTAGATGTGGTTTGACAGACATACATGCCACTACAGTATATGTTAACACTCCTGTAGAATGGGTTTGTAGACATACATACACAGTATAGTATGTAACCTCCTTATGTAGATCGGTTTGTAGACATACATACTTATAAGTATGCTAACCTTGTAGATCCGGTTTGTAGACAAACATACTATAAGTATGCATAAACTCTTATGTAGATCGGTTTGCAGAACCATACATACTATACTCAGAGTACATGTATGTAACCTCCTTGTAGATCGGTTTGCAGCAGAACGCCATACATACTATAAGTATATAACCACTCCTTATGTAGATGGGTTTGTGAGACATACATACTATAAGTATGTTAAACCTCCTATGTAGATGTAGGTTTAGAGACGAACATACATACTTTATAAGTATATATGTACCTCCTTGTAGATCTGGTTTGTAGACATACATACTACAAGTGTATAACCTCCTTGTAGATGGGTTTGTGAGACATACATACTACAAGTATGTAAACCTCACTTAGATGGGTTTGTAGACATACATACTTATAAGTATGTAACCTCGCTTGTAGATCGGTTTGCAGACATACATACAAGTATGTATAACCTCCTTGTAGATGGGTTTGTAGACATACACACTACCGTATGTAACCTCCTTGTAGATGGGTTTGTGAACGCCCATACTACAAGTATGTAACCTCCTTGTAGAATGGGTTTGTAGACATACATACTAAGTAAGTGTAACCTCCTTGTAGTGAATGGGTTTGTAGACATACATGCACTACCAAGTATGTAAGCCTCCTTGTAGATGGGTTTAGACATACGCCCATACTACAAGTATGTAACCTCCTTGTAGATGGGTTTGTGAACATGCATACTACAAGTATGTAACCTCCTTGTAGATGGGTTTGTAGAGCATACATACTATAATGTCTTAACCTCCTTGTAGATGGGTTTGGCAGAACGCATACTATAAGTATGGTATATACCTATCCTTGTAAGAATCGGTTTGTGTGAACAGCACATACTAAGTACATGTATGTAACCTCCTTGTAGATGGGTTTGTAGACACATACATAAGTATGTTAACCTCCCTTGTAGATCGGTTTGTGAACATACATACTATAAGTATGTAACCTTTCCTTGTAAGATCGGTTTGTGAACATACATACTATAAGTATATGCAACCTCCCTTGTAGATGGGTTTGGTAGACATACATGCTACAAGTATGTAACCTCCTTATTAGATCGGTTTGTAGAGCATGCATACTTTATAAGTATGTAACCTCCTTGTGAAGATCGGTTTGTAGACATACACTACTGTAAGTATGTAACCTCCTTTGTTATGGAGTTGTGTTTGTTATAACATATGACCAGTCGTCTAAATCTAAGTTTCAATCTGTGAGTTACGCCTGTATTCTCCAGACAAGATTTAGACGAATTCACACTGATGTCCAAGTTATACCATCTGTCCTTAATTCTTAGATCCACACAACTACACATAAATAAATATGATGCTAAAATAGAAATATTCAATCCCCTCCATCCCCTCCTGCTAGGTAAAAGTCCAATGAGCAAAACAGCTTGCTCATAAAGAGTTGTAAATGGGTGCCTATGAGGGCAGAGTTGAGTTGTTGTCACAGTTTGGTTAGCCCTATATGTTGCACAAATGGCAGCAATTGAGCTGTATATATACTCCCCCCAGGGGGCTGAGATGGTTTCAGGAATGATTTATGTACCCTGATGAGCAAAAAAAGGTAATAATATAATGTGCCTTGAGAACCAGTTTTCTGGATTTGATCGTCGCTATTTAAGTAAATGTACCAAATGTTAGACATATTAATTACATACATTTGTACTGTATGTCTCTGTATCGATCGATCAAGTCAATTCAAATATATATCTTTAGTTGGACTCACCTACATAAGTCGAGAGTCATTAACCTATCATCAAGCCTTGGGGGTACTTTTTATACTCTGAACTGGACAATATTGGTAGTCGTGAGCCACTTCCATGCATGCATTCTGGGAATGCACAGTAGCCCTATTACGATTTAAATACAATAAATTTATTTTCTCCCCAAACCCTGATTTTCAAATTTCTTTTGCTCAATGTATAAATTGATGTCATGAGGTAGTGCCATGGATGCGTTATTATATCTGCCTTTATTGTACTTTTTGGGTTAAAAAGAACAATTTGGATCCAAATATTTAAAAAATCATGTTTTTGGAAAAAAATGACCCAGAATATTGCTTGTTTATAGCGCCCTAGGTTACACTCCAGTGGTATTTTAAATGTTGTCACATTATTTGCCTGTGTACTAAACAACATTTGTTTGTGTCAAATATCATCCCAAAAGATACAAAATAAGTGAAGTTGTGGGAAAAATACTGTTTTGACCAAAATGAGGAAAACTGATCGAAAAATGGGTATAGCGCCACCCGGCGGTGACCTATGGGTATGAATGTTTTCCATATAGCCTCATTCGACCAGATCCCGTCAAACCCGAACATGCCTATGAAGTTTAATGAAAATCAGCTGTTGAATACAAGAAAAATACGGTGGGGGACTGGCCCAATGACTGGGTCTGAGAACGAAACAAATTGCCCAGAAGCTTGATAGGGGTTAATCATTTTAGTCTATAACTTACACTTATGGGTGTTGACCGTGCAGTCCATCTTGCCTGCTTCAACATGATTATGTTACTCTCTTTTCCATACCCCTTTGCTTTGACATTGTACGCAGTATGTATAGCTTCTCTTCATCTGACCAGTTCCTATAAGAATAGTCATGTTTGAACATGTTACATTACTATTTATACATTGCATATTATTTACAAAATTTCTCTATCTGAATTTAAATGTCATATAGATGCCTGAGGTGTCAGTAGCAATCAATACAAGGGCCATCCAACCAAAGCCATGTGTGTGCAGCATTATTGGAGCAAACATCACAGCCATCACAAGGGGCCATCCAACCAAGCCATATATTTCAGAAATTTTTGTTTAATCACACCAACTGCAAGTTGTATTGACATACATGTAGTTTAAGTTTTCAAGTTTATTTCTCCACAGAATCACAGTGATCTGCAGAAGGGGTACATTAAAAAGTGAATCTTGAAGATGTACATGTATGTGTCCTAAATGCAAGCATGTGTATTAATCAACACTTACATAACGTTTAACAATAGGACACACACATGTACTTGCATTTACACAAAATGTTACATAAGAACGAACACAAACAGAAACAAAACAGAATCAATAAATGTATCAATCAACTATTTAAGATGAATAGAGACAATATACTAAGAAATCTACTCCACCTTGACACATGATAGTTGAAGAAGGCATTGACAATGAAAACATTTACATACATGTATTACTAACCTTATCACTATCATAACTTCCCCCAGTGAAAATACTCCGAAAAATCAGTTTTTGCCTCTGAAATAACAGTTGACCGTAAATTCACTGCAATTTCACAGTGTCTCTTCCTCTCAGATATTGCAATATGTCACGGTGATTTCCTTAAATTCACAGTGCTCTCGAGGTAATGAGCTTGCCCCAAAACTGCCAATGAGAAGTTCATGGCATGGCATTTTAGCAGCTGTTTTTCACGGCGTAAGTGGGGAATACAAAAGAGTATTTCATGGCATTTTTCACGGTGTTGCTGTCATTCCGTAAAAATTTCACGGTAAAATGGATTTTCAGGGCATTTTCAGGGTAAAGTTTTTCATAGTGTATGTATATTAATACCTGTTTAACAACACACATTTAAGAGAATATTTAAGAAATCAATAAATTCTTTGAACTTTTCAATGAATCTTTCAAAGAAATTCCACAGTTTGGGTCCCTCATATTGTAGTTCTTTTAGCAAAAGAGGTTCAAATGGAAGGAAGATGATATTTCATGAATTGATGAGTAATATGGGCATGACCGTCACTATTGAGAGTGAATATTGAATTGATGAAAAAGGGATAAGGGATTGATACATGAGGGACTCAAGTTGATGGTGATCAATGTCAAAGTAGCTACAGACCTGATCTAGTGGTTTCTCTTTTGATGATAGCAAGCTCCGGGTGTTTAATCTTGATTCGAACCAGAAGGAAGGAGATCTTTCCACCTATGATATCTTATAAGGTGATACCTATAGAAAATAGTCAGTAAAATCATGTTAATGAGATGTACAACATTGAGTAATGTTGGCATAACTGCTTCTATGAGTATGCTTACTCTCTTTGAATCAAGGAATATTACATTGAGAGGAAGGTACAACATTGGTAATGTTGTTGGCATAACTTGCTTCTATGGTATGCTTCTTACTCTCTTTGAATCAGAGATATACATTGAAAGGAAGGTACAACATTGGTAACGTGTTGGCGCCTTAACTGTTTCTATGGGTATGCTTACTCTCTTTGAATCAAGATATACATTGAGAGGAAGGTACAACATTGGTAATGTTGGCATAACTGCTTTCTTCTTCTATGAGTATGCTTACTCTCTTTGAATCAGATATACTACATTGAAGGGAAGGTACAACGGTTGGTAATGTTGGCATAACTGCTTTCTATGAGTATGCTTACTCTCTTTGAATCAAGATATACATTGAAGGGAAGGTACAACATTGGTAATGTTGGCATAACTAACTTTAACCTAAGGTCGGTATGCTACTCTCTTTGAATCAAGATATACATTGGAAGGGAAGGTACAACATTGGTAATGTTGGCATAACTGCTTCTATGGGTATGCCTTACTCTCTTTGAATCAGGAGATATACATTGAAGGAAGGTGCAACATTGGTAATGTTAAGGCATAACTTTAACTTCTAAGTGAGGTAATGGCCCAAAAGCGTGATTAGAAAATAGTCCAGTAAATCATTTTAACAAGAAGAACAAACATTGGCAAAAATGACTGTTTCTATGAGTGTCTTACTCTTTGAATCAAGATATACATTGAAGGAAGGTGCAACATGGTAATGTTGGCATAACTGCTTCTTATGAGTATGCCTTACTCTTTGAATCAAGATATACATTGAAGGGAAGATACAACATTGGTAATGTTGGCGCCAACTGCTTCTATGAAGCGTTTACTTGCTCTCTTTGAATCAAGAATATACATTGAAGGGAAGATACAACAATGATGACGGTGGCACCAACTGTTTCTGAGTAGTGCTTACTCTCTTTGAATCAAGATATACATTGAAGGGAAGGGTACAACATTGGTAATGTTGGCATAACTGCTTCTATAGTATAGCATACTTTCTTTGAATCAAGATATACATTGGAAGGAAAGATACAACAATGGTAATGTTGGCATACACTACTTCTCTACAAGTACTTGTACTCTCTTTGAATCAAGGGTAAACATTTACAAGTAAAACTTTCAGCTTATAACTGTGTATTGTTGATGAGAAAATAGTGAAAATATATTCAAATTATTTATATTAACCCTTCTTTCCTAAGCATTTTTTACTTAGAAACCTTCCTCAACCTATCAAATCCCAACACCATGGTCGAACTGTTGCTGGTTTACAGATACTCAACCCATCAAACTCCAACAGTCCACTTGCCACCCATAGCAGTACTCAACCGTCAAACTCAACAGGCCGCCAGCTGTTGGATTTTTGAGTGGATTAAGGTTCTATGTTAAGTAAAGTTTGGAACGCAGAGTCTACTGAGTACTCAACCTCATATTGTTTTGCATGTGCTAAAAAAAACTTATTTATACAAAAAGCTAAAACACCCTATGGAATAAATGGTAGAGTTCTAGTTATATGATGTTAGACACAATACCAAACATACCCAAGTACAATATTTGCCTTATCAAGTTTTTTTAGCAGCGGTTGCATACATACACACACTCTCTCCGCACTCAAAAGTCTAACAATGTTGCATGCTAGTAGAACCACCGTCCTCACCTTCAATCAAATGCTGAACACCAATCACTGTTACTGAACATCAGTGGTCATCATCAGGACTGATTCCAAAACTTTAGCATGCCATGATCAAGTAGGTACCTGTGATAAACCCATCAAACTCAGGCACCAGTGTTGCAGTGGATACATGTGCTGGATAAGCGAGGATTAGGTTAAATTTATTATTGTGATTTTCTAATGTGGATTTGCTTTCAGTGATAACGAAACTTGGGATAGCACTGAGCTGTTTACTCTCAGGTAAGCCGAGATGGTTCTCATCAGGTACCTGATTGATGAGCCCACTTGAGCAGGGTAATAATGATAACGGCTCAAACTCAGTTTGTGGATAGCATGTGCATCCTATAATGCCCACCTTATTATTATTATTATTAGTTATAATTTGGTAATAACGAGGACAACTGCAAGTGTTTATCCTGTGAAAATAAATGTGGTACCATCTACTTACTTTGATATATTTATGTCAAACTCAATTTTGTAATAATCACCTGAAATGCCCACCTCCATCTTAATAGATGAGTTAACCGTGGTAAATGAGACAGCATTGTCCCTATTACAACAAACTGTCCATACTCTGTTGGCTGTGATCTGTCAACCGTTTTGTGGCGTTATCATCACCGGTAACAATGTAACTATCATAAATAACATATATTACACGGTTGTCCCTATAACAACAAGCCTGTATACATTGGGCAGCCTCCATGGCTGTGATATTATGAAACTTGATGGCGTACACTGAAGGTAACAAATGTAATATCTTTCATCTATATTATACCGACTGACTGAACAAAAACCTGAATTGGGCAAGCTAGCCTCACTTTGCTATTATGATACTTCTGATGGCATGGCGTACATACAGGTGTAAAATCCCCTGATCGAGGGGATGGGTGAGACATTATACATGTATTACCTCTGCACTTTATGATGCCTTGATGACATTAATACACAGGTGTAAATCCCTGATGTGATGGTTGAGTATACATGTATACCTCCACTTTGCGATACTTGAGTGACATTACATACAGGTGTAAATCCCTGATGGTGATGGGCGAGATATACATGCCATACATCACTTTATGATGCTGACATTACATACACGGTGCCGTCCCTGTTCATTGGGTGAGATATACATGTATACCTCCACTTTATGATACTTGATGACATTACATGCACACAGGTGTAATCCACAAGGGATGGGGTGAGATATACATGTATACCTCCACTTTATGATACTTGATGACATACATACATACAGATGTAAATCCCTGAGGATGGATGGGCGAGATATCATGTATGTACCTCCACTTTATGATACCAGTGACGTGACAGTCATACAGATGTAAATCCATGAGGATGGGTGAGATATCATGTATACCTCCACTTTATTATATGATGACGTACATACACAGGATGTAAATCCCGAGGATGGGTGAGACATACATGTATCACCTCTCACTTTATGATACTTGATGACATTACATACACAGGGTCTAAATCCCTGAGGGGATGGGCGATATATGCATATATACCTCGCATGATACTTTATGACATTTGCCAGTGACATACATACAGATGTAAAATCCCTGAGGGATGGGCATGATATACATATATACCTCCACTTTACTACTTGATGCTGCCATAGCAGGGGTGTCTTTGGCCGATGACAGGGTTTCCTTGCGGGTTCATAGCTTCTGGTGTCAAGTGTTAACAACATAATGTGGGTTCGAATCACGGCCACGTGAACACTGTGTGTCCTTGAGCAAGACACTTAATCATAATTGGCTTCTCTCCACGGGGTTAGGCTATGTAATGGGTACCTGTGAGAGGCAGAGTTGTTTGTTTCTATAGCCACTAGAAATGGCAGCCCAATTGAGCTGTATACTCCCCAGGAGCTGAGATGGGTCAGTTTCAGGAGATGATTTGTAAGCCTTATGAGGCAAGGGATATGTATAATGCGCCTTGATGCACGGCTTTCACTTAATAGTTGGTGGATACGGTGCGCCTATATAAATCCACACATTATTATTATTATTATTATGTAAATCCCTGAGGGGATGGGTAGAGATATAGCATGTATACCTCACACTTTATGATGTGATAAGCATTACATTACATACAGGTGTAAATCCCCTGGAAGGAGATGGGTGAGATTTGAGGTTGAACGAGACTTACCTTGGGAAGTCGATGTTTAACTTCGGTTCTATACTGCTTCTCTGTGGACGGATATTAGGAATTACATGGGATACGATCGGCGCATGCATAAAACCAGACTAGAGTGAAGAAAAAACATGGGTCAGTTTCCAGCGAAAACTACCATGACAGTCGACCACATTGACCACAAGCTAGGTCAATTTCTGGAACATGTGAGAACATGTGGGCAAATTAAGGAGTGGGGGGGGCGAGGATGTAATTTCTAACTATCCGTCCAGAGAGAGCAGTATAGAACCGAAAGTTAACATCAACTACAGGGCAATCTCGTTCAACTCCTCAATTCTACTCTCGCCCTTCATGGCGGATCTGGAATTCCATGGGTTTCAAAGCAACTGGTTACTGACCCATGTTATCACTCCCAGACAAGGATCGTTCCAACAAAATAGTTATACCAGAATAATAACACAACAATTTTGCAACAATAGTGAAGTTCAAAAACATTTGTTCCCCTTACATTAAAGGGTCCAACAAAAGTAAAAACATTGCTCCAATGTCCCTTAAGCACACAGAAATATTTAAGTTCTACTAAAACTTTTGATATAAACATTTAAAACTGTGCTTCAACTTAGTACAGATCAGTTTAATCATCAACAAAATTGTAGCAACAAGCCAATTGCCAAAAACAAGAGCAAAACAGTTGCCACAAGTAGTAAGAGTAACACTTCTGCATTTGATTCCAATGCCCAAACATTACAGTGAACTATAAACAGTAAGAACATGGCTATAGTCCTAATCAATGTTCCTTGCTCACTGTAAACAGGGGGGTGCTAACTTAACTTTTTTTGGCATTTACATGTAGCACTTTAATTTCACCGGCGATATTTCTCTGTGTCTTTATCGGTTTATTGTAGGTTAACTGCGACAAGAGTCCTTGCACTGCTCCAACCTGCAGTTTTGAGATTTTGCCTGGCATCAAGGCATCCACCAGCTTTTGACTGCCTTGGATGAGGGGGATGCCGATCGGACACTATGGGGCTTGTAAAACAGAAACATCAACCCCGCCTGGCCATAGATGTTTTAATCCAACAACTGATTGTTGATGCTGATACGCACTTATGAGGGTTTCATATAGCTAATGAACAATCTTTGACTCGTCCTTTCTTAGGATACTTTGGTTTCTCTCTATATACTCAGCCAAGAATCCGTCTAAACACAAAGGAACCCTTATCGACTGGATATGCTTTTAAACTTAAGTACAGGGGGATATACCCTTGTCGACTTTGCTTAAGGTCTGCCATTCCTACTTGGAAACAGAGAATTTTGACGATTTCCTTGTCATGTTGAGATTTAGTACTGCCACAATCAGAGTTTGTACAGCCCCCTGCACCTTATTAATAATGCAACTGCAATGCTACTGTCTTCAGCATTGTAACTTCATTGTCAATTGTTTGACTGGTGATGACCTCAAGTATTTAAGAGAGGATCAAAACTCCATCCCATATTTCACTATATCGAGAGCACAGGGGTCTGAGGTTAAACACTCCTCTAAGAAACTTAATAACCCATGGATGACATCCAACAGTAATCCCCCCTTTCCATACTATGAACTGTGATAATGCACTTCGGGCTGTATTGATGGCACTACTAACCAAGGCCTTCATCAGCCACAACTGTGTTAGAAAATCAATAACTACATGGATAGGTGGCGCTAATACAATTCAACTTTCCACCTGTACAAAATGGGTTCCATTTCTCGCAAGTAAACTGAGTACTGTTTAGTATTGTTCCAGATTTCCATGCACACAGGATGATGGATGTAGCCCGCATCCGATAGTTTAGACTCTCTTGAGGCTTTCCTGATAGAAGACCTGCTATCAGAAAAACTTCTTCCTCAGAGGAGACAATGTGCTGTTGAATTTTAGAGTTAACAGTTTGTCTATTTGAGAGCAGCAAAACTGGTTGCTTGGTCATCATTTCTAGGACAGTGAACCACGGTTGAGTTGGCCAATTCAGGTTACTATCATTAATGCAGGTCCCCCTGCATCGGACTTTCCAGCTTCTGTAGTATGCGACCGATCAAGCTGAAGGAGAGAGGAAAACATCACGCATGACAAACTGACCATGACTTTGAAAAGCATCAATAAAACTCTGCTTGAGGGTCTCTGCCAAGTAGGCTACATAATGACTTCCATTTGCATTTAACCTGGAGGCAAAAGGTCAAGGTCTGCCAGGTCTTCCATATATCTGCATAGCCTATCGAAAAACACCTTCCATTCAGTGACCGACAATCTATCGTTGAAATGTCTGCTTTTCAAAATCAGCCTCAACATTATCCTTCCCACGGTAAAATGGGAGGCAGACATCAAATATTTCTTGGATAAACACCATTCCCACCTTTCTTGTAAATTATTCAGTTGGGATGTTTTACCACCCATGTGATTCAAATAGGCAATGGCAGTTGTATTGTCCATTAAAATGACACATTCTTTCCTTTTATTTTGTCTGCACAAGCCTTTAAAACGAAGTTCTAGGTAATTTATGTGCTGTAGTCTTTCTAAAAGCATCCCATCTGCCTCCAAATTATTGTCACTTACTCCATGTCCCACCCCATCCCACTTGTGCTTGGAGTAAATGCATCCTGAGGGTGAGGACTATCAGCATTTGCTTTTATTACAGGACTCTCTTGAGAAGCCAAATGGGTGTCTATCCACCAAAGTAAATCTGGCTTCATTTCAGCAGCAATTACGATAATTTTGCATCAAAGTTGCCTTTGCTCCAGTTTCAAAAAGCTTCATCCTTGGCATGTGTCCAATTCCCTCTGTATTTCAGTGGGCTACATTTACTGCAGGAAAAGATGCTGCAGGCTACATGTACCTATTACTCTGGCTACATTTCTAAATGGTATCTTCTCTTTTGCTGCCAATCCTTGCATAACAAGACTATGCTTTTGAACTTTTTCTTTGGGTAATGTAACCGGGTCATTGTATCTGAGTCAATAACAAACCCCAAATGGGTTAATTGTTTACAAACACCAGGACTGACTTATCCCAATTGATCCGCAAAACCAAAGGTCTATTAAGGTTTCTCCAAAACAAATGTTACAGAGTGATTAGTTCTGCTTCCAGGTACTTGCCACAATGAGCAATCAAAGAAAACCTGTGACACTATGCCCCATTCTACGCAAAAGCATAAACTGGTTTCATCAGTTTAGTTATACTTTCGTGGAGACACAAGAAAGCCCATTTGGCAAACAAGTGAATTGAAACAAAGAATCTCTCTCAAATAAATCTAAGAAATTTTCTAAAAATCTTGGTGCACTCCGGAACACCTGGTAGATGCATCCTTCAAATCTATTGAGTGCCATAAAGCAATCTTTAGAAATTAGCTTCAACGCAATATATCAAAATGTCTCCATTTTACAAAATGGAAGTAATTCAACATTGTTAGTTGAATTGCTTCAGGTTATAAGTCTATGTGAACCATTCTTCTTAGGTACTAAGAAAATACCCTGAGAGAAATTCACCTCTTCCGTAACAGCATTTTTCTAAAACCTGTTTTTGAGTTTAGGATTCATTCTTTTATTTTATCGATAATGGAACTCTGTTCCTTATTAGAATTTAGATGTTGTTATATTATTCCTATGTGGGTGGAGCACCCTCTGTAAATTCAATTGTGCAACCTGTACTACTGTCTGTAGTATCTCAGTATCTGAAGTAATGTCCCTCGAAATGTGAACAAATTTGCTCAACCTACCAGCAGCATAAAAAGTGGTGGATTTGTGCTCAGATTCAATGGTGTTATAATATCCGGCTTTAAAATTTTTACATTTGAGTTTGAGCCTACCTCACCTCTGTTGAAAGGTGCAGGAGATGAAGCTGGACGTGGTATTCACGAGCTTGCATCCCTCCAGATCTCTTCATGCCATATATACCCCGGAGAAGGGTAGGGAGCACTTGTCCGGACGATTGCCTCTGGGGGCCTGGACCGATGATACTGTCCACGTGGGAAAATAAGCTCTGTAACGGGGTATCGGGTATGCTCCTGTCGTCCTGATCCCCTGGTGTAGAAGGTAGGTTTACCTGGCCTCAGTTGGCTGGACTGTTTTTGTAGGATTCTCAATATCCTTGAGTCATTTTCTCAACATTTTGGTTGCCGCCATATAAGTAAGCATTATGCTCGTAACATCTGATGAAAAAAGATTCTCTCATAACGCCAAGCCAAGTTCAGGTTTGGAGCTCTGGCCCGTGCGCAGAGCAGATATTAATGAATCCGCATGACCCAACATGCTTAAGACCTGTCATGCCTACCACGGTTAATTCACATTAGCGACGTCAGCACTAAAATTGCAATCTGTTGTTTTCTTGGTCACATGCTTTTGAATGCTATCCACAATTTCAGGGTTGCTTAGCTACATGCCGGGGTCGGCAGCCCGGTCGTGAGTCTAACCGGCACTCCAGCTGTGCCGACGGCACCAAACGCAAATTGATGTCTTACCGACCCGGCACAAAAATTGTGTGAATATTTCATTAAACAGTAATAAATGTAAAAAATGTCTAATGTATTCTTCATTTCTTTGAGTTATTTGCCAATATTTTGAGGACTTTAGTCTATAGATCCGAATTAAAACATCGTACGATATTATAAAAATAAATCTCAGTTTAGTAGCGGTGCAAATAAATACCTAATTAGCATTTATTTATGAGCGTCAGGGAAAAGACCTGGGAATCCCCATTATGATTGGTTGTTTGCGCCTGCACGATGAGCTAATGCCACTAGTCTCTAGGCGTGTAAATGATGCGGCGTGCTTCGTAATGTCGATATGCTCACGTAAATTTCAGGTTGGTTAAGCGTGACTGTAAATGCTTGTAGCTTTCCAGCGATATTGCTCAGCAAAGGGAAAATTATTCACGTGCATCCCCTCCGCCCATTCATGAAAAGTTTTTGTGTGAACATTTTTTGGAAGTGTTTTGATCAAAATAATTATGCTAGCACTGCAGAAAAGTATCACTAGCTTTTTTCTCTTGCGGCCACTAAACGCGCAAGGGGCGGCAGTGGTACGGTTTCACACGGCATCCGGGTCAAGCGAGGAAGCCGGCAAATTCGAGACATTCTTCTGTGACCACATCTTCGTGTTCGAAATTACAACTGACCCGGGGCACTGATCACGCTACCGAAGTCTTCGGCCACTGTGACGATTTAGGCCAAAAACTCGGAGCTGCTATGCCCTAATGACGGCCCCGGTTGCTCAAGTGTTACCCTTCATCCAAAAAAAACAGAAGCAGGCATCTAAGTTTAATAGCGAAAAGTGGACACCTGTTAGAGCCATACGAGAAGTTTCAGTTTTTCTGAGCCAACATTGTTGTCAATTGCATTGGAGGGCACTCCTTGCACATCATCTATAAATCTCTTGTATAATACTGTGAAATATCATACTATTATACAACAAATTATCATGTAGGTGAGCCACTCAAATCCTATTGCAAAGCTAAAACCCAGGGAGCTTCGGGCTGCTTCGCCCCTACCGACCCCCCACCGAGTATGCGTTGCCCCTGGGACCCCACTCAGGGGCCCTTGTGAGCACCCTGGACTGACTGCGAGGAGCTGCGCTCCGTTCGCTCCACTCGCAATTGACAAAATTAGCCGGCACTCAATTTGGTCTGGTGACAACCCTGCACAATTTTGGTGAGGCAACAACCCGCTTTAGAAACTACTGTTTGAATGATTTTCATTCGCTCATCAAATTTTTTGGTTTGATGTTTCAGTAGCTTCAATACCAGTACCAGTTTCGTCCAGTCTCAATCTCTGACTACGAAGCTCGGTGCATTATCAGGGTGCTATTTCCCGATTTTT
>CM055817.1:10320039-10345361 GCA_029582265.1 Zoroaster sp. YZ-2022 | reverse complement strand
AAAATGAGTGCATAAAAACTATTATTACAAGGTGTGTTTGAAACAAACACTTTTACGGTATACGTGCACCATCTTAAAGTTTAATCTGCTACGTGCATTATTTATGTTGATGAATTAGGCTTAGGGTGGTTCAAAATTAGTGATATTTGCTGTTCAATAAAATATGTCAATATTTGAAAGTTATACCTGTAGGCTGTAGGCCTGTCTGGAAAATGTTCGTGAATCTTGTACATTGTACCAATTTGTGAATATTATTATTAATAATGTACTGTAAGCTACCGCATGGCTGTATTCACTTAGCTAAGTCAGTGTAAAACTTCATGTGAAATGACGGTTCAAAATTAGAACCAGAAGTGCCCAATGTAATCCCCAACACTCGCGCCCCACCCCATATACTACTTAACGATAATGGCCTAAGTAAGTTAACAATAGTCGATCATTCATGTACATGTACTGAACTATGCATTTCTATAGGTAAACATGTGACAGTGCGAAAAACCAAAACTGTTCGGTCGTTATTTACCGACTTTCTAAAACCTCGCCGAAAGAAAAATATACTTGCCCTCACTTTAATATCACATCAATCCCTACAATTAATGTCCATTTATACAACTTACCTGTGGCATAATTCTGTAGAAATGATATTTATCGTAGAAATGACGACTTTTGGAACACATTTTCAGCAGCTACCACCGTGCGCATCATTTAAGATTTACACGTGCACGACCCCTGAGCAGTGCGACCTAGTTCGCCCACGGAATCATTTGACCTCTGAACTTCTACCTTTTTAGACTTCTTGATACTTTCTCAATCAATTGCATTCTTTAAATAATTTGCATAAACCTTTCCGCCAATGAAAAGTCTAGAAATGTTTACGTATATCAAGCGGCAGTTTTACCCTTTTTGAACAATAACAAACAGCGCCCTCGTAGGGCGTAGAAAGATGTCTGTTTTCGATTGTCCTTTTTTGAAAACTGAGGCCACACCCTTTTTTTCGGTGCGTAACGGCCGTGGCGTGCAGGGACTCGTCGTCTCGGCCGGGAACCACGGCCCGAGCCGGTGCCCAAACCAAACGATGTTTCTTCGACAAGTTTTCAACGCAAATTGGATAGAGGTGTTCCGTACTACCAACGGGGTGGGTGTTACGTCTACTATAGGGGGTAGGTAGTCCTCGAGCCCGAAATAGGAAAAATTTCAGAGTCCAGCGGACGGGACCCGACTCTGGGACGGGCTCGAGGGGGATGGCGGTCGGCCCCCGCCGCCAGCTGGTAGACGTCGGGAAGGCCCCGCGGGGTCATCCAGTAGCAGCGGGCGCCGTCTCGGGCCTCGCCGTGGCTCCCGGCCGAGAGGACGAGTCCCTGCACGCTGGCTCGCGGTCCCCGCAGACGGGTCGACCCGAACGCAGCAGCGGGCACCGCCCGTGCTCCTAGGGCGAGAGGAGGAGTCCTTGCACGCTGGCCCGCTGTCCCCGCAGACGGGTCGACCCGAAGTCGGAGTCCGAGGGGCGACCTCTCGCCCGAGGAGCACGGGCGGTGCCCGCTGCTGCGTTGAGGTCGACCCGTCTGCGGGGACCGCGAGCCAGCGTTAAGGGACTCGTCCTCTCGGCCGGGAGCCACGGCCCGAGCCGGGGCCAGAACCCCACGGTGTTTCTTCGACAAGTTTTTAACGCAAATTGGATAGAGGTGTTCCGTACTACCAACGGGGTGGGTGTTACGTCTACTATAGGGGGTAGGTAGTCCTCGTGCCCGAAATAGGAAAAATTTCAGAGTCCAGCGGATGGGGACCCGACTCTGGGACGGGCTCGAGGGGGATGCCGGTCGGCCCCCGCCGCCAGCTGGGAGACGTGGGGAAGACCCCGCGGGGTCATCCAGTAGCAGCGGGCGCCGGCTGGGGCCCCGCCGTGGCTCCCGGACGAGAGGACGAGTCCCTGCACGCTGGCTCGCGGTCCCCGCAGACGGGTCGACCGGAACGCAGCAGCGGGCACCACCCGTTCCTCTCCTGCGAGAGGTCGCACCTCGGACTCCGACTTCGGGTCGACCCGTCTGCGGGGACAGCGGGCCAGCGTGCAAGGACTCGTCCTCTCGGCCGGGAGCCAGGGCCCGAGCCGGGGTCAGAACCCCACGGTGTTTCTTCGACACGTTTTCAACGCAAATTGGATAGAGGTGTTCCGTACTACCAACGGGGTGGGTGTTACGGCTGCTATAGGGGGTAGGTGGTCTTCGAGCCCGAAATCTGAAAAATTTCAGAGTCCAGCGGACTGGACCCGACTCTGCGACGGGCTCGAGGGGCATGGCGGTCGGCCCCCGCCGCCAGCCGGGAGACGTCGGGAAGGCCCCCTCGGGGTTTTTCCAGTAGCAGCGGGCGCCGGCTCGGGCCCCGCCGTGGCTCCCGGCCAAGAGGACGAGTCCCTGCAAGCTGGCTCGCGGTCCCCGCAGACGGGTCGACCCGAACGCAGCAGCGTGCACCACCCGAGTAGTATGTCAGATGGGGGTTCTAGCCCACCTACTTAAAAAAAGATTTATTTTTAAGTAGATGGGGGTTCTAGCCCACCTACTTAAAAAATGATTTTTAGGGGGTATTTCCCTTTTAAGTAGCTACCTACTTAAAAAATGATGATGACGTCATGAAAAGACAATGAGATCGTATATATAAAAAATTATAAAAAATTTGAAAAATTTAAAAATATAATATGTTGCTATAAACTAAAGATGAATGACCAAGATTCATACGAGAAAAAAATGAATAATATTATAATGAGATATAAAAAAGAAAACGATGTAATGGCCAAGAGACATTACATTATAATTAAAAAAAAGAAAAATTCATTATGAAATATCTTAACGCGCTTGTAGACATGCACGATGAATTGTTTTACATTTACGATGATCCAAATATATTACCGTTGAGCGAAATTTATAGCTGCGTAGTTTCCGAATTGGTTTTATTGTATAAAAAAACTGTACGCGTAACGCTGTTGCCTTTCAATACTCGCGACGCGCTCATTGTCTTTATAACGTGGAGTATGAAGGGCAAGCCGAGAGATTTTTACTAAAAAAATTATGTAAAAACTTTTACCCCAGACACGCAAAACATACCGGCAATACACGCCTTTATTTACGCGAATAAATTTAGCAACGACGCGATATCAATCAAAAATTAATTATAATTTAGCGATGAAAGAATATATAAATGAAATTACAGCATTTACAATGTTGCTGGGGCGTACGGCGGGGGTCTATCGTTGATTTTTACTCGCAAAGGAGAGTAATAAGATTTATTTACGCTCAAGATTACTTTAAACTCAAAAGTTTTTCTATAAGAACTTTTTTTTCTGCATTTACATCGGCGGTTTTAACCTCCGTTTTCAACGGTAAAGTCGTCGGTTTAACAAGTTTATTACGGATTTTTTCTTTCATTTTGTAATATTTATCTCGCTCTTCGCATACGAGCACAAATTCTTCTTGACTGATGTGACCGTCTTCGATGGCTTTCGAAACGTGGTTTTCGATCGTGTTGAGTTTACTCGATGCTAAAACTCGTATTTCATCGTGTTTTTTAGCTTTTTTATATAATTTATATTTCGCGAATCTGAGAGAGAAAGCTGCACCACCTAACCCTAAAGCTACAGTCCCACCACCCCGTTAGCGAGCCCGTTAGATGCCGGCAGAGCAAATATTTGTTGCCGGCCTGGTCACCGTGTATCAGCGCAGGACCACCGTCTAGCTGCGGCTCTTAACGCAGGTCAACGTAGGTCGCCGCCATGTAACGCCACATGCCGGCAACCGTCCCCGAAATTATAAAAATGTTTTATAATTGCGGGGGTAAACGGCGAACTTTTGCTTGCCGCCTATTAACGCCTATTAACGCAGGTCTGCCCCCATCTAGCGAGGGTCTGCCGTTATCGTGCGAGGGTCCACCGCCTTCCAGCGTGTTGTTGCCGCCTTGTTGCGTGGTATGGCGCGGAACTCGAAAGAGACGGCATCAGGGAGGCATTACTGCGCTATGGGACGGCAGACCGACGCTATGGGACGGCCCTTTTTATACACTTCGCCACACCACGCCATCTAGCGGGGCTGTTCCGTAGGTCTGCCGCCCCCTAACGAGGGTATGCCGCCCTCTAGCGTAGGTCTGCCGGCCTCTAACGCGCGTGCGCGGGCTGTTAACGCCTGTTTGCCTCCCTCTGCGCAGTGCCAACGCCAATTAGCGTCTCTCTGCCGCCCGCTAGCGTGGGTCTGCCTCCCTCTAACGTGCTTGTAAGCCGGCTGTATACCGTATGTATGCCGTGTATGTGGGACTGCAATGACAAATCAGGGCGTTAAGAGACGTTAATAGACGTTAACAGACGCTACACCACGGTCATTTTATTTCTTGATGCCGGCATCTAACGCCTCTCTGCAGCATATTAGCGGGGTGGTGGGACTGTAGCTTAAAGCTAAACCTTCTAAAGCGTATCCTACGGGCGACGATACGACGCTGGCGATACTGGCTATTCCGATGGCTCCCGCTCCCATACAACCCATTTCTGCGAGAGTTTCTACAACGTCGCAAGTGTTGATGATTTTATTATATATTTTATATACGGCTTCGCGTTGGTTTATTTCGATTCGTAATTCTTTTTGAATATCATCGATTTTTTGCAAACGAAATGTTTTAGCGCGCTCTGCGTCAGAGTCATTCGTTAAAACTGTTAAATTCGGATATAGTACGTTCGTTGATTCTGTAACTACCATTGTTTTTTATTAATAGAAAAAGGTTTTTATTTTAAACTATTTTAATTGCCAAGTATTAACTTTTAAATCATAACAGACTGCAGTATCCGTAGAGCCAAAAAAAGTTGATTGCACAAACACTTTTTTATTAAAGTTTTCGTGTTCTATTTTAAAACAAATTTTGTATTCTAAAAACTTTGTTTCATTATCAAAAGCAAGTAGTTTTGGATTTTCAATTTTTTTAAAATAAAACAGATGGTTCAATCGCGGTTTTTGTAATGTGCGTTTGAACTCCGTTATTATCTGATATTTTTACAAAAGTTGTGCAATTTATTACCAGCACATGAGCTCTAAAAAACGGCCCGTTTGTTGAATCCCAAGAAAACTTAGCTCTATCGTCTAAATTATATAATGATATTACTCGTGTGGTATGTCTGATATGTCCGATTCTTTCAAAAGTAAAAGTTATGTCTTTTGAAACGCGCTCGAGCTCATTTTTACGACTAGGTCCGTAAATAGTCGCCATATTTATTATAGTATTAATTTTAATTTAACGGTAAACTTTTAATTTTAATATTGAAACAGATTTTTGAATTTAGAGCGCCGAAAAAACTCGCCGCAGCAAAAACTTTTCTAACGTTTCGAATTTTAAAACACATTTCGTGTTTTAAATGTTGAGTTTCATTATCGATAAAATGAAATTTTTCATCTCGCTCCGGAGAAGGAATATAATAAATGTTACTAGCGTAATCGCGCGTCGACGCGTACGTAGCAAAACTAAAGGTTTTTATAAATTGCGCAAAAATACTGCAGTACGTCGGCGCGGTTGTAAACATGAAAAAGGGTTGTTTAAACGTAGCGTGCCATCCGAGTTTGACGTTAAATTTTTCAATTAAAACTACTCTATGTAAAATTTCATCTCTGTTTAGATATCCGTGATGTTCGTAAATTACGCTAGTCAACGTCGGTAAAATTTCACCGCTAGCTCCAGCGGTAGCGACAACGTCACTCGTACGACTAGGTCCGTAAATGCTCGCCATTTATTTATAGTATTTCTATATTTAAAATAATGCGGAAACCGTGATTATGTATATCTCTGCTTTTGCTATCTCTAACTCTAAAAGTCAACGCGTTAAAAGTGCCGACTCGTAATTTTTTCATCAACGGATTTTTATATTCCATGTACATGCTTTCGCCGAACGACGCGTCTTGCAAAGGAAAAGCGTTTAAAATAGTGCAAGGTTTACCGTTGAAATAATTATCGGTCGTAGAAATTTGATCGCAATGAATGTATAAAATTTTAAAAAGTTGTACGTCGATTTTGTTACTGTATTCTCCTACGGTTAGAAATTCGTTGTGAAACCCTAGTAAATTAGCCAACCCGCTAGTAAATTTAAGGGACTTGTTCGCTTGAGTTATATTTAGCAAAAAGACGCCCGTCTTTTTATCGATAGTAAACGTGATCCAAGGCGCGTCTTTTACTATAACGTTGATAATTTCGTTAATGTTGTAAAGCCCGGGTTCGATAAACATTATAACGTCCGACTCACCCGTTGTGCGAACAACTATTCTTTCTTTTTTACGCACGTTGTAATATCCCACCCAAATGTTTACGCTGTGTAATATAATCGAGAGATCATTTTGCCGATTATCGATAACGTTATCTAATTTAACCGATCCGCCTTCTTTACCGATTTCGATTTCGAACGTATGGTACATTTTATTATTAAAAAGTTAAAATTGTAATATAATAAATGACGTTTCCATTAGCATTCGAGAGTAATTTTACGTATCCGTACGAGCAGTCTGGAAATTTTAAGGCGCCTCCTTTTTTTAACGCTAGCGATTTAACGAGTTTTCAAATTTACGTCGGCGAAACAGAGTCATTTAGCGTAACATTCGTTAACGTATTTCAAAAATATAAGTTACCTCACGTCGTCAGCAACGACGTCGTAAACGATTGGCGTAGTAACTCGATGAAATTTTATCAAAATCAAATAAATTTTACGACGTATTACGCTACGACGAGATGCGGCGTAGGTTACGATCATTTATATCACAGCAACGCGATGATTCGTAGTTTTTTTTAGATTTCACGTATATTATCAAATTAGAAGATTGCTCAAAGAAATGAGTTGCCCTACATCTTTTTCAATTTTTTTTGACGCGTTCGCCAACAATATAGACGTAAGCGCTTACAATAAATTATGTAGCGAATTTCATTTAACGATTAACGACGATTGGAAACAACGAGTAGATTTAAATTCAAACGGATTTGGAACAGCTTATTATCGAAATATTTACGGCTACATTCCGGTGCCGGGGAACAACTACGACAATTCAAATTTACAACATCGGCGCGAGAAAAGGATGGATTTTGATAAAGAAAACGTTGATTTAAATTTAGTCAATAGTGACGACGATATCGGTGGTTCGTACGTCGTCGAATACATTTCTCAATCTGAACGCGTTGAAATGGCGTGGACTAAGTTTATATTATCTTTAAAGTTAGCGCGAGGTTTTACAGACGTGGGTACCGAACGAATTAACGACAGTATAAGAACTTACGTGTACGCATTATTGGGAGCTCAAGCGCGAGTTAAAAGCTCGTTTTTTGCGAGCGGCGTCGGTTTAGACGCTCAGCGCGAATTTATAAATATAGTAAATACCGAGATTGAGAGTCCTGTCGATTTAACGTCCAGTATTCAACGACATCAAGACGTTTTACAATACGCCCGCAGTCAATTAAACTTTTGCGTCGGAGAAAATGTATACATGATGCCGAGCGATATGAATTTACGAATAGGCACGTACGCGGGATACAACAATAATATTTTGATAGCGACGAGCGATTTAGCGTTGGGTTCAAATTTAGATACAAATTCAACGGTCGTCGTTGCTCCTGTTTTGCCGTTAGACGACGATGACGTGAAGCGCGAAAGCTTTAAAGCGCAAACGCACACACAAGACGATAAAACATCAAACGTTACAATAGCGCACCCACAAGACTCTTTAGAAGACACAACGCTTACGCGAAGCGAAACTCGAGACTCTTTAAAAGATTTTAACGACAACCACCAAGAAGAAAAAAACGCTTTAATACTCGGTTTTGCGATTTTAACTGGACTAGGTGTTATGATTTACGAATTGTTATTTTAGCGTTACGCTAGCGTTTTTTGCGCGTAAGTTAAAACTAGTACTCCAACCCCCATCAAGGCTAGCCATAAATGTTTTGCCGCGTACGCGACTACACCGCTAACCGTTTTAAATAACCAGTTTATAACCGCGCCGATAATGTTCGGTAAAGCGGCTAAAGCTTTCGCTCCCAGTTTAGCTAATACGTTCGGTAAATTTTTTAAAGTTTTTTGTATCCACTCGCTTACACCGCCGCTAGGTGTGGGTGGTTTAGGTGTTGGCGCGGGTGTGGGTTCTGGGGGAATAGGTGTGGGTTTTGGGGGTACAGGTTTGGGTGTGGGTGTAGGCGGTGCAGGTTTAGGTATAGGTGTTGGTATAAGCGAATTTACAACATCACCGATCAATTTAGCGATATAAGCGATAGCTACACCGACAGCCGTTAATACACTAACGATCGTTACACCGTGTTTTTTAAATAAGCCTTTAATTTTTTCACCCAACGTGCGCTCTCTTCCATTTATCGCGACTAACGATTCTTCATTTTTAAATAAAAGGTTAGATGTTTCACTTTTTAAATCTGTTATAGCTTCTTCGACCACCGCTATTTCATCTTTTATTTTACCCCTTTCTTTACGAAGTTGTTTCGTCGCGTCTTCGTCTCCTATCTCATTTTCGTTGATTCTTTGTTCGATATCAGCTATTTTTTCTTTATTTTCTCTATATCTAAGCAATAATTCTAATATCGCGCCTCGTTTCGTTTCCAAAAGTTTACTAATGATCTGCAAAGTTCTTAGATCGTGACTATATTCAAATCCGGGTTTTCTGAAAGAACACTTATTGTATTTTCGTTAGCTTCTACCGTTTCGCTAAGCATTCGCGTTAACTCGGTAGGTTCTGGTGTTGTTGGCAACTGACGAGCTCCTTCTTTGTGATAAACCGTTTTATCTAAAACAACGGTAGGCTCTAACGGTATAGGTTGCCTTTGCGCTTCTTCTACCACATCAAAATTATCGTCTATTGCTTTTTGTTCACGCGGCGGTAATGGGTTTCGTTTATAATCGGTTATACCTAAATCTAATCTTACAAAATCGATGCCATAATTATTACTGAGAGTAGATAACTTTTTAAATTTACTTTTATCTTTTAAATTGGTTATAACTAAATTTTTCTACCTTTTTTAAAAACTAATAATTTTTCTTTATATATTTTAAATTTAGAGTAGTCTTTCACAGCTGGTTCGTACCCTATGCTCGCATAAAAATCATCAACGTATATTTTAGTTAGCTCTTTTCTTTGCCTAAAAGTACCGCTATCTTCTATTTCTTTATCTCTTTCAATTTCCATTTCTCGTTGTATTTCTCTTTCTTCTTCTCTTTCGAGGTTTCTTTCTTCTGCTTTTTCTTCTTCGTTATTGTACCAAGTTGTTGTAGGGCTTGTTGCTCCATCATCTTGTTGATCATCATCACGACCTCCAATATCTTCCATCGGTATACCTCCTTCCGCCATTTTACAATTACTTTTTATCTTTTTTTTTTAGAGTTTTCGTCGCGCGTAAGTTAAAATTAAAACGCCGACCGCAGTCAAGGTTAGCCATAAATGTTCTGCCGCGTACGCGACTACGCCGCTAACCGTTTTAAATAACCAACTTACTATCGATCCGATAATAGCGGGTAAAGCGGCTAAAGCTTTCGCTCCTAGTTTAGCTAATACGTTCGCAAAGTTTTTTAACGTTTTTTGTATCCACTCGCTTACACCACCGCTAGGTGCGGGCGGTTTAGGTGTTGGCGCGGGTGTGGGTTCTGGTTGAATAGGTGTTGGCGGTTTAGGTGTTGGTTTAGGTAAAACTGAACTCGCGGCGTTGACGGCAGCTTCGATGATAAAAGCGATAGTCGTACCGACGGCTGTTAATACACTAACTATCGTTATGCCTTGTTCTCTAAATAAAGTTTTAATTTTATCACCTAACGTAACGTCTCTTTCTATCATTTTTTGAAGCGTTTTTTTAATTCTATTGATTTGACTACGTAAAACGTAATCCTGCGCATCAATTTGTTCAATCAAAACTTGTTTATCTTCTTTTAGTTTGCTCAACTCACGTTTATACTGGTCGTTCATATCGAATTCTCTTTCGTTAGCGTTAGAAACTACTTCTTCCATATCGTTGATTCTTTGTTTCATCGATTTTAATTTAGTTAAAAGATCCAATTGTTCACCTCGATTTGTAGTCAAAATGTTATTGAGCGCTTCTATTTCTCGCCAAGGAATGTTAAATTGCGTTCCTTGATCTCTATTGAGAGTTGCAGTTGCCGTTTCGATAGCTTCTTGTACTTGAACTGATTTTTCTACCCGTTGCATCGGTATAGATGGTAACCTTCTACCGCTACCCGTTTGCTCTTCTATTGGTTTTTTTGCTTCTTCTATAACATTTTTAAAAGCTTTTTCACGTTCATCAAATTTATATAGATCTTTATCGCTTAATCCCGCTTTAATTTTTAAAGTAGATTCTGCGTAAAATCCGCCGTTGGGTTTAGATAATAGTATATTTTTATTACCTTTTTTAAAATAGAGTACATTTTGTCCTTTTTCATTTTGGGTATACTAGAAATCATTATAATCTATTGTACTTGGTTTACCTTTTTTACGCGAATCATAAAAATCATCGACTATAGATCTACCAAATCTAGTTTTTTGAGAAAAATACGTTTCTTCTTCTTTACTTAAACTTTCAAGTTCTAATCTCTCATAAATATCACCCGCGTTGTTATCATACATTTCATCATCTATATATTCATCATCTTCTTCGGGTTGATTATACGCTGGATCTGCCTCCATAAGCTCGCGTCCTCCGTGCGCCATTTTATAATTACTTTTAATTTTTTTTAAATAATTTATAACTCACGTAACCCACTATACTCATACCGATCAAAATAAATACAATTTCACGAGTTTTTTGATCTTCGCTAGCACCGTAAAAATCTTCGAGTCTAGGCTCGTCGCGTAAATTTATCGGTAAATTTATTCGCGCGCCGGTAATGTCAAAATATTCATTCATCGCATCGTCGATGTCGTTAAAAGTTCTTTCGGCGCTCGATTCTTTTTGTATTTTTTCGTTTAAATAATCTAGATATTTTAAACGCTCTTTCGAGAATTCGTCTCTAGCTTTCGCGAGTCGTTCTATCGCTAAATCGTGTCGTTTTTGTTCTTCGTGACCACCTTGACTAAATAAAAAATTGCTACCGGTAAACGCCAACGCGTTGATTACCGCGCCTCCGACCATCATAGCTATAGACACCATTTTATTTAAAAAAAAGAAAAACATTATTATATTTGTTACTATAAAATATGGCTAATAATACGTACGGAGATGTGTTGGATCCATACAGAAGATTATGAGAACCTCGAGGTATAAAAGGTGTGCGTCAAAAAGTCGTCATTACAAACAATCCGAGCACCATTACCGAAAACCAATTGTTGACGGTTCGTTTTCCAAATTTAGGAGTAAACGACGTCATCGTTCCGAATACATCGCGATTAGCTTTCAATATAGAACTCGTTAGCGCCGATGACGATACGAGAACGTTAGTACAAAACATTGGTAGAGCGATCGTAAAACGTATAATTATTAAAATGGAAGGAAATGAAATATTTTCATTAGACGATGCGGATGTGTTCAATTGTTTTAAAGACGAATGGTTAACCAAATATCAACGCAAAAATTTAGCGTATCAAGGAATCGAAAGTTTTAACATAACTAAAATAAGAATGGACGCTAGCGATAAAAATCTCGCGGGTAAAGGAGGAAAAGATAAAGCCGTTGCGGATACGTATAAAAATAGATATTACATTCCGCTGGATTTTGAACTGTTGACCGACCATCAACCCTACTACCAATCGGGAATCGGAGATCGATTGACTTACGAGCTCGTGTTTACTAAATTCAGTAACGTGATTAAAAGCACCGACGATAACGCGAAATATACTATAAGCGGTATCTCTTTAGAATTTGAAGTCGTTCACATGCCGGAACTAGCTCGAACGATTAAAAATCAATACAGCAACCGGTTGAGTATATTGTTTGATCGCGTACTAAGACAGAGCGTGACCCCGTTAAACAAACGCGATACGACGTGGAATATAAATTTAAATACCCCGGCAAAAAGTATGAAAGGAATATTGTTTTTATTCAGAGAACCCAGCGTACAAGAAAGCAACAAGTTTTATAATCCAAAAATCGATAAAGTTTCGATTACCATCGAAGGCGTTCCCAATCAACTCTACGCGCACGGAATGAGAAGGTATTAACATTGGGAAGAGATTTCAAAATATTTCGGCGATTCTAAACAACAACACGCTATACAAGTCGTACAAGCTTTAAATTTATCCAACGTAAAACAAGCTGATTATTTACTAAATCGATACGGTTTATTTTTAGATTTAAGAACGAGCGCCGACAATAAAATACACGGGAGCGGAAGACGAATACAAAACTTGAGCGAAGGCATTACCATTCAAATTGAAAAAGAAGCGGAAGCTGCGGGCGAACTAAGCATGTACACTTTTATTATCATGGACGCGCAACTAAATATAAGAAACTCGCGTTTTGATTCCGTAGATTATTAATACTAATATTAAAAGAAAATGTTACCTAAATATCCACACGCCGCGTTAATTTGCGGACAAACGGGATGCGGAAAAACTGAATTTGTTTTAAATTTATTAGAAAAAGAATATTATAAACATTTTAAAAATATAGTTATATTATGCCCTACTATCGGCGACAACGATACGTACAAAAATAGAAAATGGATTCTAAACGACGATAACGTACACGTTAACGATTTAAACGACATCTCGTTAAACCGAGCTATACAAATTTATAGCGATGCTTTCAAAACGGAGGAAACGTTGTTTATTATCGATGATTGCAGCGCTAATAAACAGTTGCATTATAAAAAATACAACGAGAATAATAGATGTATGATTACCCAATTGGCTTTTAGCGGTAGACACGTTAAACACAGCTGTTGGATTCTTTCGCAAAAATATAATAGCGTATTGAAAGATTTTAGAGAACAACTCAAATGGGTGTGTTTATTTTATTGTAAAGATAGAGACTCGTACGAGAATTGTCTTCGAGAAAATGATGTTATTCCGACGGTTGAACTACGAGAGCGAGCGCGCGAGCAACTAAAACGAGTTTTACATCGCAAATTGATTTTAAAAACAGATCAACCTACCGGTTATGAGATACGTGACTAAGTTGTTAGTAGGTTGATGAAAAAGGTCGTTAGCAATTACCCGTAGGTCGTTGAGCAATTACCCGTAGGTCGTTAGCAAGTTGTTAGTAAGTTACTCGTAGGTCGTTTAGCAATTGCCCTATAGGTCGTTAGCAAGTTATCTATAGGTTACTCGTAGGTCGTCGAGCAATTACACAAGTCGTCGAGCAATTACCCACAAGTCGTCGAGCAATTACACACACAAGTCGTCGAGCAATTACCCACACAAGTCGTCGAGCAATTACGCACACAAGTCGTCGAGCAATTACCCACAAGTCGTCGAGCAATTACACACACAAGTCGTCGAGCAATTACCCACACAAGTCGTCGAGCAATTACCCCCACAAGTCGTCGAGCAATTACCCATAGGTCGTTAGCAAGTTATCTATAGGTTACTCGTAGGTTAATGTTTTTTATTTTATATATATCTTAGGATATATAAATATGAATACTGAAAAAATTAACAAACTAGTATATAGTCTCACGCAACTTTTAACTACTGAAAAAGGAAAATTTGTACTAGTTTATCTTTTGTTTTATATCGATGATGAACAATTTATAAATGAACTAGTACAAATTTTAAACGATGTTAAAATAGAACAATTTATAAAAGAACTCGTTTTATTTTTAAATGATAATAAAATGTACAAGTTGTTGTCTTTTTTTGAAAAATTAAAAAATATAATAAAAGCTGTTTAATAATAAATGGAAGAAGTTGCTATACTATTATCTGAAAATCCACCCACGCTAAGCGCACAACCTACTATGAACGATATAAACGACGATGCGCTACTAAAGCAAAAACTAAGATACAAACGTCTTTTATCGGTTGTAAGCGGAGGAGATTCTAAACAAAAAATTGGTAAAGAGTATAGCGTTAGCGATATTGAAGCGTTGAGTACAGAAGAGCGAGATGCGTTACTCACGCAATACGAAACTAAATTAGGTCGCGATATAACGCAATCTTTAGGTAGCGCTATTCTAACGCTATACGCTAAACTATTAGGATTTAGTTTAAATCGTATCGATTTGTACGGTCATCGATTTCAAATTGACGACAAAGGTAAATTAATTTCAGATTTAGAAAAAGATCCATTCATTTCTAGCATGCTTTCTACCGTAGCGTGTGAAATATACTACAAGTACGGCATGTTGATTGCGCCGCTCAGTGCGTCGCTAATTACAGCAAAACATTTAAAAAGAAAAGAAGAATCTTGTGTAGATAATAAAAGAGATGGAAACCAACGAGTCGGAGAATGCGCAACCGTTGCAACCGCAAGCTGCAACACCGAAGACCCTAACCCAACCAGCGACTAAAAAAGAAAGAAAAAAAAAACAGAGTCGCAGCTGGAAAAAGACTCGCTGAAATTAATAAAAAGAAAAAACTGCAACTCGCTAAACCCGCGAAAAGCGTTAAAACGTCTCGCGATAGCGAAGTAGCGTCGAGTTATGAAGAAAACAACTCATCGAGCTACTACTACTATATAGCTATTGGTTTAGCTATTGGGGGTATCGCTTATGTCTTGTTTAGTAAACCTAGCGAAGCAGAACCAACATTTAAAAACAAACCGTCTAAACCCGCTCCGGTTAAACTCGCTAGAGAATCTGTTTCACCACCCACCTCGCAGACGGCGAGTTCTCTCGTTGTTTTTGAAATGGAATAAAAGTTTTTTTTTTTTAATATTATATTTAACGACTGTAAAATATGTCTTCAATGCCGATAGATACGAAAACAATCACCGATTCAGTTTATCACAGCGTCGTTTTTTTTATTTTATAGTTTTATACAGCATGCTCGGTAAAAAAGTATTAAGCGTAGAACCAGCCAATTTAAATAAACTTAATATAAAAGACGGGTTAAAACTCACCGTGACGGTTGCAGTAGCTGGTGCGACTCAAACGGCGTTAATTAAACAAGGAATTTTACCAAACTCGCTCATGCCTAAAAATCCTACGGAATAAAATATATTGTATAATATTAAAAAATGGACGAGCAAACGAGACGGAAGCTTCAAAACGCTTATTATAGTCCGAAAGGATACTACAAAGGTCTATACGCGATTAATAAATTAGCTAATGAAACCAAAGTAAATGTAAAATTAGTTCGACGATGGATAAAAAAGCAAGCGCTGTGGCAACTTTATTTACCCTACCCTAAATATATTCCAAGACCGACCAGTTCAAATAGTACGTTAGAAAAACCAAACGAAGTTCATCAAGCGGATCTATTGTTTCTTCCGCACGATACGATCGGAAGCGGAGCGAGTAAAAGAACGAGTAGAATTACGTACAAGTACGCGTTGACCGTCGTGGATGAAGCCAGTAGATATAAAGAAGCTGAACCGTTAACCGATAAAACTGCTACGCAAGTCGGTAACGCGTTTGAAAAAATTTATAAACGTTCGTCGTTAACTTGGCCTAAAATTATAAAAGTTGATCCTGGAAAAGAATTTATGTCTAGCGTAAACGTAACAATGAGTAAACAACATGTCGTAATACAAAGAAGCGAAGCCGGTAATCATAGAGCTCAGGGTATAGTGGAGCGATTTAATAGAACTTTGAGCGAAAGATTATTTTCACATCAATACGCGCAAGAAATAGCGACGGATACGAGAAATAGAGAATGGGTTAAAAGATTACCTGCGGTTGTAAAAGCATTAAACAATGAGACGACGAGACTCATTAATTTAAAACCTAAAGACGCGACCAAGTTGCGAGTTGTTGAGCAAAATCCAGCCTCACCAGCTATTGTTAAAAATAATGAAAAAAAGAATCCCAAACAACAGTTTAGTTCGGTATTTATACGCACCCGGTGAAGCTGAAAAAGATACGAGACGCCGCGCGACCGATCCTATGTGGAGTATAAAAATTTATAGATTAGCTAAAACGATGAAAGCTGCGAGTCAACCCATCTTGTATTATTTAGACGCGGGCCCCGCTCGTAGTTTTGTAAAAGAAGAATTACAAATTATTCCTCGAGACACGGAAAATCCACCGATTAAACGCTAGCGCCGCTAATGCTGTAGTGACCGTAAGCTCGAGTATGTATTCCGTCTTGTAAAATATATTTCTTTGTGTCTAAAGGAGATATCGATATTTTATTTACTCGCGTTGTATATAATCTATGTTTTTCGTGTCTAATAAAACTCATAGTGTGATGTAGAGTATTTTTAAGAGATAAAACTTGTTTATATCGGTCGTGTTTAATTTGTTGTTCTAAAACTTGTTTTTTAACTCCTTTAGCTTTTCTTATTTGTTTTTCGTTCGATAAAAACAACGAATACATTTTTGGTCTTAAACATACAATTTCAGAGATTAGAGTTCCCGCGGTCTCGTCTTTCATTTTACCGATCACTTTTACATTTTCTTCAGAATGTAGAAAATGATCTCGTTTATAATTACTAAAATCGTATAAATGCTTGTCTTTTTTCATATCTTTATAAACATCTTTCGCTCGAATCTCGAGTAACAAGCTATCCGTATCCGTATAAATCAACTCACACTCGTCGCCGTATTTTAGCTTTAAATGATTGTAATAAAAATCATACATTTAAATGTTTAGATAAATCCAGTATGCTCATTCCTATGTAAACTGGGCGGTTGAGAACGAGTTTTGTTTTGTGCATGTGAATCGCTACTAGTTCGTTATCGAAAATCCTCGCCTCTGCAAAATTTGGTTTCGCGATGAGTGAACGAATTTGATTTTCCGCTTTTTCATCGGTTAACCGCTTCAAATTTACGTTAACGCGTTTTCGTACATTTTCCATCGTTTTTCCAAAAACTGAATTGTTCATCAGTTTGTATAAATCTTTTTCAAAATCACTAGTCGCGTCTTTTCTTAATCGAGTGTTTAAATCGATGTATGATTTCATCCAACACGATTCATCAAATTCTAAAACGCGATGAATTTTAGTTATCTTCATGCCGAGTTGTAAATACAATTGTAAATTGCGATAATGAAGCACGTAATTGCGTTTATCGTATAAATTTTGAACTAATTTTACGACGTTTGGAGCCGGTTTGTCTTTTAATAACGTTCGTTGATAGTCACTCATCCATTCTTTCGGTACCGTAAACGACTCTGGCGCGAGCGGAAATGCGTCGTGAGAATCGTGCAATTCTTTAGGATATTGTAAATCAACTTCTAAAATGCATCCTTTGTTACTTTTAAATCCTTCGCTCTCGAGTTTGTCGATTCGTTTACTAATCATCCACTTAAAATTACCCGTCGGTAAAGGTTGACTCATCGCGTATCCGTATAAATTATTCGCGTCCAAGTACGTAATGTAACTCGAAGGACTCGATTCGTCGTAATCAATCAAGTATTTATTGTTTGCTTTAGCGTATCGTTTACTCACCATACACGTTCCTCCTCGCGTACCTTTTTCTATAAATAAATGCATGTCGACGTCCGTAAACAATTCTAAAGTTTGTTTCGAATGTTTCAATAAAGCGTCCCAACTTAGACCCGGACTCGTATAATAATTAGCCGGATCTAAACCGTATCGCTTCGTGCAAGTAGCGCGAACATTTTCAAATACGTCCGCCAATAAACAAGTATCGGTACGCACGTATAAATCGTGATAGTCTCCTAAATTTTTACAATCAAACTTGTTGAAAACGTTTTTAGCGTGCTCGTATTGTTCTTTAGTAATGTGTTGGTCGTTTAAACTACTATAAAAAGATTATATCGGAGGAAGGCGCGTTTCTTCGAATCTTTCAAAACTATCCATGTACTCGTAAGGATAAATACCCTTGCTTTTTAAGAGATTACATTTGTCTAAATCTGATTCGAACTTGCTAGTAATCGGAAAAGAATTGTTCGATTTAACGAGTTTGTCCAACGACGCCAATAAAAATTGAGCGCTGTCTATAAATCGTAGTTGCCCGATTGAAAAAGAAATATATTTTTCGATATTGTTTGGAATACACGTTAGATTTCCCGTCGTTTGACTCGCTGCCTGCATAATGAGATGAGAATCGTAGCCTCGCAAATTATGAAATACGACCGGAATAAAAGTTTTATCCGGTTTTAAACTTAGTTTTAAATTACAACAGTTGTGCGCCGCGCCTCGATATTTACCGGTAATGTGACAATGATCGCGTACTTTTGCAAACTTGTTGTCGGCGTCTCTAAAAAATCCCTTTTCACATATCCAACACTCGCTCGCAGAGTTGTAATCTTCTACATCTTCTTTAGTCATGTGTAATTTTTTAGGGTTTTTAAATATCTCGTTGATGTTTTCTTCTTCTTTTTCTAATTCATTTAACAAATGTGACCCGCTCCGTCGAAATGAGACTTGTCCCCCAGATCTGACATTCATAGATATGTATGCTAGGTTAACAAGTAACTCACGGGCTTTCCAATGATACAAATGTTATTTCCGTAGCTTATTCCATTCCGGAATTATCGAGCGATGAAGACAACCATCACTTTGCGGCCTGTTTCGTTTTTGAATTTCGCGCTTCGGAGAAAATCAACATTAAACTTGGTCCACACACAGAGCAAGCGCGCGAGGTATCGTTCGATGTACAACTCATGAATAATTAATCAGCCCTTGTACCAAACACCGGCTGTCCACACCGGCCCGCGTCTTCATTCCGCCTGCTGTGTGTGGAGTCGCGGCGTAAAGATGTCTGTGTACGTTGCGGGACGATTTTACTGTACAGAGATTGTTCTCTGTGATTGGACTGTTTTTTCGGAAGGCTTCTGTCGTAAATATTTCACAAGTTGGTAACTTTTAAAAACATGATTTACCTTTAAATTGTATTGTTCAACAAAATCATGATTTCAAGTCAACAGACTTTATGACAATAAGGACAATTATTACGACTTTGAAACACTACAAAACGGTGATTCGAATGCATTAATATTGTAACCAACTCGACCCCACTGACGTGTGCATGTTTCGCATGGTGTATGGCTCGATTGGTACACGCGAACTGCACAGTGCATGCACTAGGCTAGGTGTATGCAGCTAGCCAGCTTACGGAGCGGCGGGGCCCAGGCCTAGACTCGGTTCTGTATAACAGGCTAAGCTGGGCCTGGAGTTGGCCGAAAGATCGTACGCCATTAAGGGTGATGTCATTCATTTTCTGGTAAACTGCGCATGCTCAGACAACTGGTTGCTTACTGTTGTCCAATCAAAGAGCTGTATTTCTTCTACCTTGCCGATGATTCGGCTCGTTGGCTAACAATTTATTTTGCGGCTTAAAACTAGTATTAGAGCTCCATACTGCTTAGTCATTGCCACAAAAGTGCGCAGTTGAGGTCATGACCTTTCTTTTGATACCAGACACGTACGTTTAACGTTAACGGAACTACTCGTGTTGCTGTCTCGAAAACAAGGATATTTTGACCTGTTTGGATTTAACGGAGGCCACATGAAAGACAAACATGATACAGACATTGTCCAGAAATCGTCCTTTTTTATGGATTTATTAATATTTTTATGAAAAGGTAAGACCACCATAAGATTGTTCGAGATTTTATCAAACTAAAAATATAAAAACCTAGAAATCGATATGCAATGTTTTTCCATTTTTTTTTTTGGCGAGCACAAGTTCAGAGTCGAATTACACGGAAACCTCCGTTGGGGGACAAGTCTCATTTCGATGGAGCGGGTCACAAATGTTTAGTCGCATCTACTCCTCGGTAAACGATAGGAGAACTAGTTTCACCGTCGCAACGAACGACGACGTACGAATAACCGCAAACGATGTGTTCTTGTAGTTTTTCAGTATTAGTATCATTTACATCGTCAATCTTTTTAATAATACTTTCAAAGTCGGCGTATATTACGAAAGGAACTTGCATCTTTTTATGAAAATTTATAAATTTTAATGTATCGTTTTTACCCTTTTCCGGCATCACGACCGTCGTCGGTCTGTCGTTTATTCCCTTACACATTTTTACGTGATTTTCGAGATACGATTCCGTCGAGAAACCCTGTAAACATCTCAAACAAAAATGCTTACGATCTTTGAGGCTCGTTTGATCGTAAAGTAATTTATTCACATCTTTTATCCAAACGTAGTGAGATCTAGTTCCTTTATGAATTAATAGTAAATTAATGCGATCTAGTTTTGCGGGTTGATCGCTGAGTTTGTAAACTAGTATCGTTTTTGATTCGCAACCAAAAACATTTACCGCTATATTGTTTTGTTGTTCTACTCGCTTAATTTGATTTATCGGTGTGGGCGCGTTGATATTATTAAAATTTAAACCATCCTTCTTCAGATATTTAGACATTCTATTAACATGATTGTTTGCGGGGAAAAGAGCGCTGCGCAAAGCCCATCGCAAACAATTATCGTCGTCGTTTTTTACGTTAATGCACGCTTTTTTATTTTTTATATAGTCGCATAGCTCGATATAAGAACCGCCTCTTAAAGGTTGATATTTCGCAATAGCGATATTCATATCTACTATACGATCTACTTCCCATCCAGAACCCTTTTGAGTCCATTTTTCTAAAGCCTCTTGAATCTGTGAAAAAACTGTAACGAGTATATTTTCGATATCGTCTAAATTCAATAAAACAATTTGCTTATTATTATGAAATCTTGGTTCGGCAAAATCGATCGTACCGCCTAGGTTTTCTTTACGTAATTTAACGCGTATAAATATCATAAACTTGTACGCGGTAAATTCTTGCAAGTCTATAGTCAACTTGGTGATAATCTTTGGTTTTGCCGCTTCCCAAAATATATTTAAATCTTTTTCTTTACTATGATTCAGCGGAACCACCATTCTTCGTTCGCGTAACCATCTTCAGCCATCCTTTAAAGAATTAAATCTCAACTCCCGTGAAACCTTTTAATAGCGCCGATGTAGTCTTTTTTTAACAACCGCCCATTTTTACCGGCGCCGCGTTCTGGAAGCGATATATTTTCAACCGCTATACGCTCTCTCAATTCAACTAAACTTAATTTAGATAATGGTTTTGGTTTATGCTGTTTTAAATAATGTTTTATGCCTGCATAATATGCGCGTTTATCAACTTTCCCCTTGCTGTTTTTAGTAAAAATTATTTGACCAATGTGCTCACGCGAAAACTCTTTCAACATTTGTTTTGTCCATTTTGATAAAAATCTTCTTTCTTCATTTCTCTCCATTTATTATATATTTAGATAATAATTTTTTTTTTTTCAATTTTTTTTTATCTCATTTTTTTAAGTATACTTTTTAAAATACACTCAAAACCCGGCGGTAACCGCCGGTTTTAATGACGTCGTCGATTTTATATATGTATATTTACTGTAAACGAGTTGTTGTTTTTAACAACTCTTTCAACACTAAATTATATTTTCGTCTAGCTTTTCCTTCTACAACTTTTAAACGATTATAACGACTTGTTAATACTTTATTATAACGATTAAATATACCCCCACACACGCTAGCGATGCAACACTTGTCCGTTTTACCGACTAAAAGCCAGTCGCAAGGAAGGATTGATGCCAATTTTTTATTCTCTATTCTTTACGTTGTCATCTTTAGTTTATAGCAACATATTATATTTTTAAATTTTTCAAATATTTTTCATGTTTTATATATACGATCTCATTGTCTTTTCATGACGCCACTTAAAAGGGAAATACCCCCTAAAAATCATTTTTTAAGTAGGTGGGCTAGAACCCCCATCTACTTAAAAAAAAATCAATTTTTAAGTAGGTGGGCTAGAACCCCCATCTGACATACTACTACCCCTGCTCCTCGGGCGAGAGGAGTAGTCCCTGCACGCTGGCCCGCTGTCCCCGCAGACGGGTCGACCGGAAGTCGGAGTCCGAGGGGCGACCTCTCGCCCGAGGAGCACGGGCGGTGCCCGCTGCTGCGTTCGGGTCGACCCGTCTGCGGGGACCGCGAGCCAGCGTGCAGGGACTCGTCCTCTCGGCCGGGAGCCACGGCCCGAGCCGGGGCCCGAACCCCACGGTATTTCTTCGCCAAGTTTTCAACGCAAATTGGATGGAGGTGTTCCGTACTACCAACGGGGTGGGTGTTACGTCTACTATAGGGGGTAGGTAGTCCTCGAGCCCGAAATAGGAAAAATTTCAGAGTCCAGCGGACGGGACCCGACTCTGGGACGGGCTCGAGGGGGATGGCGGTCGGCCCCCACCGCCAGCCGGGAGACGTCGGGAAGGCCCCCTCGGGGTCCTCCAGTAGCAGCTAGCGCCGGCTCGGGCACCGCCGTGGCTCCCGGCCGAGAGGACGAGTCCCTGCACGCTGGCTCGCGGTCCGCGCAGACGGGTCGACCCGAACGCAGCAGCGGGCACCACCCGTGCTCCTCGGGCGAGAGGAGTAGTTCCTGCACGCTGGCCCGCTGTCCCCGCAGATGGGTCGACCCGAAGTCGGAGTCCGAGGGTCGACCTCTCCCCCGAGGAGCACGGGCGGTGCCCGCTGCTGCGTTCGGGTCGAGCCGTCTGCGGGGACAGCGGGCCAGCGTGCAAGGAATCCTCCTCTCGCCCGAGGAGCACGGGCGGTGCCCGCTGCTGCGTTCGGGTCGACCCGTCTGCGGGGACCGCGAGCCAGCGTGCAGCGACTCGTCCTCTCGGCCGGGAGCCACTGCGGGGCCCGAGCCGGCGCCCGCTGGAGGACCTCGAGGTTTCCGACGTCTTCCCGGCTGGCGGCGGGGCCGACCGCCATCCTCGAGCCCGTCGCAGAGTCGGTCTCCGTGCTGGACTCTGAATTTTTCCGATTTCGCTCGACCACCTACCTGTGGCAGCCGTAACACCACACTGGTAGGGAACCTTTTCAATTCATGCGTTGAAAACTTGTCGAAGAAACACCGTGGGGTTCGGGCCCCGGCTTGGGCCGTGGCTCCCGGCCGAGAGGACGAGTCCCTGCACGCTGGCTCGCTGTCCCCGCAGACGGGTCGACCCGAACGCAGCAGCGGCCACCGCCCGTGCTCCTCGGGCGAGAGGTCGCCCCTCGGACTTCGACTTCGGGTCGACCCGTCTGCGGGGACAGCGGGGCGGGGACAGCGGGCCAGCGTGCAGGGACTACTCCTCTCGGCCGGGAGCCACTGCCCGAGCTTGGTCAGAACCCCACGGTGTTTCTTCGACACGTTTTCAACGCAAATTGGATAGAGGTGTTCCGTACTACCAACGGGGTGGGTGTTACGGCTGCTATAGGGGGTAGGTGGTCCTCGAGCCCGAAAACGGAAACATTTCAGAGTCCAGCGGACGGGACCCGACTCTGGGACGGGCTCGAGCGGGATGGCGGTCGGCCCCGCCTCCAGCCGGGAGACGTCGGGAAGACCCCCTCGGGGTCCTCCAGTAGCAGCGGGCGCCCACGGCTGTTTCAAGCTTTAAAAAGTGCGCCCTCATTTGGTTATATTTTGCCAATGCGCTAAGTCAAGTGTATGACGTCATAATACTACTTCTATTTTTGGAACGCTGGGCGCTGAACGGCCAACGTTTGACCGCGTCTTTTAAAATGCTGGTTACTGATTGGCTAAACATTAGACGGTTGTTGTTTTTTAGCTAAAGGTCATTGGGGGTATTTTATCGTACGATATAGTCATTCACATGTGTTTGTGGGTATGTTTTTTTTTTTGGCGTGACCTTTGGAAAGTGCAACACGTGTGGCACATAAGGCGTCTTGTGGAAAGGTGTGGTGAAAATAGGCTTAAATTTCGCTCTTTTTATGCAATTCGGAGCATTTAACAGGGCCAAAGATGAAATGAGTCAAGAAATTAAGCATTATTTCTCATTTTTCAGTTGGTGGTAAGTGTGGGACATTTAATTTTATGTCAAAAAAAATCGTTTCAATCTCTGTGAATTTATTGTTTTTTTCACACAGTCAGAAGATCAACGTGTGTTAAAGCATAGAGAAAGGACATGTATTCTCTAACGTTGAGCAAATGCACTGGTGTGGTGCACACGTGTATTCGTTTATTGTATACTACTGTTTAGGCCTATTAAATGCACGTTCTGTCTTTATGATTTATTCTCATTGTATAATCACTAGCTAGCCTCTCGGCCTCCAGAATGAACATACAAAATGAATTCAGATGATTAACACTAACAGACACATGGTTAGCGATGAGGGGAAAAAATAATATGTTTAAAATTTTATTAATCCTGTTTGTATCCCAGTCAGCCAATACATGATAAACCCTTTCAAACAGCATATAAAACTACAAATGAATAAATATTTATTGAGAAAATTAAGCTGATCGACAAACAGATAAAGATTTGCATTGTAATTTTTATTTTGTTACCCAAAAAAAATACAATATTTATATATTATAGGGCCCTATATAGGCTAATACAATATAATTTTATAGCCAGGATTTGATCTAGCTATTTATACAGGACATGAAATTTTTTTTGAGAGAGAGAACAAAAAACCGTGGCGTACTGTAGGCTTGGGCTATATCAATTTTGTTCATCCACGATATATCATAAAACATATATTATGCTTTTCGATAGTATCGCGATTATTTTTTTCATTTACGCATGGTTGCTTAAGAGCCAATAACCACAGGTATGTACCCTTCTACAAACATCACAATAAATCGCCAGCGTTTAGCCGAGAGACACCTACAATCACGCCAATCGTGAGTGCACCATGGACATTGGCAAATTCGTTTACATAGTGTGTGTGCTTTCTGTAATTTCTGACTCAACTCACAATTGTGATTTTAGATTTTCAATCGTTTTTCAACTTGAAAAGGTTCTCGCCCAAGCCTAGCGTGCTGTGCTTGCGAGCCCAATACAAGTTTATGTAGATAAAGCCTTACCTTGTTATTTTAACTTAATATTAATATTAGGCATGCTAAATTGGGTTGATTAATAATTAGGGTAAAGTGTATGTTACTGAGTGGCATCCTGTTATATTTCTTTAAAAATATTTACAGTGTAGGGGCCTACCCCCATTGTGTTGTTACATGTAACTTATAACCCTAATACAGCGCTCTTTATTTTTCTTCTTTTTAGGTTTTCATCATCAGCAAAAATGAAGAGAATCGTGTTCCAAATGTCACGTATTGACCATGTAAGTAATCTAGTGTTGTTTACAGATAATGTACATGTATAGCCTGTGGAAGATTTTCAATTTGTTAGTCGAAGGCGTACAGTATACAAGTTGACATGTTTATTTTCAAAAATAGTACATTAAGGCCAACAATCAAATTGCGGTTACTGCTAAACTACCATTCATATGGATATAAGAAATTATCCACAATTTTTGATAAACCAT
>CM055817.1:10295037-10319539 GCA_029582265.1 Zoroaster sp. YZ-2022 | reverse complement strand
AGGGCAAAAGGGAACCCCGAGGAAAGGGCGAAGGACTCAGCTGTATTAGGAACCTCGTTTGTTTCTTAAAATTCCTGAAGGGGGGGTTGAGCCCCAGGAAAGGGTCTCGGCTGTAGATACGCCACTGCTAAATTATTAAAATGAAAATTAAAATATGTGTAGTTCCATAAATAAATTCTAACAGAAAATACTAATTATTCCAAAAAGTGACTCACTTTTTTTAGTGGAATATAATATCCATTTTATGGTTGGGCCTAAGTCTTATCAGTTTTTCTTATCCAATTTGTATTGGGCAATAAGAATATTAGCTCTAAGTAGTATTTTCTGTTCATGAAAACAGTTTTTTTCCCCCAAAAATGTATGTCAGAAGCGGGCCAGGGGCCGCCCCTCCTCCTCATCATCTACGCTATTGGTCGGAGCAATATGAACGGGCAGTTTTAATAGTAGACCTAGGCTGAACTTGGCCATATCTGGCGAATTTAATGTCGGATAAATTGGCAGTCGGAACTATGGGCTGTCGGAATGATCAGCAATGTTAAGGCCCTATCTTCTCCTTGCTTATTATGTTTTTTCTCTCTCAAAAAGCCCAATTTCCGCCCTCCTCTGGCCTCCTTTAGCTCCGCCACTGGTAGGCCTACATACCATTATTTCGTTGACCCTTTTGAAGAACATGAAAGAGAAAAACGGTCAAACAAACCGAATATCTTTTTTTGCTTTGATAAATTAACAAAGAGTAAAAGGGTAAACGTCCTAACTTGCTTCAGCAGCCCTCCAGTGGTGTAACGGGAGGGGGGGGGGGGTGTAACGAGGTATATAATGTTTAGTGGGTTTCTTGTAGTAGGATGGCCTTGTAGAGGTGCTGGTTACCTGTTCTATCTTACTACTCACTGGCTTTGTTTTTAATTAATTTGTGTGTATTTTTTGTCTTTAGGATTTTGGTTTTATATTTAATTGATGTAATTTGATTGCCAGTGTAAAATGTAATAATATAATAAAAATAAATAAAAATAAACGGTCATGTTACCCTTAAAACAACATATACAACAGGTTTACAAACCTTTTACCGTTTTTTTTCCCTTTTACTAAAAACCTAAACGATAAACGCAAAAGGGTAAACAAACCCTGTACCTTTTTTTCTTTTACCAAACTGTCAGTGGAGCTGTACAGGTGTGCATGAAAGGTTGCCGGCCCATGGGGACGTGTTCAACCGTCACCCAGATTATGTAATAGAAAATGCTCATCTAGGATCATAATGTCTTGTTGTTGGGGGTTGGGGTACAATCCTTAAAATGGCAATTACCCGATTACATAATCACCAAATTATTTTAGGCACAATACACATTATTTTATTTTATGTAAACTTGATAAAGTAGGCCTACCAATTATCCTAAGAAATTATTCCGTTTGAACGTGCTTTAATAATAGGAGAAACATATGCAAGAACTTCCGGCAATCGGTTGTCATCAATAAGTTTGTGGTGATCGTTACGCGTTTGTATTAGCGGTTGCAATTATCTCATAGTATGACTGTGAACTAATTCAGCTGAAATGTTCACAGATTATTATAGTAAATAGTGTTGGTTTTGAGAAGAACTGGCAGTAAGATAACTAAACATTTCGATCAGTATAGTCTCCCCAAGAATATTAATTAAAAGTTTTCAGAGCTTCTACAAATTATATAGTTTTATTAAACAAATGTAAACATTATTTTTATGTTCAATTCAAGATTAAAAACATTTTTAAGGTCGTGTGGAAAAGCAATAATTTATTGTTGTGAGGGCAAAGTAAATAGCGCCCTCAAGAGTTCCGCATATGCACGCATACATAATGTGTATGTATTATCATGGAGTACCTACATCATGGTATTATTGACTGTGATTGTCACCCAAATTACCATAAATTTCCTAATTCCGTGCGTTTTTTAATGAACGTGAGTACAACCAATGATGAGTTAATGTTTCTAGTTCATAATATATATATATATATATATATATATATATATATATATATATATATATATATATATATCTCTC
Source organism: Zoroaster sp. YZ-2022 (assembly GCA_029582265.1). Taxonomy (NCBI): domain Eukaryota; kingdom Metazoa; phylum Echinodermata; class Asteroidea; order Forcipulatida; family Zoroasteridae; genus Zoroaster; species Zoroaster sp. YZ-2022. Next base: position 10,317,507 of record CM055817.1, on the reverse strand, counting down.
TATTTCAAAGTCTGTTGAATTACCAAGATTTTAGCTTAGAAGTTTGTGACCTAGAACTAAGAAGTGTAATTTGATATCCGATCGTATGTGTGTACTAACACTACTACTAGTACTAGTACTACTGTGCTAGCTACTATTACGCACCGTTGTGCATGTGTCATAGGCCTACATTGGAATTATACACTAGTAACAGCTACTAACACTACTAGAAAAAACTACTACTAGCTACTACGCACTAGTAGTACTACTAGTAGGCCTACATTGGAATTATGTAGAGTGAGACTGAGAAGTCTCACAATCTCACAATGTGGTCTTGCCACACCAGTGTGGCACGGACCTGTATCCTTAGTCACACTTTGGTCTCATATCCGCTAACGGCGGTGTTTTCTTAATTTTTTAAATTCCAGGCGCTGAAATTGATGATATTTGCAACTATTTTGACAGACTATCTGGATACGTTCCTTACATGTTTAACTATCTCGGCGCCCTCCACAAAAAAATGGTGATTTTACTTAAATTTATATTTTGTGACGTAGGCCTATAGGTCTGAAAATATTACAAGACGAATGTATGAAGAGTGGTAAACGCGGAAACAACTTGCGCGCGCAACAATTTTACGACGGCTGTTTTATGTGTGCACATACTTGCTGTATTTTAGCGCGTGAAGTAGGCCTATTCCGTTTCGGGGTTGCACGTGTTGTCGGCAGTCTGAGCATTTTCATGTGCTAAAAATGTGATATAACTAATTTAAAAATATATATAAGTAAAATGAAATATTAATAAATAAATAAAACATGCCCAGTTCCTGGATTCAGTTATTTACTTTTACTATAATAAGTAGGGCATATATAATTTTTTTTAAACACTGTTCTATGACAGTCAATAATGGACCGATCGAATCAAAATGAAGTGTTTTACATGTATGTTTGAGGACATCGCTGATACTAGATAGCATATTGTTGTTTAACAAAATAATAATAGTAATAGTAATAATATTGTCAGTATTATTAATAATGATGGATGGCCAAAATGTTAGGCCTAATAATTGGGCCCATTCCCTGTAGCCCTGGAATTTTATTAAGAAATTCACGCCCCAAAATAGACCCAACTTGCTTGAACAATCTTTGCAACACATAAAACAGCCGTTGTAAAGTTGTTGCGCGCAAGTTGTTTTTCCGTTCACCACTCTTCACATTCAAAATTACCGTCCTCGTTGAAACCTACAAAATGCTGATCGTCTTGTAATTTTTTCGGGCCTATACTGTATGTCACGAAATATAAATGTAAGTAAAATCACCATTTTTGGGGGGGCGCCAAGTTCAACATGTAAGGAACGTATCTAGTCTGTCAAAATAGTTGCAAATATCGTCAATTTCAGTGCCTGGAATTTAGAAAATTCCTAGAAAACCCGCCGTTAGTGGCAATGAGACCAACGTGTGGCTGAGGATACAGGTCCGTGCCACACTGGTGGAGCAAAATGTGGTCAGCAATACACACACACACACAGTGCGTATAAGCCTGAGGTATCACTATGCTGTTTACATGTAAGTCTCACAATCAGCAGTGTGGTCGGCAATAAGCCTTATTGGAATTGAGCGCGCAATGAATTATTTTGGTTGGGTTTTTGGAAAAAGTTGTAAACAAAAGCACATGTTTGTGCACAAGAGGAGTAAAGTGATCGGCAAGAAGTTGGAAGTTTTTACATTTTTTTGCAAAATTATGGAGAAAATTATTATTAACAGAATAATTTATTTTTTCTCCGGAAACTACACAAATGGAGGAATTTTCAGCTGATTTTTGATCCCCAGGTGCTACAACCAAGTATTTTTTCCCTTCTAAAAAGGGGGAAATTGCAGATCATTTCAACATATTTAAAAAACAAATTAAGCGCTGGTCAAACCGTGGGCAAACCCACAATAGATTAAAAATAATAATTATAAATTAGTGGTGTTGGTTAAGGTAGTAGTACATGTACATACATGTACACAGGCACCCTTGACTCCAGCGTAAAATTAAAAACATAAATACAAAATTGATGCCACCCAAAAATCAAACCATTAAAAAATTTATTAAAATCAAACAAAGTGCTACTTGAGACAAGAAACTATTATATTCAAGAAACATGGTCATCTTTTTCCTCATTGTACATGTAGCAGGTACATTTTAGTAAACTCAGGATTTCTTCTGTTTCGACTACACGTAACCCAGTCACACCCAGTAAATAACATCAATACCAATGTCTGTACAACTAGTCTCTGTGCTACCATTCGAGCTATCCCTTTAATTTAGCGAATGAACCCATCACTTCTTCACATGAAGCATGATTGAACTGTTTTTTCCCCTTGGGTACATTTTCTGTGGCCACAAACTTTTACAGTTTGGGGTGAGTCATTATACCAGCATCATTGTGTTGATGACCAACAATTCTGTGCATCTCAAAAAACTGCTCAAGACGTTCACATGATCCTGCATTAAGATTCAGCATTTTACAAGAGAATCCTTCACTGAAACAACAAATTTGTAATCTCATTATTTGTAAGTGACCAATTAGGGTACATGGGGAGATGGGTTTTCTTGCCCTAACATCCTGTGGGAAAGGAACATGTAGGTAATAAAACCATAAATTACAATAATAAATAAAAGACAACCATCTTTAAGTAGGCACTGCAGTATAACACATTTTGATTCTTGCTTTACCCTTGTGTGACTGCAAGGGTCAAAATCAGTCAAAATGTTTATATACTTGCCAATGTACATAGCTGCACTTAACAGTCGAACACTGTTAAACCTTACATGTACATAGTTAGTACATGAGTCAAACCTTTGACTGGTAAAAGCATTGTCTTGCATTGTTCTGTGCATCTCAAAATTACAGTAAAAAACAGTCAAATATGTCCCTGTGGGCACATTTTGGGTCAACAGACAAAACAGGCATTTGACTGGTTTTGACCACTATAGCCACTAAAGTTTTGACCACTATGTAGTACTCTTGCAGCCCTGTCATTTAACACATAATTCTGCAATTTTATATTTTTCAGAAGGGAAGCTACCTTGGGATCTGCATCCAACCCTGTTGGTAAGCAAAAACCAGCTGTGAAGTCATCATCAATAGGCAGCTGCAACTCTTCTATCTACAGGTAATACCATTTTTAAAATTTTTACTTTGAATTATTTCAGCAGTTTATTTCAATAACTTATGGATCCCCTGTAGTAAGTGCATAGTAAGTTAACACAAGTGAAGTCAACCAAGAAGTTGTTATACCATGTGCTGTGATTTGTTTGTTTCTTAAAGAAATTATCAAATCAATGTTAATTTCTTGCCATTAAAATTAATAACATTGTTTGAATACAACTGTGAGATTTGCCGGAAACTTTCCCATTTTTTCAAAATTCAATGCAAGGCTAACCTGAAGTTTAATGATGTGAAAACAAAACTTAAAACCTTTGTAATCAATATTTATTGAAAAGAAAGTCAATTTAATATTGAATTAGATCAGCTGTAATGGTCAGTTACAATAATGTTTGCACCCCCTCCCCGCAATATTTTCCTGTAATTTCTTAAACCTGCAGCTGACCACCACAAGACTTGCTTACTTTACCCTAACTTTAGAGTGTTGCCAGACATATTCGCGTTTTCTTTTTAATTCAATGCAAACCTAATATAAAGTTCAATGTGATGAAAATGAAACTTAAACATTGTAGGTAACATTTATTGAAAAGAAAGTGAACTGCAGATCAGATGAGATAATCTGTAATGGTAGGTGTTGGTATAACTGGAGTTTTACAGTGAAATATGGATAAATTGAACTTTTCTAAAAGTGCGAAAAATACACATTAAAATGAGCTCATAAGCAGTATGGTATTACATTTTATTTTGCTGCAGATAATATCAAACAGCCAAGGAACAGGGGATACACTGTACAGTGTTATATCTTTACAGCAATTGTTTTCAAGTTAACACCCCCAAATCTACAAAATATTTTCATAGAATCTGATAATTAAAGCCAAATATGCACAATCAAGAAACTTTTGCCACAAATGAGAAAGGTGTGCCCATGTTCAGTAATTGTGAGCTATATGCCTAGAGTGGCCTTCGGACCTTGTGAGTCGGGCGATTTCCATTAAAACAAAAAGTAGTTTTTTTCTACTTGAAACAGGTGCATTCCCAAACAGATTGTTTAATTTTAGCAACATATGGTGCTTTCTTGTTCTGCTTCAACCCGGATGTATCAATGCTGAGGTGTTCACAAATATCTTTCAGTTTTTGAAGCTTAATTGTAGCCAGTTGCTTCTTTCTTACATCTGTTTGGCATTCTCTACATCGTTCCCTTTGTTGATGTGTATTCTGATGTGGGACTTGATGGTGGCCGCTTTTCTGTCACAGCTTCCCTTTCCCCCTTGTAGATCAGAAAAGTCAATTCTTCTCACTTTCACTCCCATTTCCTCTTGGATATCTTTCAAGGTTATTATGGTATTTACAGAGTGGTAGCATCCTGCATTGTCCTGCCTATAGTATACATTTTGCAATTCAGGCATTACTTGCTTGATTTGTTTGACAACGTGATGCATTATGGCAGTAACCGTGTGACTGTCTTGTTGGGCTGTTTTGATGTGGACCAGAGTGAGAGATTCAAACTCATCTTTAAAAGATCTGATGAGTACAACTGACAGGTGCCACGAAATTTCACGCTTTCCAAACCATGCAGTCACTCTTGCTTTCACGGTACTTGCGGGGAATTAATTTTATTGCCCAATCCTGTGTGATTAATACTGACTTATCATCTAACATGTCCAGAATGTCAGTTGGGCAACTTTATTGATTCACACTGCGCAATTGATATGCTTTCCATAAGTGGATATCTTGGTAACCAAGAACTGAATTTCTGCTTTATCTTCATTACTTATCTCACACTGCTGAAGTGCACTTTCGATTTCATTGACAACTTCATCCAAAATCTGGCATTAGCTGCAAACATCGTTGTGTTGGTGGTCACACATTATTTGGAAATCAGTATCTCTTGAATTGTGAAATTTGCCTATTTTCAAGGCCACGTTACCATTACACAGGATATGTTGAGTTTTTTTCTTGAGAAAAAAAAATCCAAAAGAATATATTCTTTTTTATCTTGCTGAAAATAAAAATCCAAAACCAGTAAGAATACACCTAAAAACGTGGTTACCAAGATCAACTGAAATGGTTGCCATAGTAAGAACAACACTTTGCCAAAACTGCTATTGTAACAGCTAGACCCTTGTGATCTAAATAAATTCAGCAAGTTTCATCGCAATGAGATGCAAGGTTTAAAATTGACGGGGAAAATAATATTTAAAGGGGGACTGACATGGATTTAAATCAAACAGTTAAATATGTGATCGTTTTATTCTTTTATATCAGTAAAAGATCAATAACATTTTTGTTTTGTGTTTTTATTGTTTTCGAGTGTTATTTTACCATTGTAAAAATGCCCCCCACTTTTACGCCCTGCACGGAGGAGCTGTTCGTGACGTCATGTCGGGAAGAGAAATTCGGCTCAAAACTCGGCTCAAAATGAGCGCTGCACAAAACTATGTGAGCCGATGGACCTGACCACTTTACTCTTGTCAGTCGAACTTTGCTCGTCCAAATACGGCGATTTTTGGGTCACTTGGGAACAGATGAAGGCTAACACTGTCTTTGGTGGTGTTGTTGCATCCTGCAGAAACACATCTTCCCGGCATTTTATTAGTTCCGGAAACAAAAATCACGGAAGAAATGAAATCGACGCTACGTGTGTGAAACGTTTGTATGTATATGTACATCATGTACACATCGGATCTTCCCGACCTTACGTCACATATCTTATGCAAATGAAGCTTCCACCGTGGGCGGGGTTGGCTCCCCCAAACACTTCAAACATTGTTTTAAAATACTTGTACTCAGAAATCAATGATTAAATAGACACAGGTGGGTCTCAAAAACAATATTTTATTACAAAACGCCTTAAGTACACACACAATAAAGGATGTCAGTCCCCCTTTAATAATCATATTGTTGGAGGCTCATTGTTGCCCCCCCCCCCAATAGTGTTAAACCCCAGTTATGGCAATACCCCAGTGGTTTATTGGGACTCGGACCATTACAGGTGATCTAATTTGATATAACATTGATATTCTTTACAATAAATATTACTTACAAAGTTTTAATTTCATTTTCATACCATTAAACTTTGGGTTAGCCTTGCATTGAATTTCCAAAAAATGGGAAAGTTTCCTGCAACACTGCCAAGAATAAAGTATTTTCCCCCAGCTAATTTTTGTATTTTCCACAAGACCAATGTCTCATCTCAACAATATATGGTCGATATTGAAATCGGGGCACTACCATACATGTATGTGACCTGTCACCACAAAATGAGCTTAAAATCGGAAATTTCAACAATTGAGTTATTGATATTTCTGGATTCAGTAGAACAAGAGCTTTCCAATGATATATATATATACTGAAAGTCAAAAATGTCAATTTCACCTGTTGGTAACCCAAAATTGATGTACGACATGCTTGAGTGCCTCTCTATTTGTGAACTGCCTAATTTGAGCTTTCTGCTGAAAGCAAACCTTGGTGTAGAGACTTGCTTTATTTCATTTGCCTACACCAAACATTGCCATACACACGTTCAGAAAAACAGTCCAGGAAGAATGGGCAAGAATCCCCCAAGCAACCATAAGACGATTGATCGAAAGCATGCTCAACCGATGCATTGCGTGTATTGCAGCACAAGACGGGCATACACGGTACTGAACCAATTAATTCCCCTCTGACTAATGAAAATGATCTGTTTTGTGATGTCGTGCTCAATTTTTGGTAACCAATAGGTGAATTTGACATTTAGGAATAGTTCTCATCAGTCATAAACGTTTTAATATAGATGCATACAAAATGAAAAAGAAAAATGTCTTAATAAGTTTGTATGTGAGTACTGATTATATGTGAAGCTATACATTTCATTCACCTCAACAGGACTCGTAGATAATACATTGCTGTCTCCAAGACGGACATATCCACCTGATGATTTGATGGATCCAAGCAAAGGTGTGTACTTAAAAATGATAGATTTGAAAACATTTTCTGTTTCAGGCATGTCATAATAAAAACCAATTAAAATGCACAATTTGTTTACAACAAATGTTCTCCAAGGCTTTCTTTACCAACCATAGATTCACTATAATTACTTTCCTTAATTATTCTTATAAAACAAACTTTGGTGATCTTTAAAAGTTTGTTCTCGGTGCAATGCACATACTTAAAGGGAAGGTACATCTTTGGTAATTGCTAAATTACACAATTATTATACAAAAGATACTTAATGTGAAGTTAGTTCTAGTCAGTTTGAAGATTTCTTAATGTGAAGTTAGTACTTCTAGTCAGTTTGAACAATATGGAGATGTAACACGCGTGAAGACCAGATACCGGAAAATGATTTTATTTTTGCCATACTGCCCAACCATTACGTAATGTGATGAGGATCCCACTAACACCTGTTCTGTATTGTTTAAAGTATCCACAAGCCAATGGATAATTGTTTGGAAAGTTATTACAACAACAATGGGTACAATAGAGGTCCTTGGTTATGAATAATACACATGTATTAGAGTATGGTCCAAGGACATAACAAAAAGAATAATAGGTCCTTCATTAGTTCTTTGTTCTCAGAGTCCTTGGAAGTACTTTGTGTGTAAATCCAATGAAGATTGCTTGAAAAAGTCCAACAACAATTGGAGCAGTAGATGTCCTTGGCTATGCATGCAAGATTGTGTTCCTAGGACCTCTGAGAACAAAGATTAATGAGGACATAAATATTGTCTCTTTTATTATTTTGTCCTTGGATGATACTTTAAACCATGTTCAATATATCCTTGGTTCATCCATAAAGTACAACTCTCTGCCCTGGTCTACACCATGCCATGCAGACATTTTCTTATTGAGAGAAGATTTAAAAAGGCTAAACGGGGACTTCTTTCTGTCCACATCATTTTTTTCCCCTCACAATTCACCATCTATGGGACTTGTGTGTGGTCCCCACTACTGGGTGACCAGTATTTATGTTAAAGAGTTTTTATTATGCTTGGTCAGTTATTTAAGCTTCTGTCTTAACTTCTTGTTCAGGTAGAAGAATGGATTTAAAGGAACAACCATACAGAGGTACATGTGAGTAGTCTAAATGAAATTAGCATGGGGTTTATGTACTGGATACTGATGTACTACACAACATTGAGTATTACATGTACATGATATTGACAGCATTTTGTTTGGATTCACCTTCAATATAAACAATAATGTCCATAGAGAATGAAGTATATGTACTGTTCTTCAATGCTGGAAACTCTGTATCACATGACTCAATTGAAATTAATGATTGTACTGTTGGTATGCAACAAAATACAAAAGGGTTAAGTCTCACAATCAGCAGTGTGGTCAGCAATACACACACACAGTGCATATAAGCCTGAGGTATCACTATGCTGTAAGTCTCACAATCAGCAGTGTGGTCAGCAATACACACACACAGTGCATATAAGCCTGAGGTATCACTATGCTGTATGTCTCACAATCAGCAGTGTGGTCAGCAATACACACACACAGTGCGTATAAGCCTGAGGTATCACTATGCTGTAAGTCTCACAATCAGCAGTGGTCAGCAATACACACACACAGTGCGTATAAGCCTGAGGTATCACTATGCTGTAAGTCTCACAATCAGCAGTGGTCAGCAATACACACACACACAGTGCGTATAAGCCTGAGGTATCACTATGCTGTAAGTCTCACAATCAGCAGTGTGGTCAGCAACACACACACACAGTGCGTATAAGCCTGAGGTATCACTATGCTGTTTAAGTCTCACAATCAGCAGTGTGGTCAGCAATACACACACACAGTGCGTATAAGCCTGAGGTATCACTATGCTGTAAGTCTCACAATCAGCAGTGTGGTCAGCAATACACACACACACAGTGCGTATAAGCCTGAGGTATCACTATGCTGTAAGTCTCACAATCAGCAGTGTGGTCAGCAATACACACACACACAGTGCATATAAGCCTGAGGTATCACTATGCTGTTTAAAGTCTCACAATCAGCAGTGTGGTCAGCAATACACACACAGTGCATATAAGCCTGAGGTATCACTATGCTGTATGTCTCACAATCAGCAGTGTGGTCAGCAATACACACACACAGTGCATACAAGCCTGAGGTATCACTATGCTGTATGTCTCACAATCAGCAGTGTGGTCAGCAATGAGGTATCACTATGCTGTTTAAAGGTCCTATGAATTAGAAATTTTTTCCAGTGTAAACTGTAAAATATGCACACATTAACCTATAAATGCAATTTTAAAACATCGCAAAAAAATAAGCCCCAAAAATGTCATGTGAAAAATTACCATGTGAAAAATTACCATTTCATAGGACCTTTAAGTCTCACAATCAGCAGTGTGGTCAGCAATACACACACACAGTGCGTATAAGCCTGATCACTATGCTGTAAGTCTCACAATCAGCAGTGTGGTCAGCAATACACACACACACAGTGCGTATATAGCCTGAGGTATCACTGTGCTGTTGAAGTCTCACAATCAGCAGTGTGGTCAGCAATACACACACACAGTGCGTATTTAAAGGAACACTGAAATAAAGGGCAATATTGGTCTTAATAAATGTGTTTGTATAATAGAATAAAACAATGTGTATCTTTTCCTCCAATTGTAGTTCGTTCTGTTAATTTTTAAGAGTTTTCTTCCACTTCGCGAGCCCCCCACTTTTGTCACTCGAAAATCGCCATTGAATGATGTAATGCATCACGTGATTCGTGACGTCGCGTAGAGAATTCTATGACCAAGCCGGCCGGATGTTTATGTGTGCGTTTTGTTGTTCTGTGCGTGTTCCGTGCCAGCTGATGATACGTGACGAACTAACTTCGACTTTATTCTTAGTATATTTTTCTCGAATTTCTCATACATTACCCTGAATTTCCCATACATTATGCCGACAAGATGTATCGTGGCAGGTTGTAGCAATACCCATGGCGACGGTGTAAAGCTCCACAGGTTCCCCAAAGACGAAGCACTCCGGAAAATCTGGACCGTGAAAGTGCGGTTGACGACTGAGCGAAATGGCTCGGGCCGACTCCAGCCACCGTGATCTACAGTGATCATTTACTGCCGATGACTACGAAACAAGCCTTCACGGAGAATTCGGGATGTCAAAAGAACCCAAGCTAAAGACAACTGCGATTCCAACGAAAATAAAGAAGCCAGTTTGTCCTGCCAACGACAAGCCAAAGCGACGAAGCGGTAGGTGAGTCACACGGGTTTTGTATTGTACAGCGCGCCGCCATGTTGGGTTTCGGACAACAACAATACGGCGTAGTTTACTAGTAGTGACGGTACATGAACACTGCATTATAATTTTCCCAATCAGACTGCTCAATGAGCTGAAACCTAGTGATAACAAGCTGAGTAAAAACATTGTAAAATTGATCAATACTCTTTTAAAATTATGGACATGATATTGAAAGGAAAATCAATTGTTAGAGACATCACAAATTAACAATCACAGGGCCAGGATCTTTTATACAACTTGGCTACATGCATGACAACATGTATTGCGGCTAGGCCAGGGGCCTCATTCCCTCAAAGTCTGACTCAGTCTACAACATGAATAATTGCAGAATTTAGTTAAATTTTATAATTCAATCATACCATTGTTTTATATTTTCATAATCACAACTGAGTTCCATGTGTTACCCTCGACCACACTACATTGTTTGTTGTACCATACAAAAAATATTCAAATTCTATAAATCTCTGTCTGTAGATGCTGGATGAACTCCTCCAGAGTTCTCATGAGGAGGTGTGCGAGGACATCGCATCAGCTGATGGAACAAGTATTGATGATGATGAGCAATGGACAGACACAAGTCAGCTTGACTCACCTGGACATGGTTCACACATGGTGAGACACACAATTTTGTGTTTTTGCATGTTTTGTTTGCTGATTCCTTTTATAAAGTTGAACTTCGGACATAACTCAGCCTTTGGACTTTGCCAGTATCAAAACGTAATTTGTTTACATTTTTTTTTGAAATATTAATAAGTAAAAGCAATTGGGTGTACAACTTTTTTGTTTTGTTGCTCTTCTAATTTTTGTTTCTCAAATTTGTTTCCGTCAAATTACAGCTTATGCAGAAGACTTGATGGCAAAAGTGGCAAGACGTGCCTGCAAAGCCAAAGAGAAAGGCACCTCCTACCCTGGCTAGCAAGTATGACTACCCATCCAAAGATGAGCTGATCGCATCACACTGTAGTAGATTTAATTTAAAATGAGATTTGTACATGTACACTGTATACAGCAAAGCATACATGGTTGGGATAACTTAGAAAGAGTTTGGAGGATGTACTAGAAGTAATTTGACAATGTATTTAATCATTTTATTGGAAACAAAGGAAAAGAGCTGGTAGTCCAATACAGTGAACCATGTTGGTGGACACCTGCATGACTGTTCACAACGATACAGTTATAAAAAAACAAGTTAAATAATACAAGTCTACAAAGATGAGAAAAAAACACAGAAAGATTTAAAAACACCGAGTTCATAAATGTAAAAAATTTACAATGAAAAGTTAAACTATTTTATCCCTAACTTCATAAAAAAAATTGACCAGGGTGTTACTCATTTTAAGTAGATGTTAAATATGTTTCAGGTTGTCTGCAGTCTTAAATAAACATGTAATCCTACCTCAAATGTTATGAGACAAACCTCATATTGCCTGCAGCCTCAATATTGGCAATAAGCGGCTTGTAATTGTTATATTAGGAGTGAGAGCATTGTCTATGCCAAACTAAATCAAGACAGTCAGCTGAACAAAGTATTTTTGTAAGTTTTAAAGAAGTACACATATCAGGAATGAGGCTTGTTACAGCACACCAAACTGGGATCTGGAAGCACATTTATTGCTCGACAAATTAAGATAAGTCCATGAACATATAACTGGTTTGTCTACAGAAAGACTGAGACCGAACCCACTGTAAATTAAGGTAGTTGCAGACATGGTTTGGAGGGGTTCGAGCCCCCCCCCAAAACATTTTCTAAACAATTATAGTAAAAGAGAAGAAAAATGACAATTCACAGACCAGTCACCCCCCTGCAAAAACTCATGGATCCGCCCGAGTTGACAATATTGTTGTCTCCAAGTGTACATACATGTATGAAACAGTGATATGCTTCATATAAATTTTTAGTAGAGCCTACATTATGTCCCCATTCTCAATTGCTTATGAAACGAAATAAAACTACCTTTGTTTTATACATTTTTACACAAAAAGGCGAAGTAGTCAAGTTAACATTCATGTGTATTTAAATGCCAATAAAAAGTAATTTGTTGTTTATACTGGCCATTATGTACAAACGATTATAATGCATTCAATGGGCTTTGATTTTAACTTTACTCCATAAATAAAAGGTAAAATATGGAATTATCACAGCCGATCTGTTGGTATGATTTTTTTAATTTAAAAAAAAAAAATTATATGAGTAATGTGAAGATCAAAATAAAGTCAAAATATTTAAACCTTATACAGGAGTGGCAGTTATTTTGCATACAGTTTAAATCTCTTGAAAACCCTTGTATTGATCAGAGGGATATTCAGCACGGATCTTTGCGACAGCACAAGAAGGCAAAGGTACACGTACACTCCTTCCCAAAAATCCCCAACACCATCTTGCCATCTGACGATAGGCTGTGTGCCTGTACTTCCTGTATGGAAACAAACAAAATTAACAAATCAAGTTTTAAGCAGATTTCACAAAAAGGGGATTGGGGAAGGCAGGGAAGGATTTCAGCATAGCAAAAAATTTGGATTGAAAATGTTTTGCGCACCATGAATGCTGATTTTGAGTGGCAAATTGTGATTTTTGAGTTTTAAATGATACATTTAGTGTTGTATTTTGCTATGCGATACAAAGGAAATCTAAAACTGGAAGGGACCAGTTGCTTTATCTTTATCTAGCGACAAAAAAAAAAAGTATTTGTTTAACAAATTTCATACTTGAATTTGTTATGACTTTCACATTGTTGGAATTTATTTCTTACTGGTTTTCGGTGGCATCTTGCCTTGCATTTCCATACTGCTGACGATATTGATAGTACTTAGTAGGCAGTGTCCAGGACCCATCTGTCGAGGCATACTGTACTGAACCCAGGATGCTCAGTTATGCAGTTAAGGGAAGCCTCGTCTACGTCATACTCGTCCATTTTCTGCACAACTTGTTGGATCTCCTTGCAACAAACAGACTCCCTCACAATTGGCATTTGCAAACAACAATCGCAAGAACACCTGAATAAGAATAATAATGCAAAAATAGATTATATAAGCCCCATTTTATACATGATTATATAAATTGAATTACATGCATAATTTAAGTACCAATATTAAAAAATAATTTCGTCAAGCATTTGCTGGCAAAAAGAAAATGTCATTATCATTGTCCATTGATTGAATCTGACATGTAACGTTACAGATGCCGGATTACACGTTTTTTAGGTGCAATCAATGCCTATAACCGTCTATTCCCGACACGTTCTTGTTTGTTTCACAACAACGTTAGTTATTTCCCTTTTATAAAGATTCCATTAGTCAAAACATACAGCAAGGCGATGTTATGTTGTTTCCAAGTAAATAATATATTCCAATATGTTGAGGGAATTTGTCTAACATGATTGAAATGCTCACCAATTTATGTTGCCGAGTCTTCCTTCCTCGTCTTCCTCGTCGTTATGCACACCGGGAATTTCACCGCCGTCACTGTCGCTGCTGTCGGCCTCTGGCTCGTACATATAAGGTTCTATAACCCCTTCTTCGTTTACGTGCTGATCTTCTGAGTCAGTAAATTCCTCCTCCGAAAATTCAGCATCAAATTCACTTTCTGACGACGACATTTCTAAACCATTTTCCAGTATTTTCGGCAAGAATCAACACACGACGCACACTTCCGCTGCGTGCATGCGATGCTAGCGTCCCACGCAACAAGCTTAGTATAGCCTAGCCGGCCAAGCGCGAAGCCTACATTCTCTTCGTGACGTCATAGCTACAGACGTGAGTCATGGTGCAAAATGACCCCTTTTCGGGGCGGGGTTATCGGCGTCGACCTACACTTCGTAAAAGCTTAAAATTATAAAAACCGCGATAAACATTGATAATTTATATGTTTATTATCAGTCAAAATACCATAGTTTACAATATCCGTGGCTCTTAAAGCTCTATTTCAGTGTTCCTTTAAGCCTGAGGTATCACTAGGCTGTTTAAGTCTCACAGTCAACAATGTGGTCCGCAATAAGCCTTATCGGAATTGAGCCCGCAATGAATTATGGGGGTTGGGCTTTTGGAAAAACGTTGTAAACAAACGCACACGTTTGTGCACAAGAGAAAGGTGATCGGCAAGAGGTTTTTATGTTTTATAGCAAAATTATGGAGAAAATTATTAAGAAATCAGTTAAATTATAAATAGAACATTTTAATAATTAACAAAATAATATTTTTTTTTCTGCGGAAACTACACGAATTCTCAGCTGATTTCTGATCCCCATGTGCGACGACCACTCTTTTTTTTTTCCTTCTAAAAAAGGGGAAATTGCAGATACATTAATTTCAATGTATTTAAAAAACAAATTAAGCGCTGGTCAAACCGTGGGCAAACCCACAATAGATTAAAAATAATAATTATTATAAATTGGTTTGTGTCGGCCAAGGTAGTCGTACATACACAGGCACCCTTGACTCCAGCGTAAAATTAAAAACACAAAATAAATACAAAATTACTGCACCCAAAAATCAAACCGTTAAAAAAATAATTAAAATCAAACAAAGTGCTACTTGAGACAAGAAACTATGATATTATCAAGAAAATATGATATTATCAATAATCTTATTCCTCAGTGTACAAACCTGTACATCTTAGTAAACTCAAGATTTCCTCTATTTTGACTACAACACGTACATGTAGTAACCCAGTCACACCCAGTAAATAACATCAATACCATTGTCTGTACAACTAGTCTCTGTGTTACCCTTTGAGCTATCCCTTTAATTTAGCGAATGAACCCATCACTTCTTCACATGAAGCATGATTGAACTGTTTTTTCCTTGGGTACATTTTCTGTGCCCCCATAAACTTTTACAGTTTGGGGTGAGTCATTATACCCGCATCATTGTGTTGATGACCACAATTCTGTGCATCTCAAAAAACTGCTCAAGACGTCCATGCATATGATCTTGCATTAAGATTCAGCATTTTACAAGAGAATCCTTCACTGAAACAACAAACTTGTAATTTCATTTGTAAGTGACCAGTTGATTATATAATTGTAGCCTTAGGTGTTTCAATTAGGGTACATGGGAGAGATGGGTTTTCTTGCCCTAACATCCTGTGGGAGGGGTAGGCAATAAAACCATAAATTACAATAACAAATAAAAGACAACCATCTTTAAGTAGGCACTGCAGTATAAAACATTATTTTGATTCTTGCATAACCCTTGTGTGACTGCAAGGGTCAAAATCAGTCAAAAATCTTGATATACATACATACATGTACACTTGCCAATGTACATGTATATCTACACATGTAGCTGCAGTCGAACACTGTTAAACCTTACTTGTAGTATGTACATTTACAGGTCAAAATGAGTCAAGCATTTGACTGGTAAAAAGCATTGTCTTGTAATTTTTTAAATTAAAGGTGAATCATTGTATGTTCAGACGTACAAGAGGCTCAAAACTGAAAATTGCCACTTTACACATAATTATTTCTGATATTTCATTTTAGGGGCGAGATATTGTCCAACCTAGAATGTCACAGACTTAAAAGGGCACTTATCGTCACGATAAGACAAGACTTTCGACGGGGCAAATAATCGGTGTGCTAGTTTAAGATGAACACAGTGACTGAAAGTTATTGGCTCATTTATGCAGCAGCAATGGTAATATGACCGTATCATGTGGGTTATAATGGCTGTCACTGTGTTAATCTATAACTAACATTCCGATTCCATGCCCTGTTGATCGTGACAATACTGCCCCTGTAATTCTTACTGATTTTACATGACCACACGTCATCATCTTGTTGCACCATTTAAAAAACTGTGGAGTACCCATCCATCATCGAATTTACTGAAGTTGTTCCTATGTTGTGCAGTAGTGTTGGATGAAACTAGTGTTGGTCAAACATTGCCAAAATTTTTATTATGTTTTTTTTTATGAAAGTGTGTTCAAAGACTAAAAGATTGGGCTAGAAAAGACCTTTAAAATGATATAAAATCTCTTTACATACTGTATGACAAGAGATACATATAGTCTGTTTGAAGTCACACGGTAATTACATGTAGGCAAAAGTTGATTAATTAAAACCCTCCTACTGTCAGTGCACTTTTATACAGAACTGATTTATTCCACAAAATTCCACAGAATTCTACTTGTGTGGAATTTTGAAGAATATGTGTACTACTCTGACAATGTACACTGGGGATCCACATAATTCCACATGGAATTTTGAAGAATATGTTTACTACTCTGACAAAGTGTACTGGGGTTCCACCTAATACCACGGCAGATTGTGGAATTTTGAAGAATATGTGTACTACTTTGACAATGTACACTGGGGATCCACATAATTCCACATGGAATTTTGAAGAATATGTTTACTTCTCTGACAAAGTGTACTGGGGTTCCACCTAATACCACAGCAGATTGTGGAATTTTGAAGAATATCTTGGCAGAGCAAAATGTGGACATTTGGTTGTGGAATTATAATGGAAAGAATCTGAGCCCACCAAAAAAAAAAAAAAACACTGTACAAAAGTTGAGGGAAAAAAAGTACAATGTGTGTGAAAAAAAACTTATTTATTCCACATACTACCTTGAATAGACAAGAAATTGTTGCCAGTAAGACCCTAAGCAAACAAAAAACAAACAGATTATAATGTCAGCCTAACAGGACAGTTCCACATAGTACCATGGCCTCTGAAAAACAAACATGTACAGTATATGCATAGCAGGCCAGTTCCACATATTACCATGCAGTACTCTGTGGAACACTCAGTAGGTGACTAGTACAGTGGAACTTTGTGGTACTGATATGCCACTGAAAAAATAGTATGCAAAACATCGTGGAACGCATGCAATTAAAACACACATGTAACAGATGGGCTAATTTGTGGAATTTTGTGGAACACACATGTAGGAGGGTTTTTAATCCACATCTCTAAAATAAAATGGCCAAGAGACGCGCAATTTGGATTCAAGGGGTTTATACCAAATATCCTACAAAATTTGAGGAATTTACATGGAATGACCCATTTGTATTTTAACCCATCTGTATGATGACAGTCACATGATACTAGCTGATGGAATGTGATCATTTTACTTCTACAGGGCATGGTGTCTTCACTACAAAGTCTTTCAAAGACGGGATTTTTTGCTTGATTATCAAGGGGCGTGTGTGTCTCATAAAGGTCTTTGAAGGGATAAATCATTAAAAAATTTCATGGACAACATGGTACACAAGATAAGTACATGTAACATAATGTTGTATGTGATATGTCGCATAATTGGCTGTGCTGGTTTAGTTGCCCCGGAGACTGAAGGTAAATTTGTTTAAAAAGCAATACCTCACATTATGGTAGTTTCATGGGAATCTCTGAAAATGTAATTTTGTCAACTTGTTTTTCATTTGTTGGCTCATCGTACATTTTAAATAATTTGTTTGCCAGTGTTGACATGCTACCAAATCCACTGGCTATGGTTGAATGATCAATGATAGCACATGGCCTGAAACTAAACTGCAAGGTAATGACTTTACATGGCTGTGTAAAAGTGGGCACGCCGCTCTGCATATTTGTATTGTGTATCTACAACTGAAATTTGTTGCAATTTATCTTGCCATCAAATAAATGGAATCTCATTGAAGAGTTGACAAGTATCAAAGTCCAGCTTTCTAGTTTAAATGCCCAGTACATTTGTTTGTTTTCTTAATAGAAAATAAAGCCATACAAGGAACTAAAGCAATTCAAAGAGGTGAAGCAAAGTGCCCTTGACCAGCTAATGTTTTGTGGACTTAAAAATGTAAGTATTAAATTATAGTTTAAGTCATTAATGTAGTTTGAGCCATTATTACTGTTATTATTATTTTTTATTATTATTTTTTTAAGTAAGTTTGATGCCATTTTTATTATGTACCGTTAGTGCAACTCTCTTAATTGTCTCTTTTTCATTAACCCTACTATACTCAATGCAACAAGATGCAACAACTGTAAAATTTTGTTGTATCTTGTTGCCCTCTGCAGAGAACAAAAGAAACCATTGTTCTAGCTGCTGGATCTTGTTGCATTCAGCAGCCTGCACACTTTTCTGTTGTTGCATAGTGTTGCCTTCAGCAGTGCATCTGTGAAATGCCTGTACTGGGGTTAGGGTTAAAGGTCATTGTTTATTTCAAAGCAGTCAATCTCCTTTGCCCAATGTCAAACTGGTAAAAATTGAAATTATCAAGTGTCAAGTGCAGTAGTTTATCCTTTGTGTTCATGTAATATTCAATAATGTTCTGTGGTCTTATGTTTTTTTAATATATTTCTCTACCGATTTGTTAGAGAAATGTTAATGCATTATTACTAACTTGTTATGATATTATCTAATTAAATATAGATGATCCCAACACTTTGCCTATGGTGATTGGTTTAAATAAATTTGCAAACATAAATTAATCATACATGTACTAAATAAAAAAGCTGACTCGAGGGTCTGATGTGACACGCGCGAAGGCCAGAAACCAGAAAATGATTTTATTTTGGCCATACTGCCCAACCATTACTTAATGTGATGAGGATCTCACTATAACACCTGTTCTGTATTGTTTAAAGTATCCACAAGCCAATGGATAATTGTTTGGAAAGTTATTACAACAACAATGGGTACAATAGAGGTCCTTGGTTATCAATAATACACATGTATTAGAGTATGGTCCAAGGACATAACAAAAAGAATAATAGGTCCTTCATCAGTTCTTTGTTCTCAGAGTTCTTGGAAGTACTTTGTGTGTAAATCCAATGAAGATTGCTTCAAAAAGTCCAACAACAATTGGAGCAGTAGATGTCCTTGGCTATGCAATTATGCAAGATTGTGTTCCTAGGACCTCTGAGGACAAAGATTAATGAGGACATATTGTCTCTTTTATTATTTTGTCCTTAGATGATACTTTAAACCATGTTCAATATATCCTTGGTTCATCCATAAAGTACAACTCTCTGCCTTGGCCTACACCATGCCGTGCAGACATTTTCCTATTGAGAAAGGATTTAAAAAGGCTAAATGGGGACTTCTGTCTGTCCACATCATTTTATTTATTTATTTATTTATTTGTTTGGCCCCCACAATTCACCATCTATGGGACTTGTGTGTAGTCCCCACTACTGGGCAACCAGTATTTGTGTTGAAGAGGTTTTATTATGCTTGGTCAGTTATTGAAGCTTCTGTCTTAACTTCTTGTTCAGGTAGAAGAATGGATTTAAAGGAACAACCATGCAGAGGTACATTGTACATGTGAGTAGTCTAAATGAAATTAGCATGGGGTTTATATACTGGATACTGATGTACTACACAACATTGAGTATTACATGTACATGCTATTGACAGCATTTTGTTTGGATTCATCCTCAATATAAACAATAATGTCCATAGAGAATGAAGTATATGTACTGTTCTTCAATGCTGGAAACTCTGTATCATATGACTCTCTTGAAATTAATGATTGTACTGTTGCAACAAAATACAAAACTATGAAAAAAAACATGATTAATAGGAAAAAACAAGGCAGTGCTACTAATGACGGGAATATTTCAAATAAAACATTATTGCAAGAAGAGCCATTGTATGTTTATTAACCAAAATTATATTAACCAAAATGTGTACCAGTGTCCCTTGGCAATCAGAGAGATAACATCAGTTGGCAAATAGTGAGTAACATAGACGGAACATCAGGTAATAAGTGGTTTACATGTTTCACATCATAACAGTGGGTTGTTTCCTAATCCAACTTTTCAGTATTTGTTAGCGTGAGAAATTGTATCTTCTGAAACATATGAAACATTTTGAATGTGACTAAATGAAGTGCTCTCGCAGCACTGTCATTTAACACATAATTCTGCAATTTTATATTTTTCAGAAGGGAAGCTACCTTGGGATCTGCATTCAACCCTGTTGGTAAGCAAAAACCAGCTGTGCAGTCATCATCAATAGGCTGCTGCAACTCTTCTACAGGTAATACCATTTTTCACATATTGATTTTGAATTATTTCAGCAGTTTCTTACAATAACTTATGGATCCCCTGTAGTAAGTGCATAGTAAGGTAACAGAAATGAAGTCAACCAAGAAGTTGTTATACCATGTGCTGTTATGATTTTGTTGTTGTTAAAGAAATGATCAAATCAATGTTAATTTCTTACCATTAAAATGAATAACCAGTGATGAATTTATGGTAAATCCAAACATTGTTTGAATAAAACTGTGAGGTTTTCAGTTGTTTGGGTAACAGCCAATTTGTTGGGTTTAGCCAGTTTGCTGCCATCTTTGGGAGCTAAAATGGTAGGAATCCATGTGAATAATTCCATCATCAGGGTACAATATCGCAAAAATATTGTGGTAATTGACAAACAGTTTTAAATTTATGGATGTTTCGGGAATATGAGTATTTTTAACAAATATTGCTGACATCCAGAAATGTTGTCCTGGTCCTTTGAATCTCATTGATGTCAACAGTTAGTTTGTGTTAAACATTTACCCAAGAAAATAAACTTTCTTTACATCAACTCTGCATCAATTTCTTCTTTATCAACTGCACTGTGATCATAGAGCTATTGCATGTTGTGATCATGGACCAAATAGACACACAACCGTAACATGAATAGATTAAACTGCCTTATTTAAGTTGATATAACACTGTGATTATCATAGAAATAATGGCTGCTTATACACAGTGAATAGCTGTTGTATTAGAACTTCAGATACTTTCAGTTAATCCTTTTGGTTATGTGGCTTGCTTCAATTTCTTTCTTAAAGGGAAGGTGCAACAGTGGTCCAGCTTGATTCAAAGAATTCAAGCATATACATGTATGTTAAAGCAGATTTGCCCAAATTGCCAAATACCACTGCTGTACCTTCACTAACAATATCTGTGCCAAATTGGATGAAGTAGACTTCATTTAACCATGCGGCTCACGCGCTCCCCGAGTATACGCGGTTGCACCACCTGCTGCCTTTGGGGCAGCAGGTGGTTGTTGCGTATGAACATTTGCCTCATGTACACAATCCTTTCTCAAAGGGTCTAAATAGTTGAATGGAGGTCCCCTGGACTCTTTCCAACCCACCCCACCCCCGTCCCCCCACCATCCGTGTCCCCCCCAACCCCCACCCCCGCAAAGAAAAAGAAAAGAAAAAAACGGTCTGCAATCTTGTGGCGGGATGTGGGGGGGCGGGGGTGAGGGGGAGGCGGATGGTGGGGGGGGGTGGGGGTGAGGATTTTGTAAACAAACTATTGCGTACCACCCCCAATATAATGGGGAAGCATGTGGTTGTAGTGTACATGTACATGTACATGTAGGTTTGTGCACAAGGAGGTTTGTGCACAACCCTATGGGACTTTCTCAGAGGCATCATTTCAAGGGTTTGACCTTGCTTGACCTCAAACCCAGGACACAAAGTGACTATACAGTCCTTTTCGGAAAATACCTGGGTAGGCATTTCTGGAGTAAAAATTTATTGGGGCGCTTATTTTTTATTATCGTTAAAACAAACGAACCTGCTGCCCCAAAGGCAGCAGGCGGCTGCACGCAGGGTTAAGTTATCAACCTTTTTTCCAAACAAGTTCCCTGGATATCTAAGCTAATTGTATCCTCCCCTGCCATGTCTGCAGAAATTGTGCTTTCTCAATTCTGACTTGGTGTCTCAAATTCAGCTGAAGAGAACAAACATGAATGTGTGCTTGTTGTTTGGTTGCTGCATTTTTTTTAATAGTAAATTTGGTAAATTTCATACATGTATTTTTTATCCTTTAGGGTCTGCATCCTGCGCAGTTGAACCTTTGAAATCTGAATTCTCTGCTGTTCGTAAGCAACAACCAGCTTTGAAGTCGTCATGAATGGGCCGCAGCATGCTCTTCTCCAGGTAATACCATTGGAATGGAAACTTACACTATGATGACATGTTTATAGTTGTGCTTGCATCCCTCAGACCAAAACATTAACGATGATGAGCACATGTTGTTATAGTTTGAAAAAAGATACAGCATCCCTTGATTATTGTTGCTGTTGTATGATGTTGTCATGGGGGGGGTGTGGGCCCTCCCACCAATTCTAATACCATCTTTGCCACATGGGGGATGCCCGGGTC
>CM055817.1:10250086-10294537 GCA_029582265.1 Zoroaster sp. YZ-2022 | reverse complement strand
ATCAACTGAAATGGTTGCCATAGTAAGAACAAAACTTTGCCAAATCTGCTATTGTAACAGCTAGACCCTTGGGATCTAAATAAATTCAGCAAGTTTCATCGCAATGAGATGCAAGGTTTAAAATTGACGGGGAAAATAATATTTAATAATCATATTGTTGGAGGCTCATTGTTGCCCCAAATAGTGTTAAACCCCAGTTATGGCAATACCCCAGTGGTTTATTGGGACTCGGACCATTACAGGTGATCTAATTTGATATGAAATTGATATTCTTTACAATAAATATGTATTACTTACAAAGTTTTAATTTCATTTTCATACCATTAAACTTTGGGTTAGCCTAATTGCATTGAATTTCAAAAAAATGGGAAAGTTTCTGGCAACACTGCCAAGAATAAAGTTTTTTCCCCCAGCTAATTTTTGTATTTTCCAGGACGGAAATGTGACAGGACAGAATTTGTCCACATATTGTTTTATGTAATTACAGAGTAGATCATTTTGATACAAAACTTGGTTAGCGTACTGACTTCAGTATTTGTTCCTACAATGGACACTATCTCCCCAGGATAAATGATACCTTTATATTCCACTTTCACCCAATCTCCAACCTCCCATGGTAGCTTCATCTCCTCCTCCATGCTGCCCTCCCCCCCATTATCATCCAGCTCATCCTCATTCTCAGCCATTGTTGGCTCACTCTTAGCACCCGAACTATATTCAACATTGTCATTCTGCTCAGAACTTATGTCATACTGTTGCTCACGACAGGCTTCCCTGGATGCATAAGCCTCACTAAATTGGCTATTAAATTTACGCCAGGCTACAACACAGGATTATGGTATGGGGGGGGGGGGGCCTGGACAACCCTGAACCCAAACCCCAAACCCCTTGTATGGCCTTGTAAATGATTAAGATTACATTAAACATGAAATAAAAGCATATTATTTGTACACAGCCTGATTTTCTATAACACAATTGCATCTCTAGTAAATTCATTTCCGTCCTGTCACACTTTTTTCCGTCCTGTCACACCTTTTTTCCGTCCTGTCATGAAAATGTCAGAATAATTTTTTAAGTTAATGAGAGGAGCTAATTGAAAACAAATATGCTTAAGGTGTGAAGCACACATGCCATTGATACTTTGGAAGGTGTCACATAAATAAATAAAATTAAGTCATTTACATATTAATCATTAATTAATCGAAAACTGCGACAGGACGGAATTTAACTGACTTAATTTGCATTTTTGCATAAATTAAATGGCTGATTTAAATATTTGATTCACATATTATTTCTTCAGGATAAGTAAGTTAGTAGTCAAAAGAAAAGTCAGAGATCTCTCTCTTTAATAACTAGTTATACATAATTTTGATAATTCCGTCCCGTCGCACTCTGCAGACTCATTTCTCGTTAAAATCACCCCATAATTAGCACATTTCGCATCATTTGTGTAATAAAAAAAATTATTCCATAAACTTCAGTTATTACTCTATAATATTACATAATTAGTTCACCAATTTGAAAGACTGGAGCTTAGGTTGACCACTTTTGGCTTTGGCCCTGTTGTCATGGGGGTCCCCCTCCTGACCAATTAATACCATCTTGCCTTATGAACAAGAATATATACATTTGTTCCCCAATTCCAAGATTGGAATGCACTGCCAAACTTGATTATCAATATTTAGAAAATATGAACATTTAAATCTGAAGTCCCAGGACACTAAAGACAGTTGGATATGGGTCTAGATAAAATGTACATGTAGATGTGACCACTTAGATCCTTTCACTGGCTTTACATGGACTTTGTTTTAGTCTGTCAATC
This sequence comes from Zoroaster sp. YZ-2022, assembly GCA_029582265.1. Classification (NCBI taxonomy): domain Eukaryota; kingdom Metazoa; phylum Echinodermata; class Asteroidea; order Forcipulatida; family Zoroasteridae; genus Zoroaster; species Zoroaster sp. YZ-2022. The sequence goes on along the minus strand of CM055817.1, from coordinate 10,292,715 downwards.
AAGATCACTGATTATCATTGTCATGGCAACCATGCCATGTCTCTAATTAAAATAATGAAGTTTTAGGGGCGGGGACCAGGAATAGGTATAGAGAAAACCTACGTAGTCTGGTAGGGACTAAAGCCAACCTACATATACACTGTACATGTACATTGGTTTATATACATGCTAATGCTATACCGGTACTTAACTCTGTTTTTAATCCGCTTTTTTCTAAATGTTGCTTCCCCACATTATCTACCTGTAAATACCAAAATGTGTGCTTTTTATTTAACTTATTAGAAAGGTCATTCACAAGATGGAAACCAGCAGAAACCTGCCTTGTCAAATGGGAATTTAGACACTACATCATGGACAAAAGTGGACAAAAGTCGTGCCAAAGGATCACTCCCAAGTAAGGATATAAAGCAATAACTTGTTTACACTTGTTTAACCCTCCTATAGGTTTAACACTCAAAAAAGACACTCAAAATTTGTATGTCTCTCTTAACCCATTGACTTTGTGCAGTGCACTCAACTACATGCAAGCACATGTGGCTGTGATAGGAGGTCAAACCCAAAGACACTCAAAATTTGTATGTAACTCCCAACCCATTGACTTTGTGCAGTGCACAAAGGTCAAACCAAAACCACTGACAGTACATACACAGCTCTGTGTGACTCTGTGGTTTGACCTACAGTACCAGTTGGAAATGCATCCAAAAATACTCAAGTGATTGTCTGTGCATGAGTGCCGTGCTGACTGGGCCACAAATTTCAGTCTGGGCATAGGAGAGTTAATCATGAGTGATACAGGCTTTCCATCGATCCTATTTTTTCTACCTTTCCTCTGCAAATCCTAATTAAAATTAGTGTGTAGATGTAAATTAGTTAAGTAAATGTAATAAAATTGAACAATTCATTTCCATGACACTTTGTATGTGTTAATTAATGCTCCACAAGGTGAAATATACTTTTGTGATTTGTGTGTGCGACTTGTTGTGTGAAGGCTATAGTAAACCCTACAGAGCCCTTCTTTTGTCATACTTTTTTCATCCAATTTTCTTTATTTTGTCTCACTTTTTTATTTCTTGAAATCTCTGGCCAACTTTTGTCCTACTTGGTCATATGAGTCTGCTGAAATGCCTGAAATCACATTTACATTTGTATTTTGTTTAAGTATGGGTTTGCTGGAAATCCTGCTATTGTTATACGTTGTTCATTATATCCTTATAATCATCTCAAAACTGTTTTAAGCAGGATTGTTTTTAGATATAAAAACCAACACTTTAAAATTATTAAGAGTTTGAAAATATGACGGATAATGTGATTGACCTTCACCTGACTGGTGTTGCCCTTGATCCCTAAATGTGTATCATCTGGGGATCATCTGAGGTTAACAAATGTCTGAGACATGTGTAAACCAGAATTGATTTGTATTGAATCACAACTAAATACAAACATTGCAATTATGTACAGTGAGAAGGAATCACTATGCTGTTTAAGTCTCACAATCAGGAGTGTGGTCAGCAACACCACCATGCCTGATCAAAGGTTTGTGTGGATGTCAATTATTTGCTTCATGTGCTGTGGCAACCATTTAACCATTTAGTGTTGGAATCCTTTAATAGTCTTAGCTATTTGTAGAACACTTGATGAATTTAAAAAAATGCAGGAATACGTAATTCATTAAGCCTCACAATATTAGCATTGCTATCACAGGATGCACTTGCAGGGATGAGAAAATCATTATGCACTAAGATATGAAAACACTGAACTCAACAAGTCATAATAATATATTTATTGTTTTAACATTTTGTAGCCAAGCAGACTGTGGAGACCTTTATTCTAAAACATCATATACTTGCTGTCGTCCCACTAAAGGAAAACAAATCAGAGCAGTCAAAACCAAGATATTCAACGAGAGACAAAAACAAATAGGAGAACAAGTGAGTAAAAGTTTATTGTTTTGTTCTTTTATAATATTCTACAACTGTTATGGGTGCCCTTTCCTTTAAAGAAATAGTTTATTGTTGGTGTTGCAAAAGATTCAGTGCTCTGGTTAAATCTACTCATCAAAATTCAAACCCAAGTGAAAATAGTTAGTGAGAAGTATGGTTAGATAGCTCTGCTAAATGTTGCATGTTCATTTGGCTACAATAATGGACTGTTGTAAACAGCATTGTTCTATTGTACAAACTTGTCTTAATAGAGATTAGGCACAGAAGAGCATTACATTTGAGAGCATTTTACCATTAATCAACTGTACAGGTTTATCGGCAATGCATACTGTTGAAATCACTTGAGTAGAATTGAAGTGTCCTGTGCTTGTAGACAAATTACTTGCTTAGTGTGTTTTCTTGGCAAACAATAAAAACTACCAATATAACATGTAGACTAATACTCATTACTACAGGCTAGTGGCACACTTCATACAGGTAATAGACTTCTTATTTTACATATTGAATTGACATACATGACCTTTAAAGCATTTCGGCTGGTAGGCGGGAAACCACTAAAATGTAATTGCATGAGTGATGTCTTTCTAAGACTTGTTATCTGGAATTGTCTCTTTACAGCATTCATGTATGTCTGAGTAGCAGACTGTATCATACTGTAGAACTCGTGGATACGATATGATGTGCTACCCACTACCTAGACTGAAGATCTGATGTCACAATTTGAGGCTCATGAATTATGCCAGATACTGGAGATTCAGTTTTGATCTTGGGTGATGGCTAGTGTGTGAGCCTCAAAGCGTGATGTCAGATCTTCAGCACAACGTATCCAATGAAATCCCTTGAATGGTACAGCCAGAGCCTGTAAATTCATGCACCATGTTGCTTATCATAATTTGTACATGTATTATGTCCTCAAATTTGTCTGAAAAACAAAGAGTTGAGGCTCACACATTTTGTGTAAAAAATGGTCCAATATCATGACCTGGGGATCCTTGACTTTCAACTTTGAATTGTTTGGATACACAATGCCCTGAAAAAGTGATCCTAATTTGATTTAGTGTAAGGCCTTTCTCCAAAATGGGTACTTTTAGTGTTGGCATTTTCACTCGTGTAGAGGGTGGCCTGGGTTCCATTGGGATGCGAATAACTTGACAGGCCTCTGGACAATCCACATGTAATTGAAAATAACATTATTATTATTTTTTTTATAGAATTTTAAAGTATTTTTTAATTATTTATTTATTATTTTATATTTAGCATTGGTTGCAATGGGAGTTTATTTAGTGGACTGCACCCTATATAATCAAAATGGTGGCGTCCATGGTTTGTGTTGACCATGGGATTTAAACACATGTTTTTTTTTGTACAATATCAGTAAGCCTGGTTATAAATGGAAAATTTATAAACAGAAAATTTACTCATTGTATTTCAGGTCTTTATTGGAGGAAACACAGAACAGTTTTAGGACAGTTACAATAAAAAAAAGGTATGTGGATTAGTTACAAAATGACGCAATTGATACTGTGGCAGGAAATCCCAAGTCTGGTTACTTACTCAGACCGGAGGTGATCCTCAGAGCAATCTCAAGGCCAAGGTGGAAGTCTGTTTTGGAGGAACTCTGCCGTTGATTGATAATTGATTGGCAATCCCTTTGTCGGTCCACAGTTACCTTATTAAGTCCACACAGGTCTGATCAATATTTGTCAGCACAACTCATATTAATTGGTTTAATGAGAGCACACTGATCGAAGAAGGACGTAACAAAAGTGTGACTGGCAAAAGGTTGTAAGCAATTAATGTTCAAAATTGTATTTAAAGAAAACTGAGTGTGAAAGTTTGGTCGTTTTTCTGCTATTTATAAGTCATTGTAGGAAAGTTAAATTCCGCATGTCTTGGGAGTAATTCGAGCAACAAATACATAACAGTTATGCCCTACTTTTTTTAATGGAGCCATTTAAATTGCTTACAACCTTCTGCTGGGACAAAAAGTTGTTCTTTGTGTGCCCGGAATAAGGTCATAGAGCCTTACGACCTTCTACCTGGCGCTGGACGATATGGGGATGCAGGATTGGGGGATTTTTCCTTTCCTTTGTAGTCTATTTACGCCATGAAACAACTCAAATTTTATAGTTTTCCCAAGAAATGTTCACATTATGAGGAGGAAGGTTGGTTATTTGCCCACTTATGTTTCATTATGTATATGAATATAGGTCGTTTTTTTCTGTCAATCCAAATCCGCCCCTAACAGGGCTAACTTTGTAAAACTCTCATATTGTCATAATAAGAAATAGGAAGTATTTTTGAAATGTTCATGGAGCAAAACAATTTTTATTTTAGAATCATTGAAAGGAAAACACTGAATACTAGGAATAAATGCATGATGCCTGGTTATCCATTTGAAACTGCACATAACATGATAGATGAACAAAGTATGTTTAAATCTGTCATTTTCAGTGGGGCAATATTTTTACATTTTTTCCAGAAATATTACCTCTGGAATACACTAGATGTCCTGGTTTCTGGTATTTACATATTTGTATTTTAATAAGGGCAAATGAAATTGATTGACCATGTTTGAAAACAAAATAAATATATAAAGATCAGATTTGGGATTCGCACCTGTAACCTCTCCGCTACCATTCCAGTGTTCTTCAGTGCATGCTTTGTGACTATTACCATACTTGCCCAGGAGTGGCTAGCCCCCTCCAAAATAAATAAAAATAACAACCTGGAAAACGTATATCGCCGATTCTGAACCCCTAGTTGGGCTACATGTATGTAAACATACCCCAGTTGTAACTGTATGGGTGCGAATCCTAGGGGATGGGGTTAGGTATGTACTTAGATGCCTTTTAGCCCAGGTATCTATTTCGTCAGATCACCCAAATATTGTACAAATGTAAATTGAACTATTTATTTTATGAGAGCATTGGGATAGTTCAAGTTAAGTACTGACCATGAAGCCCATTAACACAAGTTGGTGTCAAGATATTAAACAAAGCTCAATAACTTTTAAATGACTATTTATAAACATGTATAATTTCAAGAAAAGAGAAATAAATGCATATTATTATCATATGATCATTTTACAGTTATCCTTCAAATTACATTGTGTTGTCTCTGTGAAAATTGTGTTGAATCTGTGAAAATTGAAACAGTTTAAACTTGAGTTTTTATTTTATTGTTTTTCATAGGATTCTTAATACATAGAAGGCGTGCTTATCTCATCAGACCCGAATCCAGGTTATATTTGACCGGACACTTTTCGTATCAAAAGGACTCATCAAAAAGTTGGGTCACACTAATTTTGACCCGGAATTAGATCAGCCGATATGATCCAATTCCGGGTCAAAATTCGTGACCCGGGTCATTCTGTCAATGAAAGTGTCAGCATCAGATTTGACTTTGTGCATAACTTTGTGCATAACTTGAAAACGGTAATCAAAAAGACGGTATGTACACGGACCCTAGTCGACGTATTTAGTATTTTTTGTGCAGCACAGCACGGAACTAGATCATTATAATTGTACACTCCGGTCCGCCCGTAAAAAACCACTGAGGATAGGGCGACAGTTAGTGTTAAGTTTATTTTTGCTGAGGGCCCCTGGATCTTTGTGAGTTTTACCTATAGTCTTTATATACACTCACTGGCCAAAAGTATTTTCAAATTTCAAAAAGTCTTTGGTGTGAATTTCAATGTTGCAATACTTATTGCCAGTGAGTGTATAGAAAACAATAGTGTTTTTCATTAGTGTTAATAATTTAAATTAAAGGGGCAATATCGTCACGATCAACAGGGCATGGAATCGGAGTGCTCGTTTCAGATTAACTCAGTGACTGAAAATAATACCCCACATGATAAGGTCAAATTACCTTTGCTGCTGCATACATGAATTTTCAGTTACTGTGTTCATCTTAAACTAGGACACCGAATCCATGCCCTATTGAAAGTCTGCTCTGATCGTGACAATACTGTCCCTTTAAGCTAGAAAACAATAATGCCATCTACAATGGTGACCAAAACTGTTGGCACACCTTGACACAGTAACATAACTTTATGAGAAGAAATCCCCCTCCCCTTGTCCACTGTTTGTTGTTGAGGGATATCACACTGCTAAATGTTTCCAATGAAAATCTGGTTTTACCTCAACATTGAATGAAGATGGGTGCAATTTTGACAATACTCATCCTTTAAATAATTACTTGGTAGACCGTTCAGCTAAAGTTTGGTAGATAAGTATAATTCTTTTACCTATATGTATGTGTTTAGTTTGTTTTGTGAAAAAAATAAAAAATAAAATAAAAATAAATAAATAAATAAATAAATAAATAATTTCGGGCCCGCTTATTTTGGTGTCATCAATCGGTTTGTTATTCTACCTGGATTGCAATGGATCATTAAAATATTCCTATGAGGCCAAAATGAGGCAGAAATCACTTTTCCATTGATGTTAATGAAGCTGGATTCATTCAACCGGCGTCTTCATCTGAACAACAAAAGACACCATTGTCATCGCCACATGATGACGTGACAGGACACTAATGGAATATTCCTTATGGTGTGTATTTTCAAAAATGAAATATCTTGGATTCGAACTCGGTACCCTTTACATGAGCGGCGAGCGTGACTGTTAACAGCATAACTATTAACTATGCTAATAAGCGTTGATATGTTAGTTATTTGATGTTCTTTTGTAAATACAGTGTTATTGGAAAGATATTTGGACGATTTAATGGTTAATTTTGTGTCACAACCTGATTTTTAAAGGTTTGTTTTTATTGTTTTTGCTCATTGTATAAATTGATGTCATCAATAGTACCATGGGTGTTATTATATTTGCCTTTATTGTACTTTTGGAGAAAAAAATACAATTTTGGGTAAAAATATTAAAAAATCATGTTTTTGGAACAAATTGACCCAAAATATTGCTTAAAGCGCCCTCTAGTGGTATTTTAAATGAAGTCACATTGTTGCCTGTACTGAAGACAACATTTGTGCCAAATGTCATGGCCAACGGACAAAAAATAAGGAAGTTATGGGAAAAATACTATTTTTTGACCAAAGATGAGGAAAAACGTTTTCAAAGCCTCATTCGATAGATCGCATCAAACCAATCATGCCTACGAAGTTTCATGAAAATTAGCTGTTGAATACAGAAAATACGGAGTCTGTTTGATTCAATATAAACATAAAACAACCAATCTGTTAACCCGAATTTCTTTATGCAATCCAAAACAATGTATTTTCCTAAAGAGACACCTCAGACACGATCATTTTTAGGGAAGTGTGTTAAATAAAATTTTTATTATTTGGTTAGTGATAACCTGAGGATTTTAACATGATATCACAGGCGTAGCCAGAAAGGGGGCCAAATCATTAACTCAAGTGTTGACAAAGAGGGGCCATGTCCCCCTCCCCTCCCCATGAAGAGCCTGAATGCAACAGCGGCGGACTCAATTTGAAAGTAGTGGGGGGTACGGAAATCGAAACGAGCCAGCTAGCGAAATTTTTCGAACTCACGGCGTGGAGTGCGGTGCCCGCTTAAGGGCTCAGTGAAACTTTTCCATTCAAGAGGATCTGTGAGAGCATTTATGAGCTATTTCAAATCATAAAATGTGACTTTATGGAGTCCATTTTGGGAAACGATTTGTTAATATAATTGTGTAAATAACGGATGAGTCCAATGTTGACCGAAGACAAGAGACCATCTTACCGTTCTCTCCTTTGCATTCTTATCTTCTACCATAATAAACCATAATTTTATCCAGAAAGTAGAGAGCCGCTGTCCTCTCCCAAGTATTTCAACCCATATCAGACCAGGGTCACATGATTTCAATAAAACGTGGTTCAAAGAAACTCATCCTTCCTATATTCACATTAACATTGTCATTTTGTAGACATGTGACGTCATCTTGAGATCAAGTCTATATATACCTATTAGCTGTATTATTAAATATACTGCCACAAATAAACTGATAAATGATCATGACTGAGGACTCAGGGCCGGCTGCAAATGTATCGAGTTTCTAAGCTGTGGTTTCAGGTGGTTGTTGTCCTGGCCCTCCCCCCACCCGTTGAGCGACTTTACAGAGTTTTGGGGGAAATTTGTCTGGTCATATTGATTGGTTTCCTTTGTTGTCTTTTATATTAGGATTTTTATTAATGGCAGTGAGAATAAGTTATCTAATGAATGATGATACTTTTTTTCAGAGGTCATAATAACTGTTTCTAAATTTGACAAAAAACGGTTTTAACTATTAATATACCAGTTTCAATGTATATGCATATAAATGTATTAATTAAACAAGCTCAATTTCCACAGTAATGATCTGGACAGATCTCATCGCCCCGGTAAACCCCAGAAATCATTCATCCCTTCCCGTGCCTCCGAAAAGCCATTCCCCATCATCGTGAAGTTTACCAGCTACAGATCACGCTAAGATCAGATGACCAAGAACTTGATAATAAGGCGGCATATAAGAACCGTTATATCTTTGAAGTTGTCTGGAACAAAGGCCCATAGAACTTGTATACTGTTTTTGGTGGAACAGTCAACATAAATAATATATGACTGTGTATAGTTAATCATGTATCAATCATGTTTTTTGTCTCAATTATATCCAGTTAATTTCCCCTGCGTTCAATATGTTCAGATTGTTTGTGTCAGTCAATAAGTCAATACTAATTTGTGTAAATATATGTTGCCCATGTTTTTGCTATTTTTCATCGAAACATTGCTGAAAATGTCCTAAAAAAGTAAACAATAAATGAATAAATAAAACCCGGCATTACATCCGTGACGGCTTAGAAATGATTAACTTAGAATTTAACACCCCGGTTTATTTGTTAGTTCATACTTACCTTTACTCTTTACCCAACTGCATTATTATTCAAATTAAGGAAGCGCCCTCTACGATTGCATTTCTATCGTGCGCTTCCACCTTCACACTGTTTTCTGTCGAAGATCCATTTACATATCTTCGTCTTCATATCATTTCAGGTAATATTCTTTTGTTGTATTTTCAATTTAAATTTCAAGAATATCATTTATCTAAACTCAGATTTACACTTTCATTAACATTAATACTTTCATTTAGTGATTATTTGCTATTATTTCGTTAATTATTGATGTATTTGGAATGAATTAGTAAGCAAAAGAATGATAGCTTACGATTATAATTATTGAATGTCCTTAAGACAGACTTATTTCATATATTTCACAATTGATAATGTTAAGGAGATTCACAGGTGCTTTATTGTTTAAACAGTTATCTCCTAAGACTTATTCTTGATTCATTTCAATTAGTTTGCATTGTTTTGTGATATATTCAAGATGGCAGACGCTGCCTAGGTTTTTGGCGCGAACCGCAGATAATTAATTGTGTAATTACGTGATCCTATTATTGATCTCTGAATTTGATACTTTTAATTTATTTGTTAAATTTTAAGTTAAATTTTAAGTTAAATTTTGCCCTCTCCGCATTGAAGTTGATGGATTTCCCAACTCATGTGAGTTTGTTTGTGTGTCTTTTATATTGTGATACATACTGAAGCTAGTGATAATTATTTATCTAATAACAATGATGATACTATTTCCAGAGGTCAGAGTTACTGCTTCTAAATTTGGCAAAAACGGGTTTTAATCATAATATTTAACTTTGAATACCCCAGTTTCAATGGATTACATGCCAGTCTCTGTGAATACTTCACTTTAGCTTCACTGAAAATTTTTTAAGAGAAAATCATCCTTATATATTCACATGAACGCTGAGATCAATTTTGTATACTGGCTGTATTATTTTGTCATCAGGAGCTGAATAAACATCGTGCTGCCTAGTTGAATACTGCCACCAACGGCATGTTCTGTCGCGTAGGTTTACGCTAAAAATTAAACAACTTTGAAGCAATTTGACCAAAGCGCCAGTCATGTTCCCTATTCACTAACAGTTGTAATTGGCGATAAGCGGACATTCCCAACAATGAGGTTATCGTTCTCATAATGCCCAACAATGAATATATTATCAAAAAGTTGTAACAACAATACCCAACTTGAATGACTCAAAGTGTAGCCAACTTTCAGCTAGAGCTTAAAATTTACCCAACACCGAAAACATCACACATTTGGAAAACACGACCCAACAATTCGTCACCGTTTTCACGAAGTGCCAATTTGGGAAAATCGTAATTTTTAGTTTGATTTTTTGAATTACTTCATTGAAATCTACCTGAATTCCACAAAATTACAGGGTCTAAAAATCATTAGTTTTGTAATTACACTAATTGGCCAAGGGCAAAATGTTTTCACGAAGGAACAATTGGGCCACACAGTATCAAGCTTACGGTAATATTTATGTTTTAAACGTACCATGTCACATTCAAGACGCAAAATACATGTAAAATGTAAAATGTGTGCCCTCTGTGAAAGAACAGATTTCAAACTTTCCAAATGTGTCAACAATTGCAGCATGCGCCACTACCGATCTATAAATAGCTCACATATTATACGGGTACGAGCTTCACACTGGTTCACGACATGTCGATAAATCCGCATAGTTTTGTACACGCGCTGTGAGCTATTTATAGGTCTGTAGTGGCGCGCGCTGCCTTTCCATTTTCACGAAGTGACAATTGTGAGCAAAATAAGCCGTTTCTAGCGTTTTCACGAAGGGACAATTGTATTAATAAATCAATTACGCCATAAATAATTGTCCTGTTGTTGAATAACTTATACATTTGAGAAGTTTGAAATCTGTACTTTCAAACAATGCACATAACTTGGCAATATTCTCCGTTAATGATGGTGAAACTACAATTTCAAAAAGTAAGCAACTTAAAACTCGATTATCTCGAAACGTGTGTTTTGTGCTGTGTGGCCCAATTTGCACTTTGTGCGATTTATTTTACCCATCACATTTGCCCATACTGTTTTAAACATCTTTTAGTACAAATAAGGAAAGGAAAAAAAGAAAACTATAGACTATAGAGCATGCGCAATACGAAATCACAAACAAAGAAACAACAGCCAAATAAACCAAACCAGCGATTTGAATGGACGGACCAAACGATTTGAGATTATCAGTTTGAAGATTTACTATTTGTTTACGCATGAAATTGGGAAATTTGGTCCAGTCCATCTTTTAGGATGTAAACAAAAAAATAAATATGTCTATATCCTGTGACGTAGGCGGATGAATAGGGAATTCAGTCTAAAATATCCCAATACCTATAACGTTTTTCAAAGAGTAGTTAGAGTAGGTGAGAAAAGGTGTACGGATTTTGGGCTGCTGAAAACTCGGTGATGAATCCACTCTCACCAGCGCCGTCTGCAAGAAAACTACTGTATGTCATTGATTAGTTATAAGCAGAATTTGTATTGGATTTATAGTCTCAGGGACAAAAGGCTGAAATGATGAATTCTGATCAGTGGAGGGGAACAACCAAGTATCATTTCAATAAATCGCAATAATTTTTGCCGATTTAAACATCTTTTCTACCAGAACAAGGTTTATTTTGAGCATGCCTCAATATTCTCAGACATTCCTATTTTTTCTTGTAATTTATTCATTAGTAAAATTGTGCAAATAAATGTTCCAGAATCGATATTTAATTGAAATTTAATCTATCGTTCATGGTATTGAATTAGTTAATTCAGTTTAATTAAATTAAACATAACAAATACGGAAAATTCGAAAAATCTACAAAGGTTTGTAGGCCTAGAGCATAGTGACATAGTTTGACGATTTACTAGCAAACTAATTATCTGAATGTTCCCATTAAGGTGAACTACGAATTTGGAATATTTTCTTTGAATTCTGGTAAACATTAAACAACTACGCTGTTATAATTTCTGTTTGTTTAGAGAAGATAATGAAAATGCATGTATATTTCGACTGGCTAACATAACTTCATACTAATATTTTTTTTTACTGTCAGACATATAATACCGGTAACGGTCAACTCAAGGTCGATCAAATTTCAGACAGAAATCAAGGAATGTGCTATAGGCCTATATACCAACTTTATACCAATCGACATGTGAAGTTTTTTTCCACAAACACTCGAAAAGCACTGAGTATACACACGTCGGTGTGGCGCAAAATTAAATCAATTGTTTATCACCCAACGCAAGAATTTCATCAAACTATAAATATCGCGGCACCCGCTGCTATATAGGATTCTAGCCAGCGAATCGTCATCGGGTAAGCTTGGTGGTCGAGAGGTTAAGACGTCTGCATTGGTAAGCAGGAGGTCGTGTGTTCGAATCCCTTCTAAGTCGCTTGTGAAGTTTTTTTCCATAGACACTCAGAAAGCACTGAGTATACAGTGCTATACACACGTCGGTGTAGGGCAACAATTAAATCAACTTTATACCAATTAAACATGAACTTCATACTCCCTTTAAATTTGTTTCGCCGACAGACGTAAATTAAATCAGAAGTGATTTGTGGGCGGTTACTGCTTGATTGAAATGTATGACAAGCAAGCTTGTGTAGACATGAAATGTTCTTAATTTTCTTTTTCTGATATTGACAAAATAGGATTAAATCATCGTCCAGATTTCAGAGGCCTAAACTCAAACAATTTGAACCATTATTTTGACAGAGGTTCTCTTCCTGGTATAAATACAATAAACAAATATAATCACAAATTAATCTCGACAGGAGTGCCATGGTCGAGCGGTTTAGTGCATCGGATTTGTGTTAGTCGTCTTATCGGCTTAGTCGTCAGAATGTGGGTTCGAATCCCAACCGCGACCATGGTGCTTGTGACACTTTACCATCATAATTGCTTCTCTCCACCCAGGCGTAAATGGGTACCTGTGAGGGCAGAGTTGGTTGTTGTGTTTGATTTGTTGTGTTTGGTGGATACGTGCGTTATTTAAGTCCACATTATTATTATTATTTATTGACAGACAACACTCGATATTATATATTACATCAAAAGCATTGAAAATACGATCAACAAATACATTTCTTTATCAAAATGGGGATTTGTTCGCACCCCTTCGGTGATAAAATCGTAAACCTTCCGGGGGTTCGACCCGGCCGGGACCCCACCAGGGGATTTGCTCCGGACCCTGATACCGCATACATGCTTACTTAACTCTTGAACGAATCCCCTGATTCAAATCCTGGTGACACGCATGACTTCTGCTGATATGATTATCTATTTGATTCAAGATATTTACCATAAACAACTAAAAGAGAGAAAAAAAATAATAAATAAATAAAATAAAATAAATAAATAACGCAAAAAAACAAATAACGCAAAAAAACAAAAAACAATCTGATAACAAAATATGGCTCAGTACGCTGTGTCCTTACAACAAAATTAGTTACAACTGCATATAACTATTTCGATGGGCAAAAAAATGATCTTTGTACTTTTGTTTCTACGTCAAACGTAAATCACAGTCCAAAAGAAATTGTGGCTGGTTGTATGCATTTTCCTTTTAACGACGCGGAGTAATGAGTCACTGGTTGTTTTCTGCCTCGATATTAAAAATGATCAGTGGTATACTGCCTTACACAGTCAAGTGCTACAGTGTCGGACAAGTAATTAATGATTGAAAACAAACTATCAAAATGCGTATAATAATATTTCGATCGGTAAAAATTAAGTTCGTATTTCATCTGGTTTTAGATTTCAGATTGTTTTTGTTGGCCGTCAGACGTAACTTGTGTGAAGAGAAATTGGTGGATTGATGCTATGTGACTGAAATTCATGAAGTTACAACTTACAAGCTATTCAGCCATGGCAGCCCAGCAAATATTCCTGGTGCAAGTCCACTGATTCTGTTGTTCTCCAGATTTCTAGGATAGGAACAAAAAGTAGGATTGACATTTAATTAAAGCTCGTTTATTTTGTTACTTTCACCAATGTTCTTAGATTTTCCTAAAGGCATACCGGTACTTGGTGAAATATTAGTGATCGGTCAATTACTATGATAATTTATTCTACATGCAGTTCATTAATACTTGACTGCATCAACATTAAAATAGAATACACTGCCAAGTGCGACATACTGTGACGAATAAATTTATTTAAACAAAAATTATCCCAATTGCAATACTAAAAACAAATACGAATATTATTACATTTTGTTATGTTAAGATCATTGCGTCACCGTCATCACCGTCAGACGCCAGCTAAATTAAAAAAGAAATTGTTGCGGTTCCTGATTGATTGAAATTGAGCATGAAATGTTCTGGGCGCATAGTTTACTGGTACTGTTTTAGATATCTAAGATAGTCAAACGAAGTAGGATAACAAACTATTTAAGGAAGCACATATACATCTGTCAGTAATATTTAAATATCAATGGGCTTATGTTTTCCTGAAAGCAAATTATGTGGAACGTTGCCATAGTACAACAAAATTCGTCCACGGCTGAGGTTCAATTATTTAAAAAGAAAAAAATAATAACAAATCGATCCTGGGACCTGTTTCTTACAATTTACATATATTATTAAACATTTGAACGTATATTTTAAATGTTTTAAACAAGAATATACTTTTACAAAATCATACTTTCTCTCCGCGGGAATCGATCATGTGACCTTTTACTCGGCCGTCTGGCACTCTACCAACTGAGCTATATTTGAACATATATTTTAAATGTTTCCAAATTACTGATAAGTGTTATTCTGCGGGAATTTATTTATTATACATTTGCGCAACTGAACGTTATAGCTCTCATGTGCTGTGTTCAGCTTTAACTCTAATATCCCACGCGTCTTCAAAAAGGCTGGAGACCGGGCATTCTTAGTTGCCGATACCATATCCTGAAACTCTTTACCATATAATATCCGTAGCATCAATTCACTCAATAAATTTAAAGGTAAACTAAAAACACATCTGTTTTAATCTACATATTGTTTACTGGAGTGCACAGTAGCCCTTGGGAAAATGAGCTATACACCCATCACAACTTCTAAGTTCCCCCTAATATTTTTTAGAATATCTCAACAAGTATTGCATGAATTTTAAAAATTCAAAAAGAAAATGACAGAATGACATGTTCTACACAGCTCGTAATGAAATGGTTGAAATTCAATCATGCATGCACAATTGACAGTGATTTGAATGAAAATTCAGCTGAAAAAAAAGTTGCAATACAAAGCATTGCTTCAATGGCATGTTGCACATGTAGTTTTCTGTAAGAACTCAGTTATGGAGAATAATGGAGGACCAATTCCATATTAAACTCTTGCTCTACCCTTCTAAAACAATGGACATGCATGTTGCATGTTGTTCTTTGAATATTCTTTTCTTATTATGAAACAGCCATCAATACCATTGTTATTGATGCGTGAGTTCATACAGAAAATATTAGGGGGAACTTAGAAGTTGTGATGGGTGTATAAATCATATTATTATATTATCAGGTCGTAACAGAGAAAATATTGAAAAAGCATACACATATTTATTTCGAACTTCAAAGAGGAAATACTGTTACAGATGGTGGTTAGTTCCTTTAAGACATTCGGCTGTGTTTCTATTATTGGTTCACCCAAGGAATATCTGTAAGCATCTTAAGTCTTGAGCACCACCGCCCAAGAGTATTTTTACACAAAGATACTTGTATATTGTTCATTTGGATCCACAAATACGGAAGCAGAATGCGTTGGGTTTGGGTGTAACTTCTATTTAAGACCGGTTCGCCCTGTATATTTTCACACTCATCTGAACACCACCATGAGGTTCTGTCTACTTTTCCTCTGCTGATATAATGTTTGTCACCTTCCATGCCATACCATCTCAGCCAGTGCCATAGTCCGTCGGCCCTACGACCTGACTAGCAGAGGCAGTGAGTTACACATGAAGTGAGTTAGGCCTACACATGTTGCAATTATCTCCTTAAAGTTGATGGCTGGCATTCTCCATTCTCCAACGATAACCTAAACCAGACCAATTTTTGGAACTCCAAAGATGGCCTAAACCAGACCAGTTTTTGACACTTTGTAGATGGCCTGGACCAGACTGATCCAGAGCACCAGTCGCTCACACCTTCAACACCGAGCCAGCGACGATCCATAAACCTTGCCGTCCATTTCCCAGTGCCAGCAACTCTGGTCAAGAAGCGGTTACTATAATTAACTTTTAGGGTCTTTTTAATCGATTGATTCCATTGATTTCATTTTGTGCTCATATTCATTTATTGTATATTATTAAAGATTTACTTTGATGGCATAATTATTGTTGTATAAATATATAATTGCTGGTTACTTTTCCATTGCCGCTCTTTTGTGTCTACCGTGCCCTTATTCTTTTAGTGCTCAGCATTAGGGGGCTTATCCGGAATTTATCGAATTCCGTAGCCACTCTAAAATCTTCAAAATGATTCATTTGATAAACAGTAGTCATAATTACTATTGTTAGAGTTTATTACAAAGTTATGCCCACTTACTGATGTTGGTGTAATAGTATGGATATAGGTGGTGGTATAGGTTTCTTTCAAAACCTTTTTGAGAGCTGCGTTCAGCTTGCATTATTTCTGATGGATCTTGCATTTTATAACTGCTTGATATGGCATACTATACTGTAAAAAATATAAATTTACAGCAAAATGCAGGCAACTCTGTTTCTAACAATTTGCTGCATTACAATTTTACATAACAAGTGTGTTAACCTGATTTACACAATTTCTGTAAACGCTTAATAATTTTAAACTGCAGTACGTTTCCATATTTGTTTGTTTTACCCATTCAGCCCACAACTGAAAACCCTGTCTCTGTCCGACCTTAGAGTGGAATTTTTGCCCTTTATTAATAATGTGTGTCTCTCGATGGGCGTTCTGATTCACCGAATTATGAAGGATAGGGGGTCAACTCAATATGTGCTATTGCAAGGGGAATTTACTTTAACAGAAGGATCTTCATTTGGCATAGATGTGCGTATTACGGTTATAGGTGATGAATCTACTGATAAGCCTCTCCATCGTTTGTATTTATAGTCGGACTTAGTTTCAGGTCCCATGACTGTGGGTGTAACTCCCACTTTGCCTCAAGGGCTTAATGGTATAACACTACTGCTAGGTAACGAAGTAACTGGTACTAAGGTATTTATAGAACCTTGTATGACGGATGTGCCATGTACTGATAATAATACTAGGTTACTAGAGGAGGATTTACCTGGTATATTCCCCACTTGTATTACAACTAGATCCATAATAATAATAATAATAATGTGTGGACTTATATAGCGCACGTATCCACCAACTAAGTGGTGCTCAAGGCGCATTCTTTTTTACGTGCATTACACAACACACGGGACCTACGGCTTTACGTCCCATCCGAAGGACGAAGCAATTATGGTTAAGTACCTTGCTCAAGGACACAAGTGTCACGACCGGGGCTCGAACGCACACCCTGCTGCTGGCAACACCAGAACTTGAGTTCAGTGCGCTAGACCGCTCGGCCACGACACTCCATGAGTATTAAACTCAAGGCGCCAGTTCATATTGATACAGATTTAGACCTTTCTGAAACTCGTATGTCTAGTCTACTTGATGAAACCTATAGGGTTTATTTTCATAATGATTTTTCAAATTATTTGGATGATGGGATGAGTACTGATCCTCGTTGATACTAAGGGCTCAGCATTTATGGTGTGTCCAATTTTGTATGATTGCTTTTAGCCTGGTATTTGAAAGTCAGTTGCTCAATATTTCCGCATATGTTATGAAGAACCATTTAGCAATGTTATTTGTAGATTGTGTAGGGCCTTTGCCTAAAACTAGGTCAGGTCATGAATCATGAATCATGTGTGTCTCAACTAGATAAGATATGTCGAAGCAATTCCACTTCGATCTATTAAGGCTAAACCGGTTGGTGAAGCATTAAGATTTTTTCACTCGTTTCGGCGTACCCAGGGTTGTTCAGAGTGATCACAGAATTAATTTTACATCTAGATTGTTGTTCTTGAGTTCTTTCGGGTACACCATGTAATGATCTCTTTTTTGAAAAAGTGATGGCTCTGAGAATAGCCGGTTGGTTTGTTCGCTCAGAGCCATCACTGTCTCCAAAATGAGATCATTACATGGTGTAACTGAAAGAACCCAAGAACATCTCCAAAACTAATGATGTATCATGCCTTTAATTAAAACATAGTTTAATATCAGTAAATGTTTGCAATATTTTGCATATTTGATGGTGTGACTAAACATTTTAGAGTGCGACGGTACTGGAGAGCAACAGACGGGAGATGCCTGATTGAATTAGCCAAATACAGGTTTATCTCATATTCTGATTTACTGTACTCAGCAAGTTGGTATTAGCACTGAAGGTGAACTAACTAGCAATTTGCATAATGTCCTCACTTCGAGAATATCAACTTTGTTAGATTATTTGCCGACAATCTATTGCAAGTTTATACAATGTCGATTGTATACGACACGATTGTCTATCCAAAACTGTAAGCACCCTGAACGCATAGTTCATGCTGCTGCGCGACGATATGCTAGCGAGCCCTCCTTGCGGATTTCTTTTGACATTCACTACGCGTTATGAATTACCTGGTGATACAGGATCGACTCCAAAAGCGGTTAATCGAATAATCGACTTCAAACATTCTGGAGTATTTAACGGGTCTCGTCAAGGTCTCGACTCCGAGACTATTAGAGACCCGAGTCCGAGACCGAGACGGGACTGAGACCTCAACATGTTGTGACCTCAAAATCGTCGAGACCTGAAAAACATGGTCTCGAGACGAGTCTTGAGACCAAGACCTCGGTCAAGACCTCCAACACTGTTGTTTAGTATATGTATTTATAATGATTTTAGTTTCTCTGCATAGTACATGTAGATGATATTTCATTGAATTATAATTTATGATCACTGATCTCAAAAAGTCAAATAAAAAGACAACATTTAATCACAACACGTTAGCGAAAAGAAACACAACAACATTTATTATTGGCACAGTACAGAAAAGCAATCCAATGGCGTCTGTTCGTCATAAATTTCCTGACGGTGAGAACTGTTAACAACATACCATTCGTACGTAAACAAGTATAACATTTGCCAGCCCATTTTCGAGCTCCCGAAATGCAGCGGCGTAGCAAGGACTTTTTCAGTGGGGGGGGGGGGCACAGGGGGCATTGCTTTTCAGTGGGGGGGCCCAGGGGTATGGGTTTTTTCCCTTTTCTTTTTCTTTTCTGTTTTTGGGGGCACTATGAGGATTTTTCGTGGGGGGGGGGGAACCTGGGGGGGGGGACCTGGGGGGGGGCACTGGAAATTTGTGGGGGGCACGTGCTCCCCCAGGCCCCCGAGGCTACGCCGCTGTCGAAATGGGTCCTTTTTTTGCAAAACCGATGCAATAATTAACAAAAACATCGCCAGTCAGTTCAACAAAATCAGTGACCTGGATGTTCCTCGTTGCAATATTACTCATATGCCTATTATTTAAATTATCAACGGTGTAAAGAAAGTTATTTACACTGCAGGCAAAACAGGACCATCCAATCTCTGAAACTCATTGTTAGACACCAACTGTCCCAGAGGCTGGAAGTGTTTGCTGGTAAGATTATCCATTACAAGCAAAAGTTAGCAGCATCGAAGCTTATTGCAGGCCGTTCTATCACTAAAAGAACACGTACATATACATACTGGCTCTTTGAACCTTGCAAGCATACACCGGGTTCGCAAGCATTATGTTGTAAGCATTTCCACCCTGTATACATAATAAAACTTAACATTGTAATTATCTACACTGAGGAACATTCTGTATTACGTGATGAAAACGTGTTGTTTTCTTTTCCTTTGGACTCTATGGACGTATGCTGCATGTATATGATTATACTCTCTTCCTTTGACACACTGTCATGTCCTACCCCGGCCAACTGGCCTGCTGTCGAAGAGTTGTGCATAAGAATATCTCACTCCTGGGTCCCAGGTCTCAAATGATCCACATCAGCCATAAATCAGAATTACGTCACTTCGGATTATTAAGCTACGCACTTATACATTTTCTTAAAAATGTGTCGCCCGTGTTTTACCGGCAATTTCGGATTGTTTCAATTTTCATTGGAACATTGATATTTTATTTATTCATTCATTCATTCATTCATTTATTTACTTTTGTAAAGAAAACAAACACTTCACATAATACGTGTCAGAAGCTTGGTAAACAAATGCCAACATTAATTTAAGACGTAACCCACCTTGAATTAATTTCCTTACATTTTTACTGTAAAACCATGCTTCTCACGATTATTGTTTAGAAACGTGTATTTTTGTACGTAACATGGTTCTTATTCTTTCTTCAAGTTAAAAAGCAATGTTCTAATGAAAATGAAAGTTTTGGAAATTGCCAAATAGTCAAAGCTACAGGCGATACATCTTTAACTTCAGTATAAAAGATTGCCCCAGCGACTGACAGATCACGTAAACCCTCCCTGGCAACAGGATCGAAAAACATAATTCCAAAACTAGTTTAAATACGATTGCTGCGGCTATCTGACATCATTGTTCAACACTAACGCTGAGCTCTAAGATTCTGACAACGAAGACCTGATCTGCCCACCCACCACTGGTTCACAGGACAACAGCAACGATGGAGATTTGAGGAGGAGGGGGTCATCGGGGGTTCAACACCCCCATGAGCCTGCTGAATTGTTCATTAAACATTTTTTCGAGGGGTCATCATAACATAAAACAAAATGTTACGTATAATGTTGTTTTAAGCGGTGTTTCGAGGGGGTACCCCTCCCTGGCATGACTGCAAACATTTAACTCACAAATATAATTGGCACATCCCCCCACCCTCAGACGTTCCAGATCCTGCATTTTGGCGAAAATAAAATACACTCCCCAACAATATCTGGCTCATAACGCGCCTGATTCCAGTCGAGGCTTACCACGGTGGAATCCCAACTAGCACAAGCTAAAGCAGTAGGGCCAGCTTGGTTCATACCAAAATCAAAGATGAGAGGCATCGTAGACAGGAACACTGGGTCATTCAAATCATCGCACAATCGGCAGAATTCAACGCATAACATGAGCGTGGCATCCACATAATTTTATAGCAAACGGCTCTTTTCCGAGCCAAATATTTTTAAGAATGAGATTCATGATCGTGTCTGCCTCAGTTTCATATATCTTCTGGTGTCTTGCAAGGCAGTGTTGAGGGATCCCGCCTTTTCAACATTTTTTTCGACTCAAACAATTTCAACACGAGTGCAACCAACAACACCTTGGCCTCGATATTCATTTCAATATCCCACAAGAATGCTCCGATCAAAATATGAGAGCTGTCGCTCTGACGCGAGGCTCTAAGTGGATGTGCTGAGCGGGCTACGCTGATGATTTAGTCATCTTTGGTCGTTCGAAAAAAGATCTACAGACGTCTGCAGATATTTTGGTGTCTATACTAGAGGAATATGGTTTAGTTTTAAGCGTTAAACAAGCGAAACCATGGTAATGAATTGCCTCACGTCACCATATCCAGACTCTGTTATCACGATCAAAGGGAAACCAGCAAACAACGTTTCAACATTCAAATATCTGGGAACAGAGATGACTGGAACCTGCCAAAAACTGGCCAAACAGAGCTGAACTATCGTAAAAGCTCTTGCCTCGGTGCTTTACACAAAAACAAGCAATTCTTCAAAAATCACGACGTCGACCTGAAAATTAGAACACAAATCTTCGACTCCCTCTGCCTGACATACATTGAATTAACTGCGCAAGGAGGAAGTTTAAATTTCATCCCTGCACCCCAAAAGCCACAAAGGTCTCATATCATTCGCCAGTCGAAACTGTATTTCAGACAAAATGAGATTAGTCATCAACTTGACAGGGAAAGATAGACGTGTACAAATACATTCATTCCGCTTGTCATTAAAATTAAACCATTCGCCTGCCGACAACGTTAACCCAGAGTCAAACATCGAAGGTACAATGAAGGAAATATCCAAACTTAAAATATAAAACAGCCCAAACGCATAGCCCTAATCTGTTTAGTGAAGGAAACTATACGCAATGTATACACTGACAACTTAATATCGGAAGAAAAACATCAGTTTCTTAAACACACATCCACGAGACCAATAAACCTTGCCTTTACCTATTACTAAAAATTGACCAAAAAACACTGAGTGGAACACAGTTTGTTGTTGGGCCGATTGTAAGCGGTTGCAGGGGCCAACTGAACAAATCTCAACATAAACAAAATACAATAATCTATCATTGTAGCAGAATATCACATTGGTCACCCTTGGCTTTGTGTCTGTGTATATAAAGTAAGATATATGAGATAGGCCTACATAGACGATGTCAGAAGATACATTTGCAACATTGATAATTTACTTTTAGAAAGAAAAACAAATAGGCCTACTATGAAATGAGATAATTCACAAGATAGCTTGGTTTTACAGTAAGACAGTGCCAACATGAATATAAGGTGGGACCCATTGTTAAATTCATTTCGATACACACTTACTAACGCAAATGGAAATATTTTGTCCTCATTGGAAATAAGCAA
Organism: Zoroaster sp. YZ-2022; assembly: GCA_029582265.1. Taxonomy (NCBI): domain Eukaryota; kingdom Metazoa; phylum Echinodermata; class Asteroidea; order Forcipulatida; family Zoroasteridae; genus Zoroaster; species Zoroaster sp. YZ-2022. Next base: position 10,270,290 of record CM055817.1, on the reverse strand, counting down.
ATCGCATTTTTTCAAAAACAATATTGTTTTGAAATAATAAGTCGTTTTTAAAAAGGAGGCAAACTAAGTAAGGGTTGTAATTGGCACCCCTTATAAACCTCTTTCATAACAGAACAGAGTGAAATACATAATAAATACTATATTTATGAAAGCAGTCTTTAAAAATTCTGTATGGCGTGGTAGTTTCCACCCCTTATAACAAAACAGAGTTAAATTTGGTTGCTCCGCAAATAATTTTTTTTTCAAGAATATTTATTGATAGAAGTCTTGTAGATGTGAAATGAATTTATTTCAATTATATATTTCTGTGAGACATCAACAAATTATTTTAGATAACTAATTGGTTTATGTTTTATTTTATTTTACTGTCAATGTGTAAACCATCAACATATTGTAGGCCTATTGTGGTTTGGATTTCAATATAAATTTCAACCAAGGCGTTTATACAGCAACAACAAAAGTGAGGGGTCCATAGATTTGGTTTTACCCTGGGATTTCTTTTGTAGAGATAATGTTTCGCGCTCAAGCTCAATAATTGTAATGCCCGATTTAAACTTTACGACACAACGTATAAGAAACGTTTTTTAGATCAGTTTATGTGAAAAAATTTTGAACAATTTTGTTCTTTAAATAATGTATAACTTGTCCCACACGGTTGCAATTAATTGTGTATGTAGGGCATGCACTCAAATGTTTATCGAGATGCATTTGTAATTTTAATTTAAAAAATGAGTGAACCTCAGTTCAAGCAGGATAATTGATTAGACTGTTTGATACCATCACCTATGTTTCACAAATTATAATTATATGGAAATCATTGATCATATTTACCAATGTATGTAAGTTTTGATGTGATGAACATTGGACCAAGTGGAAACCAAAGTGTCGTCCATAAATCAAAAAACAAAATAATAATAATAAAAATAAATAAAAAAATTAAATAAAAGCCTTCTTCTGGCAATTATTTCAAACTCGCGTTGCGGTCTTTTGACAATATATATCATCAAGTAAATTAAAGTGCAACAAGTTCATAGTCAATAATTTATGAAAACTAAATCGATTATAAGTTGGTCTAGTTATTTCATTCACAAAAAGCGAAGAGTTGTATTAAACATGAAATTAAAGCCGGGTTTTTGTTTGTTCAGCAATGATAGAAAAATATACAATCCAGCTAATTCCCACGTATAAATGTCCACATTTCCTTAGATCCTAACCTTTTTGCACCATTTTGATACCAATATTGGCTTTTTGGTTTTTTGACTGTTGTCATAATATTTGAGTTGATAATAACGCAACAATATTTGAGTAGATAATAATGTATAAGTTGGGCCAGCACCCAAACCAACAATGCCGTGGTTGACCGTGGTAGTATAGTACAATAAATTGTAACAATAGGTTTAAAGCACAAAATAATTGTTAGAAATTCCTGAACCTAGAATCCTCATAGATATAGTTTGGAAATCCATGATTGAAGTTTAAATTAGAATAGAATCAGGTGTAGGTGAGTAAAGGGTTGGAGATTGAATGAGAAAATGTAGATGAGATGATGACGAGATGTAAATGGATGTTTTGGGAGGAATGTGAAGAGAGTGGTCTCCCAGACCTCATTCTATGAGGACTACCTACACTCTACTCTGCTGTAGCAATGCTCTGCATTTAATCAGAGTATTAAATAAAGGTAAGACACGATTTTAGGAACGTAGTGTTAATTAACTAATTAATTCATGAATAAAACATTTAAAAAAATTAAAAATTAATTGATAAAAACATCTCTAGACCCTCTGAAACAAGTTGAGATTTATAAAATTGGGGAAATCAGTTAATTAACCCAGGTAATTAACGATTATACGACCTATTGTAAAACAAAAAGTGGGTCTCCCGGGACGGCATTAATTTGTCTTACCACACGCACCGCAGGGTTTTAATTAATTAATAATAAAACACTAAGTTTGTGTGGACTATGAAAAGTTCAAAAGTTTTTGAGATGGTAAAAGCCATGCTTGATAACGCTCCAGTTCTCGCTGCTCCTGACTTCATTAAGCCGTTTAAACTTGCGACCAATGTTAGTGATGTAGGAGTTGGGTCAGTGCTGTTGCAAGAAGATGACCAGAATGTGGAACACCCAATTTGCTACTTTAAAAACAAACTAAATCGCACCAGCAAAGTCATTTCACTGTCGAGAAGGAGGCTTTGGCCTTAATTCTCGCATTGCAACATTTTGAGATGTATCTTGATACAGCAACCAGGTCCATTGTGGTGTACACAAGACCACAACCTTATGACTTTTGCATAAAATATGAACAACAAGGTGTTTATAGATATTTCTAAATCAATGTATTGCTTCTGTGAATCTAAACCAGGGTTAACTATTTATTTTATCACCAAAGTAAAATATTAAAGAATGTACCATTTTGTTCATATAAAAGTAATTCATATTTTGCAGAATTGTGTTTTGAGGAACAATTTAAATTTCCATTGTAATGATGCTGAACACTTGTACATAAAATATGTCGAGTTGTTTATCGTGGTTTGTTGTTATTTTGTTAGTTGTTTGTTGTCCTAGTCCCTTAGATTTGTCGTTTCCTTATTTCTGTCTGCCATAACTACTAGCCCAGTCTGCACTTCACCGACTGATGAGTTGGTCGTATGTAATAAGTGTAACATTAGAATCCTCTGAGGGGATAAGATAAAAGGAAATAGCATACATGTAAAGAAAATAAAGAAGTATCACGAGCCAGAAAAAACACTAACAAAGATCAAGAGCAGATGCAAACAGAACGTGACTCTTCACAAATAGACACAGGTATAGAGGAAATAGTGAGGCTGTTGATATTTCTCAAAATGAATCTCAGAACACTAGACCTGTGTGAGAAGGGAAAAGACATCCCAAATGGTTTGATGATTACGTAATGTACAAGTAGTGTAAGATTAGTAATTTGAGTGTAAATTAACAAACTATAAATAAATCAAGGAAGTCCCTTGGTATTTTACATCCAGCAATACTAACAGTTTTGCATAATGCTTTTATTTGTTGAGCTGATATTGTAATGAAGAGGCCAGATCTTGCCAAAAATATTTTTATCAAGAAACAAACATAAGAATTTATTTGCAGAACATTATTATTTTTTACTTTTTTTCAGATACTCAATTGAAGCCATTAGGCCTAAGTCCAGAGCTGAGAAAGTAAACATAACTAAAGTGAGTTATATTCGGTAAGACAGTCACTTTAAGATTTTTTTATTTTTTACTTTTTTTTTAATTTGTAAAAAAAAAATCATGCCAAGTGCAGCAGTAGTTTTTATAAGATTTTATATAATTTAAGTGAACACAGAACGGAGGAAGCAGGAATTTTATTCCCTTAGTTACATTAAATAAGGTTGAGGACATTCAGTATGTTGTCCTATTATGGGATACAGTATCGTCTGGACACGTAGTTGGAGATTTGGAAATAAAACAGTGTAGATGTGATATTTCTTGTCAGTGATTAAACAAAAATCGTCTAAAATCTGTGTTTTTTTTCTATCAACATTTCATTGTAGACTTTTGTAGACAATCAGTCTAATGTTCCATGTGAAATATTACTGGCATTGTTGGTTCAATTGTTTGAATGCCTGAGAGCCATGCCGGTCTTTGACTCATCTATTGTATATTGGGCCTGTTTAGTCCATCATGTGAGCTTTTGTCAGCTCAATTGTATGAATGCCTGAGAGCCATGCGAGTCTTTGACTCATCTATTGTATATTGGGCCTGTTTAGTCCATCATGTGAGGTTTTGTCAGCTCAATTGTATGAATGCCTGAGAGCCATGCGAGTCTTTGACTCATCTATTGTATATTGGGCCTGTTTAGTCCATCATGTGAGCTTTGTCAGCTCAATTGTATGAATGCCTGAGAGCCATGCGAGTCTTTGACTTATGTATTGTATATTGGGCCTGTTTAGTCCATCATGTGAGCTTTATCAGCCCAATTGTATGAATGCCTGAGAGCCATACAAGTCTTTAACTCATCTATTGTATATTGGGCCTGTTTAGTCCATCATGTGAGCTTCGTCAACTCAATTGTATGAATGCCTGAGAGCCATGCGAGTCTTTGACTCATCTATTGTATATTGGGCCTGTTTAGTCCATCATGTGAGCTTTATCAGCCCAATTGTATGAATGCCTGAGAGCCATACGAGTCTTTGACTCATCTATTGTATATTGGGCCTGTTTAGTCCATCATGTGAGCTTTGTCAGCTCAATTGTATGAATGCCTGAGAGCCATGCGAGTCTTTGACTCAACTGTTGAATATTAGGCGTGTTTAGACCATCATGTCAGCACTGCCAGCTCATTTATATAAATGCCTGGGAGTCTTTTTGAAAATAGGGCCTGTTTAACCTATCACACGTGTCTAATTGTAGACCATAATCGGGCCTATACAGTGTACTTGGGTTTGTTTTACGATTAACACACATTATTATCTATGTATTATAATTATTGGGGTCGAGTAATTCTTGTTTCCTGTTTTATTATGCCGCTCTGCTAAAATCTCGACGTCCGGCATTGGTCACTTTATGTAGTTTATTAAATCAGAGATGTGAATATTGTGCTGAATGAATGCACAAATGTTTAGCTGCGGCGGAAAAAACATATACAAGTGTTGAATTGTTGATATGCAAGTCAGGGTATAGCATAGGCCTAACTTTTGCTTTAGATAAACAATGTTGTGACCCTGTCTCTTAAGACCCACAATTAATAATAATTATGTCGAACACTTTTGTTTGCGATTTCAACTGATCTTAAGGCCGGTTCATACTTCACACGAAAGCGAATGCGAATGCGAAGCGAAATTCGTGACGTCAACAGTAAATATTCACAATGATCACAGTAAATGGTTCACAGTAAATATTCGCGGCGAAGGTTCGCAAATGTTGAACACATTTCAACTTGCGCGAATCATTCGCCGCGAATTTGATGACGTAAATTTCGCTTCGCATTCGCTTTGTTGTACAACAAAACGGTTGGATAGGTACTCTTATGTAAAATAACATTGACAATTGACAGCAATATCAATACATACAATAGAAGGTAATGGCTGTTTTCACTACAGTAATAAGCTGAAGGGCCTAGAAACTGAGATGTTCATTATATAGTTTCATTTGACTGTGGATTCTAGTTGGACTATAAATGATAATACGTCTCAGTAGATCTTAAATTAAACGAAGAACGTAAAAACATCAACACTTACAATATTCTTAAGTACGGGAAGTCTTTAAAAAGACCAGCTTGCAGAACGCTGATATTTTCACCCGATAAGATACTGCAGATAAAATGTGTCAAAATACAAAGAATAGTGCTTTATTACACATAGGCCTAATGTCAAAGTATGACATTAACTTATTTAAACTTGTCAAACAATTTATATGAATTACGTTACAAACTCACCATTATTTAGGTCTGTTCATAATTTAATTGAGTTAAAATGTAATTTATATCCCAACTCAGTTAGACCCCTGTACTTACAGTTGTTTTGTTACACTCTTGATGCCAGCGATAGTGGACTGGTTCCAACCATATGTGCAATTGACTGTTAGACCAGGGTACCCAATGTTATTGCAACTGCAGACATCGGGACATGGTTGATCTGCATATCATGAATCGAGGAGAATAAGAAGGAACAAAAGTAAGACTAAACAGTACACACATAATTAGATAATCGTCATTAATGTGTGTGTTCGCTATTTTAACAGCGATGTTGGTTTTCGTTTGAACCATGACAATTTCCTATTCGAAGGAAAAACGAATATTTTGAAATGAGATATTTCACGAAATATTTGAAACTTTGTTTACCGGTAAAAAAATGTGTTAAAATTATGATGGGACCCTATTAGAAAAGTTGTCATTTAGGTAAATGCATGTGTTTTCTCTTCACGAATTTAAAAAGCAATGTTTCGATGAAAAAGAATATTAAAGGAAAGTGCTGTGAAAATACCGAAAAACACGGGCGATGAGTAGATTATCCAAGGATATATGTTTAAAAAGGATTATCAGTCTCAATCTTCTTCATGTGACCTCTTAATGTTCTTAAATTTAACCAAAAGGTCAATAATATGAAGATGTTATCAATGTCATGTTAATCCCGATTTCAATACCTGCAGCGGTTTCTGGGCGTCGCACAGTGGGCCAGCATGAGATCAAAGTGCGCCAAAATTATACTTCAACTTACTTTTTGAGGTAAACTATACTCTAAGGGTTTTCCGACCCGTAGAATTCGATGGTAATGTTTTTAAACGCATATGACGTCATCTTAATGCTGAGTTATGATTGGTCTGTGGTAGTTTAAATAAATATAATGCAATTGATGTCATCGCAGTACAGATATCTGGTTCATATAGCTTATCAAGTCTTGGAATGTTCGTTAAACCTTGGCCTCTATACCATTTTTTTGTTATTTTATTTGTTTGTTTGTTGGGGTGTTTGTTTGCTTGTTTTTTGTTTTTTGTTTGTTTGTTTTTATTTGAGATGCGAAATTTCCAACTTAAAAAAAATTATGATCATTGTACTTATTGCTTAAGATGAATCTATATCTGAAGTATCACTGTGCTCTGTGTGTTACTGTGTCACTGTCATCGTCATGGTCCGAGCATTTTAGCATTTCTTTGACTTCACTTGCACACCAAATCACATGATAATTGTACACCTTCCTCAAGACCTTCGACAACTTCAGTTATTGCCTCTTTTTGCTCCTGGATGATTCTGAGTGCGGTGTGATCAAGGAGACTCTGCAGAGGCACTTTTGCTGAATCCTCCATGATTGAAATGTTATTCGGGTAGCACTTTTTTTGGCTTCTCTGACTTCAGTGGATATGTTCGCATTTTTCCGTTTGGCTGCAGATCGTACCGTTTGATAAGACTGTTTGGTCATTCCAGTTTCTACCATCAATGATAAAGCCTCATCCGATGAGAAATTTTCTTGTTTCTTGGGTGGCATAGAAATGAGCTTTCTCATCTTAGCTGGTTTTGACGGAGACATCATTGCAAACTTGAGAACATACTTTAGGTCAGGATTCTGTCGGTATGCAACCCTGTGATGCTGCATAAAGAAGTTCACTTGGCTCTTTTTGAATAAGAAGTTCATGTGCTTTTCTCTGTCGTGATCTTTTTGAAAGGGATTGCCAGTCTTTTGGGGGACGTCCTGCAATGGATTGCGGTTGCGATGCACCCGGGACTGATGAGGCATAAGGACCATCTGTGGTAGCACTCTGCATCAACAAATGCTCAAATTCATCAGGGAGTGATATGTTTTGGTCAAGCCACTCTGAGTTCTTGCTCAGAAACAATGCTTTAACACGCTTACTTCTGGTCCACCTTTCTTTCACTCGATAAAGAAATCTCTTAATTGCTTTGATCGTCTGCTGTTTGAGGCAATCAGAAACATTCGACGTAAACTCAAGAAGAAAATCGAAGCATTTGTTACAAGACAGTTCGATATTAGTGATTGAACCAGAAGAATGCACCAGTTCAAACAATTGTCGTCGTGATACACGTGAAGATGCCATCTTTGCCAGAAAAGGTTTCTTAGACTTGTTTACATATGAAGACGCACTGAATGATGTAGTTGACAAAAATAAGCTGTAGCTTAAACCAAAACCGACTGCACATATATTTTCCCACGAAGGCCAGGATCAAAGACAATGCGCGTATCAAAGACAATGCGCGTTATGCGCGTATCGAGTTGCACAAACTAGCAGCCAAATCTGGTACGAAAGTGAAGGGGAGACTATGGGGATCACGCCAGTATAAAAATTAAGGCGGGAATCCACGGGAATCTAAACTTGTTTTGTTACATTTTAAAAAATACTGTTTTTTGTGTTTTTTGACAGTTTTTACCCTCTAATGGGATTAATTTAAATTTTCTAAATTTTAAAAACCCAACATTGTTGAAGTATGACTTATGGACAGTAGATATACACATTTTTAAGTAAATACCTTTTTTCTAAAATACCCATATTATGGTTTAAACAAATAAAGCTACTTTTAGCCTTTTAGCTTCATTTAGGCACTTTTTTGTGTTCAAAAATGAAATAAAAAATACAAAAAAAAATTCTAAAGAAAAATATTCTCAAAAAGTGTTCATGGGGTTCTGATCTTTCGAAATAACTTTTTAAAAAGTGAAACCGTCACACACCCCAAACCACTATTTTGGCGCACTTTTATCTCCCCCGGGCCCACTGTGCGCCGGTTCTCTCGTTGTGTAGGTTGTTTTCTCACTGCGGGATAGCTTTTTTGTCAAAACTGTACATGGGTGTCGGCCAATTCGAGACGCTTTCGAGTTTTCAAAGCAACACCTTTCTCCGTTTTCTCTCCTTTCTCCACATCTCTCTATTCTCCTGACGACGGCCAGAGCATACTTGCCGAAACGTTGAGAACAAAACTGGCTCTTCTCAGAGCCAACACCTCTACTTTAGAGATTTGTTACATGGTGCTTCCGAAAACTTTCCTAACACCTTTTTTATTGCCCATTCTGAATCTGACCTAACCACATGCCTGATCCAGCGTTCTTGCTGATTGTGTATGAATGTGTGGAGGGGTTGGGTCTTGCAGATTTCCAGTATTTGTTGGTTGGAATTTACGTACCAGAAAAACTGCTCAGGGTTCTTATTGGGATCATCTTTTTTCCCCCCTTTTTTTTTGATGCAATGTATTGACACATAACTTGTACATATACAGTGGTTGTTTTATGTTGTTATGCTTAACGTTTGGTATGGTAGCAATCGTCAAACAGTCGTAACAGTGTTTTATTGGACAAAGCTTAGCATTTCAAGTTTGTAAGGCAAAAATCGGTTACCGTTTATAATAGGCCTATTTGTTTGGAATTTTCATTTTTTTTCTAACAAGAAAACATATACATGAATTAGTTCCTCCAGGTGGTATCAAAACAAATTGCTGGCTCATGGACTAACTGCAGTGTGGAACTCTCTATTTTCTCCTGAATTTGCCAGTTTTTATTTGGACATATATGTACTATACACTTCCAAAGAGATTATTAACAAAATAGAAGGTTAACATTTTGTTTTAACAACATGACACTTCAAAAATGTTATCCCTTTTTTTATAGAGCTTATGTTACGTTACAGGTCCATTATTTGTATTTGCTTATTTTGTTCTGATAAAGATAGAGATATTCCAACAAAAATGTACTGGACAAGATTTTTCCTTACAGATTGCACGGGGAAAAGGTGAATTTTTAGCCAGTTGATCATGTGGGCTAAAGCAGCAATACACATGGTTTTGATGTAAATGTAATTCGATAAACTAAAACAAATAACAAATTTTTAAAAATTAAAAAAAATTAAAAAAATTCTCGGGGTGGGTGTAAGTTCTAGGTGATGACTTTGTTAATTCTTATTTCGTTGATGCATTGTATTGACACATAACTTGGTACATGTAAAACGGTTGTTTTAATTATTGTACTGCGTCTGGAAGCAACGTCTGGTACGTCTGGTAGCAATCGTCAAACAGTCGTAACAGCGTTTTAATGGACAAGGCTTAGCATTTCAAATGTGTACGGCAAAGTCGCTTACCGTTTCAGCAAGTCTATAATAGGCCTATTAATTTTGTTTAAAAACATGACACTTGAGTTTTACACCAAAAATGTTACCCATTTTTAAAGAGCTTATGTCACGTTATTATATAACAGCATAAATATTTCCCATTTGCCGGTTTTATTGCATGTTTGCGGGACTCTCGATTTTCTCCTAACATACCAAATATATATTTTGGGAAACATTACTATCAACTGACATTATTGGAGTACATTTTTAATGTTTTATTTATTTATTTGATTATTTTTTTGTATTATTATTATTTTTAAACATGATACTTGAGTTCCGCACCCGTTATTTTACCAACTTGTTTTAAAACCCTTGTATAAAAAATTAAATACAATTATGTGTTTATTTTTTTCCCTTTTTATTCTTTTTAGGGGGACTGTCAGTTGGGAGCGGGAAGGTCATGGATCAAGGACTCGCCGCTACTGAGCATTCAAATCATGACACTTGAATTCTCCAATTATTAAAATTATGTGTGAGTGTCTGACACGTTATTATGCCTTTATGCTATTACACCATGAATATTTTCCTTTTGCGGGTTCATTTGCAGTGCGGAACATGCGATAATCTCCTAAATTTTCTCCTAAATTTTCAAACATAGTAATGTTTTCATTACTATAAACTTGCAAATATATCCCTCAATTGTTGGAGTTTTAAAATGTTTCTTTGATATATGTATGATATTTTAGTTCCGCACGCGTACAATTATCTCTATAAAATGTATGTTAGATTATTATTTCTGCGTTATCACAGTTATTCCAGCTGCTAAGCAACAGAATTATACAATTTTTGCATGTGGGATCAAAATGTGCCAAATATAATGTTAAGCTATGTACCTATCTTGGGTCTCACCTATGTTGGGAGTGGAACTATATTCGTTAACAGTTGGGGCATGAGACCAAAAATATTGTTATTTTGTATCTTAAAAGAAAATAGGAAGAAGGTACAGCATATTGAGATGTGCATGCGTCTCGTATTTTACCTATTCAGTGGGCGAGGCCACAGTATTAATAACAAGATAACTGTCTTGAGAATTGAAAGTTTGGCAAAATGTGTCTCAAAAGGAAAACGGGATGAAGGTAAAAACATTTTCAGATGTAGAGTCCTCTTGTATTCTGCCTATTTTATGGGCGGGGCCACAATTAAAAAAATGGGCCGCACAACACTAAAAACGAGGAACCTGGCATCACCATTAACAACATTGAAAGTTTGTTTAAACTTGTGTCTAAAATGGAAATAGGATAAAGTTAAAACATTTTATGAACATGGTATGAACCCTTCTTTTAATCTGTTTGTTTTATGGGCGGAACCAGATTATCAAAACATAGATCCGCCCATAAAAACCTTAAATACAAGTTGGGTCTGCATCTGCGTAAACAACGGTTACCTAAAATTAATTTTAAAAAATAGGATTTATTTATTTATTTAATTTTTTTCTTTCAAAGTTGGGCTGCTAGGGTCAAATTGGTATTTGGTCTTTTTCCCACCAACTTTTCAAAAACAACATCCTGCCCATAAACAGTCAGAATAAAAAATCGATTTTCCTCTGAATGTCTGTCATTATCTTATGAAGACATAATCTCATGACGTCAGATTGCTCGTTTTATATAACACTCGGTTGGACGGGCGGTTAAGCCAGCCGTCCTAAGCCTAGACATGACCTCTCTAAGTACTTTGACATGTTTTTGCAATTTCCATGAGTAAATTAGGACGTCATTTATGTAGTTTACCACATTATTGAGACCACTCAACAGTCGGCGCATCATGATCCTACTAAAAACAGCCGGAGCACAGACCATGCCAAAGGGTAAGACGAAGAATTGAAAAGGACGTCACAATATGCTAATGGACCAGCCAAGGTGTGAAATTACACTTTCGACGGCATTTTTGAGGTCAAAAGGTCAAATAAGGTAAACAAAACTGCATTTTAAAATTTTGAATCAATTTTGACCCCATTCGATAGATCCATCCATAAAATCTTTGTTATCATCATGTTGATAAACCAAGCCTGTGCAAGATAAACATTCAAATGTATGGTAAAATGAAACGTAAAAGTGTGTTTTTCTTGAAAAGTGTATAATCGTGTGTATATCAAAGTTGTTTGCACTCCCTACATGTACCCCACACAATGCATGTTTGAAAACACTTTTTTATAAGGTAGATGTACCAAGCCTGTTTAATTACGAAAAAGTTCATGTCACACCTTTGTATATGGTGTGGTGTAATTAAACAAAAAGGTACGTCTTTTAAAGTAAATTGAAACGCATAGTAGTTTTACAGTTTGACAAGGTGCTCATTACTTTGGACATATTTCGTTGTTGCAGGGTGCATCATTATTTTGTTTTTGTACACTATGATTGTTCCGTGCCTACCTAACTTGGTCACAACAACAGTAGGGGAAATATATACATCTGTATCTGCATGAGTCTATGGATCTATTGGCCCGCCGGGTTGCTGCAGTCAATTGCGTCACATCCGCAAGCAAAAGTGCACCTAAGGTCCTTTTTGAAGCAAGCGCACCGGGCTGTCCTGCACTTTAATTTGCATCCACATGTAACGAGCTCCAGACAGGCATCTGAGATAGGTGGTACATGTAGTCTTGTCCACACAGCTTCTAGGTAACCTGACTCCTTCTTCCAAGCTGCAGTGTCGATGGAAGATGGGACATCTATGTGTTCCTGATCTGCCTTCAACCATATTTTTGCCTGGTAGTTAGCACGTACTGTATGAAGTTCCAGTGCATCTCTTGTTGGTGGTAACATCTCCAGACCCTTCTTCGCCTTGCCAAAGAGTTGGAGCCTGGCATTGTTGACGGTTGGCTGTTCAGGTGTGCCATATAGGTGACACAAAAACTGCTCAATAGGGGCAAGATCTCCGTCACGACCAATTCCCTTGACGAGTAGTGGTTGTATCTTAAAGGTTTTCCAGCACAACTTCTTCCCGTGACCATGGAAGGAGGAGGTTGTATCGCATCCTGTTAGTGCATGGAAGCTGAGTAGGTTGTCCCTCACAGGTTGTGTAAGTCTCTCTGATGCTGCATGTAATGGATAATATTTACGCTTCGCTGCCGTTCCGGAGATCATCTATACTTCCGTTGCTTTCGTACATACGAAGTGCAGCAGAAACAGCATAACATTTGTATCTCTGCAAATGACCAATACTGTTTGATATCCTTCACTGACTGCCTCATAGAAATGGACTATCAACCTGGTGTCAGCCTCTTCGTGACATCATAAGTCTGACATTATCTCTCCTCGTAAACCTGGCATCTGTAACATCAAGAAACCCACCTCCTGTTACTATCTTGTATCTTTCTGGTAGATCCTTACCCTTCTCCACGATGGCCTCTGACAACTTGGCGAGATCAGCCTTGTTCTCATCCAAGGCAATCAATTGACTCCAAACCTGTGGTAGTGGAACACTGGGTCCATCGATGAGCTTGCGAATTGGCTTCTTTTTCCACATTCGCTTTGATCAAGTCACTGCCTTGATTGAGCCCTCTCCGATGTAGCGATCAAATACCATGTAAACTCTTGTTGTATTCTCTCCAAAGTGTTTTGTCAATGTATTTATGAACACATCAGCGGAGTCACCAAATGTCTGACACCCATAAGGCTTTCCAAGAGCTTGGATAAGTGCATGACCATCTATGAGCACACATGTCTTCATGTCAGCATTCGGAACTTCTGGGGGTGTGTGAAGTCCAGCCATTAAGATGCTGATCAACTCTGCTTTTGGTGTCGAGTTCATCTCACCTCCAGCCTTGGCGAGAGACAGGGATTGGGGACAGTTCATGCTGTAGATATTCACCCTGTCTTGCGTGATACGTGATCGCACTGGCCAAGTGATGCAAAACTTGTTTCTGGCTTGATCATTCCTGGTAATGCCAATATTATGCCATTCTGCATCTTGCACGTTCTGTTCATCCATTCATTTGCCTGATCAGCGGGAACTTGGTTGAAGCGCCTTTTGGTTCTCTTCACAACAACGTTCCCATTGTTGAACTCTGTATGAACCTCTGGTGCTGTCTTCTCAATGAGTTTCATATCAGTAAGATAGACATGTCCCCACCGGGCGTAGTTTGTGTGGTCGTAGATGGTGAGCCATGGCAGCATTGCTTAAAAAGCTTCTAGATGGAGAGTCCAGTTTCCATCCCTCTCAGCCCCAATGAAGTCCAGCAGAATCTCAACCATCTCCATGTAATGAGACCACAGTCTGAAGTTTGGATTGTGAGCGTGATTATTGCTAAAGTCTTTAATGAGATCCTGAATGTTGTTACGGCTCAGAAAATCTGACAGCTGGCCCACTGCGTCGCAAATCTCTGCTCTGTGGTTGTCATCTCTCTTTTTAAAAAGCTTAGCCACATTTTGGGCAAGCTTTTCAACTTCCACCTCTTTTTTTAAAACCATTTTCCAGCAGCCATGGTTCAAGCATAGACCATTTGATATGCCACAGAGCATCATACGTCAGTTGGTGTCCTCTAACAGCACGATAATAGGCTTTGCCATCAAGCATTGTCTCAGTGGTGTTGGCTGCATACACCTGCCTCCGTCCATAGGTCATCAAGCCCAGCACTTTCCATGTGTTGACCAGTAGCTATAAGGAAGTTGAAGCAGATATGGAGTCTTCCCATGAGAAAAATTACATTCTCAAACTTTGGCTTTGCTCATACGAGTTCCTTTCCCCTGTTATAGTGGTTGGTCAGCTGTGATAATAGTATGCTTCTGGCCTGTATGGTTTGAAATGTCCACAAAGCGATTGATCACAGTGGTGAGTGTATCATTGCCATCTGCTGGTGCCTGGAGGATTGCTAGCATCCCTGCTGTTGTTACAGGGGGGTCAACTATACTAGTAGCTTCATTGAGTGATCCCCAGGCAGGAACAGACCGTCCCTCTCCATCATCATATATGCGTGACATCACCCATGTTAAATCTTTGACCCGTGCCTTCATCACAATATTTTAATTTTAACATTGACAGGGGAGTTTATTGAGTGTGTACACTGTATGAGTCGGAAAAAAGTTCACATGGAGAGATTGGGAGTGTAAACAACTTTGATGTACACACGATATAAAAGTTTCGAGAAAATCACACTTTTATGTTTCATTTTACCATACATTTCTGTACAAGATGAAAGTGTATCTGTTAATTTCAAAGGCTTGGTATGTCAACATGATGATAAAAGTAGATTTTATGGATAGATCTATCAAATGTGGTCAAAATTGATACAACATTTTAAAATACAGATTTTTGACCTTATTTGACCTTTGTGACCTCAAAATGACCTTAAAATTCAAAATTGGGGGTGGCATCCACCCTAATCTTCTTCCCAATGATATGAACAACAGATCTAGCATGGATGCCAGCTATTAACAAAAAATGCCGTGAACAAGTTTTCAAGGGGAGTTTTTGATGTTTGGCTGGTCTACTATGCTGTCTTTACTTTGTCTTCTTGAGCAATGGAAATAATAATAATAATAATAATGAACATTTGTAATGCGCCGGTATCCGTCAAAAGAGACGCTCATGGCGCAGTGACACATTAGAGTAAACAATAAAACAAAATACATGGTAAGAACAATGCAATATAAAATTACAAGGAACAATGATTGTAAAAAGGCTGACTGGCCCTGGTCAGAATATGCTAGACAAAGACGATATTCTGACAAGGAAAAACCCTGCATACACAACCATGCAAACAAGGTTGATTTGCAAAAAATATAAACATATAAACACCGCAG
This sequence comes from Zoroaster sp. YZ-2022, assembly GCA_029582265.1. Classification (NCBI taxonomy): domain Eukaryota; kingdom Metazoa; phylum Echinodermata; class Asteroidea; order Forcipulatida; family Zoroasteridae; genus Zoroaster; species Zoroaster sp. YZ-2022. The sequence goes on along the minus strand of CM055817.1, from coordinate 10,254,961 downwards.
CGATACTCTTGACATATTAAACAAAAAAAACTTATAAATACATCATCATGAAAGTCAATAGTTAAACATAAGTAAATTATACATTAATTTTCATCAAATGAGTTTTGAGAGCAGTTTTAAATGAAGCAAGAGATGGAGATTGTTTGACATGCTCAGGTAAATCATTCCACAAAGAAGGAGCAGCAGCAAAATAACGTTTTCCCCAGGATCTCTTTGTCAATTTCTTACTCAGAAGAAGTTTATGATGTGATCTCATGAAATCACGATTTGAGTGATACGGTTGAAGTAATTCTGATAAATATGATGGTGACATATGAATGGAAGAGCGGTAAACATACATTAAGATTTTGAAAACAATCCTGTCCTTAATCGGGAGCCAATGAAGATCTCGCAATATTGGTGTAATGTGTTCTCTTGGTTTAGTCCGGGTTACAATTCTAGCAGCTATGTTTTGAAGACGGGACAGACGATAAATTTGTGTATCTGGTAGACCATATCTGGTAGACCATATAAGAGTGCCTATGTCCAGGCGGGAGGTGACATACGCATGTACAAGTTGTTCCGTAGCCTCTTGAGAGATGTATTTTCTGATGAGGCCGATGTTGCGCAGATGAAATGAGGAACATTTAGAAATTGAAGAAATATGATCATTAAGTGACATGTCACAATCGAATATAGCGCCCAAATTGCGAACTCTAGTAGATGTAGATATCTTGGAGGTGGCAATACATAGATGAGGAATTTTTACTTTTTCACGCTGCTGTTTTGATCCAAATATAATAAACTCAGACTTGTCATCATTTAATTTTAAGAAATTAGAAGACATCCAGTTACGAATTTCATCAATACATGATTCAAGTCGACGTATAGCAGTGTCAGCTTCAATTTGATCAGGGTTAAATGAGATGTATATTTGTGTGTCATCATCATAAAATGGTATTGCAGATTATGTTTCCGAATGATTTTCCCAAGGGGACCAGTGTAGATAGAAAATAGTACAGGTCCAAGAACAGACCCTTGTGGCACACCGAAAAGCAGCATGGTAAGTACTGAACATTTGTTTTTAATTTGAACACACTGTGATCTGTCGGTGAGATACGATTCAAACCATTTCAGAACTATTCCATCAATACCAAATGATCGAAGTCGTTGCAATAGAATACGGTGGTCGACAGTATCAAAAGCAGCTGACAGATCGAGTAGTACCAACGCAACAAGTCTGCCATTATCCATAGCGGTAAGTACATCATTTTCTAATCGAAGTAGAGCAGTTTCAATACTGTGGTTGGCACGGTAGGCAGACTGGCAATTATCAAGAAGGTTGTTGCTTTGAAGAAATGGAGAGACTTTAGCAAGTACAACACGTTCAAGTAGCTTTGAAAGGAAGGTAAGGTTAGAGATTGGGCGATAGTTTTTCAAAGTGTCAGTGTCAAGAGTAGGTTTCTTTAGAAGTGGTCGTACAATTGCAGATTTTAAGGATGATGGTACAATTCCGTTAGCAAGTGACTGGTTTACAATATGAGTTATAACAGGTACTATTGTATCTGCACAATCTTTCAATAAAGTTGTTGGTATCGGATCAAGATCACAGCTTTTAGATGTAGATTGTAGAAGAATCCGGCGTATTTCTTCTGCAGTTGCAGGTTCAAAATATAAAAGCTTTGGATGCGAACAATTATCTATTTCAACACTGATGGGCACATGAGAAGGAAAAGCATCACGGATGTTTTTAATTTTATCATGGAAGAATGTGGAAAATTTGTCAGCAAGCTCTTCTTCTGAAACACAGGCAGGGAGTGGGGAGGTTCTTTTATGGTGAAGAAGTTGATCCACCACTTGAAAAAGTTGCTTTTGGTTAGATGAACAATCCTTTATCAGTGTAGAGTAATGATTCTGTTTAGCTTTGCGAATGAGCTTGTTGACAAGATTCCGCTGGTCACGATACAGCTGGCGGTTGATTTCAAGACCGGAAGTACGCCATTTATGCTCTCGTCGACGACGCTCACATTTTGCATTAGTGATTTCTTGATTATACCAAGGTGTGTTTGGTCGTATACGAATTGTTCGCTTTTTGGACGGTGCATGGTTATCCAAAATAGATGCAAGAGCTGTGTTGTAATTCTGAATATTTTACAGATGTTAGTGCTATCTGAGTTCAGGAACAAATCAGAATTCTTAATGTCAACACAAAAGAAGCAATATCAATATTTTCACATTTCTTGTTGTTATAATGTTTGTAGGAACTTTTGGTTTCTGAATGGCAAGATTGCAAGTGATGGCATAATGATCAGAAAGCCCTTCTTGTACAGATATATTTGAAATGGGAAGATCATCAGAGGAACGAGTAATTAACAAATCTAAGGTGTGTCCATGTTTATGCGTACAGGATGAAATATGCTGGTGAAGTCCAATAGATGATAACAAATCCTTAAACCGGGTAGCATCAGAGTCAGCGGGGTTGTCAACATGAATATTAAAATCGCCTGCAATGATGAGTTTAGATCGGTTCAGAATATAGGAGTCAACAAGGTCGTTAAATTCACACAGAAATTGACTAAATGTATATGCAGTTTTTGGTGGTTTGTATACAATGATGAGAGAGATTGACGTTGAAGAGGATGATAGCTCAAGTTCAAGAGATTCAAATGACTGAAATTTCCTTTGGTTGGTAACTTTAACTGGCAGTCCAGACTTTGACAGAAATGCTACACCACCACCTTTTCTGTTAAGGCGGGATACATGATGAAAAACGTATCCACTAGGAGTAATATCGCCAATAACAGTCAGGTCGTCAGGGCGGAGCCATGATTCACATATCGCAACTGCATCAAAATTATTCTCAAGAACAAGATCAAGAAGTTCGACAGTTTTATTCCGCACAGACTGTGTATTGAGCAGGCAAAATTTAACTTGTTGCTGGATATATCCATGGTGAGCAGTGGTTTGGTCTGTACTTTCAGTAGGCTTAGTATTCAAGTTGGAGTTATGACTTCCAACTTGGTTTAATATAGGTTTGGATCTATCAGTAGGTTGATTTTTCTTTTGTCCGGGTTTTTCATTCCAGTAACCTTTTTTTCTCTCTTTTGCCTTTTCCAGCCGTTTTATTGTTTATCCATCAATACAATTACATGTCAAAAGCACACAATTGAACAAAACAAAAGAAGAAAACAGAAGCATTACGAATTAATTAACAGACAAATGTTTTGAAATTTGGTATAATACAGTTTGTGAATTCAATTTCATTTTTGAACGTTTTCCAAAGAAGTTTATAATTAAAAGTAGTGTTTGAATTGAATGCGTTAATTACTCTGCATTTGTACACAGTGAAAGAGGCTGTTATTATTAAGAGGTTAACCGTGTCGAAATTAATATCATTAATATTATAGCCTACCACTATATCTTTCAACTTAATGTCATGCTTGATGCGTAAGTTGAGATTCATGAGATAGCCAATATTGTTCCAAAATTGTTTCAGAGACTTACAGGAAAACAAATAGTGATTGAGGTCGTCAAGTTCATTACATATAGAACAACTAGACGAGTTACTTAAATTCCATTTAGTCAGATTAGTTTTATTTGGGAGGATGTTGTATATTAATCTAAAACTGAATTCTTTATATTTATTTATAGGTAGTTTTTTAATCTTAAAATTCCAAACTTGTATCCAATTAAAGTCATGTGGGAGTTGTAAGACGGTTTTCCAGTACACTTCACCTCTACTTACGTGTTGTTTGTTCTTAACAAGAATATTATACACCGTCTTGGATTTCAAATTGTTAATTTCAGTTGTGTGATTATCCCCATTCAGAACGTTTTCATTTATAGAGGGAGCAATGAAATGAGTCAATTTGGCAGCCGCTAGTTTCTTGATCCAAATGTTAGGTATTGCTTTTCTGACTTGATACGTCTCGGCAATGTAGTTTGTTTTCTTGATGAGCTGATTTTTAATGTCAGTAGCATGAACAAATACTTTAGGACAAAAGTCTCCTACAAACACAATACCAGACTTAATCCAATGCTTAAAGATAAACGGTTTACCGTTAATATTTATGAGACTGTTGCCCCATATGATCTGATTTCTATGGGGTCTAACTCCAAACCAGAAACACTGACGTCGATTTCTTTGAATTCGAACCATGACATTAACATATCTATATAAAATGTAAGTACATTACCACTTGGCCTGTCTATCAATTTAATAATGTCCGCAGGAAGGCAGTTAAATTGAAAAAGTAACGGAACTCCTCCGTATGGAGATAGAACCTTCTTAGCAAGGCATTTCCATGATCCATGGGAATTATCACACAATCGTTTTACCCACATTACTTTGAGAGCTTTAATTTGTGACGGAAGATCAATCATTCGTAACCCTCCTTCACTAATATCACCAATCATTGTTTCTCTTTTCACTTTTTCGTATTTTGATTTCCAAACAAAGTGAAAAAGCAATCGTTCGACAGCCTTAATAATAGACTTTGGAACATGCAAAACTCTAGCGTTATACATAATTTGAGAGATACTGAGTGTTTTTACTATTGTAATTCTGCCAAAAATTGTTAGGCGTCTGGCATTCCATGTATTTAAAATTTGTTTTAACTTAGTAACCTTACAGTCCCAATTCAATTCTCTCAGCTTCATTTCGTTTCTGCCAAAATACACACCTAAACACCTAATAGGGTTCACAGGCCATTTTATACCAGCAAAATCACAATAAGTACAGCCTTTTCCTAGCCACAGACCTTCTGTTTTGTTTAGGTTAAGCTCTAGCCCGGCAATATTTTCAAAATTACTTGTTTCATTTAGTACATACATTATAGAATATTTATCTCTGATGAAGATGGTCGTGTCATCAGCATATTAAGCCATTTTGATTTC
>CM055817.1:10217756-10249586 GCA_029582265.1 Zoroaster sp. YZ-2022 | reverse complement strand
ACCAAATATCATCCTCCACACACTTTTCACGGAATTACGCCACTGTGTTGTTATTTCTCTACCGACTTGGTTGAGAAATGCTAATGCATACTGCATTAGGTAGATACTTTGTTATATCACCTATATGCAAATATAGACGAGACAAACATTGATTAAAATACATTTGCATGCATTTTCATGTTGCTGGAGGCGTACAAATAATTCAGTAGTTTACGTCCACACAACAGACAGGTAAAGGCGCTCATTGCTTTGCCACTCGTATGCGTAGTCTTTTTCAAGTGTGGTGCACCAAGTTGCTGCGTGTACAGTACAGTACAGTTTAGGTCCTCATTTTGAAGCTTTAGGCTTCATATGAGTCAGGACTCCTAGGAGCCTGGTGAAACCAGTCTTTGACTGTGTTTCTCTTTTAATCTGCTCAATAGAAATATCACCCAGAAGTCTTGAGATACCTATCCAGGGATCTCGATAGTATGGGACTCTAGGAATAAAAAATAAACTAAGCTTGGTCAAATTTGTATTTTCCCTACGACAAGTATGAGCTATGTATTTCAGATACTGGGAGTTAATATAATTCCGAAGTGGTTGACTTTTTGTTATGCGCTCTAGATCTATATTAGCAAAGTAAAGAGCATGATTAACTTCACCTTCATACAAGTGAAGGTTTCCTACGGAAACCATCTTTAATCATTCGCCTTAGGGAAACCATACCAACTACTTTCAATCCTTTTTATTTCTTTCTCACTAGGCCTCCAGCATTGGGTAGCATATGTCAGTCTAGGACGAACACATGCTTCCAGGATTTTAGTCCGAATGGACATACGTACTTCCCTGTCACAAAGAACCCCCTTAAGTTCATAAAATTTAGCTGTAGCCTTTTGCAATTCTTAGGTCAGTGGAATTTCTACCATCATTGAAGATGGTGTGGCCAAGATAGCAAAGAATTCAGACACATTTCCAAGTTCAGTACCATCAATGACAATATTTATGTCACTCGTAGATGTATTAAATTGCATCACTTTAGTTTTTTGAAAGAAATTGTTAATCCAAAACGTTTACAAGTTGTGTTCATTATATTCATAATTCCTTGTGCTTCAGCAATGCTTATACAAAATAAAACCAAATCATCGGCATACAAGAGCCACCTTATTATTTCAATACCATTCATTTTCTTGGTTTTTCTTTTGTTCCCGGTTAGTGCATTCGCTAGAAATACGGTAATCGAACGAGACACCCCATCCACCTGGATACTTTCTGTCAATAGCCTCTGCACACACTTTCAAGACAAAATCAAAATAGAAGTTAAACAGTGTTGGACTTTCTAGGCCTCCTTGTCGACAACCAGATAAAAATATCAAATTTTACTTTAGTCCCAGAAATACATGCAGTTGTACCATCATATAATTTTCTGAGAATGTAGATAAGGAGTTTGGCACCAGTGCGTAGTTCTAAAACCGAAACAAAAAATCTCTAGGGATATAATCATATGCCGCTGTTAAGTCAACAAAGACCAAAACAAGAGGTCCAGCATGCTTTTGTATAACATTCTTGCTGACAAAGATTGCATCCACAGTTGACCGACCTTTTCTAAAACCAAACTGAAATTCAGAAATATTCAGCTCATAGGTTTCCTGTAACCTATTTAAAATTATACGAGGAACTATTTTACTAAGATTTGAACCAATAGACAATGCCCGGTAGTTTTCTGCTAGAGACTTCAAACCCTTTTTGTAGAGACAAACTACCTTCATAGCAAGCCAAGATTCTGGGACAGCCACTAGAGACCATACAAGAGAAGTCAGCATAGTTAAATACACAAGAAGATTCTTACTACAATGGTACTTCAGCCCTTCACAGTGAAGATTATCTGTACCAGCAGATTTGTTATTCTTAAATGTTTTAACCATTTCAGCAATTTCATCAAGGTTAGGTGGATCTTCATTCACTTCAACCTGTGTATCCAACAAGTAATCATAACTATTTGGATGTTCTAACTCAGGTGGTACGTCAATAACCTTTTAGAAAAATGCTCTTTGAAATGCTTTATTAACTTTTCATTTGAAATGGTGATTTTTGAGGTGGTAGAGTGCATAGATTTGGTTTTAGCAAGTTGAAATTCTTTCTCAACTTGTCTTGCCTCTGCTGCAGTATTTATAGCAACGGCTTTTTCATGAAAATATTGATCTTATAAAGTTTTTCTCTTCTTACGAATTTGCTTTTGAAGAGCCCTATTTTTTGGATTTTTATGCAGCTTGCTCATTAGATTTTGTAATTCTTGATCTTGCCAGGGTTCAGAAGATTTATTAGGGATGATTTTTGGGCAAACAGCTTCTAGCGAATCTTGTATCGCTACCGTAATATCATCTGCTATTTGTTCCAAGTCATTTGGAATATCTTCTAACCCGAGTTTTGAGTCTAGCTGATCTGAATAGAGTTTAGCAGCGTCTTTGTTGTCGCGCAGAAGAGATACATTCAACTTTGGTTTAGGAGTTTGCTTTTAGAAAATGATTGAAAGTTTCTTGTTTGATGTAGGATATTTCAATGTCATTGTTACCATATAGTGATCTGTGTCAAAGATGGATGCAGTTTTACGATATGCTCTACAAGATGTGATAAATCTTGATATATATTTCCTGGTGGTTATATAATCAAGGCGTTTTGCTTTACCTGTTGGCTTATGGACCCATGTTTCCCTATGAATTCTCTTTGTCCGGAAGATGCTATTGATGATTCTAAGCCTATTTTCTGAACAAAATTTCAAAAGGATTCACCATTGCTATTGGTTTCCAATTGGGAAGAGTTGTTAAAACCTAAAACATTGTCCCAAGCACCACTATTTTTAGAATCCATTCCGATAGATGCATTGAAATCCCCATGTTATTGGATTTAAAGCGGTTATATTTGAGCATATCGTTGTTAGCTTGTCTGAGTTTGCCATAAAAGTGAGATTTTGCAGACTCTACACTGCACTCAGTAGGGCATAAGAACATGTCAAAGTTAGGAACAAACCATGAATGATAACACGAACAGATAGTATTCTCGCTTCAAGATGAATATGCGTATCAACCAACTTCACATGAGGTGCCAAAATAAAACCTACTCCATCCTTGCTCTTATACTTATATCCACTCCAGACAAATTGCCAACCTAGTAAACTATCAGAGTCAAATTCAATGGTACCAGAGCCACAACGACGGACTTCTTGTAAGGCAAGAACGTCAAGATTTAGTTTTTCTGCTTCTTGGATAGAGTTTGCAAATTTAATGTCGCATGATAGGGTTCGTATATTGAGTGTTGAAATGTTGATGTTAACAAATTTGACAGCATTTTTTCGCTTTGAGCGTGACTTGTTAGAGAAACTTCGGTCCGAGGACATTGTTTCGTGTGACTTGATGGGACTTTTGGAGGACAGAGACAACCTGTCACAGCCAGTAGCATATTTTTCGACCCCAGCCTGGCGTCTCACTGAGGACGCGCTCCTTGGTTACCCGCGCGACGAGCGATGCGGTATGTAACTTTGAAGTGGACATTAGGATCATATGCAATTATTTTCCCATAATTGGGGGTGTTTTTGTTTGCAACACCATCACTAGGAGATTGCCTTACCAGGCTAATGGGCTCTCACTACCCAAGTGTTATGTTCGTGTCACCAGCACTAGGGGATTGCCTTACAGGGCTATCGGGCTCCCACTACCCCCAAGGTTTTTTTTTTTTTTTTTTTCGTGACACCATCACTAGATAGGCTACCTGTTACGACAGGTTTAAGGACCCTATCTACCCCTAACTATGCAAGGCATGGTCGTCAGTCCATGAGGTATCGATTTATTGATAAGATCAAATATCGAATACCTGCATACCAGGCTCAAGTGTCATTGCCTTACATACAGTACCATTGCGTTCATACACACGAGATCAATCTTGCTGGATCGCAAAATCCAAGTCACGTTTAAACTTCAGTGCAGTGTGATCTTGCATTGATTCGTCGTGTACACCGGAAGTTACGTCAGTGTAGTTTGACAAATCATCGTTTCTTGTCGCTATGTTATAACTTATTAAATTTGTTGGGTTAATTAATTGTTGAATTTATGTTAAACTATAAACACACCGTTTCAGTGTTAAGTTAACTATACCGAAGCTGTTTATTGCATAGCCAGGTCGACCGGTGTAAAAGTCAATGCCATTTGTTAGTGTATTTTGTGTTTGACCCCAATTAGCGCCACTCGTCCCCTTCAGAACGACACAACCAGGACATAATAATTATACCTGTCAAAAAAGACTAATCTCTCCAATATACCTATATGTATATACAAAACAATTAAGTCTCACCAAAACAATAATATAAAATAAATCGGTGTTGTTGACTAGAGTCCGACTCCGGTCCAGTTGACTTACACAAAAATAACTTGTGAATCGACTTGACTTGTGAATCGACTTGTAAATGTGAATGACTTGTAAATTTTACTTGACAACATTGTCAACATATAGTTACAGATCCTGTATCTGTGTCAAAATCAGGTGAAACATTTACAGGTCTGCCCGTCGCGCGCGCCTTTACGTTATTTGAACTTGCGTTTTTTGACCTAAGACATAGAACAGTCGTGTACACACCATTGTACATTAATTTATGCCGAATGTTATTTTTATGTGACGCATCGAACAGCCGTGCACACGATATAACAGGTTTACAAGTACGAGTAGTACGATTCTGTTAATTCTGATACCTTCATATCAACGAAAAATGAGAGAGGGGCTGAAATGTCTTTCCCATATTATTTGAACACCTTGAATATCGTTCAACGAGCGGGGGGGGGGGGGGCGGCGAGGGTGTAGACGCGATCAGCGGCGTAGCCAGGACTTTTTCAGTGGGGGAAACAGGGGAAGGGCATTGCTTTTCAGTGGGGGGACCCAGGGGGTATGGATTTTTCCCTTTTCTTTTTCTTTTCTGTTTTTGGGGGCACTGGAGGCACTGGGGCTGGGACATTTGTGGGGGGCACGTGCTGAGCATCTCGGCTACGCTGCTGGGCACCATACATCAACGCCGTAATTGAACATATTATCATATGCAATTCAGGGGGCAGGAGATGGTATTCGGTTTTGGTTCACAAATTCACACGGGTTTAGACTAAAATACCAACAAATTTGTCAATTTACCATACCATTTCCGTTCAGATGTCCCAAAGCTCAGTTAAACTAAACCTATGCATCGCAATGACCGTCAACAAGGGCCCAGCCAGGACAAACCGTTACCCTTGAAGTTACAGGACTTTATGTCATCAAACCTACAATCCTGGCCAAAATAGTTGGGACGCGTGACAATAAACATACTCTCCACTGCCCCCCCCCCCTTCAAGGTATTGTCACTGGGACAAAGACAAAGGCTGCGGTTTGTCCGCGTCTGGTCACGGCTTTACAGATAAACTAAGAGAAAATTCAGACAATCCAGGCTAAAATAGTTGGGACACGTGACAATAAACATACCCTCCCCTGTCCCCCGCTCTCCCGCTCCCCCCACCAATGTTGTTTTCTCAAACCGGAGCACAGATGAGATGAGCACGCAATGAGAGCCAACATTATCTGGGGGCCGGGGGGGGGCAGCAGACTGACCGGGATTGTAGCTATTTCTCCCATGGACAATCTTTATGTTGCGAGTCAGATCCAATAACTTCCCATCATGTTTTAGCACAGAAAAGGCCAGTCCTGATAACCCTAATCATGACTGGCCTTCTACGTTTCCATGCTATGAAAATCCAATCATCAGATCGGTAACTTAGCAATAATAATAACATGCCGTGTAGCCAGGGATCACGCAACATATGTTACATATGCTAAAGCCATTATGTATTATTGGTAATGTTGACAACACTGCTTCAAAAACTGAGTCTTATTTTCTTTGAATCAAGATTATTATACATTAAACAACCAACATGTACAAGTTTCAACTGTGTACGTTATGTTGTCATTGATTGTGTATTTTTGAATGTATTCAGAATTGTAATTAGGCTATTGTAACATTAAATTGTTGCCCCAGAGAATAAAAATAACAATAACAATAACAGATAGCCACATTGCCTTCAAATAATTCGTTAGTTCATATATTTTGTTTTGAAGCAAATCTTTATTTGGCTTCAAAATATTTAATTACGTAATTTATAAACTTGCACAAAAATAATATGAAACGATATTTTATAAGTATTTTTTTTTAAAATTTATTTATTGTTTACAAAATGTGATTAATATCAACATTAACGAGACTCATTAATACTATGTGAAATGTTAGTTGTTTAAATAAACATTGCCTAGGTCATGTTATAAATGTAAGTTACGTAAGTCTAATATGTATTAGTGTAATATCGTAGTGTTATATAGTTAGGCTAACATTAAAGATATACATGACAACATGACATCATTGCATGACATAATGGTAAGCGTTTATTCTTAAACATGCTAATTGTATGTTTTCAGAACAGTACGTTTCCTGTGTCTGCGAAGTTGTTTTCCCTTTTAGCTGATTATTTTGATTGAAATGTTTCATCATTTTATCCTGTAGAGGATTTTCCAATGTTACACTGTTTGTGTTTGTGTTTTCCCCACTACTACACAGGTTGTTGTGTGAATTGCTGACTTGAGACACGCAAATCAGACATAATGATCTGACAATGTTCATTATTCACGATATATAATACAAAACATAAAACTGATTGGGTTTTCTTACCCGAAAGTTTACACTACAGGGATGTTTGCCTATTGTAGAGGCAGGGCCAGATTAATGAAAGGTACCATCAAATTTGTTGGGGTGAAGTGTCACCCCTTCTTCTGAAAACCCTAAAATAGGTAAAATAGGTAAAACACAAGATGGATCTACATCTACACAACACCTACCTAGGCCTATATAATTGTAAATATCAGATATAAACTTACACAAAATAAATGTTGGGTTGCTTGGGTCAGATTGGCCATTGATCTAGTGTCCCCTCACTTTTTCAAAAATGACACACACCCATAGAAAAGATTCAAAGATCCATTTTCATCTGAACATTTATGCCATTATCTAAAAGAGGCAAAATACTGACGTCATATAATGCTCATTTTTGGTCTTCTACTCCTACTGAGCAAAAATTAAGCTCCGCCCCAATAGCTGTGTCTAAAGCTTACATTTGTCCCATACATTTGTTTCATTTGTCCCATGTGAAATGTAGTATGATTGTACCCAGAAAATCACAATGTGTCCTCTTAGGGCCCCTACTATAGGTGGACTAGAAAGAAAAGGCGACGTCAATGTAACAGTAACTTACTAAATAATAAGAATATAAACAGAACTGTTTAACATGCTAAATATGTTTGCGACACTTCAGTTTGACCGGAAGTAAAGTAAAGTCTGTCCCGAGCCATATTGGCTCATCAGGCCGGTGTTTATCTCCGGTTTCGTTGGCACGAAACGACTGAGAATATTTCTATTCCCCCTGGATGGGATGCCAGTCTATCGCAGGTTACTTCCCTAGCTATTGCCAGGTACCCATTTATACTCCTGGGTGAAGAGAAGCAATTACGGTAAAGTGCCTTGCTCAAGGACACAAGCATCACGGTCGAAGTGAGGATTTGAACCCACACCCTGGCGACTCAGCCACCAGAACCCAAGTCCAATGCACTAGACCGCTCGGCCATGTCACCCCTAGTTTGACCGGAAGAAACGACCTTATTTAGAATAAGGATGACGAGTGTTTTCGATCGTGTAGTTCATTCGGTGATCGTTACACCGGTTTACACTTTCACAAGGGTATCAGATCCCATGTGCGATCAACGGCTAAAGTGTAAACGGAAGAACCATCAGGATCTGATCACTCCAATTTGATCTGCCTCTCCTCAAAGTAGAATTAGATGATACAAGGAGGATCTAAACACAAGAGTTAACGTATATTAGGATCATATCCAGCAATTTGTCAATATCGACCAAGCGCGGTATCGACCAAGCCGTAGTCAAGTCCAAAATGTATGAAAAAGAAGAGACACTAGTCAGGAAAAGCGTTAGGATTCAATTGTGAAATTTACATCCACGTATTTCAAATACAATAATCCAAAGTAATCCATCAGTACGGACGGAGAAATGATAACACCAAATCATAGTTGCCATCTCAAGTCATTATCAAGGTAAATGACTGAACACTGCATTATGTGGAATGGTGTGTTAGGTATAGGTGTGTGAATGGTGTGCCTTAGGATTAAAACTCAGAGAGATTAGTCTTTTTTGACAGGCATATTATGTTCTGGTTGTGTCATTATGAAGGGGCGAGTGGCGCTAATTGGGGTCAAACACAAAATACACTAACAAATGGCATTGACTTTTACACCGGTCGACTTGGTTATGCAGTAAACAGCTTCCGTATAGTTGATTTAAAACGGTGCGTTTCTTGTTTAACATAAATTAAATATTTAATTAACCCAAAACTTCCGGTGTACATGATAAATCTATGCGGAATCATACTCAAGTTTAACATTTTACTTGGATCCTGCGATCCAGCAAGATTGATCTCGCGTGCAAAATCGTGATCCCGCTTGAATGCAGTATACACGCAATGGAACTGTATGAATGGCAACTAGCCTTAGTCAAGGCGCATGCGGCAACCTGGTGCACTGCGCGCGAAAAAGACTACGCATATGAGTGGCAAAGCAATGAGCGCCTTACCTGTCTGTTGTGTGGACGTAAACTACTGAATTATTTGCACGAACAATAGGAATGTGTATGCAAGTTTATTTTAACTCGTCTATATTTGCATATAGGTGATATCATAACAAAGTATCTACATAATGCAGTATGCATTATCATTTCTCGACCAAGTCGGTAGAGAAATAACAACACTGGCGTAATTCCGTGTGGAAAAGTGTGTGGAGGATGATACTGAAAGTTGATTGTATAATGTACAACGAAGAACTGCATCTGGAACATCGCTCAACGTGGGGATTACCCCGCCCCCCCCCCCCGACACTGCTTGAAAACATCACTTTGTGTACCAGACAATACATATTTAAATCATCCAAAGTGCACCCCCCTCCCCTTTTTGCACAAATTATTAGCACATTATTATTTGTTATATACTACATGATCCTATGGACCATCCCCCGGGCCAACAAGTGGGGGTATATATTCCTCCATCCTCTGAGATTTAAGCCCAGGTGTGTTGTTCCCGGTTGGGGCGTGCGCCTTGGGCTAGTGTTAATAACACACATCATCAAATATACACTGGACGGGAAAATAGCAACATGAAACTGAAGAAAACTATAAATCCCTTAAAATCAGTAGACACTGTGCGGAGGCAAACCAACAGGGTTCTGGGAATAATCAAGAGGAACTTTCACTTCAGAGAAACAAAAACAAGTTATTATATAAAACTCTTCTACAGGATACTGATCTGTTTGAAAAAAGTGTCACAAAGGACAACTAATATGAGTTTGCTTATACAGTGTATGGATAACCATTAACTGATTACACTGAATGACACAGCGAGATATGAGACGAAGACCTGATCATATTGCAACATATATGACAGGGATTAATAAGATTAATATTGACACGCACATGTAATTGATTCCACAATGGATGTGATGATGAGATGCATGGTTGCTCCCTGCAATGATAACCTGCACGTAGCCTTTCTGGAAAAAACGTTTTTGTTGATCTAGTAATTCGTTTCGTAATATTTGATAAATGCATTTTACTAAATGACAATAAATGTGAATATAATGTAACGATATTAGGTTTGAAAACTCTGAACCATTGCAATATATATTCAAGTTCCTTGTCTCATAATAAACCAACCAGGCACATTGAGATCATCTTATATCATTTGTGTATGCATAATGGATGTAAATTGTATCACTATGATATTATGAATATAAATGAACACCTATTATTAATACATTTCCTATTATATATAGAGTTTTTGTCAAGAGAGTTCACATTGAATAGCGGATCTGGGGGGGGGGGGTATGCCTATGCACCCATGGGCATAGCGAAAGCATTTTTTGGGTGGAAGCCAATTTGCCAACTGACATCAGTGACGTAGCAAACACACCCCTTAACCCCCGCTCGCTACGGCCCTGCATGCACTCCCACCCATTTATTGCGGTGTGTGTACATTTACCATGAGTTTTTGAGTATACCTCTCTTGTTTGGCAATCTTCCTCCCTTTTTGCCGTCCCCACATTATCGAGACCCTTGATCCACCCCTGTTCACATTACAGCGTTCTTTGAAACAGAAAGACGATACAAGGTTCATGCCGATTGTTGTACAAATCCTATAATATGACTGTTTTTTGTTTACGTATGTATGTGAAAAGCCGAGCACTTCATCAATGAAACCTATTTGCAAGTGGCCTATAGTATTTTGATATTAACTGAAACCACATTGTTCTACAGGGCAATATGTTCTTTCAGTAATGTAGGTCATTGTATATACAACAACAGAACAATTGTGTCTCATCAAAACAATAATACAAAATAAATTGGTGTTGTTGACAAGAGTTGGTGACTCGGACTGAGTCCAACTCCAGTCGCCAATTATTGCGACTTGACTTACACAAACATTACATGTGCATCAACTTGACTTGGACAAAAAATACTTGATGACTTGACTTAATTGACTTGACTTAGACAAGACTTACTTGTGACTTGAATTGACTTGAATAAATTTGACTTGATCACATTGCCAACATATAGTTACAGATCATGTGTCCGTGTCAAAATTAGGTGAGAAATTTACAGGTTTGCCCGACGTGGGGCCTTTACGTTATTAGAACCTGCGTTTCTTGACCTAAGACATAGAACAGCCGTGTACACACCATTGTACCTTATGTTGTGTGTTAAATTATATGACGCGATCAACTGCATCGAACAGCCGTGTACACGATATAACATGTTTACGACTAGATCAATTCTATTAATTTTGATACCTTTATATCAACCAAACATGAGATACGGCTGAAATGTCTTTCCCATATTATTTGAACACCTTGAATATCGTTTAACGAGCGGGGGGCGGGGGATGTAGACGTGATAAATCAACGCTGTAATTCAAAGGGGGCAGTGAATTTACATCACTTATTTCAAATACAATAACCCAAAGTGATCGATCAGCACGGACGGGGGCACCAAATCATAGTTGCTAACATCTCAAGTTATTATCAAGGTAAAACAATGGAATACTTGATAATCGGGAATGGTGTGTGAGGTATAGTTGTGTGAATGCTGTGCCTTAGGATGGAGACTTGGAGAGATTAGTCTTTTCTTGACAGGCATATTATGTCCTGGTTGTGTTATTATGAAGGGGCGAGTGGCGCTAACTAGGGTCAAACACAAAATACCCTAACAAATGGCATTGACTTTTGCACCGGTCGACTTGGCTATGTAATAAACAGCTTTGTATAGTTAACTTAAATACTGAAAAGGTGTGTTTCTAGTTTAACATAAATTCAATAATTAATTAACCCAAAAATTTAAATAAGTTAGCGACAAGAAATGATGACTGTTAACACTACACTAGCGTAACTTCCAGTGTACACGATAAATCAATGCGGGATAATACTCAAGTTTAAAATTTACTTGGATCCTGCGATCCAGCAAGATTGATCTCGCGTGCAAAATCGTGATCCCGATTGAGTGCAGTATACCCCCCCCCCCGCACCGACACCGCTTGAAAACATCACTTTATGAACCAGACAATAAATATTTAAATCAATCAAAGTGCCCCCATTTTTGCAAGAATTATTCGCTTATTATTATTTGTTACCACATGAACGATTCTGGGGATGATCCTATGGACCATCCCAGGCCAACTAAGTGGGATCATATATTCCCCATCCTCTAAAATTTAAGCCCAGGTGTGTTGTTCCCGGTTGGGGCGTGCGCCTTGGGCTAGGGTTAACTCTTAACATCCTCAAATATACACTGGACGGGAAAACAGCAACATGAAACTGAAGAAAACTATAAATCCCTTATAATCAGTAGACATTGTGCGGAGGCAAACCAACAGGGTTCTGGGAATAATCAAGAGGATCTTTCACTTCAGGAAAAAAATATTATACAAAACTCTTCTAAAGGATACAGATCTGTTTGAAATAAGTGTCACAAAGGACAACTAATATGAGCTTGTTTATACAGGGTAACCATAAACTAATTACACTGAATGACACAGCAAGACATGAGACGAAGACCTGATCTTTAACTCTGCAAGTGGGCCTATAGTATTATTATATTGATTCAAACCTCGTTGTTCTACAAGGAGTGCACGATGTTCTTACAGTAATGTAGGGCATAGTATATACAACAACAGAACAATTGTGTCTCATCAAAACAATAATACAAAATAAATTGGTATTGTTGACTAGATTTGGTGACTCGGACTTGAGTCCGACTCCAGTCGCCAATTATCAGTGTGACTTGTAACTTGACTTACACAAAAAAATACTTGTGAATCGACTTGACTTGGACAAAAATTACTTGTGACTTGAATTGACTTGATGACATTGCCAACATATAGTTAAAGATCTAGTCATAGATGATCATTTTTTGTTTGGAATCATGGCACTAAAATGTTGTGGAGAATTGTGTATTATAAGCCCAATACCCTGTATGTGCACTGTAAAATGTACGCATACATGTCTATTCTTCCATACAATCCGCCGTAATGGAGCTGATGGGGTATTATGGATAAATGCTACATTAACATTCAGAGTAATCTATAGAAACGTCTGGAAAAGAGGTTATAGTGACACTGTTAAGCCGAATTAAGAATTTATAATGTATTAAACTACAAGTTGACCATAATTACAAGTTCACCGAAACTAGATAACTATCTGAGTTAAAATGTTATTTCTGTATTAAAGTATTCAGGGTACACGTGTTTTTAAATGCAAATATTGCATAATAAGGTAATTTTAAAACATTTAACCTGCTTAATAACCAAATTCTCCTTACATCACCAAGGCAACAGTTGGGTATTTTTGTTTAGCTCAACGCGCTTGCATGTGAGTGTAGCGGGGGGCTGTATACGTGACAAATTTTTATGTGGAAGAGGTAGGCGTAAGAAATGTTGGGGTAGGAGTAAGAAATGTTTTCCCGTTAAAACGCTGAATGAGAGGGGCGTTACAAATTCCTTCCTGAAATTAACACATAATACACAAAGTAATTTTGCCGACTGAGAATTTTGATTTGTGTGTGTGCGTGGAGGCGGGTGGGGGGGGGGGGTGTGTCACACCACACCCCATGGCCCTGCAGTCGTAAGTGTGAAAAAAACACTTGTATTTTTATTCCTTCAGAAGACACTTGGAGTAAAATATTTCCATCTGGCAACTTTTTGACAAATGTTCATATTTGTTGGTGTTTTCTTTGATGAAATGTGAGCATTTCTTTCCAGGAGGACTGGTACCTTGACCAATTTCACATCAAGTAAGCTTTCTGATAATAATTCTGTCATATTGTAATCAGGTTATTATCAATGCTGTTTATTTTCTTTAGGTTTATAGTGAAAATGAATGTTAATTGCCAAATGTATTTTCTAAAATGTATGGAAACTTCCATTTCCATATTATGAAACTTAGTTGATTGCCTCAAACATTTAGGCATTTCCCATTTGATTTGTTCACGTTTTCAACCGAGGACATTTGCAAACAATAACTGTAAACCAAGGACTCATTATTCTATTTTGTTATATAAGTCCTCGGTTTAAACCCAAACAAACACACAAATTATAGCGTGGTTACATAGAGGTTTTACCTCTCAGATTACCCTGTGGTAGTCTGTGTGGTACTGCTCACTAAACAGACACTTGCAAGTTAAATTACGTTATCAGCTGCATTCAATAAACACACAAAAAAAACACACACACAAAAAAAACAAAAAAAACAACAACAAACAAATTCGTAAAATATAAACAAATTCAAAATTGTTTATGTGTTCTGATTCCGGAGGCAATGATGCATTTAGCCAATAGTCTAAACTCCTTCCCTGTAGTACATTCAGTGTCCAGGGATGCAGTGATTTCAATGTCATGAACTCCGGATGTACATGATACGGGAGAAAATATATATAAGAGAAATTATAAATTATAAATGACCTGTGACGTCAGCCTATTATAATAAAATTAATTAAAAGCCTATTAGCATAATGTGTTGGTCGGGCGAGGCATTTTAAACATCGACGTCGAGTTTTAGCTTCATTGTGTTCATTTTCTTTAAGCAGTTCGCACCAACAATAAACTACATCTGATGTTTATGCGGGATACTCTGTAACACGGAAATATAGGACAAACATCTAAAATCTTATCTCTTGCATATTATCGACAGACAATAAACTAGATCTGATGTTTATGCGGGATACTCTGTAATACGGAAATATAGGACAAACATCTCACATCTTAACTTTTGGTCATTATCGAAGCAGAATATCAACAGTTTCAAGGTAAGTGGGCATTATTAGTATTATTTACAAGGCATACAACATTGACAATGGTTCATAGCATTGTGGAAATAATTTGTGTTTATTTAAGTATCTTTACCAAGCAAATCTGTGGTGTTAAATTAACACCAGTGGTTACTTGATTCTTCCATGGTGTTCATATTGGAAAAGCTGATCAATATTAACATCACTCTTGTAGTTTATAATACTCCAGTGTTTGTGGTGTGTAATGGGCTTACACCATTGTCATTAATCTAAAACGAAATTTTGTGAATTATTATATGTAAGCTTAAGTTTATTTGGGTTTAAGATGGTACGAAACACCTGTTGTCATTCCAACTGACCTGTTGTCATTTTCGAAAAAAAGTGAAATGTGTATAGAAAACGAACAATTTCCACGTTATAATAAATACAGAGATCGGAATGTATTTGAGACACACTAATTCAACTTACAATTTGATTACGCAAAGTATGAATGCATTTGACGTTAAAAGGAAATGTACAAGATTGGTAATTACCAGAATATAAAATAAACAAATACTTATGTAAAAATATACTTGGTGTAAGTTCAAATACTTATGTAAAAATATACTTGGTGTAAGCTTGGTACAAGATTCATCCTGATTTCTTCCCTTGTGCATCTTAGAGAAATTACCATGTCGAATTTATAAAATGTTGCTGTCAGTCAATTTATTTTTCAATACATAAAAACAGAAAAAAGAGCAAAATTATTCGTTGTTTTCTCTAAAACGAGAGCACCTAATGTGACGAAATGTTTACAAGTTAATTGTATGATATTTCTTGAAAACTAGAGGGTTGAACTAAACATACGTTGCCAAATACCAATGATGTACCTTCCTTTTAAAGACAAAACAACATCAACTGAATTCTTAACATGGTGATTTGTGTATAAACCTCATTGATTCTTATCAAAAATTGATTTTTAAATTGAAATATGTGAGTAAATTGAATTTAGTCACATATTTACCAAATGAATATACAGCGTAACCTTGTTTTGATAGCAACCAATCCATATTAATGAAGGATACTAAACCTAATATTACCTACACTGTCAGTATACAAACTATAACAAAGCTGTCTATTGATTCTATCCATGGTATTTATATTCACGAATTACACAATATCAACACAAAATGATGCAGTTTAGTTTTAACAGCGTATGCTTATGGGATTTGTTTATTTCTTTGTTTTCCCCTCTACTTTCTTTTTGGCTTCACGCTTCATCCTTTGTATGAGTCTCAGCAATAGAGATTGCTCGAGTTTCTCTGATTGCTCGAGACCATCTTTGTTGTGTTTGTAGTAAGTGTACACTGGTGCCTCGGGGTTCACCGGCTCTTCGCCGCCCTTCGAAATCCCTGGACGTCGTCGTTTCCGCATTTGTCCCGATCGTTTCTGCCATACGGCGGCCGTCGCCCGCGCCGTTACACTACCCGAACCTGCGCCTGTTGCCTGTGCGTGTTTCCTCACAGGGCAGCGTCTCACGCATGTTTCATTCGTGTAACCTTGTTTTTGATAGCATTCAACCCATATTGATACTAAAAGGATACTAAACCTAATATAGATTTTTCTCGGCAAATTTTCACATTTTTTGGGGTTAATTTTCGTTAAAGAACGTTCAAATTTACTCCGTTTTTTCTGATCCGATCAAATCAGTGTTTTTATATTGTTGCGTTAATTTACATATAGACATTATATCTTTCCTGTCATTCACAACTGGGTTTAGTTAGTTCTATTTAATTTTTTTTTGCATTCATGACTTCAGTTGACTCACCCTGATATTGTATTATTCACACCTTTTCGCGATTGATTTTTTTTTAAATTTTGGCCTTCATTTATGGGCATTCAATTTAATTTTCAGGGTATTCAATTAAATGCGCCTAATTTTCGAAACCTCTTTTGTGTCGCTATCCAATTTCGTGATTTTTCTTCCAATGTCAAACAACTGAAAGTACCAAATAACAAAATGTTTCCCTTTGCAATATTTCCACGTCATTATTTTTCATTTCCATTGAGTTTTGCTTTGTTTCCTTTTCAATAGTTTCATTATTTTTCATTTCCATTGAGTTTTGCTTTGTTTCCTTTTCAATAGTTAGCTATTTTTTGTTTGTTTGTTTGTTTATTGCGGGTGCTTTATTTAGACAGTTATAAAAGGAATCTGTTTTAAAATTCATACCCGTGCCTGAAAATTGAATGTAAAGTGGTGACAAATGAAGGCCAATTTATCAAAACTGAATTCATGATCAACAGTTTGCAACTGGTTCTGATACAATTTAATGAACATAGTGACACTAGAATGACGATAGAATGCTCAACTTATGAAATTAAATGTATCTTTTTGCTGATTGAATGATGATGTAAAGGAACATTCATTTTTCAACTGGGTCGGGTATTAAATTGAATGAAAAATGTTTGAAATTCGCAGAGAAAACCTATGAAACCTACACTGGGGGTATACAAACAACAACTGTGATGTCAATATTGATTCTTCCAGGGTATTTATATTGTGACGGATTTACCAAAGACCCCGGACTGATTATTCATTGGTGGTCACCCAATTGAGTACGGTACTCCTTTAAGAAGAACCAAGACCGGTGATGCAGGCCCGTTGGGCGGAAATGTACCGCCAAACAGACAGACAGAACAGACCATGGACAGGACAATAATGTATAAGGAATTACGATATAGCCTGTCATCATTATAGTTGTAGTAGTTATCTATTGTAATGCGCATTTGAAAATTTTATAATTGATATTTGCGCAATATAAATGAATAAATTATTATTATTATTATTATTAGTAAATGAATCACTACGTGAGAACCAAGGTTCTCACGTAGTGATTCATTTTGTTCTATCACTTCATTAACCCAGTACTCCAGCCTCTCGCGCAACCTGAACCTAGCGCTATTCTGTAGTGCAGCCTCATGCAGCACCCTTGCCCCAACTAGCCTGCCAGCTACTGGTGTGCCCCCGGCTTGGATCCTCTCTGCTTGTAGCCTCCAGGCTACGAGTGCCTTTACGGATCAGAAACTAACCCCTAGTTCCTCACTTGGTTTCACACCGTGGTCCCACTCCGTACTTTATTCCCAGCTATTCCCATTGTCCCATGCTCGATTCGAGGTAGCACACACTTACTGTAGTCTCCTGTACTCTGGAGCAAGCACTTGCACGTTCGTCCCAGACAATCTGATCCAACCAGCAACGGACGTTCGTTGGCCGTGCGCACACTGCATGCTCACGGCACGAAATGCTCTACCGCACTCTTCAGTACGAATAGTGGGTAGTGGTGAATGCGCCCGCTCGCGCTCGCCTTGCGCAAGCCATAGTTCCATTTGCGTTACAGTACAGTTCAGTTTTAATAGCGTAGACTTCTGAGATTTGTTTATTTCTTCTTTATATTTCGAAATATTTCAACGTTGAGTAAGGTTAAGTAAAGTTGAGTAAATATATTTGTCAGTGTATTTACTCTTTACATGTTTACGCCTAGGCCTAAAGTCATTCAAGGCTAATTTGCTTCTAAAGTTGGAAAAATAATAAAATTATTATTATTTAAAAAATTTCATTATTTTGTAAAAATATTTACTTTCTGCAAAAACTGGGTTGCTAAAATAACATCAATGGTTTCAACTTTCTTGCCCAATATGAACACCACTAATGTAGTTTTTAAGTTCATAAAGAGCAGCATTGGATTCATCCCCTTTTAGGTAATGTAAATTTTACTAATCTGAGAGATTACCAAACGTTTATAGGTGCACCGAAATAATTAGTGACCAAATTCATGTGTCAAGCTCATTATCATAATTTGTATGAACTGAAACAAATCTTAAAACAGATCTGAGGTCCATACATTTGAGGGATTATGTAAAAATGGTCCAATATCATTACCTGGGGTCCTTTACTTCTAACTTTTAATACTGTTGCAATCCCAGGGGGACCAATAAATAACTATTTAGAAGACGAGACAGATGCTTATCATGCATGGAAATTGACACTTATGTACAAGAACTATTATTATTCACTAAGAACTGCAAATGAGCAAATATATGTTTAGACTGGCAGAGGTGACAGGGTCACATCTGGACATTATAACCGGTCTAGTTGTTGTGATACGGAGAGTGTGTGAGTGATGCTACTGAGTGTGCTTGGCCACAAACCAGGGGTCTGTTCCTGCTGGAGTCTTCTCCAGGAATAATAACCGAATAGCTAGCTTGCTCAGCCTGCCTTTTATAGTTTTTTTGGGGGGCTGAACATTTATGGGAATGTCGGATTCCCATAGTGACTGATGACTGTGCATTCGGTGTACCATTCTCATGGCTTGGGATTTAGGTGAACATAACTCACTCTGAATGTCCAAGGCTGTTGTCTTACGAGATCGTAGCTGGGATCGCAGCGCAGCTATGGACTTAAATGTAGTGAGGTCACTTTGTGTTCACAGTGATATAGCTGTGTTTAGTCATGTTACAGTTCATAGGTGTTTGGAATTGAAACACAGAGATCTGGGGAGATTGCTATGTACATAGATACATAGTGTGTATAATCATATGGTATAATGTATGCCTATTACAGTCGACACAATGGATCATTATGCTGAGTACTTTACATGCTGTATACACTGATAGAGTGTTTAAAACGGGAGGTAACTTGGTGTGTAAAGTGATATCTGTGTACAGTGCATATAGGTGTTTGGACTTGGTGTGAAACACGAAGATGTGGAGAGATTGTGCTGTGTCTATAATGTCTAATGCTTGGCGTGTAAAGTGATATCTGTGTACAGTGCATATAGGTGTTTGGACTTGGTGTGAAACACAAAGATGTGGATAGATTGTGCTGTGTCTATGTCTAATGCTTGGTGTGTAAAGTGATATCTGTGTACAGTGCATATAGGTGTTTGGACTTGTTGTGAAACACGAAGATGTGGAGAGATTGTGCTGTGTCTATGTCTAATGCTTGGTGTGTAAAGTGATATCTGTGTACAGTGCATATAGGTGTTTGGACTTAGTGTGAAACACGAAGATCTGGAGAGATTGTGCTGTGTCTATAATGTCTAATGCTTGGTGTGTAAAGTGATATCTGTGTACAGTGCATATAGGTGTTTGGACTTGGTGTGAAACACGAAGATGTGGAGAGATTGTGCTGTGTCTATGTCTAATGCTTGGTGTGTAAAGTGATATCTGTGTACAGTGCATATAGGTGTTTGGACTTAGTGTGAAACACGAAGATGTAGGGTATTGTGCTGTGTCTATGCCTAATGCATAGCAGCTATATGCACTACTCTAGGATCATATAGACAGTGGATCTATGCACTGAGTAATGTACGTGCTGTATACACTGATACATTGCTTAACACGGGTATGGGTTCTGTACGTGCTGTATACACTGATACATTGCTTAACACGGGTATGGGTTCTGTACGTGCCGTATACACTGATACATTGCTTAACACGGGTATGGGTTCTGTACGTGCTGTATACACTGATACATTGCTTAACACGGGTATGGGTTCTGTACGTGCCGTATACACTGATACATTGCTTAACACGGGTATGGGTTCTGTACGTGCTGTATACACTGATACATTGCTTAACACGGGTATGGGTTCTGTACGTGCTGTATACACTGATACATTGCTTAACACGGGTATGGGTTCTGTACGTGCTGTATACACTGATACATTGCTTAACACGGGTATGGGTTGCTGTTCTTTGCAATGACATTACAACCCTTTGCCTGTAACTTACTTGGCTACATTCACTTGGAATCAACTTCTTGGAATTTATTTCTAGAAAAAATGTATCTGGTTTCTGGTCTCCGTGCGTGTCACATTGGACCTGCGCGTCGGTATTTTTATGTGTTCGGGCACGGTTACGGTTTAAATTGTTCGAATTAATATTCTTTGTTTATTATTTTCCACCAGAAATCACCTCCAGCATTTTTAACCTTTTTGCAAAGCTCAGATCGGATTGATACTATACACTGTAAAAAAAAATTACAAAAAAAAAAAAAAAAGGGCAGGCAACTCTATTTCAAACAATTTGCTGTATTACAATTTTACATAACAAGTGTGTTAAACTGTAAACGCTTAATAATGAAACTGCAGTATGTTTCTATATTTGTTTGTTTTACCCATTCTGGTTCTCTTTTTCAGCCTAGAACTGAAAACCCTGGCTATATTTACCCGAACCAAAAATAGAAACAAAATCGAAACAGGAAGTTTAAAAAAAAATAATAATAATTATAATGCACATATGGTAGGGTATACGTGGTGAGTGTTCCATTCAAACCTTGTAAATGCAATCACAATGTCTGCATTTACTGTTTATTTTATAGTCAATAAATATTCATATTCATTTGTATTGAATAAGTGGCGTTGTCGTCCAGTTGACATTACGCACGTGACATGTTAAAATATCGAAGATGAGCCGGCGACTGAACGCAGACAATGGCGATTGCAGTGTTATATCAGTCTACAATAATCCTAGCACCAACCCATGGTGAAATTGTAGGAGTCCTTAGTATTATTGATCAACCTGCTTGGCTAAATCGATCTAATCCTAATTGCGGACACATTACAAAATTTGAATTATATCACTCTGGTCAGTGTATAATTTAATTATTTTTAATTACTCTTTTTCTGCCTTTAGATTTTAATGTAATCAATATGTTATTAGACTTCTAATTGATAGCACATCAGACCACATTATTTCAATGAGCAGCAATCGTTGTACACAAACGTACTGTATATAGGATGAACATCTTATATTATTGCAATGATTTACCGAAAAGTGTGATATCTAAAAGCTAAATCTTTCACCGATCAGATTTATTTTGTTTTTGTTGTAATTTATTTTGTTTTATTCAGTGTGGATGCACATAATGACGTTTTATAACCAATCTTTGATGTTGTTACTTATTCGTTGTACCGATAAGAAAGGCACACATATAAATGTTACTTACCTTTGTATATACTGTGGATTCCCAACAAAATATTTGTTAGTTTTTTTGTTATAGGAAATTAAAAGTTCCACACTACAGTCAAACCACCATGATAAATCAGTGGCAGATTTAAGGGGGGGAGGACACCGGGCGCGCCCTCTTCTTTTTCGCAGAGCAGAAATTTTCAAGCGTCTTTTTTTCAGTGCGCCTTCCCAAGAAACAAGAATCTTTGCACGGCTAATGGAGATGCCGGGAAAACGTCGGGAGGACCCTCAGACCACCCGTTAAGAGCTTTTTCATGAATCCTGAATCCGCCCCTGTAAATGCCCATTCTGAAATAACGCCTAAGCATAATAACGTGATAGAAACTCTCAGAGTTGAGGAAATTAATGTTTTTACTTACTCGTTGTATTGCAAGGGGAAGGCACAACATTATGTTATAGTTTTACTTTGTTTGTATTTCAGATAGACGTTCATCTTTTAAACCATCTCTGACATCAAGGAAGGAAAGTGGAACGAGAAACCAGAAACCATGGGTTACTTGGGTCTCATCTTTGGTGTTCTCATAGCACAAGGATTCTTTGTCATCATGTCACAACAAGGTAAGTTATGAATAAACAACATCTTAGCTATATCATTCACGCGTATTATGTGTACGTGTGTTACGGACCATAATGTCCGCAACAACTTTCATCAACTTTTAGATCTACCAACAAGGACTGGCAAGGATGGTGCCTGTTCAAAATTAGATCTTTTTCTTACCACTTCTCCTGACAACCATATTGTTACTGTCGGTGCCCCTCTGGGATCTTCTGACCACAGTGTTATCTCAACTGTGGCCAATTACAGACTCCCAACACCCAGCAAGGCAGGCAAACGTAAAGTTTGGCTCTATGATAAAGCAGACTGGGATGGTATGCGGTCTTTCCTGGCTAATGTCAAGTGGACATCGCTCACAAAGGGACACAGTGCAGATTCAGCATGGTCTTGTGTAAAAGAAAACCTAGTTGATGCCATGGACTTCTATGTGCCATCAAAGCAGTCTAGCCACCGCTACTCTGATAAACCCTGGTTTAACGATAACTGTAGAGAAGCAGTTCAGGACAAACAGAAAGCTTACAAAAATGGCAAAAACGACGAACAATGGACTCATGGACCTTGTACATGTAATCTAAATCTGCATGTCAGCGTACCCTGCGTCGAGCTCGCCTACAGTTTTCACAACATCTTGAGCAAGAACTCAAGAAATCAGATAACAAACAGTGGTGGGAACTTGTGAAATCAGTAACTGACAGCAACAAAACCTCTGCCATCCCCCCTCTCAGATGCGATGGTCATACCTACAACACGGCTAGTGAGAAGGCTGAGCTGCTCAACAACATGTTTGCTGCCAATGCCAAGCTTGATGATGGTGGGAAAACTCCAAAATTGCAAAAAAGCCAATGTAGTTCTCTCCTCTCTCAAATTCCGTCCAAAAGATGTTTTAAAAAAGCTTCGAACTCTCGATACATCCAAAGCCAATGGCCCTGATGGAATATCTTCAACTGTGCTGAAGCACTGTGCACCTGAACTGGCTCCTGTCCTCGCAAAGTTATTCCAGATTTCATTTGGCACCAGGACTGTTCCTTCTGACTGGAAAACTGCCCATGTAGTAGCTGTACCCAAAAAGGGCAATAAGCAGGATCCTTCAAACTACAGACCAATATCGCTGTTAACCATAATATCAAAAGTCATGGAGCGCATCATATGCGAAAAGATCCACTGCCATCTTAATTAACAAGTACCACCTTCTTTGTGATATCCAATATGGATTTCGGGAGAAGAGGTCAACAGTTGATATGCTCTCTTACATCACTTAGTGGTGGAATAATGCGCTGGACACTCAGCAAGAAATCAGAGTCATTGCGCTTGACATAAAGAAGGCTTTCGACCGTGTGTGGCATAAAGGTCTTATGGCGAAACTCTCCTCATTTGGCATCCAAGGAGATCTGCATTGTTGGATTGCTTCATTTCTCTCAGACAGACAACAGTCTGTTGTGCTTGATGGCTTTAGATCTTCAGCAAAGCTTGTATCTGCTGGAGTCCCCCAGGGGAGTATTCTCGGTCCTGTACTTTTCCTTATGTTTATTGATGACCTGGCTTCGCATCTAGAGAATGATATCCACTTATTTGCCGATGATTCTACCCTCCATGTCATTATTAAAAATCCTGATGCTAGAATCATATGCGCAGATAGCCTCCAACGAGATTTGCTCTCAATCGAAGCGTGGGCGAAAAGCTGGTGTGTCACCGCCAGCAAAACAGAGGAGATGATCATCAGCAGGAAAAGAAATCATCCTCCACTCCACTTCATGAACAAAGAGCTACAGCCTACTGATAATATTACTCTGCTGGGTGTCACCATTACCAAAACACTGTCTTGGTCTCAACACATCACAGGAATTGCAAAAAAAAACACAGCAAAGTGACTCTACATCTTGGGCCGTTCTAGAAACATTCTTCCTCACCTAGCACGTATCTCCATCTACAAGGCTTACATTCGTCCTCTTATGGAATATGCTTCTCCAATTTGGAATGGAGCAGGAACTTCATCTTTGAAGCTGCTGGATAGGTTGCAGAATAAAGCACTTCGCTTACTCAGGATTGACGAGCCTCTTAAGTATGGCATTGTTCCACTGAGTCACAGGAGAAATGTTGCATCACTCTGCGTCTTCTACCGTCATATCTTCCTGAAACCATCCAATGAGTTGGCTGGTATGTTACCCCCTTGGGCACTGAGTGTAAGAACTACCAGACCTTCATTGACTGGACATCCATACCGCGTACATATACCTTTGCCAAAAACAGAACTTCATCTCAACTCATATATACCAAGGACAAGTCGACTGTGGAACGTCCTTCCAGCGTCTGCTTTCCCTACCTCTCCAGATGTGTCTGTTTTTAAGACAAATGTGAACACCTTCCTCATGGACCAGATGTCCTAAATCATTTCAATCTCAATATTTTTACTAGTGTTTCAACCGGTGGTTATGGAGTAGTGTAGGCTAGGTTTAATGCCTGACTAGGAGATGGTGATTTGCGAATTGACAGCCTACGGGGCCCGGGCCCATAAAGTGTGGGTGAACGGCACGCCTAGTCAGGTGGTAGGGCTCTGGTAGGGTAGTTTTTTAGGTTTTCTGGACACCATGACCACCAATTACATGATAACCAAGTTTTTACGTTGTTGTTACTTATGATCCATTTTTTATTTTTGTCTTATTGCAACTTATTTGCTGTGGACCACTCTTCATCTTTATTGATGTTTTCATCAGGTCCCTGAATTCAATTTAAAAAAAAATCGATTTGGGCCCATTATGTCCGCAGATTCCGTCTGCGGGCCCATTGTGTACGGCCCATTACGTCCGCGGGCCCATTATGTCCGGCCCATTACGTCTGTGGGCCAATATGCCGGCACATTACGTCCGCGGGCCCATTAAGTCCAGCCTATTATGTCCGCGGTCCCATTATACCAGGCCTATTACGTCAGCAGTCCTATTGTGTCCGGCCCATAACGTCCGCAGGCCCTTTATGTCCGGCCTATTATGTCTGCGGGCCCATTATGTCCAGCCATTGGCCGGACATAATGGGCTATGTCTGCAGTGTCGAAATAAAGGAGAATAAAAACGATGAATATCCCATGTTTGTTTTTTGCTATAAGGGGTCTGGCAATAAGATCATGGCAATTCGTCGAAGGAGACGGAGAAAATGCACCTTTCAATATGTTGGACTTTGAAGATGTATATCCCTTGTTCACTATTTTAATGAAAAATATCGCTATTTTAATGGACAATTTATTTTTCATCGGTATATTGTAAATATTAATTTACATTTTAACAAAACATTTCTCCAACAAAAATGGTGAGAAACATGGTTTTAATATTTACCGAATGAATTTGTGTCCATGGTCCCGTCATAAATCATTTTTTCGGCTGTTAATTCAAGCTTCTGATGACAACTATTTTGTGGAATATCTCATCTCGAAGCATAAATCTATTTGTATCCCTTTATACTAGGCGGAAATTATCAATGTCCCCATGAAAACAAATGGAAAATAGCATAACAGACAAGTTAATTTGAAATAATAATGAAATGAATTTGATTTAACAAACATTTGGAAAGCTAGGTTTTTATCGTTCATTGTTTTCCCTCTCGCTACTGGGGTGTACCCAATATAGATGCATGGATCCATATGCACAAGTACACTTTATGTATAGGTGTAGTGGCCATCGTCGCCTTGACCCTTCTGTACTTGCCAACATTCAAACCGTACCCTATTATGCTAATATAACAAAAAGACCTATTCTCATTAGTTATTTTAGCACATCAAGTGCTCCCTGCAATGTCATGTACAAAATGTGTGGCTTGCATTGTGTACGTTAAGGTCAAATACGTCATTGTTGACGTCATAGCTAGAGGCCTGTGATCGACCATCCTTTATAAACCAACAATTCTTGCATGAGACATTTCCATCGGGTTTTCAATAGGAATATACAGATATATTACGACTTAGTTATTGATCTCGCTATACAGTACGAGCTTATCCGGGGACAGCGCCCTCACCGTGTGTGCTCAATTTCGTTGATCAGAAATAAGTACAACAGCCTTTGCCAAGACTTACGCTGCATAGGCGTTAGCGGACATAATGGGCCGTTTCTAATGGGCCTACGGACATAATGGGCCTGCAGACATAATAAGCCGGACATAATGGGTCCACGGACATAACGGACTGGACTTAATGGGTCCACGGACATAATGGACCGGACATAATGGGCCAGCGGACGTAATGGGCCGGACAAAATGGGCCCAAGTCTGTTCGCGGACATAATGGTCCTGGCGGACATTATGGTCTTACGTGTTTAAACAGATATTCTAATAAAGCCACTCTTTATCTAGGACTGTATTACTTTGTATATGACTTATTAGACATAAATGATACCGGCTAAAATGGCGTTTGACTCTCAAAACATGTTTTTAGTTTACAAATGCCATCGACCATCGTCCACGCGGGTTATTTAGCCAATTTATACACAGGGAAACTGATGATTATGTAAGCAAATCTTACGCGACTCCTTAGTTAAGGTTCAACAAACATGGCATGGGTAGCAGCATAGAGGGTTGTACGTTTTTTTGTATAGTCCATCTTCCGGCATCAACATTGATCGATACTTTTCTCCTTAAATGTTGACTTTATTTTCGGTAATGTGTTTCAGCGTGTTGTTGTGCAGAGAACGCTGGTAAAACTCATATATCGGGAAAACATAATGTTAATTGCGTGATTAATTAATAGTTATTTGTACACCGCTGACATCACAATTATTATTAAAGCGTTGGGCTATGTCATAAAATAACTCATTAATGTCACACTCAGATTCATAGAACAGTGTGGAAGCAACCTTCTTTATAGCAATAACTTTCAATGTCGCCCTCTGTTGATATGGGCTTAAGTGATATTGTTACATAATGCTGTTTAAGATTACAATTCAGTGGTTTGGCAGACGGCCATACACTGTAAACATAAATTAGTCATTTTGACTAATAAAAATTAGTCCTGCCCTACGTCTGAAATGACTAATAAAAATTAGTCAGACAAGCCAGATGACTAACATTAATTAGTCAAATACAAGACAAATATTAGTCAAATGTGACTTATTTTAATTAGTCATCTGACTAAATCCAAAAACGTCTGAAATGACTAAACGTTAGTCATCTGACTTTGCAATTAGTCATTCAAAGTGATGACTAATCACATTAGTCACACGACTAAGGCTTCATTTCATGTAAAACAAAAGAAATTAAGCAAATTAAATCATATAATTTTGTCAAAAATATTTATTTCAATGTAATCGGGTTTTACCTTCACTTAACTGTGTAACAAAATGTGTATACTCTTAAAAGAAAGTTTGAATACATTGTATCTTCATTAAAAGACCTTGTATTACGAAAGTTACACCTCGTTGAGTATCATGCAGCTTTAAAAGTGTATTTTTTATTAGATATGATGATGTCATACATCACATACCGGTATCTAAAAAGAAAATTAAAAAAACACTTTTAAAGCTTGCATGATACCTCAACGAGGTATAACCTGTAATACAAAGTCTTGTTCTTTGGTTTGAATAAAAGTACATTAATAAAACATAATAACTATAAAGTAAAAAGTAAATTAAATATATCCACAAGTTCAGCTTCAGTGAATCTCTTCAAATTGCAATAAGTTGGCAAAACAGCAAAACAAATGTAGACACGAGGAATATATGCCACATCTGTTTATTACCCCACCCCCAGTAGTTGGGTTGCAACAGCAAAGGCGGAGATAATAAGCGCACCCCCCACACACACACACACAATAGTAGTACATACATTTTTGCAATCCAGGTTTCCAGGTTTCCAGGTTTCTTAGTGGCAAGTAAATTTAGTAACTTACAATTTTGTGCAGTAAATATAAAACCATGTTCAAATATTTTCCAGTGATTTTCTGTTTTAATGAAAAGGCAAGAATAAATCTCACGAATAGCACCATAACTGATTCCAAATGTGTTGTAAATTGAAAACCAGGGAGTCTTAATTTTCACACATTCAGTGAATTCAAAAGACACCAAGACAACCCTCTGGCTAAAACTATGTTGTTGGTCACATTACTTGTCAAGATGCTGGTTTAATCTCTCAAGTAATGTGACCACTGCACGTTCGATCTTCACATTATCCTGTACATTCAGGATAACTTTCTAGAAGGTTAGCGTCTTCTTAAAACTTGCTGGATATGCGAAGTTGAAAATATAAAAACAGGCCAGGTATCTGAGAGGTCCGAATCGTCTCATTTAATGTATGGTGCGCCATCTTCCTGTATATCAATGAGAACATAAAACCAAAAAATACTTTACAATTAGATTGTGCGATGTCTTTAGGCAAATGATGTCTTTTAGGCAAATGATATTCAACAGATGTTTTGTGAGCGCAACAGCTCCAGTTCCAATGTAGCAGAAAAAGGGAGGTCACAACCTAAAACCAGTGGTTGAACTGCCACTATGCTTTTGAACAGCTCTCAACATGAATCAGGAGACAGCTCCTCATTGAGGTGTAAAAGCATGAAAAGAGTAAATCTTGCTGGAATGCCCATGAACTACAGGGCTGGTGTTACCACTGCTGTCAAAAGTTCAAATTGGGTATAAGCATTCTCAGAATATACTGACTGGAATGTCAAATATAAAAAATTCTCAAACCACTTCACTCCAAAGGAGTATATGCAGTTTCACAGTTGTCATATAAAATACCGAAAACTCCTTAGATTGTTTATAAAACTACAGAAGCCTCAATTTATTTTTTAAATGTTTAATTTATTCAATACAATATTTTCAAGCTACACTGTAGTTCTTTGCATATCACACACAACACACATTATGTACTCTCTTTACACTCCTTAGCAAGTAGCAACATACTGCTTGTCTTTTCTCTTAACAAAGCCGGAATACCAAGTATGACTGCGACAGAAGGTTGCCTCTGAAACAATGTTTATAAAAGACCACATTTAGTACAAAAATACAATCAATCATTTGACAAAAGCTTCTTATTTTAAAGCCCCTCACAATATTATTTTGGCAACTCTGATTGACTAACCATGCTTAAGTTTCACCCAAGTGCAATGTGCTCACATTATGGATAAAAACCTAGAAAAACTGAAATGGTGATTGTTGAGGTGAATCACGCAAGACAGCAATTTCGCAGATTCTGTTTTTCTGTCTGAATCTTATTTTCATAATTTCTCTTAAATGTCTGCACTTCAGGCAGAATAACTTTAAATCACATAATCTTCACATCAATTAAGACTTGCTTACATTTATTTTATTCTGGAATAGTGGAACTAATAATGTTGTATAGGGGCTTTAACTAGGTTTATCATCCTAAAACCAACTGACCTTTTCTAGCAATTCCATCCCATTGCAGAGGGATGTTATCCAGAGCCTTCTGGTGCAAGTCTTCCAATTCCTGGCTGACCCAAACAGCTTCAGGATGGCACTTTCATACTTCTTCAGGCCTTCATCCAGAAGTTCTTCTACCCAGCTCTTGTTCCCTGCAGTCTCTTGAACTCGGATAGCATCTGTTAAAATCAAATCAAGAAAAAACATAAAATAAAAATTACAAATCGAAATATGAAACCCACATTTGCTCTTTAAGTTACAGGCCCTCTTTACATGTAATGTCCACTTTATATTTATTCATTTTATTATTATTTCTGTAATAAATATTTATTTGCTTTTAGCACTGATTGACTGAATATACATTTTGGTTAAATGGGAAGCGATATAAAGCTCATAAAAGTAGTAGGCCTAGTAGTCTGCATTTCTTTATTTAATGAAAAACAGTAACAATTATATTTACATTTATTTTATGCAATTAAATTTTTTCTAAGTCATTGACCAAGCTAAACAAATGTATTTATCAAACTAATGAAATAAAAATAAAAACAATAGAAAAATAATACTAGAAAATAATAAAGAAATAAAGAAACTTAAATAAAGAAATCAAATAAAGAATTGAGGAAATAAGGAAGTTAAATAAAGCAAATGAGTAAAAAGGAAATTAAGAAATAATAAAAAACAAAAGCAAGATTATAATGTGGGTCATTCCAACCCCTACACAACGTAAACAGTGACAAAAACCTAACACAATGGTGCGGTCTGATGTCATTGCGCAACCATCTTCGGACGGAGAAAATCGGTTATTTTTACGAAGAAAAACTATTTTTTCCTTGAAAAATAAGTATGCATGAAAGTGCAAATAATTTTGAGCCGTGTTTCCAGATACACTCTGGCAATAAATACCGCATTTGAAGGTATTTTGTAACTTGTTGTCTTGAGTTGTCATGGAGTTGTATTGAGTTGTCGTGAAACCGTCGAGTTGACGCTAAATAGTGTGACCGAAAATAAGGCCTCAACTAATAAAACATTCACTTAATACAACGAAAACTGGACTTACCTTGCAGTTGATGACATTCCTGAGTTCGTTGGACATTATTTTGATGTTTGATGGCTTTGATGAATGCAAGATTGCAGTAGATTATGACAGCGTTCTAGCAAACAATATCGCTTTGCACACAATAAGCAATCGCACAATGCATTAACGTTACACGTCGATACAATGGCGGCCAATAATGCAAACGTGGCGCGGTTCAATTTCAATGGTACCCGTTCAATGCATGGACAATACGCAAACCGCAAACTACCAGTTGCGTTCAACCAATAGGAACTTAGCAGTTGCATAACCGTACCAATTTCGTTTTTCTTAGTCGTATGACGAGACACATTAGTCATTGACGAAGTAATAATGTTCCCATCCAGGCAAATTATTTGTGATTTTTGTCACCGATTTGAAAGAAATAACATTCAATTATCACTGAATGAATCAAATGGTACACAAAATGTATCATGACCATTTTCATATGAATTTAATACTACAAAAATGTTTAAAAATATGTGTTAATGAAAAAGATCATAAGTCCGAATGACTTGAAATAAACCCCAGCGAAAATTCATTCTGAAAGCAAATTATAAAACTTGAAATAATCAAGTTTTGTTCATAACGAATGACTTATTTTTATTAGTCACAAAACATCAGCAATGACTCAACCTAAATTGGTCATTTGTGACTAAACATTAGTCCTACGTTGATTTTAATTAGTCATTGAGACTTTGACTAATCTAAATTAGTCGTTTTGACTAATTTATGAGCACAAATGACTAACTTATGTTTACAGTGTAGGTGAATGTGTGTCTGTCCGTCTGTGTTATAGTAGCCACAACTTGAAGTATGCTTTCTAAGGAACTCAAGTAAAGTTTCACATATTTTATTTTATTTTTGTTAAGATTGCCCCAAAATAGCTGCCGCACTCCACTTATTTGTGATGTGTTATACCGAAATCAGACACATTTGGGCAAGAAATCGATCGATTGAGTTGGTTATTAATGATGAAAGTAGCGATCTACAGCTTTAAAATGATAGCTTTGTTTTAATTGAACGTGGCAAAGCGGAATTACGCAATTTTAAGTTTGTCTTTATGAAAACTCAAATTGAGTTATTGCCTTAAAGTTACAAGTTTCATTTGTTATAATTTTAGTAATTAACTTTTTACAAATTTACTTCATTTTCCCCAGCAACAGGCATTACACAATAATAATATTGCCTTATATTGCTTTATTAAAGGTTTTATATACATTTTTGGTCAATTTCTCAGTTCTGAACTCTGCACAATTCTTTCTGATTTCAGTAGAACACGTCACATAAAATTTTTGCTACAATCAGCATTCGGCAGAAGATCGGTGCCGATAAGACACTTAAATCTGATGTTTAGTTACATCGTTTTATTTTCTTTACCGCAGACAATGAATCTCAAATTGTCACT
>CM055817.1:10159084-10217256 GCA_029582265.1 Zoroaster sp. YZ-2022 | reverse complement strand
GTACCACCTGGCTCGGGAGTTACTATGCTAATTAATAACAATGTTGATCTTGTTTCCTCCAGTGTTGTCACTACTGGCCATCTCCTTTTTGCCCAAATTAAGCACCAAAATACCTTGTATAATATTTATAATTTACTTGTCCCCCAAACTGACAATATTGCCATGGAAACCCTTGAGAAACTTAATAACCATTGTGACCAGCACTTTAGTGATGGCGCCATTAACATTGTCGCAGGTGACTTTATGTTAGGTGTTTGGGTTGGTTGGTGCCGGAAGTTAAGTGAAAATATTGTGAAGCACTATTCTGAAGCACGGCCTTTTTCACACATCATTTGTGCACACATAGAACACGAGGCAGTAGTCGAGTCGCATGCCGGACTGAACTCCATAGCCAATAGACTAAATTAATGTATTTTTAACCAACTTTGGGTGATGACGTCATAACGTGATAAACAACCAAACACCTTGAGTTTTTTTTTTACAAACTCTATACCTCTAGTTGTACTTGCGATCCTTCTATGGACCGCGCAGATAGGCTGACCGAACATCGTCCCCGGGTCTCAACGGCTCTCAACATGTTCTCACTAGTCTAATTTGTGTAATGTCTGGCGCAGACTAAACCCCCGCGTTAAACGGTACACCTGGATGAGGAAAAACCCCTTTACTCCCGACAACATTTCTCAGGTTAGACTCGATCGATTTTATGCTCCTCCCACTTTGATACCAGCTATTCGCTATTGTCAAATTATTCCTTGTTCTCTGTCCGACCACTCTGCCGTTCATCTTTGTATCAAACCTCCGTCCTCTCAACACAGAGGCAGTGCTTACTGGCATCTCAATAACTCTCTTCTCATTGACCAGAATTATCGTGAAATTATACATCTTTTCTGGTCCAACTGGCAAATAGAAAAACATCATTTTAACGACATATGCAAGTGGTGGGACCTCGGCAAGGCCCAAATCAAAACCCTCACCCAAAAATACAGTTCTAGACTCGCCAGAGAAAAACGAGCTGTCTTTCTTCGTTTAAATTCCCAAATTGAGGAGCTTCAGTCTGCTCCAGACATCACACCAGAGGCCCAACAGGTCCTCAAGGAACAGCGGAAATAATGAAATATTCTTTAAAAAAATCAGGCTCAGGGCGCCCTCGTCCGATCTCGTTTTCAACACCTTAGCGAAGCTGACACCAGCTCTTCTTATTTTTTCAACCTTGAAAAATCTCATTCTATTTCTAAAACCTTCTGTAGTATACAACTTCCTGATGGTGAAATTACTGACAACCCGGATGAAATAAAAACACACTGCCGGAACTTTTACGCTAATCTTTACAGTCACGTTCCTACTGACGAGGACGCCCTAGAGCCATTATTATCCGATTTATCTCGGCTTGATCCTCTGGACGCAGAGGATCTTGATGCTCCTCTTCGTCCAGAGGAACTTGATTGTGTTGTCAATCAGCTTGGCAAAAATAAAACGCCTGGGTTTGACGGGCTGACCTCATAATTTTTTGTTTCCTTTTGGTCATTACTTAAAAACGATCTTTTCGACGTTCTAAATTCTGCTGTTATTTCTGGTTCCCTCCCCCGTTCTTTTCTGAAAGCTGTGATCACTCTCATTCCTAAAAAAGGTGATCTCTCTGAAATTTCCAACTGGCGTCCTGTCTCCCTCCTGAATACTGATTACAAAATTTTTGCCAAGCTTCTTGCGAATAGACTAAAACAATCCATCGGTAATGTTATCAAACAAGATCAATCTTATTGTGTGCCCGAACGCACTATATAATTTAAACTTGATTCGTGACGTTATTAATTTTTGCAATGTGAACGATTTACCTTTGGGCGTGGTCAACCTTGATCAGCGTAAAGCATTCGACAACGTTGACCAC
The DNA here is from genome assembly GCA_029582265.1 of Zoroaster sp. YZ-2022. Taxonomy (NCBI): domain Eukaryota; kingdom Metazoa; phylum Echinodermata; class Asteroidea; order Forcipulatida; family Zoroasteridae; genus Zoroaster; species Zoroaster sp. YZ-2022. Next base: position 10,215,371 of record CM055817.1, on the reverse strand, counting down.
GACTATCTTTTCAATGTTATGAGAGCCATGGGATTCGGGGACAATTTTCTTTCTTATCTCCATCTTTTGTACAGCAGTGCCGAGAGCCACATTAAGGTGTGCGGTTCTTTGACCGCACCCTTTCCTTTCGAGAAAGGCATCCGACAAGGTTGTCCACTCTCGGGGCTGCTGTACACCGTTGCTATTGAACCCTTTCTCAATACTCTTCGTAAAGATTTACAAGGGCAGGGTTTCCCTCTGCCCAACACTCAAAATGTTCGGTTTCAGCCTATGCTGATGATATCACTATTTTTATCACCTCCGACCTCGGGTTTGAAACCATTCAAAGGGTGTACAGTCTCTTCAGCGAAGCCTCTGCTGCAAGGTTAAATTACGAAAAATCCAGGAGGTTATGGGTCGGGTCGTGGACCGGACGAACCGACAAGCCACTAAATTTCCAATGGAATAATCAAGGTTTAGCTTTCCTTGGAATTCACCTAGGTAATAACAACAACTACATTCAACAAAACTGGAAAAATTGCAAAGACAAACTTGCCAAAACAATAGCCTGCTGGAAACATATGTCCTTTAATCTGTCCCTCAAAGGGAAAGTTTTAATTGCTAATCAGTTAGCCGCCACTAAAATCTTTCACTGTCTTGCCGTCCTCCCATGTCCTGAAAATAACCTACGTGAACTCCAAGGCTTGCTTGTCGATTTCGTCTGGTCCAACAAACGACACCTACTTAAAAAACGGACACTCTTTCAGAGCTGCGACAAAGGTGGGCTAGGTCTAGCTTGTCTCACAGCAGCCTCACTTTCAGATTCAAACTTCTTCAGGGGTATCTCCTTTTCAACCCCCACCCCTGTTTTACTTTAATCCCTGAGCGCAGCGCATGTACTGTTTACAACAGTCGCTTTTTTGTAATTAACGGGTTTCTCTTAATTGCCTGGGCCAATTTTTTTCATTCTCCGTAAGTTCCCTATTCAGACATAGCTAGAACTATAGTGAGAGCCCCGTTAACCTCAGTGGTCAACATCACACAGATTTTCGAGGCACAACCCAGACAGCCCAGACTATCATGTTACTGCCATATGTTTTCTACACTAAGTGCTTATCAGGCAATCAATCATCCTGTCACTTGCTCAATGGAAATAAACCTTCAAGGCATGTTTTCGGTACTTTGGTGTACACAATAAGCTCAGATTATCAAGCTTGGGCCAGACTTTGGTTAGGGTTGTATTTACTTTAGCCGGCGGCTGTTGCATGAATGCCCAAACCCCATGTACTGTTTCAAACAGTACCATGGTGCAACCGCGCATGGATTTTGGTTTTGCGCTTCATAGGGACCTTTGATCTAAAAAAATAAGCTCAGACTGTGGATAGTTATTGTTGACTGGGGGAGGGGGTTTGTAGGGTGGGGATTGGGAATAATTATTTGCAAATAATAATTGATCACTATTGCCTGTAATTGTTCCAGTCAGATAAGCATCACAATAAAGTCGGAAAAAATTGATTTAGAAAAAAAATCAGACTTTTGTCAGTAATTCATTATTTTTATATAAAATAAAAAAAAAATTGGCTAAAATCTGTTGGGTTGGGCCCAGACTACTTATATTCTTATAATTAACACTTTTGATAAAGGATTGTGCTCACCCCACATGATTATTACGCCCAAATCCCCAGGTACTTTTTCAAACAGTACCACGGTGCAACCGAGCATGAATTTTGTGCCGGAGCCGCGCAGGGTTAATGGATTACAATTTGCATAAATACAAACGTCTCAACCTCAGCTATCAACTTTTCCTTTTGGATCTAGACCCTAAAGTCTTGACTAGTCTCCCCCTTTTCTACAGTGAAACGCTGCGTGCCTGGATGAAAATCGGAGCTCGAATTGAAACACCCACAAATTCAGTCAACCATATCATCAATCTACCAATCATTTACCCGCCCCTCGTTAACCCCTTGCCGGGTGGTGCAGCCTTTGCTGCAAGGCTCTGGGCGGGCGGCACTCACTTCATCAAGCAACTCCTCAACTTCAACACCGGCAAGTGGCTTCCGGCTAAAGACATCCGTCTGGTCCCTTCCTGAATCCGTCCTCCTTCTGTTCGTCTCTTTCAACGGGATATCTCTCGCCTGCACCACACCATATCATCTTCCTTCCCGGAACTTTTCAATCTCGACGGTCTTATTCAACATGTCACACCACTCAAAGATCTTCCCACTCGCCCCATTTCTCCGGGCTGTGTCATAGTCGACATGGACACAGATGTGTCCTCACTCTCGTCGAAATCACTTTTTCTTCTCTTCAACCAGAATATCAACGACAACTCTTCTCCGACTTTAACACCCTGGCATGACCGTGTTTTTTTTCCGTCTTCTCTTCAAATCCCCTGGAGAGCAATTTACCAGCCGCCAACATCCAAGAAAGAAGGGGACGTCCAATATAAGCTTCTACACAACTTCCTGCCCTCTCTTCCAGTTTTACATCACCTCAACTCCAACATGTCTTTTGACTGTGGGTGGTGCGGCGAGAGAGGAACCATCACACATCTTTTTATCAGTTGCCCATCTATACAACCAGCTCTCAACCTTCTTCACAGCCTCATCAGTCGTCTTCTTCCAAACCTTCAACTCAATTTTGACATTTACTGAACTCTCGTCCCGCCTGCTCGGAGTCGAAACAAAGGGGCTGTCCGCCTGGCAAATTATCTTAGCGTCAGCCTTAAAAACGTAATTTACTTGCTCTATCGTACTTCTAACCCCTCCGATCCCTTATTAGTTTGGCAATACCGGTTGAAAAACAAAATCATCTTGGAATTCAATTATCATAGGCTGAATAACTCCATTCCACTTTTTCTCACAAATTGGTCAATTAATAACACTCTTTTCGATTACAGTAACGATCGAATGATATGGTTGATTTAAATTACCGCGTTTTTTATTGTTCTCTATAATGTTTATTTCTTTACCCTTGTTTTATCCTTAGGTTGACGGGCTTGAGCAGGTCTCATCGCTTCCCAGACGAGCCGTGGTGATTTTCGCCGCCCAAACCCGCCACCTATCCCGCATGGGGGACTGGCAGTGGGCACTTTTGTGCCCACACCAGACGCTAAGGAACCCATGCCCCCTCCCCTGCTCCCTTCCCTTTTCTCCTCTCCCTCCCCCCCCCAAGACAAGGGTATCGATGAATTCAAAAATGTGCTTTTCTGTTTTTTCATCTTCGCTCTACCTTTTGGAAGGACTTGGGGCATCCAGCTTCCGAAGGTAGCAACTTGGCCTTTGCGGCATTTTTAGTTAAAGTATTGTTTTCTGGTATTCATTGTCTTAATTCATTACTATTAAGGTACTGAAAGTATTTCTTTATAATTCTTTTAATTTTGTATATATCTGTATATATGCTGCTATTTCAAGGAATTTGAAATAAAGTTTTCCTTTGAAAAGTAAAAAAAAAAGTATTAATTTATTAATTAATTAATTTATTTATTTATAAATCCCTGCGATTCACGGTGACAATATACACGTACGTACACATGAAGGGACTAAATAATTTAGTACGTTTGAATAGCGTGTAAAACGTTCATATAGGGGCACACAATCCCTTCTCAAATGGTGTAAACAGACAAATAGAGACCCTCTAGACCCAAGACAAAAAATTCATATGGGTGCCCGCACACAATCCCTTCAAAAAAAATATTTACCCAAATCCACATTTTTTGCACTGCTGACATTCTACAGAGAAACCAAGAGATTATATTTGTCTGGCCATTCTAATACCCACAACCAGACCTCAAAATAAACATCTCAGGGTGCTTCAATGTCTGGACCACAAGAGCAAGTGACAGGATGACTGAATGCATTGGGATTTATGCGGCTAACATCAATGACTAACAGCTGTACAGTTTCAATGGGTTGTCTGCTGGCAGGGTGGTTTATTTACTTTGAAAGCTTCATACCAGGTCAATGGTTCACCCCAGCTTGAAAGTTTGTTTACCATGTTATCAGACACTGTATCAATAGAGAACTTATGCAAAGTGGCTGAATTTGAGGTTCTGAATGGTTTAGTACATGCGTGAATCACTTAAACCGATGCTATGTGATTGAAAAAAAACTTACAAAACTCGGAGGTCTCGTAGACCATCAAATGTTCCTGCTGCAAGTTCCCTGATTCTGTTGTTATGCAAATATCTAGGATGGGAAAACAAAGTATGGTTAGACATTTAATTAAAACCCGTTGATTTTGTTATTTTTACCAATGTTCTTAGATTTTCCTAAAGGCATAGCGGCCTTCAGGTATTTGGTGAAATAGAGAAGTGATCGGTCAAATACTATGATACATTATTCTGCCTGCAGTTCAGTAATACTTGACTGCATTAAAATAAAATACAATGCCCTCCAATGACGTGATGTTAAGCTCATTACGTTGTGGTGTTAATGAAAATAAAAAATGTGAAAATACCAACAAATAATCAATTAGCAAACATTAATTCCGTACTTCGTTTCAATTTGTTTCACGGTCAGATGTTAACTAAATTTTGTGAAAACGTTGCCATAGCAAAGAAAATTATTTTAGAGAAACAAATAAATAAATCGGTAAACAACACCTGAGTGCATCGACATAAAAATGTTGAGTGGCAATGTTCCCTTTATTGAGTGATTTATACACAGTGTGGGACAATATTTTAATTATTAGAAAATACATGTTCCCACATGTTCTTATCATACAATATATTCTATAAGCATGATATGTGGTTAAATCCAGATGTACATTCAAAAACTGATCTATAAACATGTTTCTTATTGTGTTGTGTCGTATATTGAAACAAATTCTAAAAATGTATACAATTTCGTTTGTTGGACATGATGTTTGTATGTTATTGAGTTCTTTCGGGTACATCATGTAATAATCTCTTCTTAGAAGAAGTCCTGGCTCTGAGAAGAGCCGGTTGGTTTGTTCTCGACGTTTCGACTAGTCTGCTCTAGCCGCCATCATGAGATTGAAGAAAGTGAAGAGTGCAGTAGTGTACAGAAAGATCCTCCAACACGAGATAAAAGCTACTACACTCTTCACTTTCTTATGTCTCCTGAAGACGGCTAGAGCAAATCTCAACATACACAAAATACAATAATCTGTCATTGTAGCAAGACATCATATTGGTCAACTTAGCATTGTGTCCGTGCATATAAAGTAAGATATATGAGATAAGCCTGCACAGACGATGTCAGAAGATACGCTTGTGTTTTCATTGTAACATTGATAATTTACTTTTAGAAGAAAAAAAACAGTAATAATACTTTGAAATTAGATATTTTACAAGTTATGAGTCAGAAGCTTGGTTTTTCAGTAAGACAGTGCATATATGAATTTAAGGTGGGACCCACCATCAGTTCATTTCAATACATACTTATTATATGTAAAACCATGTTTCTCGAGATAATTTTTTTAGAAAAATGTAATTTTAAAGCATTTGTTTTAAAATGAACGTCACGTCCATTAGAATTCTGACAGAGGGCGCTCTGCAAGACTTTATTATTGTTGGGGTCCTTTTATATTTGTTTTGGTCCTTTATATATGGCTTTGTACATAAATATAAGGCTTTGCCATTATATGGTTTTGCTCTTAAATGTTTATATGTGGTAATTTAGTCACATACGGCTCCTCATAACAATTCCCAGCAACTTGCTATCATTCCAGGGGCAAAAATGGTGAGTTCTTATAGTTTTTGTTAGCATCTTTGGCCGCCATTTTGGATTTCACAGTGACCGTCATTTTGGACAGTTTTCACCAATTATTTGACTTTCTGATAAATTTAAACATTGTTTTTGTTCCATTTACTACTATATTTTGGGTATTGATATCTCAAATAATATTACTTGTTTTTGGTTAAATACTAAGTAGGGCCAAAGCCACCATCTTGAATTAAAAAGGGGCAGGCCTAGCCATTTCGATTTGTGCCAGTTAATTGATAATTATAACAATTTCCAAGAGTAAAAGTCTACGATGGGTTTAAAGATGCCTATTATATCTTGAACTAGTTATGCAAAAGTGTTTCCTTAATAGAAAATATTTCATGCAATTCTTGGTTGTTTTAACCGTTGGCATATAGGAGTGTCGTGGCAGAGCGGTCTAGCGCACCGAACTCAAGTTCTGGTGTTGCCAGCAGCAGGGTGTGGGTTCGAGCCCCGGTCGTGACACTTGTGTCCTTGAGCAAGATACTTAACCATAATTGCTTCGTCCTTCGGATGGGACGTAAAGCCGTAGGTCCCGTGTGTTGTATAATGCACGTAAAGTGGATTGTCGTGCGGTCTAGCGCAGTGAACTCAAGTTCTGGTGTTGCCAGCAGCAGAGTGTGGGTTCGAGCCCCGGCCGTGACACCTGTGTCCTTGAGCAAGACACTTAACCATAATTGCTTCTCTCCACCCAGGGGTTAAATGGGTACCTATGAAGGCAGAGATGGTTTGCTCTATATGCGCTAGAAATGGCAGCAATTGAGCTGTATACTCCCCAGGGAGCTGAGATGGTTTCAGGAATGATTTATGAGCCTTATGAGCCTTATGAGCAGGGATAATAATATAATGCGCCTTGAGCGCCACTTAGTTGGTGGATACGTGCGCTATATAAATCTATACATTATTATTATTATTATTATTGTATTATCCGTGAATTTGTTTTAATCGGATTTTTATTACACTAGCCCCTGTTTCCCTTTTATAGAAGCGAAGTAAATTACTGACTGAAGCATCGATGACAAATATTTGAGTGACAGCATTTTTGAAATAAATTTATAGCCGGTCAACACATACTGCACTAAATTCACTGTCTTTATATTGATTTGGTATGCCGTATGGATAGTACAACTAATTACTGGTAAAATTGCGAAACAGCCTGAATAGGCTTGGTTTAATATTGACTACGCCATAACCATATCGAGCCTGGGCTTTTTTTCATGAATCTTCATTTATCGAATGAGGCCATGAAAACTCTCATAGGTCATCCATTTGTTGGTAATTGTTCCTCTTTTTTCGTAAAAATAGCATTTTACCGAAAGTACAATAAAAGCAGATATTATAACATCCATGGTACGGTTGATGTCAGAAATTTATATATATTTTAACAGTCACAAACTTAGAATTCATGTGTAAATGTCATTTTTAAGGTAACGTCGAGTTGTACCTCCAGTTCTTTTCAGAACTAATTACTACTCAATTAAGATTCCACATGGTGTCACCGCAATTAGTCTTACTTATAAATAATTGTATTTAAATCCTGTGGGTGTGACGAGAGCATGTCCTTTCAGTACCACCTTACTTTGTATAGAACCAGCAGCCACCCTTATGTTGTTAATGTCCACTGAGCCATTGGGCTGCACCTTTTTGTTTACTAAAAAACCTGTTGTGGATTTGATTTCCTTATTTGGCTTAAACATGCAAAGGTTTCCCACATGATTTAACACGGCTGCTCTGGATCGATATTTATTCAAATTTATGGGATAAATGAATATTCAATATATTGGTGTAGTATTTAAAGAAAAGTAAAGGGGTTTGGAAGACACTTAGCAGCTTGACCACCGGCTCGATGACTTTCTGGCACTGAGGCCTCTGCCTGAGACCCCACCCTGGGGTACGGATCTGAGCTCCACATATGCCGGTCTAATGGTATACCGGCTCTGTTAACCGATGCTTTGGAGGACATCCGAGTTCAGATTGCCGAGACTGGGGCCAAGTAGCTAAGTCGCCACAACCTTTAAGGTCGATTCATTTTAAAATAATTTTCTGGGCTTTAGGGTCTGGTTGGGACGTGGAGATGCACGACGCTGACTACTGGTGTTAGAGTCAAACGCCGCCTTGGGGACCTGACGTCATCCGCCGATGCATGCCAAGGGTTTCTATCCAGTGAGAGTTCCCATGTCAACACCGCACGGAATAACCAGCCAACTACACAACGATCAACAACTGGGTTGGAATTATTTTGGTATACAGTATTGGGTTAATTGTGTCATTTTACACAGGCATATAGAAGCGTCCTCTGTAGTATCCAGTTGATCTACAGAGTGTGCCAAAAAGTGTAACATTCAGAAAACAAATAATTTAAACTGTTTTAAATTAATTTGTTTCCTCAATGAAATTATATTTTACAATAAAGCCTAACTATTTCTCAATCCACCCCTTTTTACCCATCCCATTTGGGTCCCTAGATCCAGAAATACAACCAATTAGGTGAAAGGGTGTACATTTTACTTGGGCCACTCTCACCTGGACATGCTGAATCTGGGTTGTGTATTTATGAACTTGAATTTCATGATGCATGAAGAAGACATTTTAATTTGATGCAAAAAAGTGATACTTTTTCCTTGAATTTCATTATTTATAACATAAAGAAGACATAATGTATTTATTGATGTGCGCTTTACTTGTAAATATCTACAAAATTGTTATTTTATATCTGTGTAAATAACACAAAAGTGTGCAATATCTTTAATTTACCTAAAATGAACTTATAAATTATTTTCTCACAAAAGTATGATTTCAGCCAAAAATGCAACTCACCATTTGAATATCATTGAGATAAGGGATAATTAGATCATATTGTTATGTTATACATGTATTGAAAAGAAAATATTGATTGACATTGATCATGTGTGCATTCATTTACTTCCACAGCCATGATAGCATTCACACCCCTGATAAGGTTCCCAACACACTCAGAGGCCCAACGAGAATTTGACATGCTTCCGCAATGCTTGGAACACCCTCGGAGCTCCAATTGACACCCCTCCCGATTCAATCAACCATGTCGGCAATCTGCCCACTATTCTTCCTATTTTTCTGCGGAACCTGCCGGGCGGTACAGCCTTCCAAACACGACTCCTGGCCAGTGGGATCAGAATCGTCAAGCATCTCCTACAATCTACCACTGGCGCCTGGATACAAGCCTCCGATCTTCAGCCGTCAACTTCAAACTTCCGTCCTCCCTCTCTTCGAGTTTTTCGACAAAACCCCTCTCGCCTGCACCACGTGATTATCTCTTCTTTCCCATCGCTCTTCGACTCTTCTGGATTTCTTCACGACCCTGTCATCTTGGAGCATCTTCCTTCACGACCTCTGTACACACACTTCAACCAGCAAATAAACAACAGCTCCCAGCCCCAACATCTGACACCGACTGGCATCGCCTCGGTGTTTTTCCGCCAACTCAAAAAATTCCTTGTAAGTGTGTGTACCAATTTCATACTTCAAAGAAAGAAGGGGACGTTCGATATAAGCCTCTTCACAACGTTCTTACTTCTCTACAAAGTTCTACATCATCTGAATCCTGCCATCTCTCCGTCTTGCGTGTGGTGCGGCGAGGGAGGTACCGTCCGGCATCTCTTCATCCTCTGTCCGTCTATCCAGCCCGCCTTGAAATTTCTACAAACCCTACTCTCTCGACTGCTACCTGATCTGGATCTCCACTTCGACGTGTACTGGGCTCTGATCCCCCACGCCGGGAGTCGGAGCAAGGAGGCTGTCCGCCTGGCCAACTATCTCATCATCAGTCTCAAAAATGTAATTTACTGGCTATACCGCACCTGTAATTTCTCCGACCCCCTCCTTATTTTGCAACACCATCTCAAAAATAAAATCATCCTCAAATTCTCATACTTCAACTTGAAAAATTCTCTCAACGATTTTCTCAATAAATGGTCTATCAATGATACCTTTTTATTTTATTTACAACAACAAAAAGCTGACATGGTTGATATGAATCATCCTAAATTTAGTTAAATTAGAGTGGTATTTTAAAGATTTATTTCCCTTTCCCTTCCTTCCCTCCCCAGGTCACCGGTGCGTGGGTAGTCGCCGCCCCTACCAGGCGGGAGGTGGTGTTTTTATCACCGCCCACCCCGGTGGCTTGATTTTTCCCACTCGAAGCCTTACTGGCAGTGGACACGATATGTCCACATCAGACGCCAGTGGGCCCCATTCCTCCTCCCCTTACCCCCTACCCTCAACCCCCTCCCCCTTTGCCTTGTTGCTACCTTTGGAAGGACTTGGGGCATCCAGCTTCCGATAGTAGCAACTTGGCTAGACGGCATCCTTAGTTAAAGTATTTGTTCTGGTTTACATATTAAATTTACTACTGTTAAGGTAAAAAATGTATTTCTTTATAATTCTTTAAATTTTTGTATATATTTGTTTTTATGCTGTTATTTCAAGGAATTTTGAAATAAAGTCTTCCTTTGAAAAGTAAAAAAAAGTATTTATTTATTTAATTCAACCGATGCTATGTGATTGAAAAAAAAAACTTACAAAACCTGGAGGCGTCGTAGACCATCAAATGTTCCTGCTGCAAGTTCCCTGATTCTGTTGTTATGCAGATATCTAGGATGGGAAAACAAAGTATGGTTAGACATTTAATTAAAACCCGTTATTTTCACCAATGTTCTTAGATTTTCCTAAAGGCATAGGGGCCTTCAGGTATTTGGTGAAATAGAGAAGTGATCGGTGAAATACTATGATACATTATTCTGCCTGCAGTTCAGTAATACTTGACTGCATTAAAATAAAATGCAATGCCCTCCAATGACGTGATGTTAAGCTCATTACGTTGTGGTGTTAATGAAAATAAAAAATGTGAAAATACCAACAAATAATCAATTAGCAAACATGAATTCCGTACTTCGTTTCAATTTGTTTGACCGTCAGATGTCAACTAAATGTTGTGAAATCGTTGCCATAGCAAAGAAAATTATTTTAGAGAAACAAATAAATAAATCGGTAAACAACACTTGAGCGCATCGATATAAAAATGTTGAGTGGCAATGTTCCCTCTATTGAGTGATTTATACACAGTGTGGGACAATATTTTAATTATTAGAAAATACATGTTCCCACATGTTCTTATCATACAATATGTTATATAAGAATGATGTGTGGTTAAATCCAGATGTACATTCAACAACTGATCTATAAACATGTTTCTGTCTGTGTTGTGTCGTATATTGAAACAAATTGTAAAAATGTATACAACAATTTCGTTTGTTGAACATGTTTGTATGTTATTGAGTTCTTTCGGGTACATCATGTAATAATATCTTCTTAGAAGAAGTCATGGCTCTGAAAACCATGCTTCTCGAGATTTTTTTAGAAAAAATGTAATTTTAAAGCATTTGTTTTAAAATGAACGTCACGTCCATTAGAATTCTGACAGAGGGCGCTGTGCAAGATTTTTTAATTTTTTGGAGTCCTTTATATATTGGGGTTTTGGTCCTTTATATATGGCTTTGTACATAAATATATGGCTTTGCCATTAAATATATGGCTTTGCTCTTAAATATTTATAAGTGGTAATTTAGTCACAATACGGCTCCTCATATAACATTCCCAGCAACTTGCTATCATTCCACGGGCAAAATATTGGGTTCTTATTGTTTTTATTAGCATTTTTGGCCGCCATTTTGGATTTCACAGTGACCGTCATTTTGGACAGTTTTCACCAATTATTTGACTTTCTGATCAATTTAAACATTCTTTTTATTCCATTTATTACTATATTTTGGGTATTGAAATCTTAAATAATATTACTTGTTTTTTGTTAACTAAGTAGGGCCAAAGTCACTATCTTGAATTAAAAAGGGGCAGGCCTAGCAATTTCGATTTGTGCCAGTTAATTGATAATTATAACAATTTCCAAGAGTAAAAGTCTACAATAGGTTTAAAGATGCCTATTATATATTGAACTAGTTATGCAAAATTGTTTCCTTAATAGATAATATTTCATGCAATTCCTGGTTGTTTTAACCGTAGGCTTATAGGACTGTATTATCCGTGAATTTGTTTTAATTGGATTTTTATTACACTGCCCCATGTTTCCCTTTTATAGAAGCGAAGAAAATTACTGACTATAGCCGGTCAACAAATATTGCACTAAATTCACTGTCTTATATTGATTTGGTATGCCGTATGGATAGTACAAATAATTACTGGTAAAATTGCGAAACAGTCTGAATAGGCTTGGTTTAATATTGACTACGCCATAACCATATCGAGCCTGGGCTTTTTTTCATGAATCTTCATATATCGAATGAGGCCATGAAAACTCTCATAGGTCATCCATTTGTTGGTAATTGTTCGTCTTTTTTTCGTAAAAATAGTTTTGTTCCCATCCCAAAATTGGGATTTTTTTACCGAAAGTACAATAAAAGCAGATATTATAACATCCATGGTACGATTGATGTCAGAAATTATTTTATATATTTTTAACAGTCACAAACTTAGAATTAATGTGTAAATGTAATTTTTAAGGTAACATAAATAATTGTATTTAAATCTTGTGGGTGTGACGAGAGCATGTCCTTTCAGTACCACCTTACTTTTTATAGAACCAGCAGCCACCCATAATGTCCACTGAGCCATGGGGCTGCACATGTTTGTTTACTAAAGAATCTGTTGTGAATTTGATTTCCTTATTTGGCTTAAACATGCAAAGATATTCCCCATACGATTTAACACGTATGCTCTGGATCGATATTTATTCAAATTTATGGGATAAATGAATATTTAATATATTGGTGTAGTATTTAAAGAAAAGTAAAGGGGTTTGGGAGACACTTAGCAGCTTGACCACCGGCTCGATGACTTTCTGGCACTGAGGCCTCTGCCTGAGACCCCACCCTGGGGTACGGATCTGAGCTCCACATATGCCGGTCTAATCAGCCGTTTTCTGGGTATACCGGCTCTGTTAGCCGATGGTTTGGTGGACATCCGAGTTGAGATTGCCGAGACTGGGGCCAAGCTTCTAAGTCGCCACAACCTTTAAGGTCGATTCATTTTAAAATAATTTTCTGGGCTTTGGGGTCTGGTTGGGACGTGGAGATGCACGACGCTGACTATGGTATTAGAGGCAAACGCCGTCTTGGGGACCTGACGTCATCCGCCAATGCGTGGCAAGGGTTTCTATCCAGTGATAGTTCCCATGTCAACGCCGCACGGTTAACCAGCCAACTACACAACGATCAACAACTGGGTTGGAATTATTTTGGTATACGGTATTGGATTAATTGTGTCATTTTACACTGGCATATAGAAGCGCCCTCTGTAGTATCCAGTTGATCTACAGAGTATGCCAAAAAGTGCAACATTCAGAAAACAAATAATTAAAACTGTTTGAAATTAATGGTTTGTTTTCCCTCAATGAAATTATATTTTACAATAAAGCCTAACTATTACTCTATCCACCCCTATACCCCCATCCCATTTGGGTCCCTAGATCCAGACATACAATCAATTAGGTGAAAGGGTGTAAATTTTACTTGGGCCACTCTCACCTGGACATGCTGCATCTGGGTTATGTATTTATGAACTTGAATTTCATGATGCATGCAGAAGACATATTAATTTGATGCCCGAAACAGTGATTCTTTTTCCTTGATTTTCATTATTTATAACATAAAGAAGACATAATGTATTTATTGATGTGCGCTTTACTTGTAAATATCTATAAACAAAATATATATCTGTGTAAATAACACAAAAGTGTGCAATACAGTATCTTTAATTTACCTGAAATGGACTTATAAATTATTTTCTCACAAAAGTATTATTTCAGCAAAAAAATGCAACTCGCCATTTGAATATCATTGAGATAAGGAATAATTAGATCATTTTTTATTGTTATGTTATACATGTATTGAAAAGAAAATATTGATTCACATTGATCATGTGTACATTTATTTACTTCCACAGCCATGACAGCATTCACACCCCTGATAAGGTTCCCAACACACAGAGAGGCCCAACGAGAATTTGACATGCTTCCGCAATTTTGCTCTAGTTTCCATAAAAAAAACATCGGAATTGACCGGGGAAAAAGTTTCATGTAGCTAAGAAACTGTTCTACCTATGACATTACACCAGGTTTCCATCAAAAGGTTTTTGCCTTTCAAAAAAAAAAAAATAATTTGTCAATGTTGCGCTTTTTGGCAGACTCTATATGCTCATAATCTATGCTGTGACTCGCAATAAATGACCTTATTTTAAAGTGAGAAAACATAGCGAAAGTGACTGTTGATGATCAAATATTTCATTATACAAATTAAGTTCTGTTTCTTGGAAATTTGTAAGTTTTGGAAATATTTATATTCCCTGCAAATCTGTATTTTCTTGAAACGTTTATATTCCGAAATGGCTGTAACTACAATGAGCTTGTAACAGCCGTGTTCAAAGCTGTAGTTTCTAAAATTGCCTACGAAAGACTATATAATTAAATACAGCGTTTTTATCAATGTTCTCAGCTTTTCGTAAAAGCCTCACATAATCAAGGTGACAACCACAATAACGAATTTCTTCAATAATTCGATAATTGTTAAGATAGTTTAGCCAATGTCACTGATTGCGGACAGCTGGGTAGTAATAGCGGATGCAAAATAAACTATATATACATTAGTGAGTGGATCACACAATTCATAATGAAACATCATGGTATTTATGTTATTCTGTCTGAGCATGTTAACTCTAAATACATATTATTTTGTGAAATTCAAACGTTCTTGGTTCAAATAACTGATATATTGGGAAATAGCTGTTTAATTAAAATTTCGCATTAAACCATTATACATTGGTTATATTTATCAATATAGACCTTTTGTAATTAAAGTTACAAATGAACTTCAATATACTACACTCATAATTAAAAACAACAATCCTTGCAATACAACTCTCCAAGTAGAGTACATGGTGGGACGAAATTCAAATTATTTCAAAATGAAAATACAATGTGTACGTGTCACCGAAGGGGCGGGGGTGTTCGGGTGCGAATTTTAAAAAAAAATTAAAAAAATTAAATTAATTTTATGACAAATGCATACAACTATTTTGATGGGCAAAAGCGACCTTTGTAGTTTTGTTTCAACGTCAAAGGTGAATCATAGTCCAAAATAATTTGTTGCTGGTTTATGCATTTTGTCTAATGTTGTTTTAATGACAAAGCGTAATGCGATACAATTTTCACAGATTGTTTTTTACGCTTAGGAAATAAATAAATAAATAAATAAAAAATGATATTAAAAATGTTCAGTGGTGTACTGCCCAGATACACAAACAAGTGCGTACATATATTTCGATCGGCAACCATAACTTAAGTAAAGAGAAATCGTTGACTCGATGCTATGTGATTGAAATAAAACTTACAAAGTTTTGAGGTTTCGTACGCCATCAAATTTTCCTGGTGCAAGATCACCGATTGTGTTCTTATGCAGATATCTAGGATGGGAAAACAAAGTATGGTTAAACATTTAATTAAAGCCCATTGTTTTTGTTGTTTTCACCAATGTTCTTAGATTTTCCTAAAGGCATACCGGTACTTATTAGTGATCGGTCAAATACTATGATAAATTATTCTGCCTGCAATACAATGCCCTTTATTGACATGTGTGACATATTGTGCCGAATCAAATTTATTTAAACAAAATATATTTCAATTGCCATACTACAGAAAACTATGAGTATGATTACCTTTTGGATTAAAGATATTATAAATAACGCGATATTCAATGCCCTCCATTGACGCGATGTTTAGCTCATTACGTCGTGGCGTTAATGAGAATTTAAAAAATGTGAAAATACCAACAAATAATCAATTAGCAAACATGAATTCCGTACTTCGTTTCAATTTGTTTGACCGTCATATGTCAACTAAATTTTGTGAAATCGTTGCCATAGCAAAGAAAATTATTTTAGAAAAACAAATAAATAAATCGGTAAACAACACTTGAGTGCATCGACATAAAGATGTTGAGTGGCAATGTTCCCTCTATTGAGTGTTACACAGTGTGGGACAATATTTTAATTATTAGTAAATAAATGTTCTTATTATTGTATTAAATGTACCTTGTACCTTGTACCTTGTAGATATAAACCCCCCGAGGACTCCTCATGGGAGTATAAACTGGAGGTTTATACTCCATATACAATGCATTTGATAAGCATGATGTGTTGTTAAATCCAGATATTTTTCTCTAATGTCCGGTTTGAGACACAGCGTTATGAGCTACAATTTTCAAAATTTTCTTGAAAAAGTAAATAATATTAATTAAAAACAAAATGTTCGGTGGCAAATAAAGTAACAAATAAAAATTGTCGTCAGTCGTAACTTAAGTAAAGATAAATAGGTGGCTTGATATGTGTGACTGAAATTCATGACATTACAACTTACAATTCGTAAAGGTTTAATAGACCATCAAATGTTCCGTTAGCAAGTTCACTGATTTTGTTGTTCTGCAGATATCTAGTAAGGGAAAAAAGTATGATTAGACATTTTGTTATTTTCACCAATGTTCTTAGATTTGTCCTCGAGGTATACCGGTACTTCGTGAAATATCATACTGATCGGTCAAGGACTATGAACAAGTATTCTGCCTACAGTTCATTAATACTTTGAATACAACAACATCCAAAAAAAATTAAAATACTGCCTTCCATTGACAAGTGCGACATACTGTAACGACTTAAATCTATTGAAACAAAAATTATCCCAATTGCCATACTAAATACAACTACGAGTATGACTACCTTCTGCATTCAAGACAATATATGACGCGATATTTAGCGCATCAAAGCAAGCTTTGTGAAACGTTGCCAGAGTAGGACTAAATTATAATATATAATTGTGCCTGAGGTTCAATTATATTGGAGAAAACACTTGAGTGCATCGGTATTTTATAAACATTTATATTAAGTGTTACAGTGTGGGACAATATTTAAATTATTACTAAATAAATGTTCTTATTATTGTATAATGCATTTGACAAACATGATGTGTTGTTAAATCCAGATATACATTCAGCTACTGATCTGTAACAATGTTTCTGATTGCGTTGTGTCATATCGTAACAAATTGTGAAAATGTATAGGCCTACAACAATTTCCTTCAGTAAACATGATCAAGTTCATACTTTATCTAGTTTGTTTCGCTGTCAAACATAAATCCAGATGAGAGAATCGGTAGCTGCTGGCCGCGTGAATGAAATTCATGACATGAAATTTACAATTAAGTGAGCTTTTGTAGACCATCAAATGTTCCTGGTGCAATATTACTGATATTGTTGTTCTGCAGCTATCTAATATTAATACTATATTATACATCTGCGCGACTGAACGTTAGCTCCTATGTTATCATGTCGTAAAAGAGAAAATGGCAAAAATGCATCCTCATTCGAATTCATTTTGATCACCAAACAGGAACTACGTATTGCTAATTTTGTTTTGTTTTTCCGTCAAAAATAAATTCACTCAAACAAAAGGAATCGCCGATTTCTGTTTCATTTAAATTGGTGACAAGCAAGTGACCTTTCCCGGGATTATCATTATTTATTGTTTACTCATTTCAAGTCAAATATAAAAAGACAATATTCATTACAAGTTACGCAAGTTTCTGAATCGTGATATAACGGAGAGACTTGTACATGCTTAGATTTCTTCTAAACTAGACTGTTACATGGCTTACAAATCAAGAAGTCGTTAAGCTACAGCGTGTCTAAAATACAGCGGCTGCAAGCTGTTTGAGCAAGTAAACATGAACATACATATTCAACCCATTTTGATGGATTTGCATTGGCTCCCAGTCAGAAAACTTATCATTTTCAAGGTACTCTTAACCGTTTACAAATCACTCAATAACATGGCTCCTGGTTACATCAAATTATCTCATAACTCCATATGTTCCATCCCGCTCCTTGAGATCTAGGACCATGGGTTTTCTCCAGATACCACGTTGCTTCCCGTGTATCGTTATCCAGCTAGATAGAGCCCTCTCAAGACTTTCAGAGCGCACTGAGACTTCTGTTTAAATTATAATGTGTGTATTGCCTGATGATTTATTTCTATTTTTAGGTCCTATGTAATGTCTTGTTGTTTATTTAATTGAAATTTTGGCGGTAGGGGTAGCAATGGGCTTGCTGTTCTTTTTCCCTCTGCTTTTGTTTTATGTGCGCTTGTAATTGGAGGGGGACCAGTGGGTTTGTTGCCGCTTAGCATCTCAGTAGTCTCCTGTTGTTGTATTGTATTTGTTAGTGCAGTATTTTGTACAGTTTTAGGGTACTGGCTTGTCCAGGTAAATTTTTCATGTATTTCACGACGGTGAGAACTGTGAACAACATACCATTCGTACATAAACAAAACGTTATCCGGCCCATTTTCCAGCTCCCGCAATGAGTTCTTCTTTTTCCAAAGCCATTGCAGTTATTAACCAAATCATTCCCAGTCAGTTCAACAAAATCAGTTATATAGATACTTCGTTGCAATATTACTATTTAAATCATCAACGATTTAAAGAAAGTTATGTACACTACAGGCATAACATGATCATCCTAAGACATGCCGTGCAAACTCCTGTACTCTTAGGTAAAACTTGTAGCTTTGCATGGTGAGGAGGATAAGTAAGACTAATTGCGGTGATGACACCATGTGAAATTCTCAATTGAGTAGTAATTAGTTCTGAAAAGAACTGGGGGTACAACTTGACGTTTCGATCAGTATGCTCTGATCGTCCTGCACTCTTTGTAAGACACCAACTGGCCCAGACAAAATACAGCCCACTATTTTTGTCTGCGTGCAATTATTCGGTGCATTTACCCATTTAAGAATGGAGCAGTACGTGTAAAGTGTTATGTCAATTACCTCGTCTCAATTCATATCAAACCCAGCACGTACTATATGATTATTCGAGTTGTGCTGTTGTGCTTAACAACATGGATACGCTGAGCAAAAAGAGGTTGCTCACCCATGAACTGCGAGTTGTGGTAACTATAGTTTTATGAATGAATTTTGTCTTGAGAAAGGTCTCAACTGAAACCGGTCTCGAGACCTATACAACATTTAATATATGCGCCTTGGCGAATCCAATTGTGGCCTATGCCCTCTCCCTAGGCCCCACAGAATAAGAAGGAAAATGAGCAGATTAAGCATGGACAACTAAAATTAATTCTCTTATTGAACACCTTTTAAATTATTGACTTCTCAATACACAAAACTGAAAATATTTCTTATTCACTTTTTTTGTTGTCCACAGATGGTGAAAACAACTTGCAGACTGTTTGTTTGCAGTGATGGTACAACCATGCGTCTTCCATCTTCCCCATCAGAGTTAAGCAGGTGAAGAGCAAAACACAACTCGTCTTGAGGATGTCATCAATTCATTTATTGACTAAGTCGGTAAGGATATTACTTAAACAAAACTTGTTGACATTTTCAGTGCATGTTGGGAATCAGCTGACAGACCATTTGAATACAGGCATATAATGGTGCACCAAATTTGTAAAAATAATAATTATGTGTGGTTGTCATGCAATTGCCGGCATGCATTGAGAATGCTTATTGTTTATTTTTACATTGAATAAGTGAGAAACCTAATCCGGAGACCACTGTTTTCCGCTATTACTGCTGTGGTACCGCACCACACGCGTGCGTCACACGCATTCTTAACCCTATCAAGCCTGGGCTTTTTTTCGTTCTCAGACCTGGCGGGACCTCATTGTTCCCCCTCCGTATTTTCTGTATTCTTCAGCTGATTTTCATGAAACTTTGACACGATCTATCGAATGTAGCTACAAAATCTTCCATAGGTCACCCACAGCCAAATATTTGACCCAATTTTAACCTTTGAAGGGGGGGGGGGGGTGTTGATGTTCTGTGACCTCAATCAAAATACTTTCTGGTCGGATGTTTACCAGGGACTACTTTTTTTCAGAAAATTGTCCGCCTTTTTGCCCTCTAAAATGGTTTTAAAAATTTAACAGAAGGCTCACCGATGGACTTCAATTATTTGTGAGAAATTCGAAAACGTTTACAAACAGCGTTTGATTCATGACCTTTAGGTAATGTTTGACTGTAGATTTAAAAAAAAAGTAGTTTTACTAATATTAGAGATTTATGAGAATTATTATAGGTGTTTTAATGGGGGTAATGGAGTATACAAGGCATAATTATTGTGTACATCAGGTCTGTTTTTTATCATATTTGTAAGATTTGAGGCCCATATATTTGAGGGATTGTATAGTGTAAAAATGGTCCAATATCATGACCTGGGGTCCTTGACTTCCGACTTCAAGTATTTTGGATACACTAGGCCATGAAAAAGTAGTCCTAATTTGATTTCAAGCGTAAGGCCTTTTTCCCAAAATGAATACTTTTCAGTGTGGGCGTTTTCACTACTGTAGAGGGTGGTTTCCATTGGGATGAGAATAACTCAACGGGCGTCTGGACTATGTACATTAAATTGAGAAGAAAATAAAAGAACAGACATCAATCAATATATTTTTCTTTTGGTTTTAAACATCTATAGGGCTTATATTTGTATTTAGCATTGGTTGCGATGGGAGTTTATTTAGTGGGACTGGGGTGCATGTTGTAGTACATTGGTGTGATCTGTGTACAGTGCTGCAATAACATCCCACTGTACTTGTGATGACCATTGACAACCTACCACGTTCATGTACAACTCTCGACAATTGAGGAGTTTTGCTTTTGATTTCATTTTATTTGGGCATATAGCCTACGCGATTAAACTTGAATTGAATTGTGGACGTTACAATGTTCGATTTTTAAATATTGGTATTGTTGCATTCCCCACTTTTGTGGGTAAACAAAATAATAGGGCGGACACAAACTTTGTTGTGACAATATGAAATGGGGTTGGTTTATTATCTTCTCTGCATTCAACAACAATAAAAGGCATTAATGACATATAAAAAGAGTGGTAGCGTTCAATAATTAGACTTAATAGTTAGACATAATACGAGTTCCGAATGGTGTGTACCAGTAATACCAACTACAAAGGGATCAGATACAGCCAGGACTATCATTCGTTCATGCGGCTTGTCACTCGGTATACGGTACGGGCACTGCTACACCGAGAGACGGACGGCTGGTCAGTCTCGACGACGGGGACCACCAGGGCTTGACTACACGGGGTGTCTGGACGGGGCCAGATTGTGTATTAGACCGCATTAGCTAGGCGAACCAATGGTCGATCGACGCACTGCACCATTGGTTCAACGAATGATCGAGGCTTTGGACTGTAATAGTTCGGTATATCGCACTGTCATGGATCGGATCGAGTCACACAGATATTATTCGGAATCACACTTCGCCGAGATGAGGAAATCTTTGGGTTTATATAGAAATCTGGAGCCTAGGAATGAATAAAACATTTATAGTCTAATTTAGCGTCTTAGCCAATGAGAAGCTTGCCTTCCGCACGTCAAAGGGTAGAAACGTGTGCAAAATCAGAGTATACAAAAGGTCCTTGTTCCATTACATTGTATAAGGAAAGGTATTTGACGAAAGTAAAGTGAGTGACAACTTAGAAAGGAGGGCGTGTTCTAGGGGTAATGCTTACTGGGGATGCTAAGCTATTGCATGAGGGGAGCAGCAATTGCGCATGGGAGCACGGCACACGGACCAAGGCTTAGGACTGAGCGGGTCAGTCACGGTGACTATTTGGCCGTGCTACACCCACAAACCGTGTTCGGTGTGTAGGGTAGACTCCGAGGAAAGTAGGAGAAAATAGAGTAAGTCCAAAGGATGGCTCCAAGCCACGTGGCGGGAGGGTGTGGCACGCACACAAGGCTCTCGCTGGTGTTGCATTATGCATTGCGTTGGCGCTGGATATGCATGAGCAAAAGTAGCGTCCTTGTATGGATTGCATATTCATAGCGGACAATCGAGGGTCCGAGGAAACAAACCCTGGGACTTAGACTGCTTGAAATTGCATCGTATAAGCAAAAAATTGGAAATGGAAGAAGTGAAATAGAGGGTGCTAATATTTACCAAATCAAAGGGTAAGATTCGTAACAGTATAAAGTTCACCATGACCTTCATCCTGCTGTATACCTGTTCAGCGATGCGCAATACTTAAATATTTTGTATCCTGCAACCTCAAATTCTGAATAGGGGGAAGGGCCGTAGCAAGCGGGGGGGGGGGGGAACCCCAATATTTTTTCTCAGTCAGCATTTAGAGCATCAGTCGGCAAATCAAACATTAAAGGTAGGCCTACTAGAACGAGGGTTGGTCCAGAATAAATTTTCAGTGCTATGGGTGTTCCGACTGCAAATGTATTGTGTTTCTAAGCACTGAATATTTGCCAATTTGGTTCTCCCCCCCACCCCCTGCGTGGGGTGGGGGAACCAACTAAATTATGCCACCATGCGTATAGTTACGCTACTGATTATGGAGGTTGGCCTGGCCATCCTCCATGCCAAACTGGTTGTATGTTTTAAAGAAAATTGCAGCTAAAATAGTTGTTTTCTTCAATTTTATTTATTTGTTATTAGCCTATCTCTGACTTTTTCCAATCCAAGGAAAGCAACAGAAAGTTGAGAAAGAAACTCAATGCGTGGAACTCAATGTGTGATTATTTTGGTCATCAAAAAAAAAAAAAAAATCTAAGTTTCAAAGTACTTTTTGCGAAAATGTTAATCACCTTCCACATTATTGGTCTTTCAAGAATATTAATTAAACCTGATTTTTATGTTCAATTCAAGATTAAAAACATTTTTACAACAATCTGGAATAATGATGAAGTGTGGAAAAGCAATCTCTTTGTGAGGGCAAAGTAAATAGCGCCCTCAAGAGTCGTACATATTCACGCCTAATGTAAAAAATAATTTTCACTTCGTAAAGTGTACATGTACATGTACATGATTGTATGTGTGTACGTGTACGATACACTGTATCTGTCACTATCACTAGTATCAGTCACTAGTATTATTGACTGTGATTGTGAATGTCACCCAAATTACCACAATTTTCCTAATTCTGTGCGTCTTTTAATGAATGTGAGTACAACCAGTGATTAGTTAATGTTCTTAGTTCCTAATAGGCCTATGCATTGTTCTATTTCCAACAGTCTTTGACTGTTGAATTACCGAGATTTTAGCCTGGAAGTTTGTGACCTCATTTGTAAACTTAGCCCTAACGTACGCGTTACCCTAGATAGGCTATCCGATCGTGTATAGCAAGGCTATGCGCTCCGTCTGGCGTTGTGTGCATGTATTCCTCATTGTAGTGGTACATGTATATTTGAGTAAACTCAGCAATTCCGGGTAGAATGTCATATCCAACCGCCACTTTTTCTCGTTTAATATAACCAATAGTGTAATCTTATATGGATGATGATGTCGCCCTGATCATGCTGATACTGATAGGACCCTATCTACAGTGCAAAGTACACTTCCGATAGGGTCCTGACCAAGAGTTCTTTCTGTTCGTATACCTGTAAAGTTTGCACTGAATTTTCTCCCTTTTTACCTGTCTTCGTTGGCTGAACCGAGGAAATGCAGGCACTGTAACTTCTTAAAAAAAGAAGAGTATTTCCCCGACATTTCTCAGAGCAACGGCCAATCTGTGTACAAACTTTTCATGCCGTTCATGCTGAATAATGCGCATGGGGTCAGAACATCAATTGCGCGGCAGAACACGTCTCATTAAATCGCCTGCAATGTAAGTAAAGTCCTGTCGCCCTTGCACAATTGATGTTCTGCCGCGCAATCGATGTTCTGACCCCAATGTGACAAGGTCATCGCTCGATGAACAGCATGAAATGTTTGCACACAGATTGGCCGTTGCTCTGAGAAATGTCGGAGAATTCCTCTTTTTTTAGACATATTTTAACAAAAATCATTTCTCCAAGAGGCAGTAAAGAAGCATTTCCTCGATTCAGCCAACGAAGACAGGTAAAAAAAGGGAGAAAAAAATTCAGTGCAAACTTTACAGGTATACGAACAGGAAGAACTCTTGGTCAGGACCCTATCGGAAGTGTACTTTGCACTGTAGATATGGTCCTATCAGGGCTAGATGATGATGGACATATACTTCAAATTATTCCTGGATATTTATTTCCTGCAAAATCATGCATTTTTGGTATACAATGACTTCCTCAGTCATGACATGTCAGTCTGATCTTGTTAACTCCCCCGTTAGTGACCAACACGGTCATTGTATATACATGTACATGTATGTGCAGTGGCAACTATAAATAGTATAGGATCCTTCTATTTTCTGAAGGGGAGGATTTTTTGAGAAGGGAAATAAAGTCCGAAAACCATCAAAAATTAGATTTTAAAGGTAGTTTTCGCTTTCTGTACCCACAAAAATCGATAGAATCATTTGTTAATTGGTTAGTGGTTGCAAAAAAATTCCCCAAAAACCCTTAAAAAGTGGCGGTCGAATACAACATTCTTTCCGGAATTCCTCTATTTCCCATCTTATATTACAGAACCACGGTTTCCAACATGGTTTTGCAATGACTACAACATGTAACCCAGTCATACCCAGTAAGTAACCTAGGTTACATGCTCCACTTCAAGCATCATAATGACCTTTTAACATTACTTAATTGATATTCTACCAACAATCAAGCAAATCAATGCCATTGTCTGTACAACTAATGTTAGTCTCTCTGTGCTACCATTCGAGCTATCCCTTTAATTTACCGAGTGAACCCATCACTTCTTCACATAAAACATGATTGAACTGTTTTTTCCTTGGTTACATTTTCTGTTCCTCCATTACAGTTTGGGGTGAGTCATTATACCAGCATCATTGTGTTGATGACCACAATTCTGTGCTTCTCAAAAAACTGCTCGTGGCCGAGCGGTCTAGCGCACCGAACTCAAGTTCTGGTGTTGCCAGCAGCAGCGTGTGGGTTCGAGACCCGGTCGTGACACTTGTGTCCTTGAGCAAGGTACTTAACCATAATTGCTTCGTAGGTCCCGTGTGTTGTGTAATGCACGTAAAAGAATGCGCCTTGAGCACCACTTAGTTGGTGGATACGTGCGCTATATAAGTCTAAATATTATTATTATTATTATCCATACATGTATGACCCTGCATTAAGATTCAGCATTTTACAAGAGAATCCTTCACTGAAACAACAAACTTGTAATTTCATTTGTAAGTGATGAGTCATGATTATATAATTGTAGCCTTAGGTGCTTCAATTAGGGTACATGGGGAGATGGGTTTTCTTGCCCTAACATCCTGTGGGAGGGGTAGGCAATAAAACCATAAATTACAATAACAAATAAAAAACAACCATCTTCAAGTAGGCATTGCAGTGTAAAAACATTATTTTGATTCTTGATCCTTGTGTGACTGCAAGGGTCAAAATCAGTCAAAAATGTTGATATACTTGCCAAGGTATACATGTGTATCTAGTGAAATTAACAGTCAAACACTGTCATACCTGTGTAGTAAGTACATTTACAGGTCAAAATGAGTCGATCGTTTTTGACTGGTAAAAGCATTTTCTTGTATTGTTCATCAGGGTGGTCAAAATGACAGTCAAATATGCCCCTGTGTGCACATTTGGGTCAACGGTCAAAACAGGCAGTTGACTGGTTTTGACCACTATAGCCACTAAAGTTCAACTGAAGCACATGTAGGAGGGTTAATGCATGGGTAACATACTGAGCTTGAATTTTGTGGAAAATTGAAACTTTATAATTTATAATGATACAAGTGATGAATGTGTGTGGCATACAACTTCAAAAGTAGTGAATCTGCATGTATATGATGTACTGAGGTTATTACACTGGTTTCTTGATAACAGGCATTTATGTATACATGTAGTACCTTTCACAATATTATACTCCCTGGTAACGGGACCGTACTGAAGTTCCCTCAGCCTTATGTTCCCTCAGCCCTATGTTCCCTCAGCCCTATGTTCCCTCATCCCAAAATAGACCCTATGTTCCCTCAGCCCTATGTTCCCTCATCCCAAAATAGACCCTATGTTCCCCTATTTTGGGATGAGGAACATAGGGTTGAGGGAACATAGGGTTGAGGGAACATAGGGCCTAATTTGGATATTAAAAAAATGATAGGCATTGAGGGAACATAGGGCTGAGGGAACATAGGGCTGAGGGAACATAGGCATGACCCCCTGGTAATCAGGCTTTCTATTATTCATATTATAACTATATCAGGGAATATTCTTGTAGACTGGAAGCTATTTCTAGTGCACAAGGGCTAATTCAAATACAACACCCATCTCTGCCTGTACCAGGTACCAATTTTTGTTCTACAGTAAAGAATTGCCTCTGTAAAAGGTTACACTTAACTATAACATTATGCAAAATGTATTCTAAAAATGAATGTTTGACTTTATTGTCCTTTAAAAAAATCTTCCGTAACCATGAAATACTATTTTACAGAAAGGCTTTGCTTCTAAATTAATTTTGTAATTAAATAAATTAATAAAATAATACAAAATGTTTTAAATTAGCTTTAAAAGATAATAGCAATTCTTTCCTGCAGAAAAGTTGCTGCCAGGTATCCGTTTACTCCAAATACATTGTATGTACATGGTATTGTATCTGTGTGATTTCTTTACAGATTTACAACAATGAGACCAAGGAAAAGAAAGATTAGTGAACTTTTTACACCAACTCCATTTGAAGAAGCAAGGAGATACTGTTCTTTGCAGGAAGATTCTGAAGGATTTGATCAATTGTATCACATCAACAAAACTATACATGTAAGTATTACATGTACCTTGCTCTGCTGGTACTACTTTAGAAATTGTTTATCCATTGCATGCACAGGGCCCAGGTATGAACTGTATTCATCAAGTTCCTCTAGTCCTTTTCATACAGAACAGGATGAACTTTTACTTATGTTCTGGCTGAAACAGGTTTTTAAAAACATGTGTCACAATGGCAGTTTACATTTTTTAAACTTTTTTAATACAATTAAAAGTGAATCATTTTATTTTCAGACGTACAAGAGGCTCAAGACTGAAAATTGCCACTTTATAAATATTTCTGTTATTCCATCTGGGGGGGGGGCCGAGATATTGGGCCGAATAAATAAAAAGTAGCATTTGCTTACAACAAGAAGCACCTAGAAAAATCAATTGCTGACCAAGCAGAAGCAAAAGCAAAAACAATTGCTAAAAAACATATAAATAACAATTTGCTTTGACTAATAGCTGTTTCTTTATCCTGACTAGCAAATGCTTAGGTCAACAACAATAGCGGCATTCATTCCGAAGGATTGAATGAAGGAAAGTTCTTGCGATTTATGAATTCATCCCCGAACTGTCCACTTGGCTTATCAATACGTACATGAGTGCAGTCAATGGCCCCAAGCATAAAGGGAAAACCAAGCTTATCAGCCCACCTTTGCTTTGCGTCCGTCAGATCAGCATTAGACACAGGAAATTTTATCCATGTTGGGCGTTGGGCAGATATGTGGTCCAAAGTACTTGCAACGTATGTACTTACAGTGGGCTGGGTTATCCCCATTACCTCTGCTACTGAGGTCTGGTAGCCTGGATCTGCTAAATAGCGCAAAGTTATCGCCATGCGCTCCACTGATGACAAGCATCCACCACGTGTCTCATGCCTTTCGGGCAGAAATGTTTGTGCAAGCCACTCAACATTTTCCTTATCAAATCGAAACAAATTTTGATAGGTGCCCGGAGATGTCTCAGCACATGGTGTCACCGCAATTAGTCTTACTTATCATCCTCACCATGCAAAGCTACAAGTTTTACGATTAATCCTGTTCTTATTCATCTTATGACCTTCTCTTACATGCATGAACATGGTGCTCACAGTTAAGCATGAAGGTGTGAGTAAAAGATCAAGCTGGTATGGAGGAGCTTGCAAAACTATGAGAAAATGCTTCTGGTTACAAGTAAAATGTTTTATTTATATGTTTTCAAGCATTTGCTAATTTGTAAAGCATTTGCTTACAAGAAACGAGCTTGTGCTTCTGCTTATAAGCAGAAGCTTTTGCTTATGAGCAATTAGTTAGTTTTATTTATAAATATTTAAGAAAAAGCCTAGAAAAAGCAAATGCTTCTTTTTATTTATTCGGCCCAATGTCTAACCTAGAATGTCACAGACTTAAACTCTTTTTTGTACGGCGCGCCCTTTTAGAAGCCCAACGCGCGCACACTACATAGGCCCGACGTCATCACCTGACAACATCGTTGTGTTTTGATTTGTTTTGACAACAGAATACGCAACTAACCAATAAGAATTAGAGGTCATGTACCTTCAATGCAAATTAGCTAATAAATATTGATTATTGATGATGTTTATGACTACGAGAACTGACGAAACACTCCGATCCGAGAGCTCAGATTGTGTCAATTTTTGTTTGCGTTAATTACACATGACCCTATGCGGTTTACCACATACGTTGAATTAAAAATGGCGGCCTCCATGGAACTCACAACAAGATGCGAAACACACGATATTTTCATGGAATTATGAAGTGGGAAGTGCTGATGAAGGTGATTATGCTGACGATGTTGACTTTGAACACCCTGACAGTGATGGAAGTTTTGATTTTTAGGGAAAAAATGACCGTAAAAAAAAAAAGCTGTCCAAGTACAATACTGCGATATACACATGTAGCGATACGGTATGTTGTATCAATGTTGTAAATTATGATTTTTGTTACATAAACAGTGGGTTTCAAACCATTATGGGTAATATTATTATGCCCTGACATATTCTAACATAAACAAACCACCTTTGTTTATCATACAATGCATATTTCCAATACCTTGTAGATTTATTGATATTTATTCTGCGGAACGATAAACATAAGTTTATATTTGGATGGCTGCAATGCATTATGGGTATTCCCAACATGACCCCCATCTCAATATTCACACTCAGTAAGTCATAACCTTTATTTTGATACCTTACTCTCTTCAATTGGCAAAAGATGAAAAAAATTATTAATAATTTCCACATTTGACCTTGATGTTTAGAGTATCAAATTACAGTATCAAATTACACTAATTACATTAATTCCGTCCACACATGTAAAATAACTCCGGCTAGAAAGAGTTAAAGTATCTTCACGATAAGATCAGACTTTCGATGGGTCATACAATTGTATAATCGGTGTTTTAGTTTAAGATGAACACAGTGACTGAAAGTTATTGGCTCATTTATGCAACAGCAACGGTAATATGACCGTATCATGTGGGTTATTATGGCTGTCACTGTGTTAATCTATAACTAACATTCTGATTCCATGTAATTACATGATTCCAGGTAATTACATGTTGGCAAAAGTTGATTAACCCTCCTACTTTTAGTACCTTTTTCATACAAGTTGATGCACCATTTGAAACCATTCGCTTTTGTGGTTTTGAATGGTGAAATAACTGTGTACAGTATTGATTTCCCCAAATGGTTTTGAATGGTAGTTCAGCCAATACAAATACTTGTTTGGATACTTCTAAGTGGTGAATCAATGGACCCTCTATATGCATTTGAATGGATTTGAATGGATTTGAATGGTAGTAAAGCTTGCTACCAACACTGTTCAAATGGTATCACCATGTGTGTACAAAACCAATGGGCATTTTTGAAAGTGAAAATTTTGAATGGTTTCAAATGGTCTATCAGTAAGAAGGTTAATCCATATCTCTAAAATAAAATGGCCAAGAAATGCGCAATTGGATTCAAGGGGTTTATACCAAATATCCTACAAAATTTGAGGAATTAACATGGAATGACCCATTTGTATTTTAACCCATCTGTATGACAGTCACATGATATTAGCTGATGGATTGTGACAATTTTACTTCTACAGGGCATGGTGTCTTCACTACAAAGTCTTTCAAAACCAGGATTCTTTGCTTGAGTATCGACGGGAGTGTGTGTCTCATGAAAGTCTTTGAAGGGAGAAATCATTCAAACTTTCTCCATGGACAACATGGGACAGAAGGTAAGTACATGTAACATAATGTTGTATGCATAATTGGCTGTGCTGGTTTAGTTGCCCCAGAGACTGTAGCTAAATTTGTTTTAAAAACAATACCTCACATTATGGATGTTTCATGGTAATCTCTGAAAATGTAATTTTGTCAACTTGTTTTTCATTTGTTGGCTCATCATACGTTTTAAATAATCTGTTTGCCAGTGTTGACATGCTAGCAAATCCACTGGCTATGGTTGAATGATCAATGATAGCACATGGCCTGAAACTAAACTGCAAGGTAATGACTTTACATGGCTGTGTAAAAGTGGGCACGCCACTCTGCATATTTGTATTGTGTATCTACAACTGAAATTTGTTGTAATTCATCTTGCCATCAAATAAATGGAATCTCATTGAAGAGTTGACAAGTATCAAAGTCCAGCTTTCCAGTTTAAATGCCCAGTACATTTGTTTGTTTTCTTAATAGAAAATAAAGCCATACAAGGAACTAAAGCAATTCAAAGAGATGAAACAAAGTGCCCTTGACCAGCTAATGTTTTGTGGACTTAAAAATGTAAGTATTAAATTGTAGTTTAAGTCATTAATGTAACAGTTTGAGCCATTATTACTGTTATTATTATTATTTTTTATTATTTTTTTAAGTAAGCTTATTGCCATTTTTATTATGTACCATTAGTGCAACTCTCTTATTCTTTTTTTTCATTATTAAAGGTCATTGTTTATTTCAAAGCAGCCAATCTCCTTTGTCCAATGTCACACTGGTAAAAATTGAAACTATCAAGTGTCAAGTGCAGTAGTTTATCCTTTGTGTTCATGTAATATTCAATAATGTTCTGTGGTCTTATGTTTTTTTATATATTTCTCTACCGATTTGTTAGAGAAATGTTAATGCATTATTACTAACTTGTTATGATATTATCTAATTAAATATAGATGATCCCAACAC
The DNA here is from genome assembly GCA_029582265.1 of Zoroaster sp. YZ-2022. Taxonomy (NCBI): domain Eukaryota; kingdom Metazoa; phylum Echinodermata; class Asteroidea; order Forcipulatida; family Zoroasteridae; genus Zoroaster; species Zoroaster sp. YZ-2022. Next base: position 10,184,719 of record CM055817.1, on the reverse strand, counting down.
TTTGCCTATGGTGATTGGTTTAAATAAATTTGCAAACATAAATTAACCATACATGTACTACCGGAGGTTTATGAATAATTCAGTAGTAGCTTCCACAGAACAGGCTGTAAAGGCACTTGTAACTTTTTTGGACATTGTGTTTTGGGGTTGCTGCGTGCACTTTGACTGAAGGCTACTCAACATTAGGCTGCTTCTATTGTGTCATAGTGATGGCCAGGAATGGAAATATACTAGCCACAAAAAGAAACTGTGCATAGGAAGAAAGTTAATAAAATTTAAATCAATGGACTGATATTAGTCAATGTAGATTGACATGATGAAGGACCATGTAGACTATCCCATAACAGGACTTTCATTGGAAATTTTCATAATGCAAAGTTAGGCAATCCCATTGTTTGAAAACAAAGAAATGGGTCCTGTATGAAGTTATGTAATAGGCAAGAGTACATAAGGCCTACATTTGTAGAGCAAATGGTACACTCTCCTGGGAAAACACACTCGGCACAACTTCAAGCAGGTGGTGCACAACGGGTACCATGCCAAGATTGGAATGTTGGAGGCTGGCATGAGCCAGCAAGATGTCGCAAGAAGATTTCATTGTCATCGAAACACCATATCCGCTCTCCTCAGATGCCACAGACAGCACAATGACATCAGTGACCGCCCTCGTTCTGGACGCCCACGCGTCACAACGCCGCGTCAAGACAGATGGATAGAGATGACACACATGCGGAATCGACGGCAAACTGCTGTAGAAACAGCTCGATCGATACCAGACCTCAGGCGAGTCCACCCAAACACTGTCCGGAATCGACTGCGTCAAGTAGGGCTATGTCCGAGAAGACCAGCCATTAGGCAAATTTGACGCAACGTCACCGTATGGCAAGGTTGGAGTGGTGTAGACGTCATATGCGACACCCATTACGATGGTGGAATGATGTCATGTTCACAGATGAATCAAGATTCAACGTTTCACACTCAGATGGACGTGTACGTGTGTATCGCCGTCAAGGTAAACGCTATGCACAATGCTGTGTGGTGGAAAGGGACCGTTATGGTAGTGGTTCCGTCATCGTATGGGCCGGTATTACTGTACATAACCGTACAGATCTGATCACCATTGAACGCAACCTCACTGGACAACTTTACCGAGATGAAATCTTAGTGCCTGTTGTGCTACCGTTCCTTCGACGTCATGGCCCGGCGTCATTTTCCAGCAAGACAATGCCCGACCGCATACAGCTCGCATTGTCCAGGACTTCCTTCATGAAAACGACGTTGATATCCTGCCTCGGCCAGCAATTTCACCTGATTTGTCACCAATAGGGCATGTTTGGGATGAAATGGAGCGTTGCCTGCGCCTGCTGCCGCGTCAGCCATCAAATGTCCAAGAACTGTCCAGGGATCTCCTCAGGGTGTGGAATGACATTCCACAAAGGTTCCACAGCAACCTGATTTCATCAATGAGGCGCCGATGCACTGCAGTGATCAACGCAAATGGAGGACACACTCGTTATTAATCTTTGTGACATTCCATTTTGCCGCTTAAACTTTGAGCTCAAAGAAAAGGCATAAACGATAAAGCCAATGAGTTATTGTCAAGTGAGAATATTGGCATACATGTCAGACCAACAAAAACATTGAAGTGGACATTTTCAACCTCATTTTAAAAATATCATGACATTTGTATCATGCAGTTTCTTTTTGTGGCTAGTAGTATAGATGAGTAAACTTATGCAAATTTGAATGGTATGTGCTATATGTGTCGTGATGTACACATGCATATATTGTTGCTTCCCGATCTGCCACAAATGACAACATATTAAAAGTCACATGAATATCATCTTTCACATCACTAGAAAAACCCTTAACAGTTGCAATTGAGGCTAGTATGCAAGTTTGTTCCGGTCAACTTTTTAATATTTGTTATGTAGGGGGCGAGTTTGACAGGGGGTGAGTTTGCTGGGGGAGGGGGAAGTTTGCCAAATCTGTGGACTTGACCATTTGTATTTTCGATCAGTCTTTGAAGGTCTTTTTTTTCTCCTTTGTTAATAAATCTATTATTTTTATAGGTGACCTGGTTTTGTACATCTACATGTACGTATGCTATGTACCTGTGCTTACTAGCAGACTTGTATGAATCAGACTTTAACTCCAACTCGTGTCGCATATTATAAAGCCCCTACATGTATATACACTTTGGTATTCTTGAAAAAAAACATCACCGTTGGTGATACATGTACTGTAAGTAGTGATGAGAAAATAATAAGTTTGTATGTGAGTACTGATTATGTGAAGCTATACATTTCATTCACCTCAACAGGACTCGTAGATAATACATTGCTGTCTCCAAGATGGACATATCCACCTGATGATTTGATGGATCCAAGCAAAGGTGCGTACTTAAAAATGATGGATCTGAAAACATTTTCTATTTCATGCATGTCATTTATCTAAAATAAAAACCAATTAAAATGCCCAATTTGTTAATAAATAACAACAAATGTTCTCCAAGGGTTTGCTTTGCCCGGTCGTTCCACCCACCTTCCTTGAATTCCTCTGTGAATCGCACCCTACTTCGAAGGGCACACACTATCAGTGATAAAGAGCACTTGCCATCCGAGTTGAAACATCTTAATGCCGTGTTAAGAGACAGTGGATACAAACCTGATAAACTTAAGTTCCTCCCGAATAGGAACGCTCCACGATCCTCTGACGCAACCGACAAACCTATTGCCGTCCTACAGTACATTGGCCACACTTCACACAAAATAAAGCATATCCTGAGGGAAGCTGACATTAAGGTCTACTACCGGACTCAAAACAAGTTTCAAACGAAGTTACACACCCACAAGGACAGACATGATCCCATCCATCAAGCTGGGGTTTACCGAATTCCTTGCACTTGTGGTAAAGTGTACATTGGTGAAACCGGCAGAGACCTTACGACCAGGCTCAATGAACACAAGGCCCACGGTCGCAGAGGGGAATGTGACAAATCTACGATCATCAAACACTCCACCGATTTAGACCATGTCATTGACAGGCAGAAGGCAGAGATCATAGCCCCGGAGAAGCACTGGTACACTCATCGTATCAGAGAGGCTATTGAGATTCATAAACATGACACTGTCCCACAGGACATCAGATTTTTCATCAGCAACATTTGGCATTCAATCCTATGATCCATCAGCATCCAACACCCCGCAGTCAACTGACATGCCTCAGCGAGCAGGCAACTCACACACAGCAGGAAACACACACATCAAAAACAATGCCATGGTGGCAACCAATCACAACACATCACACAACAGTGGCACCAATCAGAACACTTCCCATTCTACACATAATCCCAGCAAATACTACTTAAGGAGCTGCATCTGCAAACCTCTTCATTCTCCTGCCGAAGATTAGAACAGGCTAATCGAAACGTTGAGAATAACCTGTGAAGTCCCCATGGTTCTCCCTGAACCATATTAACCCGTGAAGTCCTCATGATTCTCCCTGCACCATATTTCTCACTTATGCTACAGTCACACTGTCACGATTTTTGATTGCGAATGCACAACGGATGTCCAGCGGATGGTCATCCGTAGTCATACGTAATGATACGTTGGGGATACTTAGTCATTCGTAGTAGAGTCCTAATCATACGTGGGCATCCGTTATGGTCCACGATGGCAGAACGGAAATTTCAAACAGTTCAAAACTATCATTCTGGAATCGTGGAGAAAAAAATCCGTTGTGTATCCTGTGTACATCCCTAGTCATCCGTATATCGTGAGCAATCGTAGACATACATGAACATCCTTTGTACAATCGTGGCAGAAATCACCACGGATGCACTAGGGATGCACACAGGAAGCATTACGTACATGTATGACTAGGGATGTACACAGGATACACAACGGATGCTCAACGGATACACTGCGAATGCTAAGATTACACTACGGATGACCAAGTATGACAACGATTTATAACGATAACGATCATAATGATTTCATAACGATTTATCACGATCTATCACGATTAATCACGATTTCACAACGATTCTGATCTTGTTTGGTTTTGAAAAAGTATAAATAGGGTCAGAACTTTTACATTCATTCATTTATAGCAATTGTTGGGCAATCGTTAACCAATCGCTGTACATCCGTGTATAATCGTTGTCATACATTGTGAATCCTTAGTAACATCGTGGTCAATCGCTGTGTATACGTGATTATCCGTGGGTAATCGTAAGGCATACCTAGTAAATACTTTGTATACTCTTATAGCAATCGTTGTATAATCGGGGTCATACGTTGTGGAACCTTAGTGGAGTATTTGTGTAATCGTGTAGAAGTGAAAGTTCCACGGATGTACACGTATGGCAACGGATGAAATTTATTGTTTTAATCGTGGTCATACATGAACAATCGTAACGCCAGATCGTGACAGTGTGACTGTAGCATAAGCGACAGTAGAGAAAAACGAGTTGCCCAAATTGGTTCTCCCTTGAACCTTTCTCACTTAATGAAGGTTGAGATATGACTTGTGCGATAATGTTCTTTTCAGAACTTGTACCTCAACCGGCGTTAGTTGAGATAAACACATGGTGTTACCGCAAACCGAAACGATAAGTTAATACTTCTAGTCAGTTTGAAAAATTTGGAGATGTGACACAAGAAGTATCCACAAGCCAATGGATAATTGTTTGGAAAGTTATTACAACAACAAATGGGTACAATAGAGGTCCTTGGTTATCAATAATACACATGTATTAGAGTATGGTCCAAGGACATAACAAAAAGAATAATAGGTCCTTCATCAGTTATTTGTTCTCAGAGTCCTTGGAAGTACTTTGTGTGTAAATCCAATGAAGATTGCTTCAAAAAGTCCAACAGCAATTGGAGCAGTAGATTTCCTTGGCTATGCAAGACTGTATTCCTAGGACCTCTGAGAACAAAGATTAATGAGGTCAAATTGTCTCTTTTATTATTTTGTCCTTGGATGATACTTTAACCATGTTCAATATATCCTTGGTTCATCCATAAAGTACAACTCTCTGCCCTGGCCTACACCATGCCGTGCAGACATTTTCCTATTGAGAGAGGATTTAAAAAGGCTAAATTTTGGCCCCCCACAATTCACCATCTATGGGACTTGTGTAGTGGTCCCCACTACTGGGTAACCAGTATATGTGTTCAAGAGTTTTCAATATCAGGCATGTGAAATTTCAGCGTTTACGCAGAAATCCGTGTTTTTTATTTCCCCGTTCCGCATTTTTCTCGGGGCTTCGCTTTTTTCCCGGCGCCGCACCGTGATTGTGGACTCCGCTTGTATACCATCCAAACACAAACTTCTTACACACAGAGAAAACGGCAACGGGCTGCACATCGTTAAGATCGCGCTGTGATTTTGACACGTGAGTCGGGGACTAGACCCGGTAAACGGTTTGGCCGTGTGAACATGTGAATTAGTCCGAAAAAGCGGCTAGGGCAGCATATGCTTCAACGCACGATGATGTGCCGATCGAGCCATAGCCATTGTCATATAGCCGCTAATTCGGATCGCGATCAGGCCGCACGTCTGAAAATTTCACTTTTGCACACGCACGCCGGATGACTTGTCTTTTCTCAACCACACTAAAACATAAAGAAAAGTTGGACGACGAAAGAGAAAATCTTCAATTGCCAATTGTAATCATCTATAGATATCAGACAAAGACAAGTACAGATGATAAATATCTCCCCTGCCTCAACATGGCCAAAACCTGTGTCTTCTGTAATTACTGAATGTCAACAAAAGTATTTGAAAAATGTTGGTTTCTCTTATGCTTGTTTATTACAAAATTAAGGGCATTTGCAAATAAATCAAAATTAAAATATTTGGTTTGGAATGTACATGTATACAATGTTTCTAGAAACTATTGTCTGTGTGTACTTTTACATTTTCTGGGACACTCTTCTCACTCCAAGTCTTCCAAACATTGGGATATTGCAAAGATCGTGACAAAAATAGTGTTCCCTCTCACTTTGTATTGTTCTTAGTTCAAACACCTCACTTAGAATTTTACAAAAGAAAAAGGGGATAACACCATTAAAAAAATTAAGAATTTTGTCTTAGAAAGTTGTAATAAAAAGCTCAAAATGCACCTCAGAGCTTCTAGATGGCAAAGTACTCAAGGACTGCAAGTTTCTGGGTTTCCGCACTGCGCTTGCCAGGCAACAACAAATTTTCCTCTTTTATTTTCACTGCCCACTCACATGCCTGTTTCATGAACTTGGTCAGTTATTTAAGCTTCTGTCTTAACTTCTTGTTCAGGTAGAAGAATGGATTTAAAGGAGCAGCCATGCATAGGTACAATAACATATGAGTAGTCTAAATGAAATTAGCATGGGGTTTATGTACTGGATACTGATGTACTACACAACATTGAGTATTACATGTACATGATATTGACAGCATTTTGTTTGGATTCACCCTCAATATAAACAATAATGTCCATAGAGAATGAAGTATATGTACTGTTCTTCAATGCTGGAAACTCTGTATCACATGACTCACTTGAAATTAATGATTGTACTGTTGGTACACAACAAAATACAAAACTGTGAAAAAAAACATTATTACAAAGGTCATTCACAAGATGGAAACCAGCAGAAACATGGCTTGTCAAATGGGAATTTAGACACTACCATCATGGACAAAAGTGGACAAAAGTTGTGCCAAAGGATCACTCCCAAGTAAGGATATAAAGCAATAACTTGTTTACACTTGTTTAATCATGAGTGATACAGGCTTTCCATCCATCCTATTTCTTCTACCTTTTCCTCTGCAAATCCTACTTAAAATTAGTGTGTAGATGTAAATTAGTCAAGTAAATGTAATAAAATTGAACAATTCATTTCCATGACACTTTGTAAGTGTTAATTAAAGCTCCACAAGGGGAAATATACTTTTGTGATTTGTGTGTGCGACTTGTTGTGTGAAGGCTATAGTAAACCCTACAGAGCCATTCTTTTTTCATCCAATTTTCTTTCTTTTGTCCCACTTTTTATTTCTTGAAATCTCTGGCCAACTTTTGTCCTACTTGGTCATGAGTCTGTTTGTATTTTGTTTAAGTATGGGTTTGCTAGAAATCCTGCTATTGTTATGCATTGTTCATTATATCCTTATAATCATCTCAAAACTGTTTTAAGCAGGATTGTTTTTAGATATGAAAAAACAACTCTTAAAATTCTTAAGAGTTTAAAAATATGAAGGATAATGTTATTGACCTTCACCTGACTGGTGTTGCCCTTGATCCCTAAATATGTAAATGATCATCTGGGGACCAAATTGTCTGAGACATGTGTAAACCAGAATTGATTTGTATTGAATCACAACTAAATACAAACATTACAATTATGTACAGTGAGAAGGAATCACTATACTGTTTAAGTCTCACAATCAGGAGTGTGGTCAGCAACACCACCATGCCTGATCAATGGTTTGTGTGGTTGTCCATTATTTGCAACACCATTTAGTGTTGGAATCCTTTAATAGTCTTAGATTTGTAGAACACTTGATGAATTAAAAAAATGCAGGAATACATAATTCATTAAGCCTCACAAGATTAGTGCTCATTGTTATGTTAATGTCTTGAAAAGCACAGGATGCACTTGCAGAGATGAGAAAATCATTATGCACTTCGATATGAAAACACTGAACTCAACAAGTCATAATAATATATTTATTGTTTTAACATTTTGTAGCCAAGCAGACTGTGGAGACCTTTATTCTAAAACATCATATACTTGCTGTCGTCTCACTAAAGGAAAAAAAATCAGATCAGTCAAAACCAAAATATTCAACGAGAGACAAAAACAAATAGGAGAACAAGTGAGTAAAAGTTTATTGTTTTGTTCTTTTATAATATTCTACAACTGTGATGGGCGCCCTTTCCTTTAAAAAATAGTTTATTGTTGGTGTTGCAAAAGATTCAGTGCTCTGGTTAAATCTACTCATATCAAAATTCAAACCCAAGTGAAAATAGTTAGTGAGAAGTATGGTTAGCTAGCACTGCTAAATGTTGTATTTTCAATTTACTATAATGTGCTGTTTCTCTGCTCTTTGAGGGGACAAACAAATATATGAGCAATGTATAACTGTAATACATGTAAGTAAACAGCGTGGTTCTATATGAACAATGTATAACTGTAATACATGTATGTAAACAGCATGGTTCTATATGAGCAATGTATAACTGTAATACATGTAAGTAAACAGCGCGGTTCTATATGAGCAATGTATAACTGTAATACATGTAAGTAAACAGCGTGGTTCTATATGAGCAATGTATAACTGTAATACATGTAAGTAAACAGCGCGGTTCTATATGAGCAATGTATAACTGTAATACATGTAAGTAAACAGCTGGTTCTATATGAGCAATGTATAACTGTAATACATGTAAGTAAACAGCGTGGTTCTATATGAGCAATGTATAACTGTAATACATGTAAGTAAACAGCGGGGTTCTATGCGAGCAATGTATAACCGTAATACATGGGCAAACAGCTTGGTTCTATATGAGCAATGTATAACCGTAATACATGTAAGTAAACAGCGCTTTCTATATGAGCAATGTATAACTGTAATACATGGGCAAAACAGCGTTCTATATGAGCAATGTATAACTGTAATACATGTAAGTAAACAGCGTGGTTCTATATGAGCAATGTATAACTGTAATATGGGGGGCAAACAGCGCCGGTTCTATATGAGCAATGTATAACTGTAATACATGGGCAAACAGCCGGGTTCTATATGAGCAATGTATAACTGTAATACATGGGCAAACAGCGTGGTTCTATATGAGCAATGTATAACTGTAATACAATATGGGCAAACAGCGCGGTTCTATATGAGCAATGTATAACTGTAAAACATGTAAGTAAACAGCGGTTCTATATGAGCAATGTATAACTGTAATACATGGCAAACAGGCGGGTTCTATATGAGCAATGTATAACTGTAATACATGGGCAAACAGCGGTTCTATATGAGCAACGATAACTGTAATACATGTAAGGTAAACATGTTCTATATGAGCAATGTATAAACTGTAAGTAAACAGCATGGTTCTATATGAGCAATGTATAACTGTAATACATGTAAGTAAACAGCATGGTTCTGTATGAGCAATGTATAACTATAATACATGTAAGTAAACAGCATGGTTCTATATAAGCAATGTATAACTGTAATACATGTACATGTAAGTAAACAGCGTGGTTCTGTATGAGCAATGTATAACTGTAATACATGTAAGTAAACAGCATGGTTCTATATGAGCAATGTATAACTGTAATACACGTAAGTAAACAGCATGGTTCTATATGAGCAATGTATAACTGTAATACATGTAAGTAAACAGCGTTTCTATATGAGCAATGAATAACTGTACATGTAAGTAAACAGCATGGTTCTATATGAGCAATGTGTATACTGTTATACGGGCAAACAGCGTGGTTCTATATGAGCAATGTATAACCGTAATACATGGGCAAACAGCATGGTTCTATATGAGCAATGCATAACTGTAAATATGTATAAAACAGCGCCGGTTTCTATGAGCAATGTATAACCGTACATACATGTAAGTAAACAGCCGGTTCATATGAGCAATGTATAACTGTAATACAAGTGTAAGTAAACAGCATGGTTCTATATGAGCAATGTATAACCATATGGGGCAAACAGCGCCGGTTCTATATGAGCAATGTATAACTGTAATACATGGGCAAACGCGGGTTCTATATGAGCAATGTATAACTGTACATGTAAACGGCGTGGTTCTATATGAGCAATGTATAACTGTAATACATGGTAAACGGCGTGGTTCTATATGAGCAATGTATAACTGTAATACATGTATGTAAACAACGTGGTTCTATATGAGCAATGTATAACTGTAATACATGTAAGTAAACGGCGTGGTTCTATATGAGCAATGTATAACTGTAATACATGTAAGTAAACAGCATGGTTCTATATGAGCAATGTATAACTGTTATACATGTAAGTAAACAGCGTGGTTCTATATATGTATGTAAACAGCGTGGTTCTATATGAGCAATGTATAACTGTAATACATGTAAGTAAACGGCGTGGTTCTATATGAGCAATGTATAACTGTAATACATGTAAGTAAACGGCGTGGTTCTATATGAGCAATGTATAACTGTAATACATGCGGCAAGTAAACAGCGCGGTTATATATGAGCAATGTATTACTGTTATACATGTAAGTAAACAGCGTGGTTCTATATGAGCAATGTATAACTGTAATATGTATAAACAGCGCGGTTCTATATGAGCAATGGTATAACTGTAATGTAAAAAGTAAACAGCATGGTTCTATGAGCAATATATAACAATACATGGCAAACAGCGCGGTTCTATATGAGCAATGCATAACTGTAATACATGTATAAACAGCGCCGTTCTATATGAGCAATGTATAACCGTAATACATGTGCGGCAAACAGCGGGGTTCTATATGAGCAATGTATAACATGGCGTCCGGGTAAACAGCATGGTTCTATATGAGCAATGTATAACTGTAATACATGGGCAAACAGCGTGGTTCTATATGAGCAATGTATAACTGTAATACATGTATAAACAGCGCGTTCTATATGAGCAATGTATAAACTGTAATACAGTGGCAAAAAGTATGGTTCTATATGAGCAATGTATAACCGTAATATGGTAAACAGCATGGTTCTATATGAGCAATGTGGCAACCGTAATACAGGGCAACACAGCGTGGTTCTATATGAGCAATGTATAACGTAATATGGGCAAACAGCGGTTATGAGCAATACATGGGAAAACAGCATGGTTTCTATATGAGCAATGTATAACTGTAATACATGTAAGTAAACAGCGTGGTTTCTAAGAGCATAACTGTACATGTATAAACAGCGTACGGGTTCTATATGAGCAATGTATAACCGTAATACATGGGCAAACAGCGCCGGGTTCTATATGAGCAATGGCAATCATGGCAAACAGCATGGTTCTATATGAGCAATGTAAACTGTAATACATGTGGCAAACAGCGCGGTTCGAGCAATGGCAACTGTAATACATGTGGCAAACAGCACGGTTCTATGAGCACCGGCAACTGTAATACAAATATAAACAGCATGGTTCTATGAGCAATGTATAACTGTAATACATGTGAAAGCAAAAGCGCTGCGGTTCTATATGAGCAATGTATAACTGTAATACATGCGCATGGTTCTATATGAGCAATGTATAACCGTAATACACGTGGCATGGTTCACACAAGGGTAAACAGCGTGAGCAATGTATAACCGTAATACATGGCAAACAGCGGCGGTTCAAGAGCAATGTATAACTGTAATACATGTAAGTGAACAGCGCGGTTCTATATGAGCAATATAACTGTGTACATGTAGTAAACAGCATGGTTCTATATGAGCAATGGCATAACTGTAATACAAATGTACATGGTTCTGGCGAGCAATGTATAACGTAATACTGTAATATGGTTCTGGCGAGCAATGTATAACTGTAATACGTAAACGCGAATTCTATATGAGCAATGTATAACTGTAATACATGTAAGCAAAACAGCATTATTCTATATGAGCAATGTATAACTCCAATACATGTATGTAAACAACGTGGTTCTATATGAGCAATGTATAACTGTAATACATGCGCAAGTAAACAGCGTGGTTCTATATGAGCAATGTATAATAATGTACACATGTAAGTAAACAGCATGGTTCTATATGAGAGCAATGTATAACTGTAATACATGGGCAAACAGCTGGGTTCTATATGAGCAATATATAACGTACTATGTAAGAACAGCGTGTATATGAGCAAATGTATAAACTGTAATACATGTAAGTAAACGGCGTGGTTCTATATGAGCAATGTATAACTGTAATACATGTAAGTAACAGCATGGTTCTATATGACAATGTATAACTGTAACGGGTAAACAGCGTGGTTCTATATGAGCAATGTATAACTGTAATACATGTATAAACGGCGCGGTTCTATATCAGCAATGTATAACTGTAATACCTGTATAAACAGCGCGGTTCTATATGAGCAATGTATAACTGTAATACATGTAAGTAAACAGCGTGGTTCTATATGAGCAATGTATAACTGTAATACATGGGTAAAACAGCGCGGTTCTATATGAGCAATGTATGGGCAACTGTAATACATGTAAGTAAACAGCGCGGTTCTATATGAGCAATGTATAACCGTAATACATGTAGCAAACAGCGGTTCTATATGAGCAATGTATAACTGTAATACATGTAAGTAAACAGCATGGTTCTATATGAGCAATGTATAACTGTAATACATGTAAGTAAACAGCGTGGTTCTATATGAGCAATGTATAACTGTAATACATGTAAGTAAACAGCATGGTTCTATATGAGCAATGTATAACTGTAATACACGTAAGTAAACAGCGTGGTTCTATATGAGCAATGTATAACTGTAATACATGTATAAACAGCGCGGTTCTGTATGAGCAATGTATAACTGTAATACATGTGGCAATGTGCGGTTCTATATGAGCAACGCAAGAACTGTAGCACATGGCGGCAAACAGCGTGGTTCTATATGAGCAATATATAACTGTAATACATGGCGTAAACAACGGGTTCTATATGAGCAATGTATAACTGTAATACATGTAAACATGGTTCTATATGAGCAATGTATAACCGTACATGGGCAAACAGCGTTCTATATGAGCAACGATAACTGTAATACATGTAAGTAAACAGGGTGGTTTTCATATGAGCAATGTATAACGGTAATACATGGGTAAACAGCTGGTTCTATATGAGCAATGCATAACCGTAATAATATGGGCAAGTAAACGGGCGTGGTTCTATATGAGAGCAAATGTAGCAACTGTAATACAGGCAAGTGTGGCAAACAGCGGGTTCTATGGTTCTGTATGAGCAATGTATAACAATGTAATACATGTAAGCAAACAGCGTGGTTCTATATGAGCAATGTTAAACCGTAATACATGTAAGCAAACAGCGTGGTTCTATATGAGCAATGTGTAACTGTAATACGGGAAACAGCGGGTTCTATATGAGCAATGTATGTCCCGTAATACATGTAAGTAAACAGCGGGTTCTATATGAGCAATGTATAACTGTAATACAGGGCAAACAGCGGTTCTATATGAGCAATGTATAACTGTAATACATGTAAGCAAACAGCATGGTTCTATATGAGCAATGTATAACTGTAATACATGGGCAAACAGCGTGGTTCTATATGAGCAATGTATAACTGTAATACATGTACAAAACAGCCCTTCTATGAGCAAATAAACTGTAATACAAGTAAACGTGGGGTTCTATATGAGCAATGTATAACGTAATGTAAGGCAACAGCGGTTCTATATGAGCAATGTATAACCGTAATATGGCGTAATACATGTATAAACAGCGTGTTCTATATGAGCAATGTATAACCGTAATACATGGGCAAACATGTGGTTCATATGAGCAATGTATAACTGTAATACATGTGGGCAAACAGTGGTTCTATATGAGCAGCAACTGTAATACATGTAAGTAAACAGTGGGTTCTATATGAGCAATGTATAACTGTAATACATGGGCAAACAGCGTGGTTCTATAAGGAGCAATGTATAACTGTAATACATGCGTAAACAGCGGTTCTATATGAGCAATGTATAACTGTAAGTATAAACAGCGGTTCTATATGAGCAATGTATAACTGTAATACATGTAAGTAAACAGCGGGGTTCTATATGAGCAATGTATAACTGTAATACATGGCAAACAGCGGTTTATGAGCAATGATAACTGTAATACATGTAAGTAAACAGCATGGTTCTATATGAGCAAATGAAACTGTAATACATGTAAGTAAACAGCCCGGGTTCTATATGAGCAATGTATAACCGTAATACATGGGCAAACAGCACGGTTCTATATGAGCAATGTATAACCGTAATACAAGTAAACAGCATGGTTCTATATGAGCAATGTATAACTGTAATACATGTTAGTAAACAGCGTGGTTCTATATGAGCAAGCATAACTGTAATACATGTATAAAGCATGTATAACTGTAAATGTATAAACAGCGGGTTCATATGAGCATAACCTGTAATACGTAAGTAAACAGCGGGTTCTCTATATGAGCAATGTATAACTGTAATACATGTATAAACAGCCGGTTCTCATATGAGCAATGTATAACAACAGCGCCGGTTCTATATGAGCAATGTACTGTAACCCGTAAGGCAAACAGCATGGTTCTGAGCAATGTATAACTGTACACATGTATAAACAGCGTGGTTCTGAGCAATGTATAACCGTAATGTAAGTAAACAGCATGGTTCTATATGAGCAATGTATAACCGTATTACATGTAAGTAAACAGCGGTTCGCGAGAATGTATAACCGTAATACATATAACTGTAATACATGGCAAACGGCAAGCGGTTTCAATGGAGCAATGTATAACTGTAATAAAAGTAAACAGCGTGGTTCTATATGAGCAATATATAACCGTAATAATATGTATGTAAACAACGTGGTTCTATATGAGCAATGTTAACTGTATACATGTAAAGTAAACAGCATGGTTCTATATGAGCAATGTATAACCGTAATACATGTAAACAGCGTGGTTCTATATGAGCAATGTAACTGTATTACATTGGGCAAACAGCGTGGTTTATATGAGCAATGTATAACTGTAATACATGTATGTAAACAGCGTGGTTCTATATGAGCAATGTATAACTGTACACATGGGCAACGGGCGGGTTCTATGAGCAATGTATAACCGTAATACATGTAAGTAAACAACATGGTTCTATATGAGCAATGTATAACTGTAATACATGTAAGTAAACAGCGTGGTTCTATATGAGCAATGAAACACATGTGTTAAACGGGCGCTATATGAGCAATGTATTATGTAATACCATAAACAGCGTGGTTCTATATGGCAATAACTGTAATACATGTAAGTAAACAACGTGGTTCTATATGAGCAATGTAACTGTAATACATGGCAAACAGTATTCTATGAGCAATGTATAACATGGGAAACAGCATGGTTCTATATGAGCAATGTATTTATAACTGTATTACATGTAAGTAAACAGCGTGGTTCTATATGAGCAATGTAAAACTGTAATACATGGCAAACAGCGCGGGTTCTATATGAGCAATGTATAACTGTAATACATGTGGCAAACAGTATGGTTCTATATGAGCAATGTATAACTGTATACATGTATGTAAACAGCGGTGGGTTCTATATGAGCAATGTATAACTGTAATACATGGGAAACAGCATGGTTCTATATGAGCAATGTATAACTGTAATACACGAAGTAAACAGTGTGGTTCTACTATGAGCAATGTATAACTGTAATACATGTTAAAACAGCGTGGTGTTATGAGCAATGTATAACTGTAATACATGTATAAACGGTAACGGTTCTATATGAGCAATGTATAACTGTAATACATGTGAAACAGCGTGGTTCTATATGAGCAATGTATAACTGTAATACGTATGTAAACATGTATAAGGAGTAAACTGTAATACATGTGGCAAACGTGGTTCTATATGAGCAATGTATAACTGTAATACATGTAAACAGCGGGTTCTATATGAGCAAATATAACGTAATACATGTATGTAAACAACGTGGGTTCTATATGAGCAATGTGTAACTGTAATACATGTAAGTAAACGGGTTCTATATGAGCAATGTATGTCTGTAATACATGTAAGTAAACAGCGTGATGGTTTCTATGAGCAATGTATAACTGTGACAATGGGTAAACACGTGGTTCATATGAGCAATGTATAACTGTAATACATGTAAGTAAACAGCGGGTTCTATATGAGCAATATATAACTGTTATGTAAACAGCGCGGTTCTATATGAGCAATGTATAACGTAATACATGTAAGTAAACGGCGTGGTTCTATGAGCAATGTATAACTGTAATACATGTAAGTAACAGCATGGTTGCAAACAGCGTGGTTCTATATGAGCAATAACTGTATATATGTATAAACGGGCGTTCTATATGACAATGTATAACTGTAATACATGGGCAAACAGTTGGTTCTATATGAGCAATGTATAACTGTACATGTAAGGGCAAACAGCGGTTCTATATGAGCAATGTATAACCGTACATGTAAGTAAACAGCGTGGTTCTATGAGCAATATAACTGTAATACATGTATGCAAACATGTATGGTTCTATATGAGCAATGTATAACTGTAATACATGGTAAACAGCGTGGTTCTATATGAGCAATGTATAACTGTAATACATGTAGAAAGTAAACAGCGTGGTTCTATATGAGCAATGTAACTGTACGCGGCGTAAACAACGCGGGTTCATATGAGCAATGTATAACCGTAATACATGTAAGTAAACGGCGGTTCTATATGAGCAATGTATAATAATATATGGGCAAACAGCGGTTCATATGAGCAATATATAACTGTAATATGTAACGGGTTCTATATGAGCAATGTATAACGTAAGTAACATGTGGCAAACAGCGTGGTTCTATATGAGCAATGTAACGTACATGTAAGTAAACGGGTGGTTCTATGAGCATGTAACGTAATACATGTGGGTAAGTAAACATGGTTCTATATGAGCAATGTATAACTGTAATACATGGTAAACAGCGTGGTTCTATATGACAATATATAACTGGTAATACATGTATAAACAATAGCGGGTTCTATGGCAAGTATAACCGTAATACATGGTAAACGGCGCGTGGTTCTATATGAGCAATGTATAACTGTAATACGGCAAAGCATGGTTCTATATGAGCATGTAAACTGTAATACATGGGCAAACAGCGTGTTTATGAGCAATGTATAACCGTAATACATGTAAGTAAACGCGCGGTTCTATATGAGCAATGTATAACTGTAATACATGTATGTGGCAAACAGATGGTTCTATATGAGCAATGTATAACTGTAAAAGGCGGGCAAACAGCGCCGCCCTATATGAGCAATGTATAACCGTAATACATGTAATGTAAACAGGGTTCTATATGAGCAATGTATAACTGTAATACATGTAAGTAAACAGCATGGTTCTATATGAGCAATGTATAACCGAGGCAAACAGCGGTTTATATGAGCAATGTATAACTATTATTACACATGGTAAAAAAGCGTGGTTCTATATGAGCAATATATAACTGTGTACATGTAAGTAAACAACGTGGTTCTATATGAGCAATGTATAACTGTAATACATGGCAGCGCGTTTCATATGAGTAAACTGTAATACATGGCGCGGTTCTATATGAGCAATGTATAACTGTAAGCTGTAAGTAAACACGCTATATGAGCAATGTATAACTGTAATACATGTAAACAGCAGGGTTCTATATGAGCAATGTATAACTGTAATACATGTAAGCAAACAGCATGGTTCTATGAGCGTATAACTGTAATACATGTTAGTAAACAGCGTGGTTCTATAAGGAGCAATGTATAACCGTAACATGCGCGTATAAACGGTTCTATATGAGCAATGTATAACCGTAATACATGGCAAACAGCGGTTCTATATGAGCAATATTATAACCGTAATACATGGGCAAACAGCGTGGTTCTATGAGCAATATGTAATGCAATACATGTATAAACAGCCGTTCTATATGAGCAATGTATAACTGTAATATGTAAGTGGCGCGTTCTATGAGCAATGTATAACTGTAATACATGTAGTAAACAGCATGGTTCTATATGAGCAATGTATAACTGTAATACATGTAAGTAAACGCGGTTTATATGAGCAATGTACTGTAATACACGATATAGTAAACAGCATGGTTCTATATGAGCAATGTATAACTGTAATACAGCAAACAGCGTAATGTAAACCGTACGGCATGCAATAAACAGCGGTTCTGTATGAGCAATGTATAACCGTAATACATGGGCAAACTTGGCGTGGTTCTATATGAGCAATGTATAACTGTAATACATGTAACAGCGGGTTCTATGAGCAATATATAACTGTAAACAAAACAACGTGGGTTCTATATGAGCAATGATAACCGTAACTATAACTGTAATATGGGTAAAACAGCATGGTTTATGAGCAATGTATAACTGTAATACATGTAAGTAAACAGCGTGGTTCTATATGAGCAATGTATAACTGTAATACATGTAAACAACGTGGCATTGGTTCTATATGAGCAAATATAACTGTACATATAAAATGAAACGTGGTTCTATATGAGCAATGTATAACTGTAATAAATTGTAATGAGCATGGCAAATAAAATACATGTGGCAAACAGCGTGGTTCTATATGAGCAATGTATAACTGTAATACATGGGCAAACAATGGTTCATATGAGCAATGTATAACTGTAATACATGTAAGTAAACAGCATGGTTCTATATGAGCAATGTGTAACTGTAATACATGTAAGTAAGCGCCGTGGTTCTATATGAGCAATGTATAACTGTAATGGGCAAACAGCGGTTCTATATGAGCAGTAAACTGTAATACATGCGTAAGCAAACAGGTTTCTATATGAGCAATGTATAACTGTAATACATGTATGTAAACAGCGTGTGGTTCTTATATATAAGGGGGTTATAACTGTAATACGGGGCAAACAGCGGGTTCTATATGAGCAATGTATAACCGTAATACATGGGCAAACGTGGTTCTATATGAGCAATGTATAACTGTATAAACAGCGGGTTAATGTATAACCCAATACGGGCAAACGGGTTCTATATGAGCAATGTATAACCCGTAATACATGTAAGTAAACAGCGGCGGTTCTATATGAGCACATATAACTGTAATACATGTAGTAAACAACGTGGTTCTATATGAGCAATGGCAACCGGCTACATGGGCAAACAGCATGGTTCTATACGCGAGCATGTATAAACAGCGCCGTTGTATAACTGTAATACATGGGCAAACGGCGGTTCTATATGAGCAATGTATAACTGTAATACATGGCAAACAGCGTGGGTTCTATATGAGCAATATATAACCGTAATACAAGTAAACAAGGCGGTTTCTATATGAGCAATGTTATAACTGTAATACAAGTGGGCAAACAGCGGTTCTATATGAGCAATGTATAACTGTAATACATGTAAGTAAAAACGGCGTGGGTTCTATATGAGCAATGTAACCATGTATGTAAAGCACAGCATGGTTCATATGAGCAATGTATAACTGTAATACAGGGCAAACAGCGGTTCTATATGAGCAATGTATAACCGTAATACATGTAAGTAACAGCGGGTTCTATATGAGCAATATATAACTGTAATACATGTGTGTAAACAGCGGTTCTATATATGAGCAATGTATAACTGTAATACAAGGGCAAACGGTTCTATATGAGCAATGTATAACTGTAATACATGTAATAGCATGATTTCTATATGAGCAATGTATAACCGTAATACGGGCAAACAGCGTGGTTCTATATGAGCAATGTATAACCGTAATACATGTATAAACGGGCGCGGTTCATATGGAGCATGTATAACCGTAATATGTAATGTAAACAGCATGGTTAACTTTGTAATATGTGGCAACAGCGGTTCTATATGAGCAATGTATAACTGTAATATATGGGCAACAACGGGTTCTATATGAGCAATGTATAACTGTAATACATGGGTAAACAGCATGGTTCTATATGAGCAATGTATAACCGTACATGCCATGGCAAACAGCGCGTTCTATATGAGCAATGTATAACTGTAATACAAGGTAAGTAAACAACTTGTGGTTCTATATGAGCAATATATAACTGTAACATACATGTAAGTAAACAACGTGTTCTATATGAGCAATGTATAACTGTAATACATGGGCAAACGGTGGTTCTATGAGCAATGTATAAACCGTACGCTACGGGCAAACAGCATGGTTCTATGAGCAATGTATACACAAGTAAACAGGCATGGTTCTATATGAGCAATGTATAACTGTAATAAATGTGAAACAGCGCGGTTCTGTATGAGCAATATATAACTGTAATAAGCGTATGTATAAACAGCGTGGTTCTGTATGGCGAGCAATGGTAAACCCGTAATACGGCAAACGGCGTGGTTCTATGGAGCAATGTATAACCGTACACATGCGGGGCAATAGCATGGTGAACGAGGCGAAGCCGTATAACCCTAATACATGGGGAAAAACAGCGTGTTCTATATGAGCACATGTATAGCAACTGTAATACATGGTATGTAAACAACGTGCGGTTCTATATCAGCAATGTATGCTAACTGTAATGGCCTGGTATAAATGGGCATGCTGTCGGGCGGGTTCGATATGAGCAATGTATAACTGTAATAATATGTAAGTAAACAGCGTGGTTCTATATGAGCAATGTATAACTGTAATACATGCGGCAAACAGCGTGGTTCTATGAGCAATGTATAACTGTAATACATGTGGGCAAACAGCATGGTTCTATATGATAAATGTATAACTGTAATACATATGTAAGTAATACAGCGCACTTATATGCGAGCAATGCATAACCGTAATACATGTATAAACAGCGTGGAATTCTATATGAGCAATGTATCAACTGTAATACATGTACGCGGTTCGATGGCGGAGCAATGTATAACTGTAATACACGGGGCACCAACAGCGTGGTCTCTATATGAGGCAATGGCAAACCGTAATACATGGGCAAAAACGAGTATGGTTCTAAATGAGCAATGTATAACCGTAACACATGGCAAACAGCGGGTTCTATGCGGCGAGCAATGTATAACTGTAATTTATGGCGTCACGCGTTCTGTAAGGAGCAATGTGGAACTGTAATAATAAGGGTAAACGGCGTGGTTCTATATGAGCAATGCATAACTGGTAATACATGGGCAAACGCGTGGTTCTATATGAGCAATGTATAACTGTAATACATGGGCGCAAACAGCACGTGGTTCTATATGAGCAATGTATAACTGTAATAATACGTGGCAAACCGGGCGTGGTTCTATTGGCGAGCAATGCATAACCGTGTAATACATGTAAGGCAAACGGCGCATGGTTCTATGACAATATAATAACCGTAATACAAGGCGCAAACAGCGTGGTTCTATATATGGAGCAATGTATAACCGTAATATGTGTAAGAAAACGGCGTGGTTTCTATATGAGCAATATATAACTGTAATACATGTGGGGTAAACAACGGGTTCTATATGAGCAATGGATAACTGTAATACATGTGGGCAAACAGCGTGGTTCTATATGCGAGCAATGTCGTATAACCGTACGGTTACGGGCAAAACAGCGGTTTCATATGAAGCGGCAACATAACCGTACACAGCGTATGTAAATTTCAGCGGGTTCTATATGAGCAAATGCACCTAATAAGGCGAACCGTAATACATGCAAGTAACGTAATGAAAGTGTGGTTCTATATGAGCAATATATAACCGTGGCCATACATGTATGTAAACAGCGCATGGTTCTATATGAGCAATGTATAACTGTAATACATGTAAGTAAACAGCGTGGAATTCTATATGAGCAATGTATAACCGTGGTAACATAAGGGCATAAACAGGCGCTGGTTCATATATGAGCAATGAGCACCGGTAATACATGGTATAAACGGGCGCTGTTCGAGGCGAGTAAATGTATAACTGTAATATATGAGCAAAACAGCGGTTTCATATGAGTACCGGCAACTGTGGCCACATGTGGCAAACAGCGTGGTTTTCATGGCCAGCAATGTATAACTGTAATACATGTAGCAAACAGCCGCTGGGTTTCATAAGGCAATGTATATACTGTAATACGTGGGCAAACAGCGCGGTTCTCATATGAGCAATGTATAACTGTAATACAGCGGGTAAGTACCAAGGTTCTATAGGAGCAAGCTGGCATAACCGCGCGTGGGGCAAACGCGCGGCCCTATATGCGCAGCAATGTAAGCAACTGTAATACACATGGGCAAACAGCATGGTTCTCATATGAGCAATGTATAATCAGTAATACATGTAAGGCAAACAATGTGGCAACTTACTATATGAGCAATGTATAACTCAGGTTACATACGTATAAACAGCGCCAATTTCTATATGCAGCAATGGTATAACTGTAATACATGTAAGTAAACAGCATGGTTCTCATATGAGCAATGCATAACTGTAATACATGTAAGCAAACAGCTGAATTCTATATCAGCAATGCATAACCGTACATGTAGCAAAAGCATGGTTCTATATGAGCAATGTATAACCGTAATACATGTAAGTAAACAGCATGGTTCTATACATATGAGCAATGTATAACTGTAATACATGTGGCAAACAGCGTGGTTTCATATGAGCAATGTATAACCGTAATAAGCTAGCGGGCAAAACAGCATGGTTTCATATGAGCAATGGCGAACTCGTATGAAGCATGTATAACAGCGCGGTTCTATATGAGCAATGGGCAACTGTAATACATGTAAGCAAACAGCGCGTTCTATATCAGCAAATGTATAACTGTAACAAGGCGTACATGGGTAAACAGCATGGTTCTATGCGCGCAATGTATAACCGTAATATGGCATGCAAGGCAAATGCGCGACCCGGCATGGTTCTATATGAGCAATGTATAAATTTGTAATACGGGCAAACAGCTGCGGTTCCCCAGTATGAGCAATGTATAACTGTACCATACATGTAAGTAACAGCAGCGGGTTTATAGGCGAGCAATGCATATAACTGGGCTAATATGGGGCAAACAAAGGCTGTTCTATAGTGAGCAATGTATAACCGGTAATACATGTAAGTAAAACAGCGTGGTTCTATATGAGCAATATGTATAACTGTAATAACATTTAAGTAAACATGGGTTCTATATGAGCAATGTATAACTGTAATACATGTGGCAAAACAGCATGGTTTCTATATGAGCAATGTATAACTGTAATACATGTAAGGCAAAACAGCATGGTTCTATATGAGCAATGTATAACTGGTCAATTCCCATAGAAAGTGTTTCCCATTATGCCCCAAATTTCAAAAACAATTAATCCTCTCAATGCTTCGATCCCCAACATACATATCAGATCATTCAAAAAACACTTCTCCTTTTTGTCATCTGTAGGATGTCTATGCACAAAATTATCACACATTGAACACGGAATTTGCTTTTTGTGTATTTTTGTTGTCATTTTTCAAGTGAAAAAACTTAAAGATTCAAATAAATAATTAGAATAACTGAAATATATTAATTTATATTGTTTTTCGAACACCATTATAATATGTTAAACACAATAAAATAATTTGTTTGTGCACATTATATTTAACACACTGCTGTTAATATTATGAGCATTGATCTATGACCCCCTCACAATGTCCCGTGAGCTGCCACGAAAAATGGGTAAAAGTGGATTCTCAAAAAGATGGTAATAACAAGTTACATCATTTTTTTTTTCCTGGCTGTCTCCTTAGAGGCTTCATCTCAATCAGGCAACACCATCAAGCTTAGATTTTTTATTACTATTTAAGAAAGTGGCTGAGTATCTGTACAAATATGTCCCGTGAGTCACGATGTCCCGTGAGTCACGAAAAATGGTAAAAGTGCGGATTCTCATAAAAGATTGGCAATGGGGTTAATATTTTTTTTTTCTTGGCTATCTCCTAGAGATTCATCTCACTGTGGCACCATACTGCTTGATTTTTTATTACTATTTAATAGCAAAGTATGAGTATCCAAAATGGAGTGTCCTGAGTCATGATAAACCCGTACGAGTCACGATGTCGCGTGAGTCACAATCGTTGCATGATTCACAGGCCATCAGCCAATCCCTGTTATCGAAATGGTCACTAATGGAAATTTGTTCTCACACAAAACAGCCATTGAAGCAACAACATGTACCAAGCTCAAATGGTTCTATAACGCTGCCCCTCCAGCCCTCACCCTTCCCCCACCTCACCCTTCCCTTCCTTATTTAACACGCCATGGAAATCCTGAATAGTCCAGTGAAGTTTGATGGATTTTTTTCTTCATGCGGATTTTCTGACAAGCATATACGATGCCCAATTTCAATCAACACAACTTCTTTTCTACTGTACTGTTTTCACAGTTATCCATCTCTTGTGCACAAGAGAATTCCACATCCCAGGATACCTACTTCTGTAATTGGTCAATGCTCCATGACACAATCCATTCAGCTGGACCAGTAATGCAGATTTCTGACATAATTGGGTGGGAGAAAGGCCTTGAGCTTTTAAAATCCCAAACATTCATGAGCCAGACAAGCTTGCAACCACTGTAAACAATCAAAACATTTCATGGTATTTTCCACATGTGATTCATGCGAATTTTATAAGTAAAGGTCAATGAACTGCATACATGCACTGATTGATTTGGAGATCTCATTCTGAATTGGTTATCTCTTTAGTAGATGTACTGTGTGGGAGTATGTGTTCAACAACAATAGTGTAGTGTGGAGGTGTGATGACTGATCAGTGTATTTGCTAATGAACTTTAGGCACAGTATGGCTAAGACTAACGCTGAGAGACAACGTAATAGGAGAGAAAAGACACAAAACAGAGGGCAATCTTTGAACTGTATAAAATAATAATCTTTTTAACTTTTTAATTTTGTTACTTTCTTTGTTTTACAACTTTAACCTCTAACCCTACAATTATCAATTATTCAATTCTTGAATTTATAGTAGTTTTATGAGATATTTTATTCACTTTCAAGGGTACAAAACCAATGTCAAGGTGCACAGGAGGAGCACACAAAAGTGGCTGTAACAACCCTTGAGCTCAAAATTGCAACAAAACTCTCAACACATATATATGTATTCGCTCATGGATAGATGTCCGTGAGTCACGCCTGATGTCCCGTGGAGTCACGTTATCACTTTACCATTAGCAAAACTGGGATACATGGCGAAGATTTTTTTTTTTTTGCTATTGCATATTGGTAAAGGATATCAGTCGCAAATATTTCAATATAGTAATGAATAAGGGTATCAGAACAGATAAATTTTTGCTAACTTTATTTTAGAAACATGGAAAATCACTGCCTTTTTGTCCCAGGTGAGTCACGCTTAACCTTTCCTTAGTTCCACAATAAATATATGGATGAATTTCTGAATACTTTGCTACTGTATTTAATATCATCATTAGTACTTTATAATTGAAATGAAGTTTCAGTAGTTACCTGCTTCTATATTTTTGCTCAGTCAGTTAAAAAAAAAGATTCAAATGGTTGTTATCTTTTGTCCCGGTGAGCTCACGCTGAATGGCCAACCGTAATACATGCGGGCAAACAGCGTGGTTTTATATGAGCAATGTATAATCTTCCGTAATACATGTATAAACATGCCGTTCTATATGAGCAATGTATAACTGTAATACAGCGTGGGCAAACACGCCGGTTCTATATGAGCAATGTATAACTGTAATACATGGGCAAACAGCATGGTTCCTGATATGAGCAATGTTAACTGTATCAGTAACAGGGTTCTAAGGGGGCAAGTATAACGTAATGTGGGAAACTTTTTTATGGAGC
>CM055817.1:10106787-10158584 GCA_029582265.1 Zoroaster sp. YZ-2022 | reverse complement strand
TGGTTGGAGAAAGAAGAGTAGGGGTAGGGGGATAGGGGTGGGGTATGGGTGTAGGGGAATGGGCGTAGGGGGAAAGGGGTGGAGTTGTCGGTAGGAGGAATTGTTGAATCGGAGGGCATTGGAGTGATGGTGGCATCATCGGGAGCGAGTATGGAGGGGGACAGAGAATCCAGGACCTGAGAGAGGGTTGGGGTGTCCGGTTTATTTGAAGATGCATTCTTCCTACGACGTTTGAGTTGGGGTTGTGGGAATTTCAAGGGAGTGAGATGGCGACTATCATCAGTGGATTTGGGAGGGGACAATTTTCGCTTTGACACGATATCAGCAAATAGCCTAGTAGGGGCAGTTGTGGTACCCCAGACGTGGTAGTGCGTGTCCATTGGGGAGTCGCTAGAGGGACTGTCGGATGGTGCCCAAGAGGGTGGCGGTGAAGCCTCAGCACTGGACTTCATGTCCGCCATGTTAGTAGTGGTTCAAACGGCAGTAGCAGCAGTCGAAGCCGTGCTCGGCTTACCAGAAGCGGCTGCTGGCCCAGAAGAAGAGGCACGGGACACCGAGGGTCCCGCCACAGCATCCCCGTATCGAGGCTCGGGAGGGGCGGGAGGGTTAGGTTTGGACTTCGTAGGGTGCTTTGGGTCTGATTTTTTGTGCATGAAGACTGGAGGGGGTTGAGGGGGTTGATGGGTTCGTTAGCACCGGCCTGGGTGTGGGGTTTCTTACAGAAGGTAGGTAGGTAGGTAGGTAGGTAGGTAGGTAGGTAGGTAGGTAGGTAGGTAAAAAGCTTATTTTAAACTTTAATTTCTAAACTGAATTGCTGGTCATACAAAAGGTCTTGACCACCTCCATGATAAATTAACATTGCATTGCATTGCGCTGCATTGTTGTGCTTTCACTCTGTAGGTTAAAAGCGTTAATGTGAATATATCTTCTCTTTTGCAGAAACATTTCCAACAATGCAATCACCAGTATCAACACTTGGTGCTTCAAGGATTTCATAAATTTGAGAATCTTGTAAGATATTTTAAATAATTATACTTATGGTTGCGAACCTGAGGCTGGGTCAAAAGGGATTACTTGGGGGCAACATGATTTTCGGGTGGGTTGGCACAGGCCCTTGGCGGAGGCACGTGCTCTCTTCCCTAACATCATAAATACGCCACTGGGGTTAAGCACAACAGTTTGAATCAAGTTTAATTATACTGTACTTGTATGGACACTTGTTTTCTAAATTTAATGTAACCTATCACGTTACGCCAATTACCCCACCCCAACTCCGTTTTACGATTTTGAAGACGTTTAATTTCTGGCAAAATGATATCAGACTATTTTGTTTACTTTTTGCTCATACATGTACTCCATCAACTAATATGTACTTATATACTTATTCACTATGATTGTTTGTTTGAAAGAGATATCAGGAATAATATCAGTGTGCACAACACTCAATAGAAGGAAAATTTTTATATCGATGCACTCAAGTGTTGTTTACCGATTTATTTATTTGTTTCTCTAAAATAATTTTCTTTGCTATGGAAACGATTTCACAAAATTTAGTTGACATCTGACGGTCGAACAAATTTATAAGGAGTTTGCTAAAAACATTGCGTTATTTATAATATCTTGAATCAAAAAGGTAATCATACTCATAGTTGTCTGTAGTATGACAATTGAAAAATATTTTTTAAATAAATAAATAAAAATTTTAAATTAAATAAATTGTATTCGGCACAATATGTCACACTGTTCTTACACATGTCAATGGATGGCATTGTATTTTGTTTTGATGCAGTGAAGTATTAATGAACTGCAGGCAGTATATTTTATCATAGCATTCGACCGATCACTAACATCTCACCAAGTATCGGTAGGCCTTTCGGAAAATCTACGAAAATTGATGAAAGTGACCAAATCAACGGGCTTTAATCAAATGTCTAATCCTACTCTGTTTTCCCTTTCTAGAAATCTGCATAACAACAGAATCAGTGAACTTGCACCAGGAACATTTGATGGTCTACGAAACCTAGGGACTTTGTAAGTTTTATTTCAATCAAGTGAGCAATTTCTTTTAACTTAATTTATGTTTGACTGGAAAAAATTATAAATAAATAAATAAAAACATATATAATTTTATTTTTAAATGAAATAAAATAAAATAAAATAAAATAAAAATAATAATTCCCAACCCACTCACTCACCCACGGACGTGTTTTATGCTGAGCTATCATTTTATGTACGAGTTATTCACCTTTTTGGACTTTTGGATCTTCAGGATCAATTAATTTCTCATTCAGAATTGTTTATAAACGCTTTGCCTGTATTTGGAGTCGCCAAACCTGTGATAAGAAGGCCTTTTTGGTCATTCTTCTTTCATCTTTGGGTGAGTACTTCACATGTTGTAGTCATTTACAGTAATAGGGATTTGAAACGCGGAGGAAGTGACACGGAGGAAGAAACCGAATCAAAACAACCGAAAGAAGATGAACACAATTCATCTATGGAGCAGGAGGACTGTCAATCTTCTGACCACGATGACGATAAATCCACACACGACCACCAATCCAGTGACGAAAAAGACGAAGATTTCGTCTCCTATGTAAGGTACGGTGTCCAGAGTTACAGGGAAAACTTGAATCCTGGAAAAGAGCCGACACATCGGAATCTCAGAGTAAAGATCAAAGCCAAACATCACAGAGGACGCGGTCGACAATCTTTGCCGGGAATAATAACAAGTAATGTTTTCTCTTCTCTGTACATATTATGACGACTCGTATTTTATTTTATGTAATGCTTAAGGGTGAATTTATGTGAGAGGGGATAAAACTCAGGGTTGTGTCTGTTTATGCCCCAAATTTAATGTATCCTAGGAAAACCTTTTTTAGGGATTTAGACAAATTCATTAATGAAGACCAAAGCTGTATTGTTAATGGTGATTTTAATTGTCAACTTGATATTGATCATAATGATAAAAGTACTTCTGATGTGAATAGCCTTCTTATTAAAAAAGATATGTATGACGTTTGGAGAACGTTGTACCCGAATGAACCCGGATATACTTTTTATCACAAGGTTCTTAAAAGAAGCAGCAGAATTGATTATTCATTTATTTCAAGTAACCTTCTTTTCACTATCCTAAGTTGCTAAGGGTCCGGGTAGATGGTTTTGCAACAATAACATATTGAAAGATGATCAATGTATTGAACGTATTACCATTTTGTGAATATTGGAAATCTCAAAAAGACACATTTGTTAGTTTTCTCAATTGGCGGGACACAGGCAAAAATGAGGTTAAAAGAAATTACCATTCCGAAATTTATAATAAAGAAAAAAAGCATAAAAGCAATCTCCAGAAAACTCACAGTAATCTCATGAATAAGACCACTCCGGACCCTAGTGCCATTTTTGAAATCGAGAATGAAATACAATATTATGAGACTAAAGATTTAGAAAAAGCTAGAATTATAATGCACATAAAACAAATGGCTGAGGAGAAGCCAAGCAAGCTCTGTCTTAGCACGGAAAAACAAAGAACTAAGGATAATATTCTTAACTTTTTTAAAAGACGAGAATGGCAAATTATAATGACTCCATCTCTGTGTGTAATTGTGTTAATTCTTTCTATAAAGATGTGTACTCTGCTGAGAATATCGATAGTAAAACTACCAAAGATATTCTGAACACGGTTAAAAATTGTATTTTCCCTCATAGCGTTATTGATAATTTGGAGAATTCCATTAATGAAATTGAAAATGTTCAAGCCATTAATTAAATGAATACTTGTAAAAGCCCTGGTTTAGATGTTTTAAATCGAATTTTATAAATATTCTTGGCCACTTATCGAAGACGATTTTGTTGAAATTATTAACGACTGTTATAAGAAGGGCTCTCTTCCTACCACTATGAATACTGCTTTGATACGTATTATCTTTAAGAACAAAGGGGAAAGAAGCAATCTCAAGAATTGGAGACCAATTAGCCTTCTTAACGTTGATTATAAAATCATCTCCAAAATCATAACTAATAGATTTAAAAAAAATATGCCTTTCATTATAGAAAATGACCAGTCTTGTGGAGTTAAAGATAGAAATATTCAAGACAATCTCATGATTCTCAGAGATGCTATTTTTGTATGTTAACAATGAATATAAACAAGCTGCCATTCTTAGTATTGACCAAGAGAAAGCCTTTGACAATATTGAATGGAAATATATGTTTAATATGATGGAGAAAATGGGAATTCCCAAAGGTTTGATTAATTGTGTGGAAATCCTTTATAGCAATCCTTTTAATAGTATTATCGTCAATAACTTTATTACTGAACCCTTTCAGGTAACCCGTGGGATCAGACAAGGGTGCCCTTATTATGTGCGGAAGGTTTAGCCAATCTCATAAGAAACTACATTAGAGGTATTTCTCTTCCTAATACTGACGGTACCTTAAAACTGATTCAACATGCAGATGATACTCCCAATGAAGATTTTAATGTTCTTGAAAAGATTTTCACTATTTATAGCAAAGGCACTGGCTCTAAAATTAATGTTCACAAATCTCAAGGGCTCTGGGTTGGTAAATGGAAAGATAGACTCGATAAACTGGGGGGATTTTCATGGGTCAACAACCATGTAAACATTCTGGGAATCTATTTTGGGAATGACGACAATACCAAAAGGAACTGGGAACCTAGAATAAATAAAATGAAAGCTGTTCTTGAGAAATGGAAAGGGGAAATTCACCAAGAAAGGAAAAGCTGTTGTTGTGAACAGTTTCATTGGGGCGAGTCTATCCTACCACTGATCAATCATTCACTGTCATAAGGATTATGTAAACAGTTTCATTGGGGCGAGTCTATCCTACCACTGATCAATCATTCACTGTCCTAAGGATTATGTAAACAGTTTCATTGGGGCGAGTCTATCCTACCACGGATCAATCATTCACTGTCCTAAGGATTATGTAAACCAAATGGAACTTAAGTGGTCTTTCTTTTGGGATGGTAAACCAGATAAATTAAAAAACAGACTATCACCGGTCCTATAGCCAAGGGAGGTACTGGAGAAGTTGATATCCGGCTTAAATTGCTGGCTTTAAAACTCAATACTTTGAAGAAGTACCACACAGGGTCGGGGAGATATCTTTTTGAATATTGTATGGGTAAAGCTAGCGGTAATAACGAACTCGGGTGGTACATTTTAGATAACCCTAAGGTTATTAGCCCGGGTACTCAAGGGTTTTATAAAGAACTAATTCTCAGCTTCAAAAAATCAGATATAACATATCAATGACACGGGAAAAGAATTAGACAGTAAAATATTAAAACCTATGGGGATAAAACATTTAAAACATGTTCTTGAAAATGGAAAAATCATCACTCATCAGACTCGAGCGAAGGTCTGCAAAATTTTGCCTTTAAATGCAGGAAGAAATGTTTCTGGTTTAAAGAAAAACATTAATCACAGTTACGTTATTGAAAAAAGGGAAGGCCCACCGAACCACTTTTTGAATAATATCACCCTTAAAGATAAACAATACGAGAGCAATCATAGATTTATAGATATGAATGTTAAAACAATCTATTGTGTTTTTATTAGCAATCAATTCAAGCCTCCTGCTGCTTTTCAATATTGGATAAATTTTGTTCACATTTCAAAACCTGATGCCAACTTTTGGAAAAATTGATAGTATCCCCTCATGAAAACTGAAGAGAGATTTGTGGTTTAAATTAAAACATACAATTTTTCCCACTAAAGACAAATTAAATTGTACAGTTTTGGAATAACAGATGATGATTATTTGCTTACTTTGTAAACAAGCTAAAGAAAACATTGAACATCTTATTATAGAATGTGATGAATGTAATAATGCTTGGTTGTTTGTAGAAAATATTATTAAAAAGTATTTGGGGAATCCCAATTTCTATTTATTTGACTGTAAAAGAAATTTTGGTATTAATATTACGGATGATATGGTTCTTATTTTAATTGGTAAATTACATAGAATTATTTGGAATATCCGATGTGAAGTAGCTAAAAAAAGGTTGTCGTGAACACGCCGATATTCTTAGTGTATAAAAGTAATCTTAAGAAATTCATTCTGATGGAAAATAGAAGATTAGATAGACATAAACCTGATTTATGTCAAAAATAATGCTGATATTTTGAAAAAGACAAACTTAAATTTACTTTTTGATTCTAGGTGAATGTTAATTAGTCAAGTATTTATATTGAAAGTGATAATTTTGTGATGATATTGGAAGTAAAAGAGTATGTTATCATTGTTCTTTTTTTCACCTTCAATAGCCCTAACCTTCCCAAATGTATTTATTTTAAAGGTTATGTGGAAATCGCAGTTGTGAAGGATTTTGAAGAATTGAGGGTAGATGTGATTATTTGCTTGGATTATGGAGGACTGAGGTTATCGGGCTATATTTGACACTGGATGAAAATGGAGGATTATGGTTACATGGCACATGTTGGTCTGTTCAAAAATGATTTTGGAGGATTGAGGTTATTTGGCATAATTGCCTTCCTTCCTCCGTGGACATGTACATCCATGTTTGTTGTAGTGATTGCAAGGTCAGTGTGGGTCAGTGGACACTGTTTATTGCTCCATGCATGTATCACAGATTGGAAACACATGTGTGCATACATGTTTTCTGCATAGAATGGTAGTGGTCATTATGCTTGCTTTACTACTGAAGTATTTTGGAGGATTCAGGTTATGTGTAAGCAAATGGGCCTTTTGAGTTAGGGATAGTCTTGTCATTATTTTAATTGTAAATTTGTTTCCTTATTTCTTACATTGTTGTAAATATTGAACGATTGAAGGTAATAAACGGAGTTCAACTCCGACTTTAGGTCTTTAGGTTTTTAGGTCTTTAGGTCTTTAGGTCTTAGGTCTTTAGATCTTAGGTCTTAGGTCTTAGGTCTTAGGTCTTAGGTCTTAGGTCTTAGGTCTTAGGTCTTAGGTCTCAGGTCTTGATCAGTCGGAAATAATGATGGTGCAATCCCATTCAGTGACACTCGATCTTTGTTGACTTTTTGTTTTGCTTTTCAATATGCATTTATCTTACAAATTGAAATACAGTGGATCCGTATCTGACTATTTCCAATGTTTGTCATTTGACAATAAAATTTGTGGGAATAGTAGACCTTTTGTTCGAAGGTACCAATAATGACCGATTGGTCAAATTGGGGAAACGTGCAGAAGAGACAGGATATTTTTTTCAGATCCTTTGGTAGCAATAGCTAAGCTTTCATGCCTCACTTGGCAATCATCAGTTGCATGTAATGGTTCAGAGAAACCGGGTTGTCTCCTGTCTTATATTTAGATAAGACATTATATGTTCTTTTCAAACAGTTGTAATGTGTCCACTTTGTTTTAGTGAGAGAGTTCGTTGATTTTATGTGATTTATTGTTCCTCTAATAAAGAAAGCAAAACATTAAGTGTTTCATCTGGTTCTTCGAAAAAAAACAGAGTCGTATGGGGTGGGAGTGAGTTTCTCAGTTGATCCTTTTGGATCTGTGTTTGTGAGATTTGCTCGGATTAGTTTCTCCCGAATGTTTTGGGCCTTTCTGAATGCAACAAAGGGTTGTTTCGGAAACATTTCCGAGAGTTTTTGGTTTTGTTGTATCAGCGGCCAGTGTTTGTTTACTGCTTGTTTTGCATCTTTGTGGTTAACGAACCGATTATAGGTTGTTGAGAAAACCAGTGGTACTTCCTTGTTTTGTTTACCTTTTGGTAGCTTGTCAGTCATCTTTTGCCGAAGCCCCTGGAGGGATAGTGGACTTTTGGATGAGTCTGGTTTCCTCCATACCTTTGTTTCATACTTTATTATTTTGATATGTTTGACTTCTTTGGCCAGATGATCCCCAAATAATTACTTTGTGATAGGGACAGATGGCACACAGAGGCGCTGATATTGTTCATTCAAATCAGGCCGCATAGGTTTCCTTCTTCGCAGGTTTAATTCAGTTGGCATTTGCCATCGAAGTCATTGTGTCCATAGCCAATTTACCTTATCATAAGCATGATCTTTGTCTGCTAACTGAAGCAAAGGAACAAATGCTGAAATTAAGAGCGTTTGTAGCTGTATTCATTTTAGGTCCCTTGACCGAGTGCTAGACTTAAGTAGGGCCCACATGTCTGTGTTTACTTTTATTTTTGATTCTTCGCAATTCTGTGGACAGCAATATATAATTTTGTTTATAATAATAATGGAGCCATTTTTAAAGCGCTCTTACAGCGCTGTACATTATTACCCTTGGTCATCAGGCGCATAAATCATTCCTGAAACCACCTCAGCTCCCTGGGGAGTATACAGCTCAATTGCTGCCATTACAGCGCATATGGGCTAATCAAACACAACAACCAACTCTGCCCTCACAGGTACCCATGTACATTAGAGAAGCAATTCTGGTAAAGTGTCTTGCTTGAGGACACAAGCACCACGGTCGCAGTTGGGATTCAAACCCACATTCTGACGACTCGGCCATCAAAACACAAATCCGATGCACTAAACCGCTCGGCCACGGCACTCCATTTGTCTGACAATTTCTCATTCGATAACTTTGCCTGGAAAAGTTGCGAGTTTCATTTTTGGGACAGCTTTAACATCTGCTTCGTATTCTTGTTGAATATCGACGAACAAATCAGAAATGAGACGATTTAATTATGCTTCAATGTCAGATTCAGTTGTAGCAGAATCTGGTACCAGTGGCTTATTTCAGCTTTTTGGCCTTTAATTGGACCAAACTTTTAAATTAAATATAAGAAACTTTAAACTAACCCTCTAATAGTTAAAATATAAACATCCTAGCTGGTTAATAAGTCCTGCGGGATGACATTCGAAACGTAAACTCAACTTAATATATACTATAAGCAAACATGTTACGCCATACTGATCTGTCATAGGCCTTCAACTTCAAATTTACTAAATCATCAACATTATTAAGTTCAATAGAGTGCTCTTTTAAATCGTTCTGTAGGGTACTAAAGAGGTTAGAGCGAGGTCTCCCAACTCTGCCTCTGAGATGATGTGATGATGAAATAGCATAGCGGAGTGCTAAACTAGCAGGGGTGTTGTCGTCACTTCGTAGTATGTGACCCAGAAGTGTCCACCTTGCTTTTCTGACACGTTCGGTTATCGGGACAGCTTCGCAACGACGATTACTAATAACTCCACAAGGCCAGTAGATGTTACAGATACTCCTGAGATGCTTACAGTGGCAAGTATTCAGTTTCTCCATAACTTGTTTGGGAGCACTCCAACTACTACAGTTATACAACAGCACAGAGGTCACCTGGGCATCGTATACAATCAGCTTTCTCTTCAGAGGGATCTTGGATCCCCGAAGCCAAAGCCTCTTGTATGTCTGGAAAGCAGAGTGAGCCAGTGTTATTCTGCGCTTAATATCGGCTGTAGAGCAGAGTAGCGACCCAAGACTCTTACGGAACCTCCAGGACTCGTTACCAGACAAGGCCACACCATCGTGATCCACATCATCTTTACCAACCACGTAAAAGTGCACAAACTCCGTCTTTGCCTCATTGACATGCAAGTTCCACTCACTAAGAACCTCCTTGCACTTAGGCAAGAGTTCCTGTAAGGGCTGCAGATTTTCGTCAACAAAGTCAGTGTCGTCCGAGTACTCCCACTCAATGGGCATGCCGGTGTCAGAAATAGGGGGATTAGGGCGCTCTGGGACAACAGCCCTAGCTTTGTAGAGCGCTCTAGCTAGTGACAAAGTGAACAAAGTCCCAGACAAACTATCGCCTTGAAGCGCACCATTCGTATTAATGAATTCAGCTGAAAAGGTGCTGTTGACTTGTACTTTTACCTTCGTATTGGCAAGTAGCAAACGAACAAGCCTCACTCATCTTCAGAGCAACCCGCACTTTCTAGTAGTCGAAGTACAGTGCTTCGTTTTACATAGTGTATAGTGTCGAAAGCACTTGACATGTCAATTCCCATCTTGTGGAACTCATGATGCTTTCGTAGTACAACAGAGATTAGCATTCTCTGACTCCAAACAATGTCTGCACAACTTCTTCCGTTCTTGTAACCGCACTGCCATGTACCAGTATAATAGTTTACTTGGTCCTGTATGCGGTTATGGGTTATGATGGACAGTATTTTCCGCACACCGTTTAACTGATTTAATTGTCTCACGTTTTTAGGAGGACCAACTGGTTGACTTGGATTTTGGAGTGGAGTCAGGATGCTTTCACCAATAGTGTCGATATATGTATTGGTCTCAAAACACTCGTTGATAATGTTGGTATAATGATGGCTGAAGGATTCACCAGCGTATTTCAGGAGCTCGTTTGGAATACAATCTTGTCCACAAGCTTGATTGTTTTTCAGTTTCACTAATGCGCTGGACACTTCTTGTGTTGTTATGGGGGTGTTGAGAGACATTGCTGACCCAGAAAAAGGAGGGCAGGTTCATTTCCTGTAAACTGTGTCTCAAACCAACACTTTATAGCATCAGCCTTGTCTGAGTGACATGCCCTTCATCATTGTGGACTGTTAGGGCGACTAGGCTTGCTATTGTTAAGGATGCGAACAGCTTCGAACATGCGCCTTGCTTTATCTGTTGACCCAATGGTATTAGCTAGATTTTCAGCAGCTTGATATTTTAATGTCGCGCAGGCGGTATTGTAATGCCTTCTGGGTACTGTTGATCTGGGAGCGTATACCTGAACGATCCTCACTTTTAAATTCCACGTTTAAATTCCACTTCTGGCTTTTTGTTCACACTCATTAATGCGGTGGTCAATTGAGCAAACCTGCTTGCGTAACGTTGCTTGGACGAGACTACTGCTAAGATCCTGCCATAGCTTTGTGGAGCTGGCCAAACGAGCCACTATACGCCCTGGGCTGTGCTTGGTACTGTGAAGTCAGAAATCTACTGGATACTATGTATTTTATTTTATTTAGAGAGTTGGTTTGCGTTGAACAGGATGAAACTGTGGGAGTTCTGTATTAAGGATATTGGCTTAGGTAGCTACATCGGGATGATAAGATGTCATCAGCGGAAAGAATAAAAGGCAATGTAGCAGAAAAGTGTACTCACAGTATTTGACTGTGGTCTTCTGGTTCCTGTTGTCAATGTTACCGGCAAACCACTGATGGGTGACGCTTCTGACTACAAAATACATAAGTTTAGACAATAAGAATGATGTTGTCGATGGTTTTGAACGTTTTATAAATATTGATATTATTATAATGACATTTTATCAGAGAGAAAACTAGACAGAGTATTATCAAGTTGGATCAGAGTCATATAATGTAGAGTGCTTACTACGAAAACTGAATTGCTGGTCATACAAAAAGTCTTGACCATTTCCATGGTAAATTAACATTGCATTGTACTGCATTGCGCTGCATTGTTGTGCTTTCACTCTGTAGGTTAAAAACGTTAATGTGAATATATCTTCTCTATTGCAGAAACATTTCCAGCAATGCAATCACCAGTATCAACACTTGGTGCTTCAAGGATTTCATAAATTTGAGAATCTTGTAAGATATTTTAAATAATTATACTTATGGTTGCGAACCTGAGGCTGGGTCAAAAGGGATTACTTGGGGGCAACAGGATTTTCGGGTGGGTTGGCACAGGCCCTTGGCGGAGGCACGTGCTCTCTTCCCTAACATCATAAATACGCCACTGGGGTTAAGCACAACAGTTTGAATCAAGTTTAATTATACTGTACTTGTATGGACACTTGTTTTTTTAAATTTAATGTAGCCTTAAAATATTATCACGTTACGCCAATTACCCCCACCCCAACTCCGTTTAACGATTTTGAAGACGTTTAATTTCTGGCAAAATGATATCAGACTATTTTTGTGGACTTTTTGCTCATACATGTACCCCATCAACTAATATGTACTTATGTACTTATTCACTGTTTGTTTGTTTAAAAGGGATATCAGGAATAACCCGCTTGAGAGAGTACACAACATTACCTTCGATGTACTGCCGAGTCTAAATAACCTGTAAGACATTGTTCAATATGGGAGACTATGGTTAATATAGGACTGCAATCCATGATCGCTTTTCTCTGCACACCTTTGTGTGGATCTCAGACTTACCAAATTAAATCATTGCATGTCATATTTCATTTTCGTTTTCTGTATCAAATACGGGAATATATTGATAAATACTCGTTAGTTTACATTGTTTATGTATTAGGGTACTGACCAGGGGGTAATTAAACAGTCTTCTGGTAACCCGATGGTTGTCAAGGACGATGCGCCTTAAGGACATTGTGATACTCAACCTAATGTATTCATGAAAGCAACCTTTCAAAATGTTCACTTATTACAATAATTATGACAGTTTGTATAATAAATTATACTGCACATGCAAAATTCGACTCACGAATCCGACTTCAGAACCCAATCACTTCGAATAATGTTTTAAGCATAATCAAACGCAGGGCAACATTAAGGGATGCACGGAAAGCTTCATATTATTTTCTAATATGTTTTTTTATTTTTTATTTTATTTTAGGTTCGTCAATGACTACAGTCACTGCTGTGAATTTGTTTCAGCTATTCCAAGTTTGAACGCGTCTCAATGCAAGAATACGGAGAAACCGACATCATTAGACCGATGTGGCAGACTTTTGCTGAACCCCCTACTAAGAGTGTTCATGTGGATACTTGGTATCGCCGCCCTCATTGGCAATTCATTAGTTATTGTCTGGAGGTATAAGCAACGCAGAGATCCATGTGACAATAAAACACATTCATTTTTGGTGCTAAATTTAGCTATATCCGACATAATGATGGGTGTTTATATGTTGATCATTGGGATTACAGACTTGCAGTTTGGCGAGAAATACGCCATTGGAGCGACGAGATGGCGGTCCAGTGCAGTTTGTAAGATTGCTGGTGTGTTATCGGTACTTTCGAGTGAGGCATCGGTCTTCTTCGTCACCATTATCAGTATCGAGTGTTTTCTTGGCATAGTGTTTCCCTTTAGTCAAATCAAAATCAGGGGGAAGACTTCTAAAGTTATAGTCTCCATTATATGGTCAACAGCTGCGTGTTTAAGTATTGCTCCAACTGTTATTACTGGGTATGATTCAAAGATATACGGATTATCTGATACGTGTATCGGCCTCCCTCTGATTACAAGTCCCACAAGTTTTAGTAGTGAAATAAACAACGTTGAAACAGTTTATGATTATGGTAGTTCATTATCAGTAACGCGTACTGAGCAGATTTCGACTCCAGTTGCTAAGGAGAGTGGACCAGCTTGGGTCTACTCTATTGTCCTGTTTATTGGCGTGAATTTGTTTTGTTTTATGGTCGTGCTTTTTTGCTACACGGCCATGTTCGTGAGTGTTAAAAAGACAGCCAAGATGGTGAGGGAAACTGCTCACCGGAAACAGGAAATCGGCATGGCGATTAAAATGGCTCTCATAGTCGGCACGGACTTCGCGTGCTGGATGCCTATCATCGTCATGGGTATTTTGTCCCAGACTGGGACGGTAGAAATCAGTTCGGAAATGTTTGCCTGGGTTGCCGTCTTCATAGTACCGATTAATTCATCGGTCAATCCTTATCTTTATACAATATACACTAAATGTGCCAATAAGCTTAAACGTTCCCAAGCCAACGATGCTCAAATTCACCTAAACTTGGCACACATCAGACAGAGATGAAATCTTGTGCCTTGCAAACTTAAGGCTGACTTTCTCTGAGACATTCATACTCCCAAGTAAACGCCGACCAAAATCTTAGAGAAATAGGACATATACATGTACAACTTGCCTTATTAAATGTTATTTGTACCGCTTGTATTAATATATCGATTATACACAGGAATTGTTTCTATATTTGAATAACAGATTGATTCTTTATAAATTAGACACTAACTTTAAATTATATTATCACACATATTTATATTGCACTATTAGGGCTCTCTCTCCCCCCTCCAAAAAAAAAATGAATAAACAAAAATTAATATTAACCAAAACAAAAATAATAATAAATTGTTTGTATGTGATTGTACGCGCATTTTAATATTTGTTGTGAATCTTCATTAAATTCGGGCTTTTTTAAGCAAATATTATAATTTACCTTTTCCTCTTTTAAGTGAGGTTATGTCATAAGGAAACAATATCAGTTTTATTATCTAGACTCACAGTACAATAATTGTAAAAAGTCACTTTCTCCGAACTCGTTTCGTCCCGAATTCAGAACAGCCTTAGATCCGCTGGATGATAAACGTATGCTCTTCGAAATTACCTCCTCAGTCGTCAACATCAACAAGGTGTTATAGGCAACACAGTAACTAACACTGAGGATATTTGCTCTTGCACGTTGTGCACGTTGTGTATTTTATCTTATGATATAACCACTCTAAAAAATTCAAATGATCAATTATTGATAGTTGCTTAGAGCTAATGTTTAAGACGAATGATTAACTTTTACCAACTGACATTTTGTTTGAATTATATTTCAATATTTACTTTTTTAAGATGTTTGTAATTATTTAATGGTATTTAATCATGTGTCGTTTTATGCGATTATTAGTAACGTCAAAATAAGTAGCTAGCGACATAATATTTGTCATATTTCAGATTTCAGCTTTGTGTATCACAATTGAACACTATTTGAGAAAAAACGGGCTTTCCATTTAGGAAGGTTTATTTTTGCCATGTTTGTTTTATTTTTATTTTCATTTTTTATTTTTTGTTATTTATTTATTTTGTATTAATTTATTTGTTCGCCTTTAAAAGGGTCATCTTATTTCGCTGTTTGGATAAGAAGAAAATTGTAAACATAATTATAGGCCTATTTCGATTATTTGTATTATTTGTGGAAATGGATCATTAGCCGATGATGCATTTCATTTGTTAATGTTCATTCTGGTTTAATTGAAAATGTCAGACGATAAAACTTGTTGGGATGTTTGGTACCATTAACATCTTAAAACCAGTAAGCTTTTACATAATAATTCCTTCAGTTTCTTTTGGGGTACTGTACCTTTAACATGTTTTAATTTAAAAAAAAATTTTTTTAAATACAAACAAATTAAAAATAAATAAATAAACAAAAGTTATATAAATGTATCCAAAATAATGCTGTTGGTATGTTTCCTTCCCCAATTTTGCGAGAGGTTATATCATTAGGAAACAATATACGTGAAATTATGTAGACTCACATTTCAATGTTGTAAACATTCACCCATTTTGTCTTAAATTCAGAAAAGTATTAGGTCCACTGGGAGAAAACAACTGGTTCTCGAACGTAAAAAAAAATCACCTCATAGATATTCGTGATGTTGCACGTATGTTCCGGACCATAATGTCCGCAAGTACCATTATGTCCGCGAACCGATTTGGGCCCATTATGTCCGACCCATTACGTCCGCTGAACCATTACGTCCGACCCATTACGTCCGCGGAACCATTACGTCCGACCCATTACGTCCGCGGAACCATTACGTCCGACCCATTACGTCCGCCGAACCATTATGTCCGACCCATTACGTCCGCGGAACCATTATGTCCGACCCATTACGTCCGCGGAACCATTATGTCCGACCCATTACGTCCGCGGGCCCATAACTCAAATAATGTTTGAACACGTAACGTTTGGGAAGTTAAAACCAACAATTTCATGTCACAGCGCTCTACTTAAAAAATGCAAAATTGGGTTGTTAAAAACCACTGGTGTTAATTTAAGTGTTTTTGCACTGTAAGTACTTACAGTGCAAAAACTGGTATGTTAAATAGTACACCAGTGGTGCTCATATGAAGCACGATAATTCAGACAGTTTACTAAATTAACACCAGTGGTTTTTAATAACCCAATTTTGCAGTAGAGCGCTGTGTCATGAAATTGTTCAAAGCAATTGGTTTTAACTTCCCCAACGTTACGTGTTCAAACATTGAGTTATGGGCCCGCGGACGTAATGGGTCGGACATAATGGTTCCGCGGACGTAAAGGGTCGGACATAATGGTTCCGCGGACGTAATGGGTCGGACATAATGGTTCCGCGGACATAATGGGCCGGACATAATGGGCTCGCGGACGTAATGGGTCGGACATAATGGTTCGGCGGACGTAATGGGCCGGACATAATGGTTCCGCGGACGTAATGGTTCGGACGTAATGGTTCAGCGGACGTAATGAGTCGGACGTAATGGTTCCGCGGACGTAATGGGTCGGACGTAATGGTTCAGCGGACGTAATGGGTCGGACGTAATGGTTCAGCGGACGTAATGGGTCGGACGTAATGGTTCAGCGGACATAATGGGTCGGACATAATGGGCCCAAATCGGTTCGCGGACATAATGGTACTTGCGGACATTATGGTCCGGAACACACGTATAAACGTGAGAGGATCATTATTTTGTTTCCTCCCAGTGGACCTAAGGCTTCTTATGAATTCAAGAAACAATGGATTTGGACAAATCCTTGGATTGACATAATACAAATGTTGTTTAGTTTCCTTTTGACGTAACCATACATTGAAAGGTCAATTATTGTTAAATAATGCTTAGAGTTTCTTTTTAACACTATTTTGTATTTTTATCATTTACAATGGAATTCAACCACAGCATTCAGTGTCGCCTAAGCTTCCCGCAGCGTACACTTAAATCGTTATTGGGCAAGCCATTTGTGCAATGGAATTCAACCACAGCATTCAGTGTCGCCTAAGCTTCCCGCAGCGTACACTTAAATCGTTATTGGTCAAGCCATTTTTGTGCAATGGAATTCACACTGTTACACTTGTTTTTCCATGTTTGAAGGACAACAACACCAATACAAAAAAGATTTGAAACATTTCAACGTAACTTAATGCTCCAAAAACACATTGATTAAGACATATGTGAGGGGAAAATGAAACAAAGAATGTAAAAACATGAACGAAAACCGTGGTAGCAACAGGATTAGCAAAATCGCTTTAATACGAACGCACACAAACGAATTTGAATGGTCAATTGGATAATTATGGCCGGGATATAGCAACGTCCAAATAAGTACTTTTAGTTTATTGTGTGTATTGATGTTCAACATCTACAGTAGTAGTTAGCGTCATAATAATTGTCCGTGTGTATTAATGTTGAACAGGCAATTACAATGATGATCATCACTATACCCAGAGATTTATGTATCTATAGTATACGAAATTAATTAGCATACTTAAAGAAATGTGCAAGGTATCACACAAGAAGTTTATAATGGGATTAAATACAGTCTGATGCTGGTGGTTTAATTGGAATAAACGATCGTTTGATAATGTCCATGTCCACAAAGTCACGTGCAAATATTGGAACCAAAATCAAGTATACGTCAAATGTAGTAGTCATGTGACATAATATTGTTCATGTGTATGTGATAACCCTTTCAAGCCTGGACTTTTTTCACTCCGTATTTTCTGAAATCTTCAGCCGGTTTTGATGAAACTTAGTTATGTTCGTTTTAACAAGATCTATCGGATGAGGTTATACGAACTAGGGCTTTGAAGTTTGAATTAATGTCATCATATGAAACGTATTATGTTCTCTTTTTTGCATTTGTTTCTCCTATTTTTAATTTTGTTTATATTCTCATTTTGCTAAATTGATTGCCATTATACGAAAATGAAAGTAACATTTTAGTGAATATCCAGTCGAACCAAGTCTGCTAAATTGGATGAAGAATGTGTATTACTAAAAATAACGACGTATATGCTAAATTGAATTCAATGCCACATTAATTCGCATAGCCTGAAAATGAAATTGAATGCTTGAATTCTTAATTCGAAACACAGTAACAACTGCAGAGGCACAATCGCTTTATTATGAACGTACGAATGTAAAATTGGCTGCTTATTTGCCGAAATTGAGTGGGAAACCTATAATTATAGTCACCAAATTGTTATACATAATTCTTGTGGTAGTAATATATAACAAACCTTTTTAATTGTATTGGTAATTAAAACATATCATGAAGAAGATGATGTTACCTTTGTGCGTGCAACAACGTGGTATCTCAGCATAAAACATGGTTTCTGGTCTCCGCGCGCGTCA
The DNA here is from genome assembly GCA_029582265.1 of Zoroaster sp. YZ-2022. NCBI lineage: Eukaryota > Metazoa > Echinodermata > Asteroidea > Forcipulatida > Zoroasteridae > Zoroaster > Zoroaster sp. YZ-2022. The sequence goes on along the minus strand of CM055817.1, from coordinate 10,140,547 downwards.
CCGCGCGTCAGTATTTTTTCGACGACCTTTATTGTACTAACAATGTTTGCAAGATCATAGTCAGTAAAACATGGTTTGTAAAAATACTACACCAGTGGTGTTCATATCGGGTAACCCGTCTAATATGGACACCATGGAATAATACTACACCAGTGGTGTTCATATCGGGTAACCCGTCTAATATTGACACCATGGAATAATACTACACCAGTGGTGTTCATATCGGGTAACCCGTCTAATATGGACACCATGGAATAATACTACACCAGTGGTGTTCATATCGGGTAACCCGTCTAATATGGACACCATGGAATAATACTACACCAGTGGTGTTCATATCGGGTAACCCGTCTAATATGGATACCATGGAATAATACTACACCAGTGGTGTTCATATCGGGTAACCCGTCTAATATGGACACCATGGAATAATACTACACCAGTGGTGTTCATATCGGGTAACCCGTCTAATATGGACACCATGGAATAATACTACACCAGTGGTGTTCATATCGGGTAACCCGTCTAATATGGACACCATGGAATAATACTACACCAGTGGTGTTCATATCGGGTAACCCGTCTAATATGGACACCATGGAATAATACTACACCAGTGGTGTTCATATCGGGTAACCCGTCCAATATGGACACCATGGAATAATAAAGTTAACACCACTGGTGTTATTTTAACACCACAGTGTTTTGCAGGTCAATGCATTGGTTTTAAACCACTGTGATACCGTTATACATCCTATTTATTTTGTGTTCAGTGTAGCCAGCCGTAGAATTGTTCTTTTAACAGTTTTAAATGAAGGAGGTATTCCCTAATAATGTTCAGGATTATTATATTAGTTTCTTAAAATTCATTATTTAAATGTCAATTGATGTTGTTCAATAAAGTACACTGCATGAAATATGTGTTTTAAGTTCGTTCTTTAATCTCGTAAGATATTCAAAGACTACTCTCACTTACAAAGTAATTTTCAATAAATCACGATGCAAATTTGAGTGACTGGAATAAGGTGATTACAAAAGAAGCCCCATCAAACTCAGATTGATGAAAGCTTGTCACCTTCCTATTTGGCAATACGATACATGGCTAAATTTGGGAGATTACCAACCATAGGGCTGGATAGCTAATATTAATTCTACCCAACCAACTAGATCGATCCAACCCTAACCCTACTCCCAACCCATCCTTGACAGTGCTTGGTCACGGCACCATAGGGCTGAATAGATACTTGATTTACTCTACCCCACCAATAGACCGATCCAACCCTAACCCTATCCCTAATCCTAACCCATCCTTGGCAATGCTTGGTCACAGCACCATAGGGCTAGATAGCTAATACTTGATTGTCTACCATACCAATGGACTGATCCAACTCTAACCCTATCCCTAATCCCAACCCATCCTTGGCAATGGATGGTCACAGCACCATAGGGCTGGATATAGCTAATATTTGATCGACACTACCAACCAATAGACTGATCCAAATGTCAGAAAAGATTTGTTTTTAAATAAATAAAAATAAATCCTAGGACCAAGGACACAGGTTGAGTTGAAACTGACATTGCTGAAAACATAGTTGGTATACATCAACAAATACTCCCGCACTGACACTCCCATCTCTTCAATTCACATCAGTCAGCGAAAGTTGTCCTCTTTTAATATTCGACAACTGCATTTACTTTGTCCTTGGGTTGAACCCGTAGTGGATCAAGTGTTGATCACCTCAGGTTCCTGTTACAGACTGTTGACAATTTAGGGGAATGGACATAAACCACAGTGGGCTTCAGTTATTCCAATATGTTCGTAAAGCAATGTTGTAACTTCATTTTCCATAATAAAATAAATTCCTTATTCGTTATTCTAATATGTTTGGGCTGGTCTTAATCGCCACAGCGATGCAGTCAGGGAGTCCTACCCTATTATTCCAATATGTCTAAGGCACCCCTCCCCCGTCCACACATACACACAGTTTTTATGTATCAATCTCATATTAGGTATTGTAATTTTTAAGACTGTTCCCCCTAAATTGTTTTTGATAACCCGTATAGTTGGGAGGGGGTGTTTTCACTTACGGATCCCCGCTAAACATTGCCCAAACTGAGACTAGACAGTGTGCTAACTGTAAGTATATCGGTAGTCACTGAGTATAGAGGTGATGTTAAAGTAGTGTCATTGATGGTTGATTGTGGGGGGAGGGGAGATACCGAATCTTTTTACAGTTTAGGAATAACGTCAAAATAATATCACGACATACACAGCAGTAACTGCAATTTCATTTATTCGATTTATTGTATGTATTATTTACAAATACATTTTTCAAATTGAATGTGATTCATTTATGGTATTACAGAATCTTGATTATTTTGGCAATTACTTATGGCTTTAGGAATCAAGGATGTTTTTAGGCTATAATTATATGAAAGTTAATTAGAACTTTCTAAAGGTAACTGAAAAAATAGAAATGTTAACTGTAACCAAATCGCTGTTGGTAACCAATCACCGTACATAAAATAATGGGATCTTCTATATTTAATTAAATTGAATTAAATATCATTACAAGTTAGTTACCTAATGCATTATGGATTCAAATTTCTCCAGCAAATCAGTAGAGAATTATAAAGAAAACATAAGACCACAGAACGGACAGGTAAAAGCGTTTGTGGATTCTCCACTCCCGTCGTCTTTCGAACTTTGTGTTCCGGGTTGCCTTGAAGCAGAAATCAAGTGATTTTGTTTGTTTCCCAAATATTTTAAGAGATTGTTTTGCATACCCCCAAAATAACGAAAACCTGCAATGTTTTACTGAGCTTGGGTGTATAATCTACGGTGGGTGTAGGGGGTGGACATTCATCGTTGCCTCGTGTTACCACAACACCCAATGTCCACAACTGTCATGTTTTCTTGAAATTGTGCACTTCATTCAAGCAACAAATATAAATATCAGATATAAATGTGATTCTATTTTGTGATAACTTGAATTTTCAAATGGCTGTATTAATATACAGGAATGTAATCAAGAGAATAGACAGTATGATTTATTATAATAGTTACATGCATTAGCAACAACCCAAAACAAGTATCAGTAGTTAGTTACTTTAAGAACCAAGTATTATCTTTATCATAGAAACATTACAGAGACATTGGAACTCATACAGGAATGTAATCAAGAGAATAGACAGTATGATTTATTATAATAGTTACATGCATTAGCAACAACCCAAAACAAGTATCTGTAGTTAGTTACTTTAAGAACCAAGTATTATCTTTATCATAGAAACATTACAGAGACATTGGAACTCATACAGGAATGTAATCAAGAGAATAGATAGTATGATTTATTATAATAGTTACATGCATTAGCAACAACCCAAAACAAGTATCAGTAGTTAGTTACTTTAAGAACCAAGTATTATCTTTATCATAGAAACATTACAGAGACATTGGAACTCATACAGGAATGTAATCAAGAGAATAGACAGTATGATTTATTATAATAGTTACATGCATTAGCAACAACCCAAAACAAGTATCAGTAGTTAGTTACTTTAAGAACCACGTATTATCTTTATCATAGAAACATTACAGAGACATTGGAACTCATACAGGAATGTAATCAAGAGAATAGATAGTATGATTTATTATAATAGTTACATGCATTAGCAACAACCCAAAACAAGTATCAGTAGTTAGTTACTTTAAGAACCAAGTATTATCTTTATCATAGAAACATTACAGAGACATTGGAACTCATACAGGAATGTAATCAAGAGAATAGACAGTATGATTTATTATAATAGTTACATGCATTAGCAACAACCCAAAACAAGTATCAGTAGTTAGTTACTTTAAGAACCAAGTATTATCTTTATCATAGAAACATTACAGAGACATTGGAACTCATACAGGAATGTAATCAAGAGAATAGACAGTATGATTTATTATAATAGTTACATGCATTAGCAACAACCCAAAACAAGTATCAGTACTTAGTTACTTTAAGAACCAAGTATTATCTTTATCATAGAAATATTACAGAGACATTGGAACTCAAATAGAAAAGTATAGGAAGGATTTACGTTGTATACGTGCGTGTTCTAGTGTTTCCGTCCTAATGCCTTTGATAAATGTCCTACTAGGGGTACAGACGTCGGCTACTAGCTACCATTTGTGCAAGAATAAATATAAGTATTTCTCCATTTCAAATGGTCGACTTTTAAGACGCTGGTGGCAGCAGACTTACCGGTGCTTTTCCCATTGTTTATGTAATTCTGAGCATGCGCATGATAATTATTAAGAACAATGGGATAAACCAGGTGAGTCTACTGCTATAATAGCGTCTGATAAGTATCCCATTAAAAACATTACTAATGACGTCAACTGTTTTAAGACCAAATAAATCAACAAATATTAAATGCTAAATGCAAAATATTACACACACTGTTTTAATTATACCTTTTCTTCCAGTAAGCAAAAATAATATTTAAGTAAGATGTGCATATGTACAAATACTTCAACCCAAATTGTCAAATATCAATTGCACTTAGACAGCAAAATCTTAACACAAACTATTAAACTACATGTATATAATATCCAATGTTTATCTCATTATATTCATGGACTGTTTCAACCCACTGAGAATAAATACTTTATATTAACTACCGGCAATTTAAACGAAAGCAGATACAGATACAATAATGTTGACAGATACAATAATGTTGCATTTATAGACTCCTATATGAACTGATACATTTATGATGTTGTTTTGAACCTTTAACATATAACAACAGAAATAAATGTCCACTTCAACCACGCTGCTTCACGCCTATCCGTAAACCCATAGCAAAATAAATGTACACTTCAACCGCGCTGCTTCACGCCTATCCGTTAACCCATAGCAAAATAAATAAGCATATTGCGGATTTGTTTTATTTATTTTTTAAATTTATTTTGTATTTGTAAAGGGATAATCAGTTTTCAAAATTCGATATATTACAAAATGTGATCTGTTATTCCAATAGCATAATTTATACATATTATATGAATCAACATCGGGCCAATGTACAATAATTAAACAATCACACACAATTATATCCACTCTTAAACTTTGACCTTTGGCTTGACTTTTCGACAAAATGCACCAACTAAAACAAAGTAAACATTGTAATGTTCTTTCCACGTGACATTCACCATGTTTGTTTGCCAAATGGCATTAAATTCTGTATTCGACTCGCATTATATAGACATCTAACATCTGGGTATTATTTGTAAACATTGACCAATCAGGGATAAAACAACTATACTGAACAGCAAAAGAAACGTCGTATGAATACAATATATCAACAGGTATATTTTGTAACGTACACTTTGAAATCCATTCAAGTCGCATTCCATCCGCCTATAGGATTTTCAGGCACAGTCATGATTCAGAATGATGTTAGACTGCATATTTCCCGAAAACGATACATGTAAAACTCTTGTGGTTGAGTTAATGTCACCGATTTCAAATCACGACGTTTCTTTTGCTGTTCAGTATATATCATTCATTCGTTTAAAGGTTAGATATAACTGGTATTTGGTAACATACGTTTATTTCAAACCTCTAGTTTTCATGAAATATAAAGCTAACCTTATAAAGTGACATCACAATAGTTGCTCACGTTTACTGAAAAAACGATGAAAACTGTAACATGTTTTGTTTATGTTTTCATGTTTTACAAAAGATTGCTGGATGACAACATTTTGTCAATTCTACCAAACAATTCCTATTACCTCGAAGATGAAAACACTTCAGACACAATCATTTCTCATGATAATTGATAGTGTACCAACTTCACAGCAAGTAAGTTTTATGATAACAATGAGACAATTTGATAATATGGTGATTACCAATGTTGTACCTTCCCTTTATACACTGACTGAGATTGGTCAATTAATGACCACACATAAGACCCTTTATACTCTGACTGAGATTGGTCAATTAATGACCACACATAAGACCCTTTATACTCTGACTGAGATTGGTCAATTAATGACCACACATAAGACCCTTTATACTCTGACTGAGATTGGTCAATTAATGACCACACATAAGACCTTTTACACTCTGACTGAGATTGGTCAATTAATGACCACACATAAGACCCTTTATACTCTGACTGAGATTGGTCAATTAATGACCACACATAAGACCCTTTATACTCTGACTGAGATTGGTCAATTAATGACCACACATAAGACCTTATACTCTGACTGAGATTGGTCAATTAATGACCACACATAAGACCATTTATACTCTGACTGAGATTGGTCAATTAATGACCACACATAAGACCCTTTATACTCTGACTGAGATTGGTCAATTAATGACCACACATCAGACCCTTTATACTCTGACTGAGATTGGTCAATTAATGACCACACATAAGACCCTTTATACTCCAACTGAGATTGGTCAATTAATGACCACACATAAGACCCTTTATACTCTGACTGAGATTGGTCAATTAATGACCACACATAAGACCCTTTATACTCTGACTGAGATTGGTCAATTAATGACCACACATAAGACCCTTTATACTCTGACTGAGATTGGTCAATTAATGACCACACGTAAGACCCTTTATACTCTGACTGAGATTGGTCAATTAATGACCACACATAAGAACCTTTATACTCTGACTGAGATTGGTCAATTAATGACCAACACATAAGACCCTTTATACTCTGACTGAGATTGGTCAATTAATGACCACACATAAGACCCTTTATACTCTGACTGAGATTGGTCAATTAATGACCACACATAAGACCCTTTACACTCTGACTGAGATTGGTCAATTAATGACCACACATAATACCCTTTACACTCTGACTGAGATTGGTCAATTAATGACCACACATAAGACCCTTTATACTCTGACTGAGATTGGTCAATTAATGACCACACATAAGACCCTTTATACTCTGACTGAGATTGGTCAATTAATGACCACGCATAAGACCCTTTATACTCTGACTGAGATTGGTCAATTAATGACCACGCATAAGACCCTTTATACTCTGACTGAGATTGGTCAATTAATGACCACACATAAGACCCTTTATACTCTGACTGAGATTGGTCAATTAATGACCACACATAAGACCCTTTATACTCTGACTGAGATTGGTCAATTAATGACCACACATAAGACCCTTTATACTCTGACTGAGATTGGTCAATTAATGACCACACATAAGACCTTTATACTCTGACTGAGATTGGAGAATTAATGACCACACATAAGACCCTTTATACTCTGACTGAGATTGGTCAATTAATGACCACACATAAGACCCTTTATACTCTGACTGAGATTGGTCAATTAATGACCACACGTAAGACCCTTTATACTCTGACTGAGATTGGTCAATTAATGACCACACATAAGACCACCATAGCAGCAATATAACATGTGCATGTATAGAGTTTATTTGAGCTTCAGTTAAATGTTGATGAATGATTTCTTTTTATATTGTATAACTTCCCATACCGCACCATAGATTAATTCACACATTATACAACTCCTACATTGACAGACAATATCTGGAAAAGTTAGATAAGTTTTGCTGTAATTGGATCATTAGCTACACCTGCATGCATTACGCAAACTGTCTTTCGTGTGCATTTGTAAAGAAGTTTATAAGTGAAACCTGGTATAATAGTATGGCTAAAGGGTTCGTTGTTCACTTTACTATCCCTATTGGGATATACTTTGATCCTGATTGAAACCCTATTATCCCAATGAGGATACCAATATACCCCAATCGGGTAACCCTTGGGTGGCAATGACATTAAAACCCTATTATCCCAATGAGGATACCAATATACCCCAATCGGGTAACCCTTGGGTGGCAATGACATTAAAACCCTATTATCCCAATGAGGATACCAATATACCCCAATCGGGTAACCCTTGGGTGGCAATGACACCTTCAATTATTCCATAGTATTACATTAGTTGATGTCTTCACAGCTTCATTACATCATCATTTATTTATTTCCAGATTTCTTATAATTTAATTGTTTACAAATATTCATTATTTATTATTCTAAGAATTCAGTTTGAACAGATTTATATATTATTTGTTTTCATTGTAATGTTTAATTGTTTGAAGTGTGCATGCAATTACTTGTTACATTATTTTCTCAGTTTTTAAGACAATCATTAATTGTCCAATGTTTGTACATTCTCTTCTTGTCTTTTCTATTGTCTTTTCATATACTTCTATCTTTTAACATTTGTGGATCACAATGCTTTCATACATGTACATAGTTATGTGTTAAATTAAAATTGTTTCCTAAACAGGATGAAACATAATAATTTACAATATATTCGACCAAAATAATACAAAACAAAATCCAAAATAATGTTGTTTTAATACTTGTAACATTGTACAATTTACAGTCATATCTACATTTATTAGATGATAGCCCTGAACCATCAAATATAAATGTAACCATCGTACAGGTCACTGACTGTATTCCTATATAATATGGAACCATTATTCCCAAAATACATTAGTATATAATGTGGAATAATATTGTTCATATTGTATGTGAATCCTGACTAGTATCAAATTAAGTATGTCAATATACAATTCAAATTAACCAATTCCCCAAATATAATGCTTATTTTTATGTCTTTTCTCAAATCAAATATCCAACTAAATAAATAGTGGTATGGCAAAGACAGATGAAGAGATTTGAACCTAAAACCATTTTATATGCAACACCTGCAAATAACAGCAGGATTAACACCCTTAGACCCATTGCATTTGTTTCTACTTCAAACTACACAATGCCCAACTTTACTTTGTCACCAAATTGTTCAAGGCACCGTGGGGCTTGGATGATACTGATGATGCATCTGACACCAGTGGGCTGTTTGACTGTTTGACATCAGTGGGCAATGCTGTCAACTCTTGCTAGCTGTCACTACCATTCTCCTTGTTGGTCGATTCCATGGCACCTTGAGGCTTCCATACACTGATTGTCCAATCGCTGTTGTTAAAAATTGCCGAGTGGAAAGACAGGAAGAACAGGGGATATGTGGCAAAATAAAATGCAGGATTAATAAACCCCTCAACAAAAGTTCTGCAATTCAAGTTTGAGGGATGATATCTTTCTTGTTACTGATGTACATATATGAAAAAAGAAACTGGTGTCATTGAAAAGCTTGATTATTCCTCTTTACAATGATGTGCCATGTGCCGTGATTATGTAATCATGGAATGTGCAGTACTCCTGAATATAGGGCAAAGTCTGAAGTGAAATGTTGCAAAAAGCATTGTTTTCAACACCGAAGTCTCCATTTCTTGTGAAGATGCAATGTGTTTTGAATAGTGCCCAGATGACAGTGCATGTCTTGCATGAATGTCAATGGTGCCTTCAATAATGTTTGTGTGAGGTAGAGCTGTAGTTTACTGAGTGGTCGTTTGTAAGATGTTTAAAGATGCCACGCTTATCGAATCTCCTAAAGGCCCAAGCAATTGGACAACTCCGGCTGATCCTTGTTGAAGAGTGGAACGCCATCCCACAGCTTCGTGTGACGAGGCTGGTGAACAGCATGAGGTGTCAGGCCGTGGTTGCTGTGTTCGGGTCATCTACCCGCTACTGACTTACTGACATGTAACCATTTCTCAATAAAAGAAGGAGAGGAGAGAGTGAGAGAAAAAATTGTCTGTGTCATCATTGTTTTGTCATTAAAGTTTGGATGAATTAACTATTGAAAACAACGAATTTTGCAACATTTCATTTTTGACCTTGCTGCATATTCAGAAGGACTGCGCATTCCATGATTGCATAAGCATCACAAATGACACATCATTGTAAAGAGGAATAATCAAGCTTTCTGATGATACCACATTCACGTATGATGATGAAGCAACAAGAGATATATTACCCATCAAATTTGAATTGCAGAACTTTTTTTGAGGGGTTTAGATATTATGTTATAATTTCTACTAACATGACGGGCAAAATAATGTATGCACTACATGTATTAGAGAATGGTGCGCATTGAGGATGTGTGTGGTAATTTCTTGTAGACTTGTGTTGAAATTTGTACTGATTACATTTTTGGAAGACTGAAACTTATCATTACAATTATGTATACAACTACAAGTGACTATATGTGATTTACCTTACGCATCCTCTGTGTGCAACAAGTGTGTATTGTTATCTTGTAAATCAGACCGCAAACCGTGCAACGATTGTTTGAATCATGCTAGTATACTGCATGCATAGTATCTTTTCCTGTAAGTTTGCCGATTCATGATGCATTGTTTTCATCATGGCAAATGTTGCAAAATTAATTTTTAATCTTCGCAAAAAAAAACCCAAAACACAAGAAATTATAACAAAATTCAAAGTAGCATTGATTTATTTATACTTCATGTATGGTGCATTTTTTGCACATACACTGTACAAGGTCTAGCGCACCGAACTCAAGTTCTGGTGTTGCCAGCAGCAGGGTGTGGGTTCGAGCCCCGGTCGTGACACTTGTATCCTTGAGCAAGGTACTTAACCATAATTGCTTCGTCCTTCGGATGGGACGTAAAGCCGTAGGTCCCGTGTGTTGTATAATGCACGTAAAGTGGATTGTCGTGGCCGAGCGGTCTAGCGCACTGAACTCAAGTTCTGGTGTTGCCAGCAGCAGAGTGTGGGTTCGAGCCCCAGCCGTGACACCTGTGTCCTTGAGCAAGACACTTAACCATAATTGCTTCTCTCCACCCAGGGGTTAAATGGGTACCTGTGAAGGCAGAGATGGTTTGCTCTCTATGCGCTAGAAATGGCAGCAATTGAGCTGTATACTCCCCAGGGAGCTGAGATGGTTTCAGGAATGATTTATGAGCCTTATGAGCCTTATGAGCAGGGATAATAATATAATGCGCCTTGAGCGCCACTTAGTTGGTGGATACGTGCGCTATATAAATCTATACATTATTATTATTAAGGTTTAACGGATTAGTTGCTATGTTTATGCAGCATACAATGATGATATTTGTCATGTGTTTTATCACAGCAGTCTCATTAGGTTGGTATTGAAGTATTATGCTATGATGATATTTGTCATGTGTTTTATCACAGCAGTCTCATTAGGTTGGTATTTGGGGGAAATTGAAGTTCATTGTGTAGTCTTTAGTTGAGCATAAAGACAAGTGGCATAGATGAAGGTATGACCAAGGGAAGTAATGGACAAACATTAGTGAATCTATGTTTATTTATGTACTTCCTCTTTATTCAAGACCCTGGATACGCCTCTGTGGACAAAGACCAAGACTTGGATACGCCACTGTGGACAAAGACCAAGACTTGGATATGCCTCTGTGGACAAAGACCAAGACATTGGATACGCCTCTGTGAACAAAGACCAAGACCCTGGATACGCCTCTGTGGACAAAGACCAAGACCCTGGATATGCCTCTGTGGACAAAGACCAAGACTTGGATACGCCTCTGTGGACAAAGACCAAGACCCTGGATACGCCTCTGTGAACAAAGACCAAGACTTGGATACGCCTCTGTGGACAAAGACCAAGACCGTGGATATGCCTCTGTGAACAAAGACCAAGACTTGGATACGCCTCTGTGGACAAAGACCAAGACCCTGGACACGCCTCTGTGGACAAAGACCAAGACTTATATACGCCTCTGTGGACAAAGACCAAGACCCTGGACAACTCATGCAAATTATGCTAAATGCAAATGAAGACCACTGACAGTAATTTAGTTTATATTTCATTGAGGTTGGATAGACTATGCCATCTAACATGCAAGCGTGACTTATCTGACAAAGAATACGATCGACGATGCACATTTTTAGGCTTGTATTTCCACACTTTCACAACATGACTACATGGAATTTATGTGTTTAAAGTATAATGCCCAAAGAAATGAAGAGATTATTCGTGCATAAGTAGCATACATGTAAAACAAAAACAATAAAACAAAACAGGATATTTGTTCATGAGAATAGAATTGCAGATATAGAAAAGTTAATAAAGTGATTGGTTCAATAACAAAAACACAATAGTTTAATTTTGCAGTCAAATAAATGTAGTTTAAATGAAAATCAATTCATGGTAGCAGATATTCATTTGCCAAAAGATTGTGTTAAGTGTTAATTTTGAGAGTAAAATTCGCAAGAAAAGGAATAAGAAAAGTAAGAATTAATATTCATGAGACGTTTACAGCATAATTTCATATACAACATGTTCAAAAGTATTTTGACTTAATCATAAGTCCATTTTTCCTAATTTTGTATGAAATAAATTTTCATTTTAATGAAAAATTGTTTAATTTAATAATTTTTCTGAAAGAAATTATCATTTTATTGCAATTTTTCTACCAATTTATTGACCACAATTTATTTCATAAAAATTAGGAAAAGTGTACTTATGATTAAGTCAAAATACTTTTGAACATGTTATACAATGATAACCTGAATGCAGCAACATACAGCAACATTCTAATAATGTCATATACAATGATAACCTCAATGCAGCAACATACAGCAACATTCTAATGATGTCATATACAATGATAACCTCAATGCAGCAACATACAGCAACATTCTAATAATATCATATACAATGATAACCTCAATGCAGCAACATTCTAATAATTTCATATACAATGATAACCTCAATGCAGCAACATACAGCAACATTCTAATAATATCATATACAATGATAACCTCAATGCAGCAACATTCTAATAATTTCATATACAATGATAACCTCAATGCAGCAACATACAGCAACATTCTAATAATGTCATATACAATGATAACCTCAATGCAGCAACATACAGCAACATTCTAATGATGTCATATACAATGATAACCTCAATGCAGCAACATACAGCAACATTCTAATAATATCATATACAATGATAACCTCAATGCAGCAACATTCTAATAATTTCATATACAATGATAACCTCAATGCAGCAACATACAGCAACATTCTAATAATTTCATATACAATGATAACCTCAATGCAGCAACATACAGCAACATTCTACATTCATTTTCATGATGCAAATCATACAATAGATATAAACAAGTGAATCTTTGCACATTATAATAGCAATCACTATAATTATGTGTATATACATTAGGGATGTACGTTTTCGGGTATTTTTTGAACCAGATACCTGAAATCAGGAAACTTTGGATACCTGGATACCTGTTTTCATTTTTAATTTCAACAAGACTTTTTGTGGACATCCCTGGATAGCCGGCACAACCTTATATACAATCTACACCAAGGCAATTATATGGAGACACGTTCATTAAGCAAGGGTTGTGTAGAAATGCCTTTTTGAAGAATGACATTGCAAAAGACAAAGCTGGGGGCATAACAAGAGTTAAACCATGTATTTTGGCATTCTCCTGAAGATGATGAGTACATCGACCATATAAGGTAATTATCAGAACAGTGACTCAAGAGAGATTCATTCTTTGCACCATGCTGAACTTAACCTGAAGATGATGAGTACATCGACCATATAAGGTTATTATCAGAACAATGACTAAAGAGAGATTCATTCTTTGCACCATGCTGAACTTAACTTGAAGATGAGCACATCGACCATATAAGGTTATTATCAGAACAATGACTCAAGAGATTCATTCTTTGCACCATGCTGAACTTAACTTGAAGATGAGCACATCGACCATATAAGGTTATTATCAGAACAATGACTCAAGAGAGATTCATTCTTTGCACCATGCTGAACTTAACTTGAAGATGATGAGCACATCGACCATATAAGGTTATTATCAGAACAATGACTCAAGAGAGATTCATTCTTTGCACCATGCTGAACTTAACTTGAAGATGATGAGCACATCGACCATATAAGGTTATTATCAGAACAATGACTCAAGAGATTCATTCTTTGCACCATGCTGAACTTAACCTGAAGATGATGAGTACATCGACCATATAAGGTTATTATCAGAACAATGACTCAAGAGAGATTCATTCTTTGCACCATGCTGAACTTAACCTGAAGATGATGAGTACATCGACCATATAAGGTTATTATCAGAACAATGACTAAAGAGAGATTCATTCTTTGCACCATGCTGAACTTAACTTGCAGATGAGCACATCGACCATATAAGGTTATTATCAGAACAATGACTCAAGAGATTCATTCTTTGCACCATGCTGAACTTAACTTGAAGATGAGCACATCGACCATATAAGGTTATTATCAGAACAATGACTCAAGAGAGATTCATTCTTTGCACCATGCTGAACTTAACTTGAAGATGATGAGCACATCGACCATATAAGGTTATTATCAGAACAATGACTCAAGAGAGATTCATTCTTTGCACCATGCTGAACTTAACTTGAAGATGATGAGCACATCGACCATATAAGGTTATTATCAGAACAATGACTCAAGAGATTCATTCTTTGCACCATGCTGAACTTAACCTGAAGATGATGAGTACATCGACCATATAAGGTTATTATCAGAACAATGACTCAAGAGAGATTCATTCTTTGCACCATGCTGAACTTAACTTGAAGATGATGAGCACATCGACCATATAAGGTTATTATCAGAACAATGACTCAAGAGATTCATTCTTTGCACCATGCTGAACTTAACCTGAAGATGATGAGTACATCGACCAGATAAGGTTATTATCAGAACAATGACTCAAGAGATTCATTCTTTGCACCATGCTGAACTTAACTTGAAGATGATGAGCACATCGACCATATAAGGTTATTATCAGAACAATGACTCAAGAGATTCATTCTTTGCACCATGCTGAACTTAACTTGAAGATGAGCACATCGACCAGATAAGGTTATTATCAGAACAATGACTCAAGAGATTCATTCGTTGCACCATGCTGAACTTAACTTGAAGATGATGAGCACATCGACCAGATAAGGTTATTATCAGAACAATGACTCAAGAGAGATTCATTCTTTGCACCATGCTAAACTTAACTTGAAGATGATGAGCACATCGACCATATAAGGTTATTATCAGAACAATGACTCAAGAGAGATTCATTCTTTGCACCATGCTAAACCTAACTTAAAGATGATGAACACATCGACCATATAAGGTTACTATCAGAACAATGACTCAAGAGAGATTCATTCTTTGCACCATGCTAAACTTAACTTGAAGATGATGAGTACATCGACCATATAAGGTTATTATCAGAACAATGACTCGAGAGATTAATTCTTTGCTGAACTTAAAGCCAATATACACTTTTAGTGAAATATCAATTAAATGCTCTTTTAACTTCAAATATATCTTTAACCTCGAAAATGCACAAGAATCACTTAGCGGTAGTGCGCGTGACTGACGAGCCAGAGATCCTCGGATCGAATCACAACCAGAGAATTGTTAATTTTGTAAAAGTGAAAACATTTAAATAATCTTAACTTCAAATATATCTTTAACCTATCGAATGCACAATAATCTGTAGCACAGTTGGTAGGTCACGTGACTGACGAGCCAGAAATCCATGCATCGATCAAATCCCGACCAGATAATTGTTAACTTTGTAAAACTGGTGCTCAAGGTGCATTATATTATTACCCCTGCTCATCAGGCTCATAAATCATTCCTGAAACCATCTCAGCTCCCTGGGGAGTATACAGCTCAATTGCTGCCATTACAGCGCATATAGGGCTAATCAAACACAATAACCAACTCTGCCTTCACAGGTACCCATTTACCCCTGGGTGGAGAGAAGCAATTATGGTAAAGTGTCTTGCTCAAGGACACAAGCACCATGGTCGCGGTTGGGATTCGAACCCACATTCTGACGACTCAGCCATCAGAACACAAATCTGATACACTAAACCATTTGCTCGACCATGGCACTCCATATGGTATTTTAACTTCAAATATATCTTTAACCTTGCGAATGCAAAAGAATCAGCTGTTAGCTCCAGTTGTTAGTGCGCGTGACTGACGAGCCAGAGATTCCATGGATCGAATCCCGAGCAGAGTATTTTAAATGTTGACCAGAGAAGTGTTAATTTTGTGTTATTTGTTCACCGACTTCTAAATATCCCAAACTTCCTTATGTTTATTAATAGCTTGCTGAATGTTTCTTCCTGAATGAACTGCAATTGATTGCAACCTTATCTTCAGGGTCTACCTCTTTTAGAGTCAATACTGCTCAAAAGCCTTTGGAATGAGGTTAATTTAAACAAAATATGTCCACTAGAATATACTGTAGTACGTCCCATATGTGTCAAATAGTTTTTGGATTGAAGGCACAAATTGCAGTACTATCAAATGACAATAATTTGTTATTAATATCACTAGACAGTGGACATTCGTTGGTCTAGAAAGTCATATGACTAACACTGGTAATTTCAAATAATTAGCTCAGATAATTCACATAATAATTTCTTAATTAATAATTGGGAATAATTGGCAGTAATTTAATGATACCTACTCATACAATGTATGAGGCTACTGGCACTGAGTGATTGGCAATTACTGGTTCACTTCATGTCTGAATGAGGGACAGAGTGGATAGAGGAAAGAGAATGAACCACGCAGGGTTCATGGGTTAAATACTCACGCTGCTGTCAGCTGTCACCACTCCAAATATACATGCCACTCATGTAATTGACAGCTACATGTACACATACATGTAGATACTAGCCAGGAGTGATGCAACCCAGCAGCCAACACTTGGTATTGCAATAATACTAATAGATACCTAGGTTTCCCTGTGTTACAATATTAAACAATTGTTTTGTTTATATTGTGATATGTTAAATTGGTTGTTTACACCCTCAATGACAAATGGCTTGCCTTGTGTGTACACTATGAACCACATCACAATGGGCGACTATTGTATAATGAACCCCTTTCACTATACATGGACGTAAAGTTCATTTTGTATAAGCACTACATGGTACCATATGATGATGGTACAGTGATTGCAGTCTCAATAGAGTATTTCTGAAATGTGTTGAGCTACCACAGAAACATCCATTGGAATCACTTACAGCACAATTTGTAATGAACAGTAGTGTCCATAGTACGTAAAGCTTAACTCACAGAAACACACAGGTTGTATAATTTTGAGCTGTGCCAAAAAAACCTTCAAAAGTAACATCAAAGATTATCAATTACGAAAGAAACCACCGACTTATGTTTTTGATTCAATCCAATTTATAGCTCAAACACATATGAGTTTTGTCTTGGTGACTTTCAAATTATTCCATAGACTGGGAAATCGGATGTCATTTTGACCAAGTTGGTTTTGAAGTTTTAGTATTTGGGTTTGGGGTATTTTGGTAAATGTTATTTTCCAAGATTAAGTGGGTTTAATTTTGTGGCAAAGTTAGTACTTTGTTTAATTAACAGTTGCCCAGTTTTGATTATTATTTTGTGTTATACTTGACAACAAATGATTACCTCTGCCACTTTTATGAGAATAAATGGGATCAAATATCTTGCAGTGGGCCCATTTAAAAAAAAATTCAATTGGTTATTCAACTTCTTTTTTAAACGGGTCAAAGGAAGTTAGTCCTTCCCCACAAAAACAAAAAATACTAAATTGACTGTGTTATGAGCATACAGATAGGTAGTTGCAGTGTGCATTTTCATTCACCAATATAATAATTGAAAAGTACAGAGTACATAAAGGCTTGGGTGCTGATGACTGCTTTTCATTGAAACAAATAACAATATTGCTTAATGTATAGATACTGGATAGCAGAGTACATAAAGGCCTGGGTGCTGATGACTGCTTTTAATTGAAACAAATACAATATTGCTTAATGTATAGATACAGGATAGCAGAGTACATAAAGGCCTGGGTGCTGATGACTGCTTTTCATTGAAACAAATACAATATTGCTTAATGTATAGATACAGGATAGTAGAGTACATAAAGGCTTGGGTGCTGATGACTGCTTTTCATTGAAACAAATACAATATTGCTTAATGTATAGATACAGGATAGTAGAGTACATAAAGGCTTGGGTGCTGATGACTGCTTTTCATTGAAACAAATACAATATTGCTTAATGTATAGATACAGGATAGTAGAGTACATAAAGGCTTTGGTGCTGATGACTGCTTTTCATTGAAACAAATACAATATTGCTTAATGTATAGATACAGGATAGTAGAGTACATAAAGGCTTGGGTGCTGATGACTGCTTTTCATTGAAACAAATACAATATTGCTTAATGTATAGATACAGGATAGTAGAGTACATAAAGGCCTGGGTGCTGATGGCTGCTTTTCATTGAAACAAATACAATATTGCTTAATGTATAGATACAGGATAGTAGAGTACATAAAGGCCTGGGTGCTGATGACTGCTTTTCATTGAAACAAATACAATATTGCTTAATGTATAGATACAGGATAGTAGAGTACATAAAGGCTTGGGTGCTGATGACTGCTTTTCATTGAAACAAATACAATATTGCTTAATGTATAGATACAGGATAGTAGAGTACATAAAGGCTTGGGTGCTGATGACTGCTTTTCATTGAAACAAATACAATATTGCTTAATGTATAGATACAGGATAACACAAACATAATGTCCATGTTTTTATTACATACAAAATATTACCTGCAATTTGTCTTAAACCAGTATATTACATGTATTTAAAAAATTGAAAGACAGGTTAATAATTTTAGCAGAAAGAGAGAATTATTATTAGCTGTTTCGTAGCGAAGCGCAGCGAAACAGCTCTTGTTTTTGTTAAAGTTTTTTTTTTTCTTTTTTTTTTTTTTTTTTTAATTTTTCAGCGCTTTCCGTACCGGAAGTGCATTGCAATAACACATGTTTCATTCTGAACGCCATTTTGCAGTGTTCCATAAATGCGATTGCAATGAAACTTAAGGGGACCAAAGGCAATAGTGCAATAGTGTGCATATTGCAATGACGTCATAATTACGTCATCAGGTGTCAAGTTACACTAAATCAAAGATTAATAATGAAAAACATTAAAAAATTAATAACTCCTGAACCACATATGCTATCAATTTCATCTATGGGGCATATTGTAGGTCGTTACCCACTCCGTATTTCGTGCACAGATATGACCCCATTTTGACCTTAGCTTCCGGTCCAAACCGGAAGTTCAAGTTTAAAGAGCTCTACAGCCAATATGATAAAAAATAATGCTATGATTTCAGTGTATGTAATCATCAGTAGGATGTACTCGTTTGGATAGTAGGTGTGATGACGTCATCATATGCAAGAGCGCCCTCTAGCGACAGGTTTAAAAAGACGTTATTTTCACATGTACACTTGCCAATGTCACATTACCACAAATGATATGTCATATTGTAGCTTATGAATCAACTTAAATATCAAAATAAATTACGTCATTATGACATCATCAGGTGTCAAGTTACACTAAGTTAAAGATTAATATTGAAAAACTATTTAAAAATTTATAACTTTTGAACCACAATAGCTATAATTATGATCTTTGAGACATATTGTAGGCCGTTACCCACTTGACAATTCGTGAAAATATGACCTTATTGTGACGTTTGCTTCCGGTCGAAACCAGAAGTTCAAATATAGCAATATTGTTAGAGCTCTAAAGATACCGTGTACTGCAGAGAGAAAACAATTACACACGGCTGGCTCCGAGTTTTGCATGAAATAGCGCCCTCTTCTGGTTGATCGTCATTGTATTGGTTACAACAATTTTTGTGTCATGTAATTACACTCAAGCCACCTCCTTTTAATAGTGTTTGTTCTTGTCTTTAAAACCCCTTTCGAATACCCATTTAATTGCTAAGTTTCAATAAATCAAGGAGCTATGTTCAACGACTTTGTAATATCTTTCTTGTTGGTTTAGATTTAAATTTTATATTTAAAAATATCATAACTCAGTTACACTTTTGATTTTTACAAAATGTACATCATCAGAAGTAAGTCCTGTTTTGCATGGAATTGCCTTTTTGTTAAAGTGCACATATCAGAGGAATTGCACGAAAAAAACAGGGTGAAAGATAAGAGATTAAAGTCACCATATACGTATGGTGTTCATTTGCAGGAGTGCCAACATCATGGCCGGTGTACATTTACAGTTATTGGGGGGAGGGCGCCGATACAGCAAAAGTGGAAGTTAATGTGATAAAAAATAGCGAAACAGCTGGGTATTCGTTCACGAATACAATTGAGCTCTAGTTAGTATTTTTTTCTTGAAGAGGTTTCACAGGCCGCATTAAGACCCTGCATGGGCCACATGCAGCCTATGCGTTGCCCAGCCCTGTTTTAAAGTATATTGGACATGCATCATTCGCTGTTATTAAATAAATGTTGATGTGTCGTTCATGAGACACTTTTGAAAATGCATTGATGTAAATAAGGGAATAAATGTTTGTCTCACGGTCTTTAAAAGTAAAGTCTGTCCCGAGCCATATTGGTTCATCAGGCCGGTGTTTATCTCCGGTTTCGTTGGCATGAAACGACTGAGAATATTTCCATTCCCCCTGGATAGGATGCCAGTCTATCGCAGGTTACTTCCCTAGCTATTGCCAGGTACCCATTTATACTCCTGGGTGAAGAGAAGCAATTACGGTAAAGTGCCTTGCTCAAGGACACAAGCACCACGGTCGCGGCCGGGATTCGAACCCACACTCTGGCGACCCAGCCACCAGAACACAAGTCCAATACACTAGACCGCTCGACCATGGTACTGATCCATACTCTCACGGTCTTTAATTCAGGTTAATGACGGGTTTTGGGCGTGGTCAGGGACGATAAGGACCGAGCCAAAGGCAAGGTCCTTATTACATTGTGACCACGGTAAAGACCAAGTGTCAAACTTGTATTCCCATTCGTAAATGCCACTATCAATTTTGTTTCCAAAACTGTAAGCAAAATAGAAATGGGCAAATTCATAATTTGGGGACACACGAAACACTTTGAAATAACAGCATGATGCAATACAATCTTTGTCACTCTGCCATGGTCGAGCGGTGTAGTGCATCAGATTTGTGTTCTGATGGTTGAGTCGTCAAAATGTGGGCTCGAATCCCAGCCGCGACCAGGGTGCTTGTGTCCTTGAGCAAGACACTTTACCATAATTGCTTCTCTCCACCCAGGGGTAAATGGGTACCTGTGAGGGCAGAGTTGGTTGTTGTGTTTGATTAGCCCTATATGCACTGTAATGGCAGCAATTGAGCTGTATACTCCCCAGGGAGCTGAGATGGTTTCAGGAATGATTTATGAGCCTGATGAGCAGGGGTAATAATAATGCGCCTTGAGCACCAGTTTGGTGGATACGTACGCATTATTATTATTGGTTCAAATAAATAGAACAGCTGGCACATACACGCTGCTCTGATTTTGATAAGCCATGTCTTTACCATCCGTAAATAAGTTTTGTCCAATCAGATTGTCTAAACTGTCTTGGGTAATGATTCTTTTAACATTTACATTTTCATTCATGTGTTCTGAAAGTGACATGGAATAATAGTAAGCTATGACACAATTGTTTGGGCAATTACCAAAGAATGAAAGTGTAATGTGAAGAACATGTCAATCCCTAAATAATGCAGTTATGTCAAGCCACCCATTTGTGTACATCATTTGCTACCGGGTCTTTCTATGCAGTCTTATTCCTCTTTGCTTTCTTTTTAGCACGTCTGTCTGCCTTCTCAGTTTCTTCCTCATCGGACTTTTTTTGTTTCTTTAAATTTCCATCACTTATGCATTGATTATGCTGTTCATCCTCATTGGCAATTCTTTCATCTATATCAGGTTTTCTTCTCTTCTTTTTCTTCTTTTTATCAATGATACTCACTGTAAGACTACCATCTTCTAGTGCATGAATCTCTTCATTAATAGCATTATTATCTTCAACCTTATCAACTTCTTCCGTACATTGCTCTATTTTAATGTCCTTTTTTCTTTTGGATTTCTTTTTCTTCTTTTTATGTGTGTTCTCCTCACTGTCACTGTCTTGTTGTATCGTGATACTGTCAGACACTGTGTCTTCTGATTCTGTCTTGACATTTGATGCTGCATCTACTTTCCTTTTTTCACGAAGCTCTTTCATCTTCTGAGCAAAGTAATCCTATCATATAAAGAAACAATCAAAAAGTAGACACGTTGAGATCTTGTTATAACACAACATAGCATCATATGTGACCCACTCTGTGAAAATGAGTCACATGTAGCACCATGCGTTTACATGTAATGGGCGATTGAATGATGAGAGGGTGTTTTTTTTTTTAACATCTGATTTTTGGTTATGTTTTTTTTACATCATTAGGATCTAAATGTTCTTAATATTTTTTACATAAACGTCAATTTCAATCAATAAAATATTAAAATCAATGATTTTTGTGAGTACTTTGTTTCAAATATGTCATTTGTTTTCATTTGAATGCTTGTTTACCTAACAATAAATTGTGTTAATTATGCACATTATTGATTATTACAAATGCCATATCTCCATAATGCAATATGCCACACACATCTAACGTACATATACCAAATTAAAGCCGATGATGTACTCTTTCCAGCTACATAGAAATGTATATTTGTGAAATTTGCAACTTGTGACTCATTTTCACAGAGCGAGTCACATACATGTATACTATGCCCAATATCCAATCACCAGTTACATAATTGTTGTATGTGCTCCCTACAATTCCAACCAATTGTAACAAGCAATCCTGTTGGTAAGTGTGACATAATTCCAAAATAAACCACTCCCACGTCGCAAATGCTGGCTCCAAAAATCATCACAAGCCCATTGGAAATGCATTGACCACACTTTACTATAGGCATTTATGCAAGATATTAGAAAGCTTGGGACTTACATTTGTACATTTAAGGTATGTGTTGTAAAGACTCAAAATCTTATTAACAAAGTCAATTTCTGCCTCAAGAATCGCTTTTGAAGATTAAAATAAAGGAATTTACGTTAAATTACACACAATGGTATTCCAGCTTTGGTACCGGAAGTAGCGAAAAGAATTTGTGTGCCACCAATGCGCGCACGAACAGGATAGCTGCCATAGACCAGCAAGCTTGTGTAGGCATAATGGGGTATTTTAATTTTATCCTACACCGATGTGTGTATAGCACTGCATCCTCAGTGCTTTCTGAGTGTCTGTGAAGAACTTCACAGGCGACTCAGGTGGGATTCGAACCCACGACCTCCTGCTTACTACTGCAGACGTCTTAACCTCTCGACCACCGAGCTACACGTCTGTGTAGGACAAAATTAAATCAATTGTTTATCACCCGACACAAGAATTTCATCAACCTATGCATTCATGCACTTACATAATTATTCCACTAGGTCACAGACTCATGCAAGTTTGTATATTTCGAGTCTTTTCACCCTATTGGAAACACTATTTACCAATGTAGTGTTTCACATGTCTAAAAAACACCTCTGGCTAGCACCTTGACTGACAACAGTAGCAGTTTGGGAAATTCATATGTTCATACCATTGAGTTGATTCAGTGTAGCAAACATTATTCAAATAGAATAAACATCTAGACAATATTACCTGCATGGAGTTAGTGCTTGTAATAGTCTGGACACCAAAATTGTCTTGAAGTGATGTGTTATGATGTTGACTGCTTGAGGTAAACCCTAGACCAGCTCTACCAGTACTCTCACCATCACTATTTGCATCATTGTCTGAATTGGTCTCCTATAAAGATCAAACATACACGACAAACAATGAGTCAATATCAGCATCAGTAAGAATCATAACATTTAAAATGCACCCCAACAAATCATATGTTTATGGTTTTCAAAGAGAAACCTTTCAGTAACATTGACAACAATATATATTAACCGTCCTATGACTACAATTAAAAGGGTCAAAATTAGTCAAAATGTTTATATACTTGCCAAGGTATATCTAGTGCACTTAAAAGTCAAACACTGTCAAACCTTACGTGTAGTAAGTACATTTACAGGTCAAAATGAGTTAACCGCTTTTGACTGGTAAAAGCATTGTCTGGTATTGTTCAGGGTGGTCAAAATGACAGTAAAAACCAGTCAAAAATGCCCCTGTGTGCACAATTGGGTCAACAGTCAAAAACAGACAGTAGGAGGGTTAAAGTAACAAATATTGAAAACAAAATGAAAATTGCTACACGACGCATTGTGAATTTTCAC
Source organism: Zoroaster sp. YZ-2022 (assembly GCA_029582265.1). NCBI lineage: Eukaryota > Metazoa > Echinodermata > Asteroidea > Forcipulatida > Zoroasteridae > Zoroaster > Zoroaster sp. YZ-2022. The sequence goes on along the minus strand of CM055817.1, from coordinate 10,116,334 downwards.
TGAGGCATAGCCAGGAAGAGGATACGTAGGCATATGGCAACACTGAATAACTGTACTCAGAAATGGAGGCACAGCCCGGGGGAGGCTACGGAGGCACATGGCAACACTGAGTAACTGTACTCAGAAACGGAGGCACAGCCCGGGGGAGGCTACGGAGGCACATGGCAACACTGAATAACTGTACTCAGAAACGGAGGGACAGCCCGGGGGAGGCTACGGAGGCACATGGCAACACTGAGTAACTGTACTCAGAAACTGAGGCACAGCCCGGGGGAGGCTACGGAGGCACATGGCAACACTGAATAACTGTACTCAGAAACAGAGGCACAGCCCGGGGGAGGCTACGGAGGCACATGGCAACACTGAGTAACTGTACACAGAAACAGAGGCACAGCCCAAGGGAGGCTATGGAGGTATGATTACACTCAGTACCTGTACTCACTGACTGGCTATGTGGTGTATTGCTTTTACTTCTGACTCCCATGATGCAGTTCATTGCATTATCACCATACATAGATAAGTCTTTTCCTGCTGTGAATTTCTTGTAACTGCAAATAAAAAAGAAAAACAAAATATATAAATATATTATAATACATATGACCTAATCCCATAAAATGTTAATAATTCTCCCATTCCAGTATTATCTGAATGCTAACTTGATGTTGGTCAAGGTTACAATCATTCCGATTACACTGTCCAGTATTATCTGTATGCTAACTTGATGTTGGTCAAGGTTACAATCATTCAGATTACATGACCAGTATTATCTGAATGCTAACTTGATGTTGGTCAAGGTTACAATCATTCCGATTACACTGTCCAGTATTATCTGAATGCTAACTTGATGTTGGTCAAGGTTACAATCATTCCGATTACACTGTCCATTACTGAATGCTAACTTGATGTTGGTCAAGGTTACAATCGTTCCGATTACATTGTCCAGTATTATCTGAATGCTAACTTGATGTTGGTCAAGGTTACAATCATTCAGATTACATGACCAGTATTATCTGAATGCTAACTTGATGTTGGTCAAGGTTACAATCATTCCGATTACATTGTCCAGTATTATCTGAATGCTAACTTGATGTTGGTCAAGGTTACAATCATTCCGATTACACTGTCCAGTATTATCTGTATGCTAACTTGATGTTGGTCAAGGTTACAATCATTCCGATTACACTGTCCAGTATTATCTGAATGCTAACGTGATGTTGGTCAAGGTTACAATCATTCCGATTACACTGTCCAGTATTATCTGAATGCTAACTTGATGTTGGTCGAGGTTACAATCATTCCGATTACACTGTCCAGTATTATCTGAATGCTAACTTGATGTTGGTCAAGGTTACAATCATTCCGATTACATGACCAGTATTATCTGAATGCTAACTTGATGTTGGTCAAGGTTACAATCATTCCGATTACATTGTCCAGTATTATCTGAATGCTAATTTGATGTTGGTCAAGGTTACAATCATTCCGATTACATTGTCCAGTATTATCTGAATGCTAACTTGATGTTGGTCAAGGTTACAATCATTCCGATTACACTGTCCAGTATTATCTGAATGCATAGAGTTATATATAAGAACTAGAGGCCGCACATATCACGTGACCCCGTGCCGACGGACACACGGCCGCCATTTTCAAAGTGGGCAACTTTGAACATCGTTTGTGCGTAAGACAACGTGTTATGGCTGCAGAAATCACAGCAACTGTTGAAAAAGTGAGTATTTCTTTGGTATTTTTAAACAAAGGCTGTTTGGAAAGAATGTGGAACTCAACTGCCACTTTTGCACAATATTCTAAACTAAGTGTGTGTTTTTACTTTTAGTTTTTTAGCGCTTTTTAGTGGTTTTACATGATTAACGTTTAAAAAGTTAGCAGACGACAAAATGGACAAACATCTCACTAGATTATCTGTGCATACATTTATTGCTCGAAATATCGTTTCCATTTTCCAATCCTCCCAAAACTGTGACATTTGTCATATTTTGGATAGAAAAGTAGCAGTTGTATTTTACACTTTTTCATTTTCAAACCTCCCAGAAATGAAAACAAGATTAAGAAAACAACTCTGTAACGGTAGGCCTAATTAGTTAGTTATAATTTGTTTGTCATGGTGGCCTGGGAGTTCAAAAGAATGTCAAACCCATAGTTTTGATGAAGAGGCATGATGACTGAACATTTTTTCCCTGTTATTTTGATACTCTCAGATCTATTCCCTCTATGAAGACCCCCAACTTGTTGCTGAAATGGCTAGCCAACATCAGTTGAGACAACTTCCAGCCCAGTGTAAACCACATGTATGCAGCAAGGTAAGCCTAACGTTAAGACCAAAATGTGTCTAAATTAGTGGCGTAAATATGTATCAAAAAGTAGGGGGTGATGATCTTGAAATGTGTGTACAGAATGTACAAAGTATTGCAGTGCACAACCAATCATAATCCCACAACTACTTGTTGACATCCAAATGGACAAAGAAACAAACAAACAATATTTTAAACTCCCCCCTTTTTTGGGCTTGTTTTTTGATAAACTATTTGCTTATTAAATATTACTATTTTTACCGCATGGGGGTGATCCTATGGACCATTAATCCCCTGGGATTTACACCTGAGATGTAAATAGTTTCATACATTTATCAAGAGAATCAGTATGATAACCAACCTGTGAAAGTTTTAGTTAACTCATTTTATTGCAATATATGAGAAAATGGTAAAAGTATGTTTACATCGGTAATTGTTGCATTAATTCTGTTTGTGAAATTTATACTTTGTTGATACATGAATTAATTTTTGTAGATTTAATAATTTGTTTTTACTAATTTCTCAAAAAACAATATAAATAAATCAGGTAGAAATATTTCAAGTCAGGTTTCCTATCATCAACTTAACACCCATTCAGCATGGACCAATAGTGTATTCAAGGAGCTGTAAAAAATTTGTTCCATCTCTCACCTCACACTTAGCCTTACCAGTATGGCAGAAAATGAAATTTAGCCATAGATTTTGATAACTTGGTGTGTATAATAACAGACAAATATTTCATGTGTTTATTACTCATGTAGGAATTTATCCAAGAGATAACCACAAAGGGAGCCATCATAAGCTACTTGAGCAAGCAGTTCAGACAGTGTTTCCATCACATCCAACCTACATGTACATTGTGTATAAGCAGGAAAAACAACGGTAGTTCGTTGAACCATTGCAATACACTGTCCAGTATTATCTGAATGCTAACTTGCTGTTGGTCAAGGTTACAATCATTCCGATTACACTGTCCAGTATTATCTGAATGCTAACTTGATGTTGGTCGAGGTTACAATCACTCCGATTACAATGTCCAGTATTATCTGAATGCTAACTTGATGTTGGTCGAGGTTACAATCATTCCGATTACACTGTCCAGTATTATCTGAATGCTAACTTGCTGTTGGTCGAGGTTACAATCATTCCGATTACACTGTCCAGTATTATCTGAATGCTAACTTGATGTTGGTCGAGGTTACAATCATTCCGATTACACTGTCCAGTATTACCTGAATGCTAACTTGATGTTGGTCGAGGTTACAATAATTCCGATTACACTGTCCAGTATTATCTGAATGCTAACTTGATGTTGGTCGAGGTTACAATCATTCCGATTACACTGTCCAGTATTATCTGAATGCTAACTTGCTGTTGGTCTAGGTTACAATCATTCCGATTACACTGTCCAGTATTATCTGAATGCTAACTTGATGTTGGTCGAGGTTACAATCATTCCGATTACACTGTCCAGTATTATCTGAATGCTAACTTGATGTTGGTCAAGGTTACAATCATTCAGACAAATTATTCTGTCTCAAGTGTTTTCATTTCAGAAAATACATGAAAGGTGCATGTACATGTATGCACATTTACAAGTTGTTGGCTACTTACGTCCATAAACTGTGCAAGGATTTTGAACTCTGGTGGTGGTTCACTTCTCTGTAGTGCCTCATTCCTGCATTGTTCAATCCCATTGAAGAGATGTCTGACTGCTCTACATGTAGGTACTATACCCTGTTGTTCCTCAGTGATACCTGGTTCAAACCCTGTCCCCATTGTGAAGGTTTTACCACTTCCTGTCTGACCATATGCAAAGACTGTAGCATTGTAACCATCAAAACACCTACATTAAATACACCAAACAAAATCAGATATTCAGATGTTATCACAGGGTTCTACCCACGGTGGTCGGTGCTGGAAACCCTGACTGACATTCATTAAATACACCAAACAAAATCAGATATTCAGATGTTATCACAGGGTTCTGCCCACGATGGTCAATCCTACTCCATCCCCCTCTGCTACATGTAGGTAAAGTCTGACCGAGCAACTTGCTCATGAGTTGTAAATGGGTACTATGAGGGCAGAGTTGGTTGTTGTCACGGTTCGGTTAGCCCTATATGCACTGTAATGGCTGCAATTGAGCTGTATACTCCCCCAGGGAGCTGAGATGGTTTCAGGAATGATTTATGTGCCATGATGAGCAGGGGTAATAATGTAATGTGCCTTGAGAACCAGTTTGGTTGATACGTGCGCTATTTAAGTAAATGTAAATGTTATTATAATTACATACATTTGTACTGTATGTCTCATATTGATCCAAGTCAATTCAAAATATATCTTTAGTTGGACTCCTACATAAGTCAGAGTCATTAACCCTATCAAGCCTTGGGGGGTACTTTTATACTCCGAACTGGACAATATTGAGTATTGTGACCACTTCCAATGCATTCTGGGAATCCAATATGGCCGCCATTACGTTTAAATACAATAAATTTTATTTTCTCCCCAAAACCTGATTTTTCAATTTCTTTTGCTCAATGTATAAATTGATGTCATGAGTAGTACCATGGATGTTATTATATCTGCCTTTATTGTACTTTTGGTTAAAAAGAACAATTTTGGGTCCAAATATTTAAAAATCATGTTTTGGAAAAAAATGACCCAGAATATTGCTTATTTTATAGCGCCCTCCAGTGGTATTTTAAATGTTGTCACATTGTTGCCTGTACTGAAGACAACATTTGTGTCAAATGTCATGGCCAATGAACAAAAAATAAGGAAGTTATGGGAAAAATACTATTTTTGACCAAAAATGAGGAAAACTGATCGAAAAATGGGTATAGCGCCACCTGACAGTGACCTATGAATGTTTTCATAGCCTCATTCGACAGATCACGTCAAATCGAACATGCCTTCGAAGTTTAATGAAAATCACCTGTTGAATACAGAAAATACGGGTGGGGGGACCACAATGACGACCCCCCCCCCAGGTCTGAGAACGAAAAAAATTGGCCAGGCTTGATAGGGTTAATCATTTAGTCTATAACTTACACTTATGGGTGTTGACCGGTGCAGTCCATCTTGCCTGCTTCAACATGATTATATTTACTTTTTTTCCATACCCCTCTGCTTTGACATTGTATGTAAACATCTCTTCATCTGACAGTTCCTATCAGAATAAATGTTTGAAAATATTACATTACTATTTATACATTGCATATCATTTACTAAATTTCTCTATCTGAATTTAAATGTCATATATACATATAAACAGCAAAAGAAACGTCACCCCCTAAATTTTGATAAGTATGAGAACATGTTTAGCTTATGTGTCCTCAGACGTCATGCATGACGAATTTTGAGGTCAACCAAATTTGCCACATTGTGTTCGTGTTACACTCCATACTCATAATGTTCTTCATTAAACAAATTATATTAATTATAAAATGAAAATAATAAATATTTTTAGGGGTGACGTTTCTTTTGCTGTTATGTATAGATGCCTGAGGTGTCAGCAGCCATCACAAGGGGCCATCAGCAAGCCATGCTGTTTCCAGAAATGTCTGTTTAATCACACCAACTGCAAGTTGTATTGACATACATGTAGTTTAGTTTCAAGTTTATTTCTCCACAGAATCACACAGTGATCTGCAGAAGGGGTCCATTAAAAGTGAATCTTGAAGATACATGTATGTGTCCTTAAATGCAAGCATGTGTATTAACAACACTTACATAACGTTTAACAATAAGTTCCCACACATGCTGCATTTCACAAAAATGTTACATAAGAACGAACACAAACAGAAACAAAACAGAATCAATAAATGTATCAATCAACTATTTAAGATGAATAGAACAATATACTCAGAAATCTACTCCACATGATACAGATAAAGAAAGCATTGACAATGAAAACATTTACATACATGTATTACGTGTATCACTATGAACAACTTCCCCCTGATGAAAATACCATGAAAATCAGTTTTGCCTTGAAATAACAGTTGACCGTAATTTCACTGCAATTTCACAGTGTCTCTTCCTCTCAGATATTGGCAATAATGTCCACGGTGATTTCACAGCAAATTCACGGTGCTCTCGAGAATTAATGAGCTGCCTTAAAACTGGCACGAGACGTTCATGGCATTTTCACAGCGTTTTCACGGCGTAGGGAATCCCAAGAGTATTTCATGGCATTTTCACGGTGTTGTGTCATCGTAAAATTGCCGTGAACTGTTTATTTCACGGTAAAACGGATTTTCAGGGTAAAGTTTTTCATAGTGTATGTATATTAATACCTGTTTAACAACACACATTTAAGAGAATATTTAAGAAATAAATAAATTCTTTGAACTTTTCAATGAATCTTTCAAAGAATTCCACAGTTTGGGTCCCTCATATTTAATAGTTCTTTTAGCAAAAGAGGTTCAAATGGAAGGAAGATGATATTTCATGAATTGATGAGTAATATGGGCATGAACGTCACTATTGAGAGTGAATATTGAATTGATGAAAAAGGGATAAGGTATTGGAAAGGGATTGATACATGAGGGACCCAAGTTGATGGTGATCAATGTCAAAGCAGCTACAGATGTCTTGCACCAAGACTACACACTGACCTGATCTAGTGGTTTCTCTTTTGATGATAGCAAGCTCCATGTGTTTAATCTTGATTCGAACCAGAAGGAAGTAGATCTTTCTCACTATGACATCTTTAAGGTGATACCTATAGAAAATAGTCAGTAAATCATGTTAATTAGAGATATACAACATTGGTAATGTTGGTAAAACTACTTCTATGAGTATGCTTACTCGCTTTGAATTAATATATATACGTACACTTTAAGGGAAGATACAACATTGGTAATGTTGGCATAACTGCTTCTATGAGTATGCTCACTCTCTTTGAATCAAGATATATACATTGAAGGGAAGGTACAACATTGGTAATATTGACATAACTGCTTCTGTGAGTATGCTTACTCTCTTTAAATCAAGATATACATTGAAGGGAAGGTACAACATTAGTAATGTTGGCATAACTGCTTCTATGAGTATGCTTACTCTCTTTGAATCAAGATATACATTGAGGGAAGGTGCAACATTGGTCATGTTTGCATCTATGAGTATGCTTACTCTCTTTGAATCAAGATATACAGTACATTGAAGGGAAGATACAACATTGGTAATGTTGGCATAACTGCTTCTATGAGTATGCTTACTATCTCTGAATGAAGATATACATTGAAGGGAAGGTACAGCATTGGTAATGTTGGCAAAACTACTTCTACAAGTATCTCAGCTAACAATTTGACGTTTTTACAACGTTGTAAAAACGTCAGACTTTGGTATCAGCAACGTTGTTAAAGTAACGTTGTAGCAACGAAACTTTGTCGACTCCCCTATACGTCTTAAGAACGTAATGACGCAACGTAGTAACCACGTTGTTGGAACGTTTAAGACACGTTTCCAGTGACCTTATGAAAACTTATATAAACGTTATTACAACGTTGCCACAACGTGATTTCTTTGGTTGTAATAACGTTTTCCAAGTAACGTTGTAGCAACGAAACTTTGTCGACTCCCCTATACGTCTTAAGAACGTAATGACGCAACGTAGTAACCACGTTGTTGGAACGTTTAAGACACGTTTCCAGTGACCTTATGAAAACTTATATAAACGTTATTACAACGTTGCCACAACGTGATTTCTTTGGTTGTAATAACGTTTTCCAAGTAACGTTGTAGCAACGAAACTTTGTCGACTCCCCTATACGTCTTAAGAACGTAATAATGCAACTTAATAAACACGTTGTTGCAACGTTTAAGACACGTTTCCAGTGACCTTATGAAAACTTATATAAACGTTATTACAACGTTGCCACAACGTGATTTCTTTGGTTGTAATAACGTTTTCCAAGTAACGTTGTAGCAACGAAACTTTGTCGACTCCCCTATACGTCTTAAGAACGTAATGACGCAACGTAGTAACCACGTTGTTGGAACGTTTAAGACACGTTTCCAGTGACCTTATGAAAACTTATATAAACGTTATTACAACGTTGCCACAACGTGATTTCTTTGGTTGTAATAACGTTTTCCAAGTAACGTTGTAGCAACGAAACTTTGTCGACTCCCCTATACGTCTTAAGAACGTAATAATGCAACTTAATAAACACGTTGTTGCAACGTTTAAGACACGTTTCCAGTGACCTTATGAAAACTTATATAAACGTTATTACAACGTTGCCACAACGTGATTTCTTTGGTTGTAATAACGGTATCCAAGTAACGTTGTAGCAACGAAACTTTGTCGACTCCCCTATACGTCTTAAGAACGTAATAATGCAACTTAATAAACACGTTGTTGCAACGTTTAAGACACGTTTCCAGTGACCTTATGAAAACTTATATAAACGTTATTACAACGTTGCCACAACGTGATTTCTTTGGTTGTGATAACGTTATCCAATTAACGTTGTAGCAACGAAACTTTGCCGGCTCCCCTATACGTCTTAAGAACGTAATGATGCAACGTAATAACAACGTTGTTGAAACGTTTAAGAAACGTTGCCAGTGACCTTATGAACACTTATATAAACGTTATTACAACGTTGCCACAACGTGATTTCTTTGGTTGTAATAACGTTATCCAATTAACGTTGTAGCAGCGAAACTTTGCCGGCTCCCCTATACGTCATAAGAACGTAATGATGCAATGTAATAACAACGTTGTAGAAACGTTTAAGAAACGTTGCCTTTTTGGTTGTAATTATGTTATCCAAATAACGTTGTAGCAACGACAATTTTTCGACTCCCCTACGTCCTAACAATGTTATAAGTAAATGTAATAAAGACGTTGTTGGAACGTAAAAACAACTTTCCAGTGACCTTATGACCACATCTATAAACGCTATTACAACGTTACTTTTTGGTTGTAATTACGTTGTAGTAACGAGAATTTTTCGACTGTGGCAGCATTTCTATAACTTTACAGGCGCTTGTGCTGGATAACAAAAACTGAAAAATCAACCCTGAAATAATTGTTCATATAAAGATTTATTGCACACAATTAGTGATGGATTAATCACATTTTCCTACTGATACAAAAAACAACTTGTGGTCATGTGGCCTGTTTAATTTGATTGTGTATTATTTAATCACTATTGCTTTTTATATTTATCATACCCATTCTCCTGTTTTGTTATTGTAATATGGAATGAATAAAT
>CM055817.1:9840577-10106287 GCA_029582265.1 Zoroaster sp. YZ-2022 | reverse complement strand
TGAAATCTCCTATCACTAACTGTGGCTTTTTAGATTGACTGAGTGAAGGATGGTTGAAACTGAAAGCATTGCCCGGCGGTTTATACACAGATGTTATTACGGCTGTGCTAAGTTCAACTGATAATATTTCAATGTTGTTGATCTCTGTCATAGTTGTGCTTTCAATAATTGTTCCACGTCTGACATATACTGCACTGTCATACTTCTCATGCGGTCTTTCAATTGCCAGGTTCATGACGGGCACTTCTGGGCGGTTATTCTGTGATCCTCGGTGTGTCTCTTGCAGGCAAAGAACATCATTATGAATGAAAACTAACGGATCGGTATACGCAACAATCGATCTAGTCGGAGCACTAAAACAAACTTAAAATGCTTGAAACACAAAAACCAACTAGGCAAGACACTCCGTTTCTATGGTTGAGTAATTTTGCTGATGTTTGTTTAATTTCTTAGAAGAAAAAAAACTGAATGATGCGCCTTAAGCACCACTTAGTTGGTTATTATTATTATTATCAATTTCCTGACCATCTTGGTACCTGTGAGGGTAGAGATAGTTATTGCGTTTGATTAGCCCTGTAGCGCCAAAAGGTTGCACATTGGCTGTATACTCCCCAGGGAGCTGAGAAAGATTATAGGAATGATATTGGCCCAGTGACCAGGGGTAATAATGTAAAGCGCATTGGGACATTGTGTGAAATGCGCTATATAAGAATGGAACATTATTATTATTATTATTATTATTATCTTCTTGTATGAAAATAGAACCAATGACTTGACTTGACCACATCATTCATTAATCTTTGAAACGACGCAGGCGCGTTTTTCAAACAAAAAGGGAGGACCAAAATACAATGGTGAACTCCAATTACTGTCACTTTCCTCTATAATATTATAGTGTCTTTCATGTATTTAATGTCCTCATTAAAATCTGCTTGCTTTAGTGGTCCTACTCTGGATGGGTGTTATTTAATGGGCGTGGCATTCCCTACATTAATATCATGAAATACAGTATCAGTTTTACCTGGAACATCGGGAAATAAATGTAAATACTCTTGCATTAGATCAGACAGTTCAGATTTCTGTTGGGAAGTCAAATGACCTAACTTATCACTCAAATTTAATAAAACCTTTTTTCAAGTTTTTCAATCTGAAACGGGTGCCCGTAATGTCGAATGACTGATCACCATCGACGTTTTTTGAATGGTTTTCAACCTTAACATTTATACTGCAAACGGGAACAGTATTTTCACGGTGTTCCCATAATTTCTGTCATGATACTGTTTTAACATGTTAATGTGACAAACACGTTTCTGTTTACTCCTATCAGGAGTATGAATAAGGTAATCTAAATCATTGACTTATCAATTATATACGGTCCACTATAACGAGCTTTAAAAGTGGCTGACCTGGCAATGGCAACAGAACAAGAACCGAAAGGATAATTATTATTCTCCGTTTTCTCAGACAACCATTTTCTTTAACTAATTTCAATGGTCCTCAACAGTACGGCCAAAACTATATCCTAACAATTTCTGTGCTACTTCTCACTTTTGCAAATAATAATAAAGGAATACCTTCGTCCCAGTCTTTGTCATTATCCATACAATAAGACCTAATCATAGACTTGAGCGTCTGGTGGAAACGACTCTACACGACTCTACACGACTCTTGCATTAGATCAGACAGTTCAGGAATACCTTCGTCCCAGTCTTTGTCATTATCCATACAATAAGACCTAATCATAGACTTGAGCGTCTGATAGAAACGCTCGAGTGCACCTTGACTTTGTGGGTGATAAGCACTCAATGTAACTTGCTCAGTGCCTAAAGCATACAACTGTTCTTGAAACAATCTAGAAGTAAAATTACTTCCTTGATCACTCTGAACAACCCTGGGTAGGCTGAAACGAATGAACAAATCTTAATGCTTCACCTACTGGTTTACCTTAATAGACCTAAGTGGAATTGCTTCGGCATATCTGATCTAGTTGAGGCACACATGATTGTAAATATTCATGACCCGACCTAGTTTCAGGAAAAGGCCCTCCACAATCTACAATAACATTGCTAAATGGTTCTTTATGACATATGCGGAAATATTGAGCAACTGACTTTCAAATACCAGGCTAAAAGCAATCATGCAAAATAAGATCACATGTTTTGGTAAGACTACGTGTCCAGACATAGGTATGTCATGAGCCAAGCTCAAAATGCATGTGGGAACGGTAATAAGACGGAACTACAATCTACCACAACACTTTCCACTCATTGTCAGCGAGCACATCTAGCGGTCGCCATTTATGCACGAGCACACTAGACTTGATAAAGAAACAAACAGATACCCTGCTTGCCTGGGTTTCAGTAAGTGTTTTGTTAAGAAAGACCAACAACTCATTATCCTTACTTTGTTCGAATATTAATTGTTCTCTAATTCAAAAGATGTCCGAGTATACACTATAAATGCTGAGCTCTTAGTATCACGAGGATCAGCACTCATCCCATCATCCAAATAATTTGAAAATCATTATATCTGCATCAGTATGAACTGGCACCTTTAAGCTTACTACTCATGGATCGAGTCGTAACACAAGTGGGGAATATACCAGGTAAATCCTCATCTAGTAACCTAGTATTATTATCAGAACATGACACACCCGTCATACAAGGTTCTACAAATACCCTAGTACCAGTTATTTCGTTACCTAACAGTAGTGTTATACCATTAAGCCCTTGAGGCAAAGTGGGAATTACACCCACAGTCATGGGACCTGAAACTAAGTCCGATTATAAATACAAACGATGGAGAGGCACATCAATAGATTCATTACCTACGTAATACGCACATCTATGCCAAATAAAGATCCTTCGATTGAAGGAACTTCCCCTTGCAATTATTGAGTTGACCCCGTATCCCTCAAATGTACTTGGTAATTCGGTGAATCAGAACGCTCATCGAGAGACACAAATTACTAATAAAGGGCAACAAATTCCTCTCTAATGTCGGACAAAGACCCCTTGACTGAAAACTTGTTGATACGGTACAGCCAGGGTTTTCAGTTGTGGGCCGAAAAAGAGAATCAGAATGGGTAAAACAAACAAATATTGAAACGTACTGCAGTTTCATTATTAAGCGTTTATAGAAATTGTGTAAATCAGTTTAACACACTTGTTATGTAAAATTGTAATGCAGCAAATTGTTGGAAATAGAGTTGCCTGTATGTTGCTGTAAATTTATATTTTTACAGTATAGTATGCCCCATCAAGCAGTTATAAAATGCAAGATCCAGCAGAAATAATGCAAGCTGAACGCAGCTCTCCAAAAAAGGGTTTTGAAGGAAACCTATACCACCACCTATATCCATATTATTACACCAACATCAGTACCAAGTGGGCATAACAATAGTAATTATCACTACTGTTTATCAAATGAATCATTTAGAAGATTTTAGAGTGGCTACGGAATGCGATGAATTCCGGACAAGCCCTAATGCTGAGTACTAAAAAATAAGGGCACAGTCGAAACAAAAGAGCGGCAATTATATATTTATATAACAATATTTATCGCATCAAAATAAATCTTCAATATATAATATACAATAAATGAATATGAGCACAAAATGAAATCAATGGAATCAATCGATTAAAAAGACCCTGAAAGTTCATTATAGTAACCGCCTCTTGACCAGAGTTGCTGGCACTGGGAGATGGACGGCAAGGTTTATGGCTCGTCGCTGGTTCGGTGTTGAAGGTCTGAGCCACTGGTGTTCTGGACCGGTCTGGTCCAGGCCATTTACGACGTGCCAAAAACTGGTCTGGCTTTGGCCATCTACGAAGTGTCAAAAACTGGTCTGGCTTTGGCCATCTACGGAGTTCCAAAAATTGGTCTGGTTTAGGCCATCGTTGGAGAATGCCAGAACCGGCTGGTTCAAGTCGTCAACTTGAAGGAGATAATTATAACATGTGTAACTCACTGCCTCTGCTGGTCAAGTCGTAGGGCCGACGCACCATGGCACTGTCTGAGCCATGGTGTGATAACGGGGTAAGGCTGATGGAGGGTGACAAACATCATATCAGCAGAGGAGTAGAAAGAACCTCTGGCTATGGTGGTGTTCAGATAAGCATGAAAAACAAGGGGCGAATCAGGTCTTAAATAGAACTTACATCGAAACCCAACGCAAATGTTGTAATAGTGGTGCCAAATGAACAACATACAAGAATCTTTGTGTACTAAATACTCTTGGGCGGTGGTGCTCAAGACTTAAGATACTTACAGATATTCCTTGGGTGAACCAATAATAGAAACACAGTATTTCCTGTTTGGAGTTCAAAATAAATATGTGGATGCTTTTTCACTATTTTCTCTTTTACGACCTGATAATATAATATAATAATAGGATTTATATAGCGCATTTTTCCAATGGGGTACAGTGAACTTTAAAGGAAAACTCCAGAAAACAATATGTAGATGAAAACAGATGTGTTTTGAGTTTATCTTTAAATTGATTGAGTGAATTGATGCTACGGATATTATATGGTAACTAATTCCAGGATCTGGCATCGGCAACTAAGAATGCCCGGTCTCCAGGCTTTTTAAAGGTGCGTGGGATATGTAAATTAGAGCTGGGCATATTTATATCAAGTGATTCTGTTATATGTGGGTTGTGTATTCGGTAGTACTTTGTTCATGGTTACAGATGTTTTGAATTGAATGCGTTGTCTGATGGATAACCAGTGTAATTGTTGATTGAGTGATGAAAAGTGTTTAAATTTGGGTTGGGAGAAAATGATACGAGCAGCATTGTTTTGAAGCTTTTGTAAGCGATCGATATCAGACTGCTTTAAACCATTGAGGAGCGAGTTACAAATAGTCTAGTATTGTCAGCACAAGGGTTCTAGCAGCAGCTTGGCATGTATTTATATCAATGTATTTTCTAATCTTAGAGATATTTGTTATTATAATAGTTGATTGATTTACATGTACTGGTAACATACATGTAGTCAGTCATTGTCATAGCACTGTCGAATGTAACACCTTGATTTCTGACTGTTGATACTGGTTTGATTGTGTTAATGTCAATGGTTAGAGTTAGTTTGTTAAAGCGTTTCTGATGGAGAGATGCGGCAATGAACAATTGAGTTTTGTCCTTGTTTAGTTGGAGTATGTCTGTGATCTTCCAGGTCTAAACATCGGTTATGCATTTTGACAATCTGAACAGAGCACATCAGAGTTAACATTCAGTTGCGCAAATGTATAATGTATTCTTAGTATTAGATGGTTTCAGAACAACAATATCAGTAATTTTGCACCAGGAACATTTGATGGTATACAAAAGCTCACTTTTCATGTCATGAATTTTGATCACGCAGCAACCAGCCATGCACTCATTCATCTTGTCTGGATTTACGTTTGACAGCGAACAATCTTGATAAAGTATGAACTTTTGTTTCGATATAACGTAATCAGAAACATTGTTACTGATCAGTTGTTGAATGTATACCTGGATTTAACCACACATCATGCTTATGGAATGGATTGTATGACAATAGCATGTGGGCAATTTAATTTGTAATAATTGAAATATTGTCCCACACTACAACATTTGATAGAGGGAAGATTGACACCAAACAATTTTATATCGATACGCTCCAGTGTTCTTTACCGATTTTTCTTCTCTAAAATAAATGAACCTCAGGCAGACGTTTGTATTGTTGTAGGCTCTACTGTGGTAACGATTCACAAAGTTTGCTTTTAGGAAAATATGAGAACATTGATGAATTTTACGGAGCTTTCTTACAGAGTTTGTTATCCTACTTCGTTTTCCTATCTTAGATATCTTAACAATATCAGTAAACTATTCAAACAGAACATTTGATAGTATACAAAAAGCTCAATAACTTGTCGTCAATTTCAGTCTATGTAGGAACCGCAATAATTTGTTTTCAAATTTAGTTGACGGCTGACTGCTAAGCAAATTAAAATGGAGTCCGGAATTGATATTTGCCAATCTAAATATTTGTTTATATTTTCACCTCTTTGCTCATTAACTCCACAACGTAATGAACTAAACATCGCGTTAATTATAATATCTTGAATCCAAAAGGTAATCATACACTGTAAAAAAAACAGTGTAAATGTAAATTTACAGCAAAATGCAGGCAACTCTATTTCCAACAATTTGCTGTCTTACAATTTTACATAAGTGTGTTAAACTGATTTACGCAATTCGTCCCTAATTTGCCATAGTGACCAATCCCGAATTAAGTTGGCATAGTGACCAATGCGGTATTGGTCACTTTGCCAAATGACAAAAATAGCCAGTTAGAGCATTCGTCATTTGAATGCATGCTCTATCTCCAAAACTATAAGGAATACATGCATGTGGATTAGATACAGTGGTAGGTCTCTTCCTGAATGTACTAATCGGCGGGAAACTTAAAATTGAAAAAAAGTCGGATTGGTCACTTTGGCAAATTAGGGACGAATTTCTGTAAACGCTTACTAATGAAATTGTAGTACGTTTCCATCTTTGTTTGGCTATATTCTTTGTGGGCCGAAAAAGAGAACCAGAATGGGTAAACAAACAAATATGGAAACGTACTGCAGTTTCATTATTAAGCGTTTACAGAAATTGTGTAAACTTGTTATGTAAAACTGTAATACAGCAAATTGTTGGAAATAGAGTGGTGTACTTTTTGTTTATTAAATAAATTTAAATCGTCAGTGTGTCGCACTTGTCAACGGAGGACAGTGTATTTGTTTATTGTTGATGCAGTCAAGTACCGGGTATTAATTAACTGCAGGTGTAATACTTTCTCATAGTATTTGACCGATCACTAATATTTCACCAAGTACCGGTATGCCTTTTTAGAAAAATCTAAGAACATCGGTGAAAATAACAAAATAAACGGGCTTTAATGAAATATCTAACCAGGTTGTTTTTTCCTTCCTAGATATCTGCAGAACAACAATATCAGTGAACTTACACCAGGCACATTTAATGGTCTATCACAGCTCAGCTTTTTGTAAGTTGTAATATCATGATTTTCAATCACGTCTGAAATGCAAACTTTATATTTTCTCATCTAAATATATGTATCCTTTAAAACAAAAACTGTCATTACTTGTCCCAACACTGTACCCCCAAAAAATACATGTCTTTATCAAGAAATTTGTTCTTACCCAGAACATCCTTTCGGTATTGTATTTTTGTTTTCAAATAAGGCTGTTACGTTTTCCAGCTAGATTTCCGTGTCAAAATGAATGTTATTGGTTAACTTTGTCAATATTGATATGCTGAATTAAAAAAAGAATAAGGGTGCCATTTTTTGTGGCATTTTCGGCAGACATTTTGGATATTTTTCACATGTTTAAAGGTAAAGAATATCGTATTGGAAATGTTGACAAAACTGTTTCTTAAAGTATCCTTACTTTCTTTAAATCATTATATTCATTACAAAGGCACAGCATTTGTTTTTGTCTATTTTACATGGCACATGACACATGACCCCTCTTTGTCAACATTCTTGAGTTAATGACTTAATGAATTCAAAAGCCAAATGAAAATGTGACTGCTGTATGTCAACTCTGTGACGTTATAAAAGGACGAGCTAGTCCTATTAAATAGTGAAAATGTTGACAATTATATAAATACTAACTACAAATAATAATAGACTCATAAACAGCTAGGTCTGCTTGTAAACAGAGGATACAGAAAAAGATAGCGCGAACAGAGACGACCACCATTGAAAAATGTATTATTAAGTGCAATGTGGAACTCCATAAAATTAATGCCCTTATAGGTAAAACACTTTGACATCATCTTACATAAACTTACAACTTTAGGAATATTTACTGAGATTTGTTGGTTAATTAAACAGGTGGTTGTTCCTTTCTGAAATCCTGAGGAACAATATTTAACATAAATACAACAAGAATCAACGAACAATCACAAAGTATGGTTTAACTGAAGGAAACTGTGGTAATTTCTGTGGACTGCATACATGCAAATTTAAGTTATAAATACAACAGATTGTAAATGTAGAAGATAAAAAAGCAAAATATAGAATGGTATAAGATGCTCTGTCATCTTCGGTCAACTATTTTAAATGATCTGAAGACAACCCGCCACCTACAGTGTGCACGATTGAATTTAAATAAGGATTATTTATATCATTATGAAGAATAAGTGGATAACGTATTCAAATGAATAATAAAACAAACTGGTTCACATGCATAAGTGAACATACTCAAACTTAGAGGGGGTACTTTTCATACATGTGACGTAAATAGAAGGAATGAGTAAGCAGATGTATTCATGGATGTTAAAGAATAATAAAACACAGAGACTCCTGACATTTACAGTGAAAGTAACACATTGAACAATCACCGGGGATATTAATGGTTAAATAATTCAAACCTTTGGTGTCAAATTTAGGAACAGTTATTTCGACTGGAATAGTACCATTATTGTCATTAAATAAGTCATTATCACTAGCATCAGTAAATATCACAATATAAAAGACACACAAAAACTACGTATATATAAAATGAGTTAGGAAATCAATCAACTTAAATGGCCAAATTATACTTTAACGACAACGCAATCAGAAACATTGTTACTGATCAGTTGTTGAATGTATACCTTGATTTAACCACACATCATGCTTATGGAATGG
The DNA here is from genome assembly GCA_029582265.1 of Zoroaster sp. YZ-2022. Lineage (NCBI taxonomy): Eukaryota > Metazoa > Echinodermata > Asteroidea > Forcipulatida > Zoroasteridae > Zoroaster > Zoroaster sp. YZ-2022. The sequence continues at coordinate 10,097,612 of CM055817.1, read as the reverse complement.
ATTGTATGACAATAACATGTGGGCAATTTAATTTCTAATAATTAAAATATTGTCCCACACTATAACATTCAATAGAGGGAAGATTGACACCAACCAATTTTATATCGATGCACTCCAGTGTTCTTTACCGATTTTTCTTCTCTAAAATAATTGAACCTCAGGCAGAAGTTTGTATTGTTGTAGGCCCTACTGTGGTAACGATTCACAAAGTTTGCTTTTAGAAAATTATGAGAACATTGATGAATTTTACGGATGTATATGAGCTTTCTTACAGAGTTTGTTATCCTACTTCGTTTTCCTATCTTAGATATCTAAACAATATCAGTAAACTATTCAAACAGAACATTTAATGGTATACAAAAAGCTCACTAACTTGTCGTCAATTTCAGTCTATGTAGGAACCGCAATAATTTGTTTTCGAAGTTAGTTGACGGCTGACTGCGAAGCAAATTAAAATGGAGTCCGGAATTGATATTTGCCAATCTAAATATTTGTTTGTATTTTCACCTCTTTGCTCATTAACTCCACAACGTAATGAACTAAACATAGCGTTAATTATAATATCTTGAATCCAAAAGGTAATCATACACTGTAAAAAAAAACATGTAAATTTACAGCAAAATGCAGGCAACCTCTATTTCCAACAATTTGCTGTCTTACAATTTTACATAAGTGTGTTCAACTGATTTACACAATTCGTCCCTAATTTGCCATAGTGACCAATCCCGAATTAAGTTGGCATAGTGACCAATGCGGTATTGGTCACTTTGCCAAATGACAAAAATAGCCAGTTAGAGCATTCGTCATTTGAATGCATGCTCTATCTCCAAAACTATAAGGAATACATGCATGTGGATTAGATACAGTGGTAGGTCTCTTCCTGAATGTACTAATCGGCGGGAAACTTAAAATTGAAAAAAAGTCGGATTGGTCACTTTGGCAAATTAAGGGACGAATTTCTGTAACAACACTAATGAAATTGTAGTACGTTTCCATCTTTGTTTGGCTATATTCTTTGTGGGCCGAAAAAGAGAACCAGAATGGGTAAACAAACAAATATGAAACGTACTGCAGTTTCATTATTAACGTTTACAGAAATTGTAAACTTGTTATGTAAAACTGTAATACAGCAAATTGTTGGAAATAGAGTAATGTACTTTTGTTTATTAAATAAATTTAAATCGTCAGTGTGTCGCACTTGTCAACGGAGGACAGTGTATTTGTTTATTGTTGATGCAGTCAAGTACCGGGTATTAATTAACTGCAGGTGTAATACTTTCTCATAGTATTTGACCGATCACTAATATTTCACCAAGTACCGGTATGCCTTTTTAGAAACATCTAAGAACATCGGTGAAAATAACAAAATAAACGGGCTTTAATGAAATATCTAACCAGGTTGTTTTTTCCTTCCTAGATATCTGCAGAACAACAATATCAGTGAACTTGCACCAGGCACATTTAATGGTCTATCACAGCTCAGCTTTTTGTAAGTTGTAATATCATGATTTTCAATCACGTCTGAAATGCAAACTTTATATTTTCTCATCTAAATATATGTATCCTTTAAAACAAAAACTGTCATTACTTGTCCCAACACTGTACCCCCCAAAAATACATGTCTTTATCAAGAAATTTGTTCTTACCCAGAACATCCTTTCGGTATTGTATTTTTGTTTTCAAATAAGGCTGTTACGTTTTCCAGCTAGATTTCCGTGTCAAAATGAATGTTATTGGTTAACTTTGTCAATATTGATATGCTGAATTAAAAAAAGAATAGGGTGCCATTTTTTTATTGGCATTTTCGGCAGACATTTTGGATATATTTCACATGTTTAAAGGTAAAGAATATCGTATTGGAAATGTTGACAAAACTGTTTCTTAAAGTATCCTTACTTTCTTTAAATCATTATATTCATTACAAAGGCACAGCATTTGTTTTTGTCTATTTTACATGGCACATGACACATGACCCCTCTTTGTCAACATTCTTGAGTTAATTACTTAATGAATTCAAAAGCCAAATGAAAATGTGACTGCTGTATGTCAACTCTGTGACGTTATAAAAGGACGAGCTAGTCCTATATATAGTGAAAATGTTGACAATTATATAAATACTAACTACAAATAATAATAGACTCATAAACAGCTAGGTCTGCTTGTAAACAGAGGATACAGAAAAAGATAGCGCGAACAGAGACGACCACCATTGAAAAATGTATTATTAAGTGCAATGTGGAACTCCATAAAATTAATGCCCTTATAGGTAAAACACTTTGACATCATCTTACATAAACTTACAACTTTAGGAATATTTACTGAGATTTTTTGGTTAATTAAACAGGTGGTTGTTCCTTTCTGAAATCCTGAGGAACAATATTTAACATAAATACAACAAGAATCAACGAACAATCACAAAGTATGGTTTAACTGAAGGAAACTGTGGTAATTTCTGTGGACTGCATACATGCAAATTTAAGTTATAAATACAACAGATTGTAAATGTAGAAGATAAAAAAGCAAAATATAGAATGGTATAAGATGCTCTGTCATCTTCGGTCAACTATTTTAAATGATCTGAAGACAACCCGCCACCTACAGTGTGCACGATTGAATTTAAATAAGGATTATTTATATCATTATGAAGAATAAGTGGATAACGTATTCAAATGAATAATAAAACAAACTGGTTCACATGCATAAGTGAACATACTCAAACTTAGAGGGGGTACTTTTACATGTGACGTAAATAGAAGGAATGAGTAAGCAGATGTATTCATGGATGTTAAAGAATAATAAAACACAGAGACTCCTGACATTTACAGTGAAAGTAACACATTGAACAATCACCGGGGATATTAATGGTTAAATAATTCAAACCTTTGGTGTCAAATTTAGGAACAGTTATTTCGACTGGAATAGTACCATTATTGTCATTAAATAAGTCATTATCACTAGCATCAGTAAATATCACAATATAAAAGACACACAAAAACTACGTATATATAAAATGAGTTAGGAAATCAATCAACTTAAATGGCCAAATTATACTTTAACGACAACGCAATCAGAAACATTGTTACTGATCAGTTGTTGAATGTATACCTTGATTTAACCACACATCATGCTTATGGAATGGATTGTATGACAATAACATGTGGGCAATTTAATTTCTAATAATTAAAATATTGTCCCACACTATAACATTCAATAGAGGGAAGATTGACACCAAACAATTTTATATCGATGCACTCCAGTGTTCTTTACCGATTTTTCTTCTCTAAAATAATTGAACCTCAGGCAGAAGTTTGTATTGTTGTAGGCCCTACTGTGGTAACGATTCACAAAGTTTGCTTTTAGAAAATTATGAGAACATTGATGAATTTTACGGATGTATATGAGCTTTCTTACAGAGTTTGTTATCCTACTTCGTTTTCCTATCTTAGATATCTAAACAATATCAGTAAACTATTCAAACAGAACATTTAATGGTATACAAAAAGCTCACTAACTTGTCGTCAATTTCAGTCTATGTAGGAACCGCAATAATTTGTTTTCGAAGTTAGTTGACGGCTGACTGCGAAGCAAATTAAAATGGAGTCCGGAATTGATATTTGCCAATCTAAATATTTGTTTGTATTTTCACCTCTTTGCTCATTAACTCCACAACGTAATGAACTAAACATAGCGTTAATTATAATATCTTGAATCCAAAAGGTAATCATACACTGTAAAAAAAAACATGTAAATTTACAGCAAAATGCAGGCAACCTCTATTTCCAACAATTTGCTGTCTTACAATTTTACATAAGTGTGTTCAACTGATTTACACAATTCGTCCCTAATTTGCCATAGTGACCAATCCCGAATTAAGTTGGCATAGTGACCAATGCGGTATTGGTCACTTTGCCAAATGACAAAAATAGCCAGTTAGAGCATTCGTCATTTGAATGCATGCTCTATCTCCAAAACTATAAGGAATACATGCATGTGGATTAGATACAGTGGTAGGTCTCTTCCTGAATGTACTATAAGGAATACATGCATGTAGATTAGATACAATGGTAGGTCTCTTCCTGAATGTACTAATCGGCGGGAAACTTAAAATTGAAAAAAAGTCGGATTGGTCACTTTGGCAAATTAGGGACGAATTTCTGTAAACGCTTACTAATGAAATTGTAGTACGTTTCCATCTTTGTTTGGCTATATTCTTTGTGGGCCGAAAAAGAGAACCAGAATGGGTAAACAAACAAATATGGAAACGTACTGCAGTTTCATTATTAAGCGTTTACAGAAATTGTGTAAACTTGTTATGTAAAACTGTAATACAGCAAATTGTTGGAAATAGAGTGGTGTACTTTTTGTTTATTAAATAAATTTAAATCGTCAGTGTGTCGCACTTGTCAACGGAGGACAGTGTATTTGTTTATTGTTGATGCAGTCAAGTACCGGGTATTAATTAACTGCAGGTGTAATACTTTCTCATAGTATTTGACCGATCACTAATATTTCACCAAGTACCGGTATGCCTTTTTAGAAAAATCTAAGAACATCGGTGAAAATAACAAAATAAACGGGCTTTAATGAAATATCTAACCAGGTTGTTTTTTCCTTCCTAGATATCTGCAGAACAACAATTTCAGTGAACTTGCACCAGGCACATTTAATGGTCTATCACAGCTCAGCTATTTGTAAGTTGTAATATCATAATTTTCAATCACGTCTGAAATGCAAACTTTATATTTTCTCATCTAAATATATGTATCCTTTAAAACAAAAACTGTCATTACTTGTCCCAACACTGTACCCCCAAAAAATACATGTCTTTATCAAGAAATTTGTTCTTACCCAGAACATCCTTTCGGTATTGTATTTTTGTTTTCAAATAAGGCTGTTACGTTTTCCAGCTAGATTTCCGTGTCAAAATGAATGTTATTGGTTAACTTTGTCAATATTGATATGCTGAATTAAAAAAAGAATAGGGTGCCATTTTTTTATTGGCATTTTCGGCAGACATTTTGGATATTTTTCACATGTTTAAAGGTAAAGAATATCGTATTGGAAATGTTGACAAAACTGTTTCTTAAAGTATCCTTACTTTCTTTAAATCATTATATTCATTACAAAGGCACAGCATTTGTTTTTGTCTATTTTACATGGCACATGACACATGACCCCTCTTTGTCAACATTCTTGAGTTAATGACTTAATGAATTCAAAAGCCAAATGAAAATGTGACTGCTGTATGTCAACTCTGTGACGTTATAAAAGGACGAGCTAGTCCTATATATAGTGAAAATGTTGACAATTATATAAATACTAACTACAAATAATAATAGACTCATAAACAGCTAGGTCTGCTTGTAAACAGAGGATACAGAAAAAGATAGCGCGAACAGAGACGACCACCATTGAAAAATGTATTATTAAGTGCAATGTGGAACTCCATAAAATTAATGCCCTTATAGGTAAAACACTTTGACATCATCTTACATAAACTTACAACTTTAGGAATATTAACTGAGATTTTTTGGTTAAACAGGTGGTTGTTCCTTTCTGAAACCCTGAGGAACAATATTTAACATAAATACAACAAGAATCAACGAATAATCACAATGTATGGTTTAACTGAAGGAAACTGTGGTTAATTTCTGTGGACTGCATACATGCAAATTTAAGTTATAAATACAACAGATTGTAAATGTAGAAGATAAAAAAGCAAAATATAGAATGGTATAAGATGCTCTGTCATCTTCGGTCAACTATTTTAAATGATCTGAAGACAACCCGCCACCTACGGTGTGCATGATTGAATTTAAATAAGGATCGTTTATATCATTATGAAGAATAAGTGGATAACGTAGCTCAAATGAATAATAAAACAAACTGGTTCACATGCATAGGTGAACATACTCAAACTTAGAGGGGGTACTTTTCATACATGTGACGTAAATAGAAGGAATAAATAAGAATATGTATTAATGTATGTTAAATAATAATAAAAAACAGAGCCTCCTGACATTTACAGTTAAAGTAACACATTGAACAATCCCCGGGATATTATTGGTTAAATAATTCAAACCTTTGGTGTCAAATTTAGGAACAGTTATTTCGACTGGAATAGTATCATTATTTGTCATTAATAATGCAAAATGTCTTTTCGAAAGGAATACGAATAGGCTACGCTGTTAGAACGTTGGGCAAAAAATTGCCCAACTTATTGCCCAACGTTGGTACAATAGTCAACTTGAACATCTATTGGGCAATTATTACCCAATGGTCGTTGGGCAATGTCTTTACTAAATGATTAAGCAAACGACTTACTCAAAAGTTGATTATTTACTACTGCCTAACCTTTGGTTGGCATAGTATGTCCAAGGGTTGGTAATTATAGGTTTGCCATTTATTTGGCAGTAACAGTTACACAATTGTTGACTAACCTTTGGTTGGCATAGTATGTCCAAGGGTTGGTAATTATAGGTTTCCCATTTATTTGGCAGTAACAGTTACACAATTGTTGACTAACCTTTGGTTGGCATAGTATGTCCAAGGGTTGGTAATTATAGGTTTGCCATTTATTTGGCAGTAACAGTTACACAATTGTTGACTAACCTTTGGTTGGCATAGTATGTCCAAGGGTTGGTAATTATAGGTTTGCCATTTATTTGGCAGTAACAGTTACACAATTGTTGACTAACCTTTGGTTGGCATAGTATGTCCAAGGGTTGGTAATTATAGGTTTGCCATTTATTTGGCAGTAACAGTTACACAATTGTTGACTAACCTTTGGTTGGCATAGTATGTCCAAGGGTTGGTAATTATAGGTTTGCCATTTATTTGGCAGTAACAGTTACACAATTGTTGACTAACCTTTGGTTGGCATAGTATGTCCAAGGGTTGGTAATTATAGGTTTGCCATTTATTTGGCAGTAACAGTTACACAATTGTTGACTAACCTTTGGTTGGCATAGTATGTCCAAGGGTTGGTAATTATAGGTTTGCCATTTATTTGGCAGTAACAGTTACACAATTGTTGACTAACCTTTGGTTGGCATAGTATGTCCAAGGGTTGGTAATTATAGGTTTCCCATTTATTTGGCAGTAACAGTTACACAATTGTTGACTAACCTTTGGTTGGCATAGTATGTCCAAGGGTTGGTAATTATAGGTTTGCCATTTATTTGGCAGTAACAGTTACACAATTGTTGACTAACCTTTGGTTGGCATAGTATGTCCAAGGGTTGGTAATTATAGGTTTCCCATTTATTTGGCAGTAACAGTTACACAATTGTTGACTAATCATTTCTCCTCATTTGTTGGGCAAAATTTCACAACGACTGTTTAGTAGTTGGGATCTGGCTATACAATAATTGGGCAACTATGTATCCAGTTTACGACCACTTGTTGGTAAATCTCGTTTATTTCTATGATTTGTTGGGCACCAACAATCCATTGCAAAAGCTCAATTGTTGGGACTGGATCTAACCATAAAATGAGCATTTCTTATCCAACAGTTGATTAGCACAGACATTAATAAATGACTTCAGATTTTTTATTTTTTTCTCCCTCTTTTTTTTATTAACAATAAAACAAATAATGTTGCATTTCCAGTTAAAAAATACATGAACTAAAACTTACAAATGGCACATTTTTGTTCCTCTATTGCTCTTTTCTACTTCTCATCAAGACCTTTACAGCTTCTTGCAAATTGAAAAAAACAAAAAACAGGCAAAACATTGCAAAATCTACATCTCGTAGAAGAAAAAGAACAAAACTCAGAAAATAGCATGTTTGTTTTCAAACAAACATGGTTATTTCGAAACAAAGTTATCATCTAATACTTCTCCCCAAGACTTTCAAAGTTTCTTACAAATTGAAAAAAATAACCAGGAAAAGCATATTTGTTTCCCCAAAACATTGCAAAATCTACATCTCGTAAAGACCTTAATAGCTTCTTAAATAGAACAAAAACTTTGCTTGGAAACAAACATGCTATTTTCTGGGTTTTGTTATATCTGTAAGAAACTTTAAAATTCTTGAGGAGAAATAGCAGATGTTACAACATGTTTGTTTCGAAACAAAGTTGCAAAATGTACTTCTCGTCGAGACCTTTAATTTTTTTTTTGCAAATAGAAAAAAAAAGAAGAAGAAAACAGCATGTTTGTTTTCAAACAAAGTTGTAGCATCTGCTACCAGTTAAAAAATACATACACTAAAACTAATGGCACATTTTTGTTCTTCTGTTGCACTTTTCTCACTTCTCATCAAGACCTTTACAGCTTCTTGCAAATTGAAAAAAAACAGGGAAAGCATATTTGTTTCCCAATAACATTGCAAAATCTACAGAAACTAAGAAATCTTTGTTGTGGCATTTGCTACTTTTCCTAAGGATTTTTAAAGTTTCTTACAAATAGAACAAAACCCAGAAAATAGCATGTTTATTTTCAAACAAACATGTTTTTTCTGGGTTTTGTTCTATTTGTAAGAAACTTTAAAAGTCTTGAGGAGAAGTAGCAGATGTTACATGTTTGTTTGGAAACAAAGTTGTAACATCTACTACTTGTTATCAATACTTTTAAAGTTTCTTACAAATTCCAAAACAAACCCAGGGAAAGCAAGACGCAAGAATTTCACCAATCTATATATATCGCGGAACCCGCTGCTATATAGGATTCTAGCCGGCCAATCTTTATTGGGCAAGCTCGGTGGTCGAGAGGTTAAGACGTCTGCACTAGTAAGCAGGAGGTCGTGGGTTCGAATCCCGCTCGAGTCGCCTGTGTAGTTTTTTCACAGACACTCGGAAAACACTGAGCATACAGTGCTATACACACACATCGGTGTAGGGCAAAATTAAATCAATTGTTTATCTCCCGACACAAGAATCTATATAACCAATGAATGTAATGGAAATTAACTGGATAATTTGAGGCAAAGAACATATTTACATTATAACAGTTTATTTAGTGCTTTGAAGGTGGTGTGATCGATGCCTTTGTTTATTTTATTTGTTTTTTCATAGCTAAATGTTGATGGTCCAGTGCAATCCAGGTAGAATAATAATCCGATTGATGACACCAGAATAAGCGGGCCCACGATTTTTTTTTTCTCGAAACAAACTATAAACACATACATATAGGTATGAACGATTACATATACTTATAAAAAACTTTTTTTTGGTATTGTTGTATACATTATAATGCACTGAAGTGTTGTCTATCGAATGATTTTTGTAATTCAAATAATAAAAAATAAAAATAAAATAAAAAATAGGGATAGGCCTACCCAGGGACCATACAAGGGATCCAATTTGAGTTGATATCCGTCCAGGCATAGATGGACGGAATGCAGTTTGAGTACAGAACAAATTAAAATAATGCTAACTAATTATAATGTATTCTGTTGGGTTTCCGATTGTTTTGTTTTTATTCTGGTGAGTGCGGAGCTTGTGCTGTTGATCACTACGTAATGTTCACTACGTAATGTTCACTATGAATAATGATCTTAAGGCTCGTTTGAGTCCGGCAGGACTCGATCTCCTGACGAACCCAATCAACTTTCACGCCGGCTATCTTTCGACGTTACATTGGAACAACTACAAGTTTTAAGAGGTGTAAAGTGTTTTCACTCAAATATTTGTTATCTATGCTTCAGTAAGTGATTTACTCCGCTTCTAAAAGAGAAAAAAGCAGTGTAATAAACATTCAATCCTTTCGAGAATATAAAGATTCACACAGATAAACGTTTCCAAAAAATAAAGATCCACACAGAATATAATATTTCCAAAACATACTTATTCGCAAGAAATAGAGCTTTTTATACATTAAATATTCCATCATTAAAAAGCAGGTTCGACATTTCCCCACTTAGGCCATTTATTGAGAGTCAAAGCATAGTGCAAGATAATTATTTTTTTCCCACACATCTACTGAATATTACAAAGGGCGGTTTATTATGCCAGTGTCAAATGTCACGATTAACCCTATCTACCAAACTTCAGATGAACGGTCTACCAAGTCATTATTTCAAGGATGAGTATTGTCGAAATCGCACCCATCTTCATGGAAGGCTCGGTAGATTAGTGATCTTTTGCTTGATGCACAGAATACATATTAGGATAACAATCTTTATTCTCACAGGAATGACCATGTATGATTGTAGGCCCTTTCTGTTAATCAAATAATGTGATATTGTGTTGGCAATAAATGAGTTTGTCTTCAATAATAGTATAGTTGAGGTTCTTATGTATCAATGAAGTATTTATATCAATGAATATAATTCTGAAATCAGTGAAGTATTAAAATCAGAGTCCAAAACGGTAAAGCAATACCGACAATAGCAACATGCCACCCATGAAATGATGTTGAAGGTGCATGATATACAAGCTCAAAACAGAGACCAATGGTGTGCAGAACCTGTTGGCACACCACCACCCCATTCAATGTTGAGGTAAAACCAAATTTTCATTGGAAACATTTCACAGTGTGATATCACTTAACAACAAACAGTGGACAAGGGGAGGGGGATTTCTTCTCATAAAGTTACGTTACTGTGTCAAGGTGTGCCAACAGTTTTGGTCACCATTGTTAAATGGCATTATTGTTTTCTAGCTTGAAAAGACAGATCAGACTTTCAACAGGGCATGGAATCGGTGTCCTAGTTTAAGATGAACACAGTAACTGAAAATTCTTGACTCATGTATGCAGTATATAGCAAAGGTAATTATGACCTTATCATGTGGGGTATTATTTTCAGTCACTGAGTTAATCTGAAACGAGCACTCCGATTCCATGCCCTGTTGATCGTGACGATATTGCGCCTTTCATTTAAATTATTAACACTAATGAAAAACACTATTGTTTTCTATACACTCACTGGCAATAAGTATTGCAACATTGAAATTCACACCAAAGACTTTTGAAATTTGAAAATACTTTTGGCCAGTGAGTGTATATAAAGACTATAGGTAAAACTCCCAAAGATCCAGGGGCCCTCAGCAAAAATAAACTTAACACTAACTGTCGCCCTATCCTCAGTGGATTTTTACGGGCGGACCTGAGTGTACAATTATTATGATCTAGTTACGTGCTGTGCTGCACAAAAAATACTAAATACGTCGACTAGGGTCCGTGTACATACCGTCTTTTTGATTACCGTTTTCAAGTTAAAGTTATGCACAAAGTCAAATCTGATGCTGACACTTTCATTGTTAGAATGACCCGGGTTACGAATTTTGACCCGGAATTGGATCATATCGGCTGATCTAATTCCGGGTCAAAATTAGTGTGACCCAACTTTTTATGAGTCCTTTTGGTACGGAAAGTGTCCGGTCAAATATAACCTGGATTCCGGGTCTGATGAGATAAGCACGCCTTCTATGTATTAAGAATCCTATGGAAAGCAATAAAATAAAAACTCAAGTTTAAACTGTTTCAATTTTCACAGATACGAAACACAATGTAATTTGAAGGATAACTGTAAAATAATCATATGATAATAATATGCATTTATTTCTCTTTTCTTGAAATTACACATGTTTATAAATAGTCATTTAAAAGTTATTGAGCTTTGTTTAATATCTTTACACCAACTTGTGTTAATGGGCTTCATGGTCAGTACTTAACTTGAACTATCCCAATGCTCTCATAAAATAAATAGCTCAATTTACATTTGTACAATATTTGGGTGATCTGACGAAATGGATACCTGGGCTAAAAGGCATCTAAGTACATACCTAACCCCATCCCCTAGGATTCGCACCCATACAATTACAACTGGAGGTATGTTTACATACATGTAGCCCAACCAGGGGTTCAGAATCGGCGATATACATTTTCCAGGTTGTTATTTTTATTTATTTATTTATTTTTTTGGAGGGGGCTACCCCCTCCTGGGCAAGTATGGTAATAGTCACAAAGCATGCACTGAAGAACACTGGAATGGTAGCAGAGAGGTTACAGGTGCGAATCCCAAATCTGATCTTTATTTATTTATTTTGTTTTCAAACATGGTCAATCAATTTCATTTGCCCTTATTAAAATACAAATATGTAAATACCAGAAACCAAAACAAAACAAACAAAGCAACATGGGTTGTTTTCTTCTGAATTCATATTACTATTTTATTTGTAAACCTCAAGTTCAATATTGTAATCAGAGGCTAGAGCTGACATTCATTCATTATTTAATCAAATTAACCGTTCGAAGACGGCATTGGGTCTCTTATGAGAAATTTACTTTTTAAAGTAAAGGTTATTGACCTTCAAAGTCTCATAAAATGGCTATCCATGGTTAAATCTTCCAATACATTTCATAAAATAGGAGCAATGCACCAATTCATGACTAAAAGTAATTGCAAAAAGTGTGATGTATGCAGCTTTCGTGACAAATTATTGGTGCAAGTTGAAATGTGTTCAACTTTTTGACGTCACTATTCGTTTCGCGTTTGGATGAACCTGGCTTAAGACTACTGGGTAGTGGCTAGACTAGTACCCTGTCCTCAAGAAAAGAGACAGGGGTGTATCCCACTAAATAAACTGCCATAACAACCAATGCTAAATACAAAATATTAAAAAGTCATTAAAAAATCTTAAAATGTTTAAAAAAAACTAAAAAACTATTGATTGATGTGGATTTTCCAGAGGCCTGTCGAGTTATTCTCATCCCAATGGAAACCTCCCTCTACACTAGTGAAAATACCCACACTGACAAGCATCCATTTTGGAGAAAGGCCTTATGCTTGAAATCAAATTAAGACCACTTTTCAGGGCCTTCTGTATCCAAAATACTAAAAAATGGAAGTCAAGGATTCCCAGGTCATGATATTGGACCATTTTTACATAATCCCTCAAATGTATGGGCCTCAAATCTTTGTTTTTCAGAAAAACAAAGAATTTCTCACTATTTAGTGGGGTGCACCCTTTAAAGAAACAACTTTTTTTTCTAATTTGACTTGGGAAACACTCAGGACATCTAGTGTATTCCTGAGGTAATATTTCTGGGGAAAAATATAAAAATATTGCCCCACTGAAAAATGACAAGTTTAAACATGCTTTGTTCAACTATCAAGTTATGTGCAGTTTCAAATGGATAACCAGGCATCATGCATATATCAGTTTATTCCTCGTATTCAATGTTTTCCTTTCAATGATTCTAAAACAAAAAATTGTTTGCTCCATGAACATTTCAAAAATACTTCTTATTTCTTATTATGACAATATGGGAGTTTTACAAAGTTACCCCTGTTAGGGGCGGATCCGGATTGACAGAAAAAGGGGCCTATATTCATATACATAATGAAACATAAGTGGGCAAATAACCAACCTTCCTCCTCATAATGTGAACATTTCTTGGAAAAACTGTAAAATGCGAGTTGTTTCATCGCATAAATAGACTACAAATGAAAGGAACAATCCCCAAACACTGCATCCCTATATACAAAATACAGGCCCCTCTAACGAGAGAGTCATTCAAAAATTATGAAACAAACACATGTCTAAGAATAACGCTGTTTACTGTAATTTTCACCACAGACATGTCAATAAATTCCCTCCCCCCAAAAAAAATAAAAAATAAATAAATTATTTGTTATTGTCTCAGCTGTGTATTTCATAAGACACAAAAACGTACACAAGAAATACCATAGACAAGGAGAAGCAAAGTAGTTTGGCTTCACAATACCAGGTAGCAGCTGCTGATGAGGAAGTTTGATCTTGATGACTGCAATAGATACAACTGTTCTCTCACAAGATGCCCTGCAAATATCAAATAAATATTTAACACATTATAACTTCTGTAAAAATGAACAGGACAAAAACATCTGAAACTGTAAGGAGCCTCTGAAAATTAATAGTGAAGGGTAAGGGTAAGGGAGGGGGAATGGTTAGGGTTATAATCAGACAAAGCCTTAATGTTTACAACTGAAATCATAATAAACCAATTGGCTGTAACTTTTAACTCAGTTAGCTATAACCCAGTCATCAGATTAGAATAAAATTCCTAATTTAAGGGGCAAAGCTTATTTAAATAATTTAAAAGTTTCAAAACATTATTGGAAATGGGTAAATGAAGAAAAACACCTTTTGTAAATAAACTAAAAATAATAGTTGCATTGGTTGCGAAGTGCACTGGTTAAAGACGTTGCTTGGAGCAATTGCGGTGTATGCAAAGTGTATTATTAGGGGACTATTGTGAAGTAAGGGAGAAAAGAATACTCTGACACATAGTCTGAATTATTACCTCTGTGATATATTGATGAATAAACGAATTAATTTGAGTTGTGCTGACAAATATTGATCAGACCTGTGTGGACTTAAGTAAGACTAATTGCGGTGACACCATGTGAAATTCTCAATTGAGTAGTAATTAGTTCTGAAAAGAACTGGAGGTACAACTCAACGTTTTGATCAGTGTGCTCTGATCATCCTCAGGACCGACAAAGGGATTGCCAATCAATTATTAATCAACGGTAGATTTTCTCCAAAACGGACTTGCACCTTGGCCTTGAGATTGCTCTGAGGATCATCTCCGGTCTGAGAAAGTAATCAGACTTAGGATTTCCTGCCACAGTATCAATTGAGTCATTTTGTAACTAATCCACATACCTTTTTTTATTGTAACTGTCCTGAAACTGCCATCACCCAAGATCAAAACTGAATCTCCAGTATCTGGCATAATTCATGAGCCTCAAAGTGTGACGTCAGATCTTCAGTCTAGGTAGTGGGTAGCACATCCTATAGTATCCATGAGTTCTACGGTATGATACGGTGTGCTACCTAGACGTACATGAATGCTGTAAAGAGACAATTACAGATAACAAGTCTTAGAAAGACGTCACTCATGCTATTACGTTTTAGTGGTTTCCCGCCTACCAGCCGAAATGCTTTAAAGGTCATGGATGTCAATTCAATATGTAAAATAATAAGTCTATTACCTACATGAAGTGTGCCACTAGCCTGTAGTAATGTGTATTAGTCTACATGTTATATTGGTAGTTTTTATTGGTTACCAAGAAAACACAGTAAGAAAGGAATTTGTACACAAGCACGTACAGGACAATTCAATTCTAATCATGTGATTTCAACAGTATACATTGCCGATAAACATGTACAGTTGATTCATGGTAAAATGCTCTCAAATTGAATACTCTTCTGTGCCTAATATACTCCTATAAGATACATTTGTACAATAGATCACCGTGCTGTTTACTTACATGTATTACAGTTATACATTGCTCATATAGAACCGCGCTGTTTACTTACATGTATTACAGTTATACATTGCTCATATAGAACCACGCTGTTTACTTACATGTATTACAGTTATACATTGCTCATATAGAACCACGCTGTTTACTTACATGTATTACAGTTATACATTGCTCATATAGAACCACGCTGTTTACTTACATGTATTACAGTTATACATTGCTCATATAGAACCCAGCTGTTTACTTACATGTATTACAGTTATACATTGCTCATATAGAACCACGCTGTTTACTTACATGTATTACAGTTATACATTGCTCATATAGAACCACGCTGTTTACTTACATGTATTACAGTTATACATTGCTCATATAGAACCGCGGTGTTTACTTACATGTATTACAGTTATACATTGCTCATATAGAACCACGCTGTTTACTTACATGTATTACAGTTATACATTGCTCATATAGAACCGCTGTTTACTTACATGTATTACAGTTATACATTGCTCATATAGAACCGCTGTTTACTTACATGTATTACAGTTATACATTGCTCATATAGAACCACGCTGTTTACTTACATGTATTACAGTTATACATTGCTCATATAGAACCACGCTGTTTACTTACATGTATTACAGTTATACATTGCTCATATAGAACCACGCTGTTTACTTACATGTATTACAGTTATACATTGCTCATATAGAACCACGCTGTTTACTTACATGTATTACAGTTATACATTGCTCATATAGAACCACGCTGTTTACTTACATGTATTACAGTTATACATTGCTCATATAGAACCACGCTGTTTACTTACATGTATTACAGTTATACATTGCTCATATAGAACCACGCTGTTTACTTACATGTATTACAGTTATACATTGCTCATATAGAACCACGCTGTTTACTTACATGTATTACAGTTATACATTGCTCATATAGAACCACGCTGTTTACTTACATGTATTACAGTTATACATTGCTCATATAGAACCGCGCTGTTTACTTACATGTATTACAGTTATACATTGCTCATATAGAACCCGCTGTTTACCACATGTATTACAGTTATACATTGCTCATATAGAACCACGCTGTTTACTTACATGTATTAAAGTTATACATTGCTCATATAGAACCGCGCTGTTTACTTACATGTATTACAGTTATACATTGCTCATATAGAACCACGCTGTTTACTTACATGTATTACAGTTATACATTGCTCATATAGAACCACGCTGTTTACTTACATGTATTACAGTTATACATTGCTCATATAGAACCACGCTGTTTACTTACATGTATTACAGTTATACATTGCTCATATAGAACCGTGCTGTTTACTTACATGTATTACAGTTATACATTGCTCATATAGAACCGCGCTGTTTACTTACATGTATTACAGTTATACATTGCTCATATAGAACCACGCTGTTTACTTACATGTATTACAGTTATACATTGCTCATATAGAACCGCGCTGTTTACTTACATGTATTACAGTTATACATTGCTCATATAGAACCACGCTGTTTACTTACATGTATTACAGTTATACATTGCTCATATAGAACCGCGCTGTTTACTTACATGTATTACAGTTATACATTGCTCATATAGAACCACGCTGTTTACTTACATGTATTACAGTTATACATTGCTCATATAGAACCACGCTGTTTACTTACATGTATTACAGTTATACATTGCTCATATAGAACCACGCTGTTTACTTACATGTATTACAGTTATACATTGCTCATATAGAACCGCGCTGTTTACTTACATGTATTACAGTTATACATTGCTCATATAGAACCGCGCGTACATGTATTACAGTTATACATTGCTCATATAGAACCACGCTGTTTACTTACATGTATTACAGTTATACATTGCTCATATAGAACCAAGCTGTTTACTTACATGTATTACAGTTATACATTGCTCATATAGAACCACGCTGTTTACTTACATGTATTACAGTTATACATTGCTCATATAGAACCGGGCTGTTTACTTACATGTATTACAGTTATACATTGCTCATATAGAACCACGCTGTTTACTTACATGTATTACAGTTATACATTGCTCATATAGAAATACGCTGTTTACTTACATGTATTACAGTTATACATTGCTCATATAGAACCACGCTGTTTACTTACATGTATTACAGTTATACATTGCTCATATAGAACCACGCTGTTTACTTACATGTATTACAGTTATACATTGCTCATATAGAACCGCGCTGTTTACTTACATGTATTACAGTTATACATTGCTCATATAGAACCGCGCTGTTTACTTACATGTATTACAGTTATACATTGCTCATATAGAACCGCGCTGTTTACTTACATGTATTACAGTTATACATTGCTCATATAGAACGGCGCTGTTTACTTACATGTATTACAGTTATACATTGCTCATATAGAACCACGCTGTTTACTTACATGTATTACAGTTATACATTGCTCATATAGAACCACGCTGTTTACTTACATGTATTACAGTTATACATTGCTCATATAGAACGGCTCTGTTTACTTACATGTATTACAGTTATACATTGCTCATATAGAACCCCGCTGTTTACTTACATGTATTACAGTTATACATTGCTCATATAGAACCACGCTGTTTACCACATGTATTACAGTTATACATTGCTCATATAGAACCGCTGTTTGACTTACATGTATTACAGTTATACATTGCTCATATAGAACCGCTCTGTTTACTTACATGTATTACAGTTATACATTGCTCATATAGAACCACGCTGTTTACTTACATGTATTACAGTTATACATTGCTCATATAGAACCACGCTGTTTACTTACATGTATTACAGTTATACATTGCTCATATAGAACCACGCTGTTTACTTACATGTATTACAGTTATACATTGCTCATATAGAACCACGCTGTTTACTTACATGTATTACAGTTATACATTGCTCATATAGAACCGCGCTGTTTACTTACATGTATTACAGTTATACATTGCTCATATAGAACCACGCTGTTTACTTACATGTATTACAGTTATACATTGCTCATATAGAACCACGCTGTTTACTTACATGTATTACAGTTATACATTGCTCATATAGAACCGCGCTGTTTACTTACATGTATTACAGTTATACATTGCTCATATAGAACCGTGCTGTTTACTTACATGTATTACAGTTATACATTGCTCATATAGAACCGCGCTGTTTACTTACATGTATTACAGTTATACATTGCTCATATAGAACCACGCTGTTTACTTACATGTATTACAGTTATACATTGCTCATATAGAACCGCTGTTTGCCCATACAGTTATACATTGCTCATATAGAACCGCGCTGTTTACTTACATGTATTACAGTTATACATTGCTCATATAGAACCCCGCTGTTTACTTACATGTATTACAGTTATACATTGCTCATATAGAACCACGCTGTTTACTTACATGTATTACAGTTATACATTGCTCATATAGAACGGCGCTGTTTACTTACATGTATTACAGTTATACATTGCTCATATAGAACCACGCTGTTTACTTACATGTATTACAGTTATACATTGCTCATATAGAACCACGCTGTTTACTTACATGTATTACAGTTATACATTGCTCATATAGAACCACGCTGTTTACTTACATGTATTACAGTTATACATTGCTCATATAGAACCGCGCTGTTTACTTACATGTATTACAGTTATACATTGCTCATATAGAACCGCGCTGTTTACTTACATGTATTACAGTTATACATTGCTCATATAGAACCGCGCTGTTTACTTACATGTATTACAGTTATACATTGCTCATATAGAACCACGCTGTTTACTTACATGTATTACAGTTATACATTGCTCATATAGAACCGTGCTGTTTACTTACATGTATTACAGTTATACATTGCTCATATAGAAACACGCTGTTTACTTACATGTATTACAGTTATACATTGCTCATATAGAACCACGCTGTTTACTTACATGTATTACAGTTATACATTGCTCATATAGAACCACGCTGTTTACTTACATGTATTACAGTTATACATTGCTCATATAGAACCACGCTGTTTACTTACATGTATTACAGTTATACATTGCTCATATAGAACCGTGCTGTTTACTTACATGTATTACAGTTATACATTGCTCATATAGAACCCCGCTGTTTACTTACATGTATTACAGTTATACATTGCTCATATAGAACCACGCTGTTTACTTACATGTATTACAGTTATACATTGCTCATATAGAACCACGCTGTTTACTTACATGTATTACAGTTATACATTGCTCATATAGAACCACGCTGTTTACTTACATGTATTACAGTTATACATTGCTCATATAGAACCGAGCTGTTTACTTACATTACAGTTATACATTGCTCATATAGAACCACGCTGTTTACTTACATGTATTACAGTTATACATTGCTCATATAGAACCATGCTGTTTACTTACATGTATTACAGTTATACATTGCTCATATAGAACCACGCTGTTTACTTACATGTATTACAGTTATACATTGCTCATATAGAACCGGGCTGTTCACTTACATTTATTACATTTATAAATTGCTCATATAGAACCACGCTGTTTACTTAAATGTATTACAGTTATACATTGCTCATATAGAACCAAGCTGTTTACTTACATGTATTACAGTTATACATTGCTCATATAGAACCACGCTGTTCACTTACATGTATTACAGTTATACATTGCTCATATAGAACTGCACGCTGTTTACTTACATGTATTACAGTTATACATTGCTCATATAGAACCACGCTGTTTGCCCATGTATTACAGTTATACATTGCTCATATAGAACCGCTGTTTACTTACATGTATTACAGTTATACATTGCTCATATAGAACCCAGCTGTTTACTTACATGTATTACAGTTATACATTGCTCATATAGAACCGCGCTGTTTACTTACATGTATTACAGTTATACATTGCTCATATAGAACCACGCTGTTTACTTACATGTATTACAGTTATACATTGCTCATATAGAACCACGCTGTTTACTTACATGTATTACAGTTATACATTGCTCATATAGAACCGTGCTGTTTACTTACATGTATTACAGTTATACATGTACATTGCTCATATAGAACCGCTGTTTACTTACATGTATTACAGTTATACATTGCTCATATAGAACCGCTGTTTGCCCATGTATTACAGTTGCTCATATAGAACCACGCTGTTTACTTACATGTATTACAGTTATACATTGCTCATATAGAACCACGCTGTTTACTTACATGTATTACAGTTATACATTGCTCATATAGAACCGCCATGTTTACTTACATGTATTACAGTTATACATTGCTCATATAGAACCACGCTTGTTTACTTACATGTATTACAGTTATACATTGCTCATATAGAACCAGCTTGTTTACTTACATGTATTACAGTTATACATTGCTCATATAGAACCACGCTGTTTACTTACATGTATTACAGTTATACATTGCTCATATAGAACCACGCTGTTTACTTACATGTATTACAGTTATACATTGCTCATATAGAACCACGTTGTTTACATACATGTATTACAGTTATACATTGCTCATATAGAACCACGCTGTTTACTTACATGTATTACAGTTATACATTGCTCATATAGAACCACGCTGTTTACTTACATGTATTACAGTTATACATTGCTCATATAGAACCACGCTGTTTACTTACATGTATTACAGTTATACATTGCTCATATAGAACCACGCTGTTTACTTACATGTATTACAGTTATACATTGCTCATATAGAACCGCGCTGTTTACTTACATGTATTACAGTTATACATTGCTCATAGAACCACACGCTGTTTACTTACATGTATTACAGTTATACATTGCTCATATAGAACCACGCTGTTTACTTACATGTATTACAGTTATACATTGCTCATATAGATGTTGTATTACAGTTATACATTGCTCATATAGAACCACGCTGTTTACTTACATGTATTACAGTTATACATTGCTCATATAGAACCACGCTGTTTACTTACATGTATTACAGTTATACATTGCTCATATAGAACCGTGCTGTTTACTTACATGTATTACAGTTATACATTGCTCATATAGAACCACGCTGTTTACTTACATGTATTACAGTTATACATTGCTCATATAGAACCGCGCTGTTTACTTACATGTATTACAGTTATACATTGCTCATATAGAACCGCGCTGTTTACTTACATGTATTACAGTTATACATTGCTCATATAGAACCGCGCTGTTTACTTACATGTATTACAGTTATACATTGCTCATATAGAACCATGCTGTTTACTTACATGTATTACAGTTATACATTGCTCATATAGAACCACGCTGTTTACTTACATGTATTACAGTTATACATTGCTCATATAGAACCACGCTGTTTGCCACATGTATTACAGTTATACATTGCTCATATAGAACCACGCTGTTTACTTACATGTATTACAGTTATACATTGCTCATATAGAACCACGCTGTTTACTTACATGTATTACAGTTATACATTGCTCATATAGAACCACGCTGTTTACTTACATGTATTACAGTTATACATTGCTCATATAGAACCGCGCTGTTTACTTACATGTATTACAGTTATACATTGCTCATATAGAACCGCGCTGTTTGCTTACATGTATTACAGTTATACATTGCTCATATAGAACTGCTGTTGCCGCATGTATTACAGTTATACATTGCTCATATAGAACCGCGCTGTTTACTTACATGTATTACAGTTATACATTGCTCATATAGAACCGCGCTGTTTGCTTACATGTATTACAGTTATACATTGCTCATATAGAACCGCGCTGTTTACTTACATGTATTACAGTTATACATTGCTCATATAGAACCACGCTGTTTACTTACATGTATTACAGTTATACATTGCTCATATAGAACCACGCTGTTTACTTACATGTATTACAGTTATACATTGCTCATATAGAACCACGCTGTTTACTTACATGTATTACAGTTATACATTGCTCATATAGAACCGCGCTGTTTACTTACATGTATTACAGTTATACATTGCTCATATAGAACCACGCTGTTTACTTACATGTATTACAGTTATACATTGCTCATATAGAACCATGCTGTTTACTTACATGTATTACAGTTATACATTGCTCATATAGAACCGCGCTGTTTACTTACATGTATTACAGTTATACATTGCTCATATAGAACCACGCTGTTTACTTACATGTATTACAGTTATACATTGCTCATATAGAACCATGCTGTTTACTTACATGTATTACAGTTATACATTGCTCATATAGAACCGCGCTGTTTACTTACATGTATTACAGTTATACATTGCTCATATAGAACCGCGCTGTTTACTTACATGTATTACAGTTATACATTGCTCATATAGAACCACGCTGTTTACTTACATGTATTACAGTTATACATTGCTCATATAGAACCACGCTGTTTACTTACATGTATTACAGTTATACATTGCTCATATAGAACCGTGCTGTTTACTTACATGTATTACAGTTATACATTGCTCATATAGAACCACGCTGTTTACTTACATGTATTACAGTTATACATTGCTCATATAGAACCACGCTGTTTACATACTTGTATTACAGTTATACATTGCTCATATAGAACCACGCTGTTTACTTACATGTATTACAGTTATACATTGCTCATATAGAACCACGCTGTTTACTTACATGTATTACAGTTATACATTGCTCATATAGAACCGCGCTGTTTACTTACATGTATTACAGTTATACATTGCTCATATAGAACCACGCTGTTTACTTACATGTATTACAGTTATACATTGCTCATATAGAACCGCTAAGTTTACTTACATGTATTACAGTTATACATTGCTCATATAGAACCTATCTGTTTACTTACATGTATTACAGTTATACATTGCTCATATAGAACCACGCTGTTTACTTACATGTATTACAGTTATACATTGCTCATATAGAACCACGCTGTTTACTTACATGTATTACAGTTATACATTGCTCATATATTTGTTTGTCCCCTCAAAGAGCGGAGAAACAGCACATTATAGTAAATTGAAAATACAACATTTGATCTGATTTTTTTTTTCTTTAGTGAGACGACAGCAAGTATATGATGTTTTAGAATAAAGGTCTCCACAGTCTGCTTGGCTACAAAATGTTAAAACAATAAATATATTATTATGACTTGTTGAGTTCAGTGTTTTCATATCGAAGTGCATAATGATTTTCTCATTCCTGCAAGTGCATCCTGTGCTTTTCAAGACATTAACATAACAATGAGCACTAATCTTGTGAGGCTTAATGAATTATGTATTCCTGCATTTTAATTCATCAAGTGTTCTACAAATATCTAAGACTATTAAAGGATTCCAACACTAAATGGTTAAATGGTTGCCACAGCACATGAAGCAAATAATGGACAACCACACAAACCATTGATCAGGCATGGTGGTGTTGCTGACCACACTCCTGATTGTGAGACTTAAACAGTATAGTGATTCCTTCTCACTGTACATAATTGTAATGTTTGTATTTAGTTGTGATTCAATACAAATCAATTCTGGTTTACACATGTCTCAGACAATTTGTTAACCTCAGATGGTCCCCAGATGATCATTTACACATTTAGGGATCAAGGGCAACACCAGTCAGGTGAAGGTCAATAACATTATCCGTCATATTTTCAAACTCTTAAGAATTTTAAAAGAGTTGTTTTTTCATATCTAAAAACAATCCTGCTTAAAACAGTTTTGAGATGATTATAAGGATATAATGAACAATGTATAACAATAGCAGGATTTCTAGCAAACCCATACTTAAACAAAATACAAATTCAGCAGACTCATGACCAAGTAGGACAAAAGTTGGCCAGAGATTTCAAGAAATAAAAAGTGGGACAAAAGAAAGAAAATTGGATGAAAAAAGAAGGGCTCTGTAGGGTTTACTATAGCCTTCACACAACAAGTCGCACACACAAATCACAAAAGTATATTTCCTTGTGGAGCTTTAATTAACACTTACAAAGTGTCATGGAAATCAATTGTTCAATTTTATTACATTTACTTGACTAATTTAAATCCGCACACTAATTTTAAGTAGGATTTGCAGAGGAAAAGGTAGAAGAAATAGGATGGATGGAAAGCCTGTATCACTCATGATTAAACAAGTGTAAACAAGTTATTGCTTTATATCCTTACTTGGGAGTGATCCTTTGGCACAACTTTTGTCCACTTTTGTCCATGATGTACATGTAGTGTCTAAATTCCAATTTGACAAGCCATGTTTCTGCTGGTTTCCATCTTGTGAATGACCTTTGTAATAAGTTAAATAAAAAGCACACATTTTGGTATTTACAGGTAGATAATGTGGGGAAGCAACATTTAGGAAAAATGGATTAAAAACAAAGTATAGCATTAGCATGTATAAACCAATGTACATGTACAGTGTATGTAGGTTGGCTTTTTAGTCCCTACCAGACTACGTAGGTTTTCTCTATACCTATTCAGGGCTGGTCCCCGCCCCTAAAACTTCATTATTTTTATTAGAGACATGGCATGGTTGCCATGACAATGACAATCAGTGATCAGTGATCTTGATTGACAGACGAAAACAAAGTCCATGTAAAGCCAGTGAAAGGATCTAAGTGGTCATATCTACATGTACATTTTATCTAGACCTATATCCAACTGTCTTTAGTGTCCTGGGACTTCAGATTTAAATGTTAATATTTTCTAAATATTGATAATCAAGTTTGGCAGTGCATTCCAATCTTGGAATTGGGGAACAAATGTATATATTCTTGTTCATAAGGCAAGATGGTATTAATTGGTCAGGAGGGGGACCCCCCATGACAACAGGGCCAAAGCCAAAAGTGGTCAACCTAAGCTCCAGTCTTTCAAATTGGTGAACTAATTATGTAATATTATAGAGTAATAACTGAAGTTTATGGAATAATTTTTTTTATTACACAAATGATGCGAAATGTGCTAATTATGGGGTGATTTTAACAAGAAATGAGTCTGCAGAGTGCGACGGGACGGAATTATCAAAATTATGTATAACTAGTTATTAAAGAGATCTCTGACTTTTCTTTTGATTACTAACTTACTTATCCTGAAGTAATAATATGTGAACCAAATATTTAAATCAGCCATTTAATTTATGCAAAAATGCAAATTAAGTCAGTTAAATTCCGTCCTGTCGCAGTTTTCGATTAATTAATGATTAATATGTAAATGACTTAATTTTATTTATTTATGTGACACTTTCCAAAGTATCAATGGCATGTGTGCTTCACACCTTAAGCATATTTGTTTTCAATTAGCTCCTCTCATTAACTTAAAAAATTAATCTGACATTTTCATGACAGGACGGAAAGAAGTGCGACAGGACGGAAAGAAGTGCGACAGGATGGAAAAAAGTGTGACAGGACGGAAATGAATTTACGAGAGCTGCAATTGTGTTATAGAAAATCAGGCTGTGTACAAATAATATGCTATTATTTCATGTTTAATGTAATGTTAATCATTTACAAGGCCATACAAGGGGTTTGGGTTCAGGGTTGTCCAGGCCCCCTCCTTACCATAATCCTGTGTTGTAGCCTGGCATAAATTTAATAGCCAATTTAGTGAGGCTTATGCATCCAGGGAAGCCTGTCGTGAGCAACAGTATGACATAAGTTCTGAGCAGAATGACAATGTTGAAGCTAGTTCGGTGCTAAGTGAGCCAACAATGGCTGAGAATGAGGATGAGCTGGATGATAATGGGGGAGGGCAGCATGGAGGAGGAGATGAAGCTACCATGGAGGTTGGAGATTGGGTGAAAGTGGAATATGAAGGTATCATTTATCCTGGGAGGTAGTGTCCATTGTAGGAACAAATACTGAAGTCAGTGCGCTAACCAAGTCTGGGGATACTGAAGTGGCCAGATGAAAATAACAAGAGGATCTGTTGTGGAATTCTCTTGACAAAGTAAAGGGGAAAATAAATCCCATTGTTCCAGTTGGGTCAAGAGGCCAGTTTAAATGCATTGACCTGTAAGTGAAGAGTATTTGCTATTTATGATCAATTAAATCATTTAAGTGACTTAAAATATCAAGTTATAATTTACCACAACCCCCACACCTTCTGGAATACCCCAATGTGGCAGTATTAATTTCACTTTGAATGACAGTGTTCATGATATAGAAACCATAAACTGTCAATTGTTCATTTGTGGGCCACAGTGCAGTCAGGGGAGAAAGCTACAATTTTATCTTTATCCTTTAAATTGTTGTGAGGGTGGAGGGGGTCATACTGTAATTCAGTTAAATGTTTATGGAACCAACAATGTTCATGCACATCACAATTTTACGCAATGTACATACGCCAATAGCAGCACTGTTAAATAAAAATTTTCAGATTTTGGATTAGCCTGGGGACCCGTGGGGGGTGGGGAGTGGGCAGTGACAGTAAATGGGAACAATATTGCCCCATGTGGCATTACCACTAGTTATTGTAATTTATATTGTCTTATCATAAATTGACTTGATAAGGTCTAAAAGCAATTCTTCATTTTGTCAGTAGTCTACTCTGTAATTACATAAAACAATATGTGTGGATAATTCCGTCCTGTCACATTTCCGTCCTGTGCTCATGCTATATTTTTTATTCATGAAGAATTCCAAAGAAAATACCACAATTCTAGTAACTTCTGTTACATATAATTAAAGTTTATAGTTGATAACTTACATATTTAAAATTGGTTGCTGCTTCGATAAAACCAAAAAGATGTTAAGTGTTGCTAAAATATATGACATAAAACACAATAAAGGGGCCACTTTGCATCTGCCGCGTTAACGGTTTTCCAATAGTTTGTTATTTATTTTGGTACCTGAAACCGACAAGGAGTGTTTCAACATGTGAATGGACATGCAGGCTTATACTAGAACAATTTGAGTTGATTTATTTTATTTTTTATTTTTAAAATATTTTTTTACCTCAAATTTCATAAAATTTGACGGAATTGACTTACAATTTCTGCAGACATGGCAGAGGCTACAATTAGCTTAGATATCCAGGAACTTGTTTAGAAAAAGTTAATAACTTAAATAAGTCTACTTCGGCTCAATTTGGCACCAGATATTGTTGGGGAAGGAATTACAGCGGTGAGGCATTTGGTAATTTGGGCAAATCTGCTTTAACATACATGTATGCTTGAATTCTTTGAATCAGCTGGACCACTATTACATCCTTTAAGAAGAAAGGCCAAGGCAACCATGACCAAAAGATTAATAGAAAGTATCTGGTTCTGGCCACAACAGCTATTCACTGTGTATAATCAGCCATTATTTCTATGATAATCACAGTGTTATATCAACTTAAATAAGGCAGTTTAATCTATTCATGTTGAAATAAACTGCTGAAATAATTCAAAATCAAAAAGTGAAAAATGGTATTACCTGTAGAAGAGTTGCAGCAGCCTATTGATGATGACTTCACAGCTGGTTTTGCTTACCAACAGGTTGGATGAAAATCAAGGTAGCTTCCCTTCTGAAAATATAACATTGCAGAGTCTGTGTTAAATAGCGGAGACTGCGAGAGCACTTTTTACTCACATTCAAATGTTTTGTCTGTTCAGTAAAATTTCTCCACACTAACAAATATTGAAAAGGTTGGATTACAAAACAACCCCACTGTTGTGTTAAAAATGTAAAGCCATATTACCTGATGTTCCATCTGGTACTCATTATTGCCCACTGATGTTATCTCTCTGATTACTTAAAGGACACAGGTACACATTTTGGTTAATTCATTTTGGTTAAAAACATACAATGTCTCTTCTTGCAATAATGTTTTTTATTTGAAAATTCCATCATTATTAGGCTACCTTGTTTTCCTATTAATCATTTTTTTTTCTGATTTTGTATTTTGTGCGTGCCAACAGTACAATCATTAATTCAAGTGAGTCAGCGATACCGGGTTTCCAACGTTGAAGAACAGTACATATACTTCATTCTCTATGGACGTATTATTTATATTGATTGAATCAAACAAAATGCTGTCAATATCATCAGCACATGTAATACTCAATGTTGTGTAGTACATCGGTATCAGTACATAAACCCCATGCTAATTTCATTTGACTACTCATGTTTTTCTCTGCATGGTTGTTCCTTCAAATCCATTCTTCTACCTGAACAAAGAGTTAGACAAAAGCAATGACTGACCAAGCACAGCAACTCTGAACACAAATACTGGTTGCCAGTAGTGTGGACCACATGCAAGTCCCATAGATGGTGAATTGTGGGGCCAAAACAAATGATAATGGACAGAAAGAGTCCCCATGTAGCCTTTTTGCATCCTTTCTCAATAAGAAAATGTCTGCACGGCATGGTGTAGGCCAGGCAGAGAGTTGTACTATGGATAGCCAAGTTAAATAATAAAAATAATAAAAAATATTTCCTCATTAATCTTTGTTCTCAGGGTCCTAAAACACAATCTTGCATAATTGCAGCAGGGACATCTACTGCTCAATTGCTGTTAGCAATCTTCATTGGATTACACGAAGTACTTCCAGGACTCTGAAATTAAAGAACTGATGAAGGACCTTTTCTTTTGTTATAATCCTTGGACCATACTCTAATACGTAATGTATTATTGATAACCATGGACCTCTATTGTACCCATTATTTATTTGTAATAACTTTCCAAACAATTATCCATTGGCTTGTGGATACTTTAAACAATACAGAACAGGTGTTATAGTGGGATCCTCATCACATTAGTAATGGTTGGGCAGTATGGCCAAAAACTTAATCATTTTCTGGTTCTGGTCTTGTGCGTGTCACAGCATCAGACCAGCAGTCAGCTTTGCTTTTATTTATTTTTCTATTCTTTTGTTTTACTATAAAAATGTTCAACTGCAGCCAAATTGCTGGATTGATTGGAATTCTGCCATGCTGTGTTTACACGACATAGGGTATGAACTTTGCAATTTGTATTTGGCTATAAAGGGAACAGACAGGTCTCCCCTCTAATGTATTCTTGTTAGACAAGAAATCTTCAAACTGACAAGTACTAACTTCATTAAGTATCTTTTGTATAATAATTTTGTAATTGTAATTGCAAAGATGTACCTTCCTTTAAAGTATGTGCATTGCAAAAGAACAAACTTTTAAGATCACCAAAGTTTGTTTAAGAACAGTATTAAGGAAGTAATTGCCTAGTGAATCTATGATTAGCAGCCTTGGAGAACATTTGTTGTTGTTATTAACAAATAAATTGGTATTTAATTGTTTTTTAGTTTTTTTTTGAAAAATGACATGCATGAAATAGAAAATGTTTTCAGATCCATCATTTTTAAGTACATACCTTTGCTTGGATCCATCAAATCATCAGGTGGATATGTCCATCTTGGAGACAGCAATGTATTATCTACAGTCTGTTGAAATTGAATGAAATGTATATGCTTCACATAATCAGTACTCACATACAAACTTATTATTTTTCTCCATCACTACTTACGGTACATGTCACCAACGTGATGTTTTCAGAATACCAAAGGGGTATTATTTATGGGGGCTTTTAATGACCATTTCGGTTGGACTTGAGTTAAGTCAAATTCAAGTCAGTTCAAGTCTGCTAGTAACACCGGTACATATCATACGTACATGTGGTCTTACAAAACAGGTCACCTATAAAAATAGATTTATTAACAAGAAGGAGAAAAAAAAAAAAGACATTCAGACTGATCAAAATACAAATGGTCAAGTCCACAGATTTGGCAAACTCCCCCCACTCTGACAAACTCACCCCTGTCAAACTACGACCATATAACAAATAAAGTTGACAGGAACAAACTTGCACACTTGCTAACCTCAATGGTAACTGTTCAGGTTTTTTCTAGTGATATTTCATTTGACTTTTAACATGTGTTGTCATTGGTGGCAGATCAGGAAGCAACAATAATATGTCCACGTCATATAGCACATACCATACAAATTTTGCATAAGTTTACTCATCTATTCCATTCGACCTTCACTATGACACAATAAGGCAGCCTAATGTTGGTAGCCTTTGATAAAGGTGCCGCAGCAATCCCAAAACACAATGTCAAAAAGTGTCTTTGGTCTGTTCTGTGGGCATATGACTGAATTATTCATAAACCTCCGGTAGTACATGTATGATTAATTTATGTTTGCAGAATTTATTTAAACCAATCACCATAGGCAAAGTGTTGAGTCATCTGTATTTAATTGAATATCATAACAAGTTGAAGTAATAGCAACATTTCTCTAACAAATGATAGGTGAAAACATAAAAAAAAACATAAGACCACAGAACATTGAATACATGAACACAAGGATGGCTTCTGCACTTGACACTTGATAATTTAAATTTTACCAATTATTGTTGACACATTGGGCAAAAGAATTGACGCTGAAATAACAATGACTAACCTTTACACTTCTGAGGCATTTCCCAGCTTTCTTTGAACTTGTGAGGCAACACTATGCAACAACAGAAAAAGTGTACAGAACTTTGCTCAATGCAACAAGACCAACAGCTAGAACAATGGTTTCTTTTGTTCTCTGTTGAGAACAACAAAGATGCAACAACTTTTACGTTGTTGCATCTTGTTCCCACGTGTGAGTATAGTTAGGATAATGAAAAAGAGGGTCAGAGAGTTGCACTAACGGTACATACTAAAAATGGCATCAAGCTTGCTTAAAAAAATAATAATAAAATAATAATAACAGTAATAATGGCTCAAACTACATTAATGACAACTACAATTTAATGCCCATTTTAATAAGTACCTACAAAACGTTAACTGGTCGAGGCACTTTGTTTCACCTCTTTGAATTACTTTAGTTCGTAACATGGCTTTTATTTTCTATTAAGAAAACAAACAAATGTACTGGGCATTTAAGCACAGAAAGCTGGACTTTTGATACTTGTCCAACTCTTCAATGAGATTCCATTTATTTGATGGCAAGATGGTGCAACAAATTTCACTTGTAGATACACAATACAAATAGCCTGCAGAGTGGTGTGCCCACTTTACACAACCATGTAAAGAAAGTCGTTACCTTGCAGTTTGGTTTCGGGCCATGTCTTTATCATTGATCATTCAACCATAGCCAGAGGACTTGGTAGCATGTCAGCACTGGCAAACAAATTATTTAAAGCGTGCGATGAGGCAACAAATGAAAACAGTTGACAAAATTACATTTTCAGAGATTACCGTGAAACACCATAATGTGAGGTATTGCTTTTAAACAAATTTAGCCTTCAGTCTCAGAACGCTAAACCAACACAGCAGTGTAAACATATCATACAACATTATTACATGTGCTTACCTTCTGTACATATGTTGTCCCTTGTAGTTTGAATGATTTCTCCTTCAAAGACCTTTATAAAGAGACACACCTCCCTCGATACTCAAACAAAATCCATCTTTGAAAGACTTTGTGGTGAACACCATGCACTGTAGAAATGCAAATTGTCACAATCCATCAATGGTATCATGTGATGTCATCATACAGATGGGTTAAAATACAAATGGGTCATTCCATGTTAATTCCCTCAAATTTGGGATATTTGGTATAAACCCTTTGAATCAAATTCTTGGCGTCTCTTAGCCATTTATTTTAGAGATGTGGGATTAAAACCCTCCCATGTGTGTTCACAAAATTCCTGATAGCCCATCTATTTACATGTGTTTTAATTGCATCACGTTCCACAATGTTTTGCATACTGTATTTTTTTCAGTGGCATATCAGTACCACAAAGTTCCACTGTGAAAAACCTAGTCCTAGTACTGGTCACCTACTGAGTGTTCCACAGAGTACTGCATAGTATGTAATATGTAAAGGTTTTAGCGCACATATCCACCCTGCTGGGCGCTCAAGGCGCGGAAACAAGAAAAAACATTAATACAAACAATATACAATGATAGCATGAGAGCAAATGTATGTGCCGAGATACAATGTCAAATATTTTATACATCATCTTTAAGGTTGTGTATAAGATGAGTTTCATCGACTTGAATCTGGTTATGACTGAATTGAGTTTAGTTGGAAAACGATTTCCAGAGTCTCGGTACTATGTGGAGACTGGCCTGCTATGCATACTGTTATTGTTTGTTTTTCAATGCCATAATTTTATAATGGAACTGTCCTGCTGAGCTGACATTATAATCTGTCTGTTTTTGTTTGCTTTCAATTAGGGTCTTACTGGCAACTTGTTTATTTCTTGTCTATTCAAGGTAGTATGGAATAAATAAGTTTTTTCACATTGTGTGCTTTTTCCTCAACTTTTTGTACAGTGTTTTTCTTTTTTTTTTGGTGAGCTCAGATTCTTTCCATTTATAATGCCACAACCAAATTTCACATTTTGCTCTGCCAAGATATTCTTCAAATTCCACAATCTGTGGTGATAGGTGAGAACCTAACTACATGTACATTGTCCAGAGTACATGTAGTACATGTCTCTATGTTCTTCAAAATTCCACAAAGAGAGATTCTGTGGAATTTTGTGGAATAATCAGTTCTATATAAAAGTGCACACTGACAGTAGGAGGGTTTAATTAATCAACTTTTGCCTACAATGTAATTTACCGTGCGAGCTTCAAACATGTACTATACATGTACATGTATGTACATGTATCTCTTATCATACAGTGCAGTAAAGAGATTTTATATCATTTTAAGGTCTTTTCTAGCCAATCTTTTACTCTTTGAACACACTTTCATAAAAAAAACATAATAAAAATGTTGGCAATGTTTGACCAACACTAGTTTCATCCAACACTACTGCACAACATAGGAACAACTTCAGTGAGAAATTTAGTGATGGATGGGTACATGTAACTCACAGTTCTTTTTAAATGGTACAACAAGATGATGACGATGTGGTCATGTAAAATCAGTAAAGAACTAGATATAAAGTTTTGTCTGGCAACAAAAGCAAAGGTGTTCCAGTTGAAGTTAAAATGGTTACGATCATCAATTGGTGTTGGAGAAGTCAAATGTTAACGTCTGTTGAAGTTCTTTCGACATGAGAAGTTTATGTGAATACAATACACAATACTGAATTTAGAAATTGGCTTTTAATATTAAACTTTGACTTCCGGTTTGGACAGGAAGTAAGGTGAAATTAGGGGTCACCTTTGTGTAAAAATACTTGACAATTAACAGGAAATCTGTACAATGGTACAATTTCATGTCAATTACATGTACCTCCACTGTGGTTGTTGAGATATGATTTTTTAATATTAAACTTTCACTTCCAGTTTGGACAGGAAGTAAGGTCAAGAATTAATTATAAATATTTTTTGACAATTAACGATCTGTACAATAATTTACAAAATTGTCAATTTACCTCTTGTGGTTGTTGAGACTCTTGATTTTTTAATATTAAACTTTGACTTCCGGTGTGGACAGGAAGTAAGAGCAAATTAGGGTCATCTTTTTGTAAAGTGTGTTTGACTTAAATAACGATGCTGTACAATAGTGCAAAGATTGTGAATTTACCTCTTGTGGTTGTTGAGATATGATTGTTTTAAATAAGTAAGCTTTGACTTCCGGTTTTGGACAGGAAGTAAGGTCAAATTAGGGTCACCACAGTAAATATTTTCAACAATGCTAACGATCTGTACAATGGTACAATTTGAATTGTGAATTTACCTCTTGTAGTTGTTGAGAGATATGATTGTTTTTAAATATTAAACTTTGACTTCCGGTTTTGGACAGAAAATGCAAGGAATCAAATTAGGGTCCACCTTTTTGTAAATATTTTCCCAACAATTAACAATCTATATACAATGGTTGCAACAAATGTCAGATTTACCTCCTGTGGTTGTTGAGATATGATTTTTTAAAATATTAAACTTTGACTTCCAGTTTGGACAGGAAGTAAGATTCAAATTAGGGTCACCTTTTGCATAATGGCTTTTTGACAATTACCAATCTGTACCTGTTATTGTACAAAATTTGAGTTTACCTCTTGTGGTTGTTGAGATATGATTTTTTAAATATTAAACTTTGACTTCCGGTTTGGACAGGAAGCTAAGGTCAAATCAGGGTCCTTTTGGCATAATATTTTGCGACAATTCAACGATCTGTACAAATGGTACAAAATTTGTGAATTTACCTCTTGTGGTTGTTGAGATCATGATTTTTTAAATATTAAACTTTGACTTCCGGTTTGGACAGGAAATAAGGACAAATTAGGGGTCACCTTTTTGTAAATATTTTGACAATTAACAATCTAGTACAATAGTGCAAAAAATTTCCATTTACCTGTTGTGGTTGTTGAGATATGATTTTTAAATATTAAACTTTGACTTCCGGTTTGGACAGGAGTAAAAGGTCAAATCAGGGGTCACTCACAACTGGAGTTTCATCTGCACTTCTAAGTACATGCTAAGTTTCAGAGTTCATGTGAAGTTTGCAAGTATGTTTTGTTTACTTGGACAAGATGGGGAGAAGAAGAAGAAGAGAGAGAAGAAGAGAGAAGAGAGAGAGAAGAAGAAGAAGAGAGAGAAGAGAGAGAAGAAGAAGAGAGAGAAGAAGGAAGAAGAAGAAGAAAGAAGAAGAAGAAGGAAGAAAGAAGAGAGAAGAGAGAAGAGGAGAGAGAGGAGAGGAGAGAGAAGGAGAAGAAAGAAGAAGAAGAAGAAGAAAGAGAGAAGAAGAGGAGGAGGAGAGGGAGGAGGAGAGGAGGAGAGAGGAGGAGAGGGAGAGAGGAGAGGAGGAGAAGAAGGAAGAAGAGGAGAAGGAAGAAGAAGAAGAAAGAGGAGAAGAGGAGAGGAGAAGAAGAGGAGAGAGGAAGAAGAAGAAGGAAGAAGAAGAGAGAGAGAGAGAAGAAGAGAGAGAGAGAAGAAGGAAGAGAAGAGAAGGAAGAGAAGAAGGAAGAAGAAGAGAAGAGAAGAAGAGAAGAAGAAGAAGAGAAGAAGAAGAGAAGAAGAAGAAGAGAAGAAGAAGGAAGAAGAAGAAGAAAGAAGAAGAAGAAGAAGAAGAAGAAGAGAGAAGAAGGAAAAACAAAACTAAAATTGAACAAAAACAATAGGTGTTTCGGTACATACCGAACACCCTAATTACAAGAGCAGTAATGGATTTCCTTCATACTTTTATATTTGATGGACCTTTGCCCACAAACTAACAAATATGGAAAAAAAAAAGAATAATAAAAAAAATTGTGTTGCCTTGTGGCAACAATAGAGTAAGATTGTGAAGCTAGTTTTGCAATTTTTAAATTTTGAATAAGTGAAATTTGCTACTATTTTCAAAGACGCGATTACCATTACACAGGATGTAGAAAAATTATTTTCTTTAAAAGTTATGGATGAGGTGGGTCCTTAGAGGCTTACATTGAATGTATAAAAAATAATCACCAGGTATCTGGGCTGGGTTATACCATTAATTTCAAATTGGGGTGTTTTTGGACTTTTTCAAGGATGAAAATATACCATTGTTGACATCATAACCAGACCTGTTACAATAAAAATGAGCGTAAAGTCACACTATATACCATTTCACAGTACAGCAAGAAAAAAGTATGAAAAAATCGGCAAAGGGAGGTCTAATTTTGTTTTTGTTATTATATTTGCAATTTGTAAAATCTCCTTACAGCCTGTATATCGAATTCCAAATTTTCATTTTCGATGAGACAATTGAAAAACCTCCAATTTCAAGGCCAATTTTTGTTGTTGAGTACATGCTTAGCATTTACCGTGTTCTGACAAACAACTTGAAACAAAGGCGGAAACAAAGCATAAATCCCCCTCTGGTGGTCTGGGGATCGCTGTAACTTAAGTGTTATATAGATCATTGGAAAGCTCTTGTTCTACTACTGAATCAGAAATACCAATAACTCAATTGTTTAAATTTACGATTTTAAGCTCATTTGTGGTGACAGGTCACATATGGTAATGCCCGATTTCAACATCGACCACATATTGTGTTGAGATGAGACATTGGTCTTGTGGAAAATAAAAAAAAAATTAGCTGGGGGAAAATACTTTATTCTTGGCAGTGTTGCCGGGAAACTTTCCCATTTTTTTCGAAAAAACTAACCTTAAGTTTAATGGTATGAAAATGAAATTAAAACTTTGTAAGTAATATTATTGTAAAGAAGAATATCAATTTTATATCCAACTTAGATCACCTGTAAATGTAATGGTCCGAGTCCCAGCCGATAAACTGAAAGATATTTGTGAACACCTCAAGCATTGATACATCCGGGTTGAAGCAGAACCAAGAAAGCACCATATGTTGCTAAAATTAAACAATCTGTTTGAGAATGCACCCTGTTTCAAAGTAGAAAAAACTACTTTTTTTAATGGAAATCGCCCGACTCACAAGGTCGAGAAGAGCCACACTCTGGGCATATAGCTCACAATTACTGAACATGGGCACACCTTTTCTCATTTAGCTGTGAAAAGTTTCTTGATTGTGCATATTTGAAAACTTTAATTATCAGTTTCTATAAAAATATTTTTTGTAGATTTGGGAGGTGTTAACTTGAAAACAGTTGCTGTAAGATATAACACTGTACAGTGTATCGCCTGTTCCATAACTATTTGATATTATCTGCAGCAAAATAAAATGTAATACCATACTGCTTATGAGCTCATTTAATGTGTATTTTTCTTGCACTTTAGAAAAGTTCAATTTATCCATATTTCACCTGTAGAACTCCCTACCATTAGGTAGATGATCTCATCTGATATGCAGTTCACTTTCTTTTCAATAAATGTTACCTACAATGTTTAAGTTGTCATTTCATCACATTGAACTTTATATTAGGTTTGCATTGAATTAAAAGCTGAAGTTGATACTTTCCACAATTTGTTGATCATATAGAAACACATCTAATAACATTTTGTGAAAAAAAAATAACTAATAATGAACAAAATCCTGACAAAAATACAATTAAAAAAAATGCAATTATATAAACTTTAACTGTTTCCAACAAAACTGTTTGCCAACAAAAATGCCAGATATAATAGTTTGACCCTAAAGTTAGGAGGTAAAGTAAGCAAGTCTTGTGGTGGTCAGCTGCAGGTTTTAAGAAATTACAGAAATATTGCTTGTGAGGGGGTTGCAACATTGATTCTCCCTCAGCCCCTCAACCCCAGCCCCCAACCCCCCCACCCCCCACCGCCTTGTCGGGTTGAGCCCCAGATTATTATGGCAACACTCCAGTGGTTTATTGTAACTGAGCCATTACAGCTGATCTAATTTAGAATATTAAATTGACTTTCTTTTCAATAAATATTGATTACAAAGGTTTTAAAGTTTTTGTTTTCACATCATTAAACTTCAAGGTTAGCCTTGCACGTTTGAATTTTTGAAAAAAATGGGAAAGTTTCCAGCTTAACACTGCCAAGAATAAAGTATTTTCCCAAAAGCTAATTTGTTTATTTTTCGACAAGACCAATGTCTCATCTCCAACAATATAACGGTCGATGTTGGGGACATTGGGGCACTACCATATGGGTTATGAGCGGTCCAAAAATGAGTATATTTTTCATACTTTGAAAAAGTCCCAAAAACACCCCTATTTGAAATTAATGGTATAACCGCACCCAGATGCCTGGTGATTATTTTTATACATTCAATGTAACCTCTAAGGACCCACCTATCTAACTTTTTGAAGAAATAATTTTCTACATCCTGTGTAAGTAGTAATGTGCCAGAAAGCCTTGAAAATAGGGCAAAAATTTCACTATTCAAAAATTTGAAAAAATAGCGATACCACCCTAAGGTGGTAATTTAGCTGTTACCATGTGGCACCACAAAGTTTTTTGAAACTTTTTCCATATGTATGTTAGTTTGAGGTGAGGTCCATCAAATATGAAAGTATGAAAATCTATTTTTACCATTGGCCAACCCTGTTTAGTATTTACAGTCCACTTACTCTTAAAAGTATTTGTCAATTACCCACAATATTTTTGGGATATTGTGCCCTGATGATGCCACCGCAATTATTCACATGAATTCCTACCATTTTAGCTCCCAAGATGGCAATATTTAAGCTAAACCAATTAATTGGCATATTACCCAAACAGCTGAAAATCTCACAGTTTAGTATTACAAACAATGTTTGGATTTACCATAAATTTCATCAATCTGTGTAATTTTAATGGCAAGAAATTAACATTGATTTGATAATTTCTTTTAAGAAACAAACAAATCACAACCGCACATTGTATAACAACTTCTTGGTTGACTTAACTTGTATTTACTATACTATGCACTTACAGGGGATCCATAGGTTATTGAAATAAACTACAGAAACAATTTAATCAAAATGTTAAAAATGGTATTACCTGTAGATAGAAGAGTTGTGGCAACCTATTGATGATGACTGCACAACTGGTTTGCTTACCAACAAGTTGGATGCAGATCTGGTAACTTCGCTGAAAAATATAAAATTGCAAAGGTACTATATTTAGTCACATTCAAAATGTTTAATCTGTTTTGGAAGATATAATTTCTCACGTTATAGTGGGCCAATAAGGTGTTTGAGTACACTTTGGATGGCATTTTTGTTAATAGCAGGCAATCATGTTAGATCAATAGTTCATGGGATGGAGAATAAGTGCAAATAGGGTGGATGCCACCCTTGATTTTGATTTTCAAGGGTCATTTTCAAGGTCACAAAGGTCAAATGAAGGGTCAAATGAGGTCAAATGCGGTCAAATGCGGTCAAATGCGGGTCAAGCGGTCAAATGCAGTCAAATATGAGGGTCAAATAAGGGTCAAATGAGGTTAAAATGAGGGTCAAATTTGATATTTTGGGTTTCTATCAATTTGACCAGATTTAACAGATACATCCATAAAATTTATTTTTATCAATCTGTTCGTTACTAAATTTACAGAATTCACAGATAAACTGTCATTTTTGTGTTTGTGCTTTAGTAAAAATGAAACACTAAAAAAGTGAGATTTTCTTGAAAATTATGTTAAAACTTATATCAATGTTAATTACTATCCCAGAGAACAATTTTCACAGATTCTGTTACCTAAAAGCAGGCTGTGTTAAGACCTCTGTCAATGTTAGAAACTCAAGTTTTTGCTAACTTTTTCTCCAAAAGTGGTTTTATTTATGTAAACGACAGCAGTTTTCATAAATAAGAGTAACGTTTGCTGTACTGTACTGGCCCAATGTGTGTAATAATAATAATAATGTATGAATTTATATGGCGCGTATCCACCAACTAGAGGCTGACTCAAGGCGCGATATATTATTATCCCTGCTCATAAAATATAAGGCTCATAAATCATTCCTGAAACCATCTCAGCTCCCTGGGGGAGTATACCAGTAATGCTGCCATTTCTAGCACATGAAACCAAACCATCTCTGCCTTCACAGGTACCCATTTAACCCCTGGCTGGAAAACAATTATGGTTAGGTGTCTTGCTCAAGGACACAGGTGTCACGGCCGGGGCTGAACCCCACACTCTGCTGCTGGCAACACCAGAACTTGAGTTCAGTGCGCTGAACCCGCTCGGCCCACGACAATCCACTTTACGTGCATTATACAACTACGGGACCCTACGGCTTTCGTCCCATCCGAAGGGCAGAAGCAATTATGGTTAGAGTACCTTGCTCAAGGACCACAAGTGTCCTGACCGGGCTCGAACCCACACCCTGCTGCTGGCAACACCAGAACTTGAGTTCGGTCGCTGAACCCCGCTCGACACGACACTCCATGTACATGTATCATGAGCATGTATAAAGCATACTGAAAGCCTGACCCTGTAATACCCAAATAAATTCACGCAATGAAGCACACTACCTGACCAGGGTTTACCCCAATCCCAAAAAGCTGTAAAAGCTTACGAAAAATGCTAACACTATGAAATTATGCTTAGCAGGGTAGTTACCGGCAAAAAATCAAAATATCCTCACCCGGTTTACATAGTTGCAACTGGTGCCCTACAAATTGTTTGCTTTTTCTAAGCAATGTGGCCTGCTTTAACACTACAGCTTTGTGAAATTGGACCCAGGTAACATAAATATGGAGAGTCAGATAATTTCAGGCGTTCCAGTGACAATTTAGTAAACAAAGGGGTTTGAAACTAGTTTTTAATGCAAAAAAAATAAGAGTTTATTATAGTGTAGAAATGCAAAATTAGGCTCACACGTGTGCCCTGACCCTGTATCACTCCATCAGTAAAGAGCTTTAGAATGCCTTACTATGAGTCTTTAGATTCAACATACACTACATACATAATAGTATTTTCAAACTCTTCCATCACAACTTATAAATGTAGTTGAACATATATACACATGTAGCAATATAGATTTTCAGCATATTTGGAACATCTGTACATAACTGTTTAGGACGCAGATGAGTGTCTTAGGGAAAGTGAGAGAAAGCGAGGAGGAAGGAGAGGCAGGGAGCCAAGAGTTGGTAGGCCCGAGGCAGAGAGGATGCTTAGGGCACACAGTTCACTTCAACAGAGAAGCGAAATTGACACACGGGTCAGAATTGAAAACTTATAATTTCTGCAAAAATGGTAGGGGGAGGCTACAATTACTAAAGAGATCCAGGGAACTTGTTTGGAAAAAAGGTTGTGCAAATGAGTCTACTTCATCAATTGCAACACAGATATTGTTAGTGAAGGTACAGCAGTGGTATTTGGTAATTTGGGCGATCTACTTTAACATACATGTATATTTGCTTGAATTCTTTGAATCAAGCTTCGGACCACTATTTTCTTCCCTTAAAGAAAGAAATTGAAGCAGCCACATATATGAATTAACAGATTGTGAAAGTATATGAAGTTCTAATACAACAGCTATTGCTGTGTATGGCGGCCATTATTTCTGATAATCACGGTGTTATATCAGCTTAAATAAGGCAGTTTAATCTATTCATGTTACGGTTGTGTGTCTATTTGGTCCATGATCACGGTGTCTGATATGCAATAGCTCTATGATCTACAGTGCAGTTGATAAGAGGAAATTGATGCAGAGTTGATGTAAAGAAAGTTTATTTTCTTGGGTAAATGTTTTAACACAAT
The DNA here is from genome assembly GCA_029582265.1 of Zoroaster sp. YZ-2022. NCBI lineage: Eukaryota > Metazoa > Echinodermata > Asteroidea > Forcipulatida > Zoroasteridae > Zoroaster > Zoroaster sp. YZ-2022. The sequence continues at coordinate 10,056,236 of CM055817.1, read as the reverse complement.
TTAACAATCGCATCAATGAATTCAAAAAAGGACCAAGGACAACATTTTGGATGCAGCAATATTTGATTAAAAATACTAATATTCCCAAAATATCCACAAAGGTGAATATTTAAAACTGTTTGTCAATTACCACAATATTGTTGAGGATATTGTGCCCTGATGATGAATTATTCACATGGATTCCTACTGCATTTTATGATTCAGCTCCCAAAGATGGCAGCAAACTGGCTACACTTAACAAATTAGCTGTTTCAAAAAAAAGCTGACTCTAGCAGTTTATTCAAACAATGTTTGGATTTACCATAAATTCATCATAATTTTAATGGCAAAGAAATTAACATTGATTTGATAATTTCTTTAAGAAACAAACAAATCACAGCACGTGGTACATGTAACATCTTCTTGGTTGACTTCACTTGTGTTAACTTACTACACTTACAAATGTACTACAGGGGATCCATAAGTTATTGAAGTAAACTGCTGAAATAATTCAAATAGCCAATGTTAAAAAAATGGTATTACCACCAGAAAGTTGTAACAACCTATTGATGACTTCACAGCGCTGGTTTTGCTTACCAACAGGGGTTGGATGCAGATCTCCAAAAGGTAACTTCCCTTCTGAAAAATATAGGATTACTTGCAGGTGTGTTAAATGACAGTGCTGCCAAGAGCACTTTGTGCCAATTAAAGGTTGCTAGTACACATTTTTGGTTAATATCATTTTTGGTTAATAAACATACAGTAGCTCTTCTTACCAATAATGTTTTATTTCAAAAATTCCCACTGTCATTAGTGGCACTGCCTTGTTTTCCTATTAACCCTCCCTACACATAGAGGCCTGTAAACACAGGAAATGTCAATGTGTTGTACACACATTGTTTGTGCATATCAATAAATACACTGCCCCTTTGAAAGTAATCTCCATTGTACGTACAAAGACATGTATACCGCGGTTGACCTTGTACAGTATTGTTGTAGGTTGAGCCGACTCCCAATAATAATTGCATGTAGCCATTAGGAAGAATAAACCGCACAAAGCCCCCATGGCGGGTTTTCAGTAGTTATTTGGTAAACTTGGGCTCTCCGTAACCTACCACCAGCCACTGGGTCTGGGAACAAGAGTATTATGCCCTGCAATATGTCAATCCTGAGCCACTAAAACCCAGCAGACGCGCGAGGCATTATGTTTACTATGCAGTACCTTAGCTGAGGGAACCCTGCCTGCCATAGCAATGGCTTGTACATTAGCCTGCATGAAGCATAAAGAATTTCAGTGATTGCAGGAGGTTAACCACCTACACATAGAGCCACTCCAAGCCACTGAATGTCCAATGTGTTGTGCTGATGTTTTGTCATATAAACCACACCTTGCCCCAGTACATGTATGATTAATTTATGTTTGCAAATTTATTTAAACCAATCACCATAGGCAAAGTGTTGGGATCATCTATATTTAATTAGATATTATCATAACAAGTTAGTAATAATGCATTAACATTTCTCTAACAAATCGGTAGAGAAATATAATTAAAAACATAAGACCACAAGAACATTATTGAATGATACGCGAACACAAAGGATAAACTACTGCACTTGACACTTGATAATTTAAATTTTTTACCAGTGTGACATTGGGCAAAGAGATTGACTGCTTTGAGAAATAAACAATGACCTTTAACCTTTACACGCCTGGGCATTTTCCCGAACACTGCTGAAAGCAACACTATGCAACTACAGAAAAGGTGTACAGGCTGCTCAATGCAACAAGATCAGCAGCTAGAACAATGGTTTCTTTTGTTCTCTGCTGAGGGCAACAAGATGCAACAACATTTTACCATTGTTGCATCTTGTTCGATATTTATGAATTGCAGGGTTAATGAAAAAAGACAATTAAAGAGAGTTACACTAATGGTACATAATACAAATGGCATCAAACTTATACTTTAAAAATAATAATAATAAAATAATAATAACAGTAATAATAGCTCAAACTACATTAATGACTTAAACTACAATTTAATACTTACATTTTAATAAGTACCTACAAAACGTTAGCTGGTCAAGGGCACTTTGTTTCACCTCTTTGAATTGCTGGTTCCTTGTCTGGCTTTATTTTCTATTAAGAAAACAAACAAATGTGCTGGGCATTTAAACTGAAGCTGGACTTTGATACTTGTCATCAAGAGATTCCATTTATTTGATGGCAAGATGAATTGCAACAAATTTCAGTTGTAGATACACAATACAAATGCAGGTAAGCGTGCTTACTTTTACACAACCATGTAAAGTCATTACCTTGCAGTTTAGTTTCCAGGCCATGTGCTATCATTGATCGACTTCAACCGCTGGCCAGTGGATTTGTAGCATGTCAACACTGGCAAACAAATTATTTAAAACGTATGAGCCAACAAATGAAAACAAGTTGACAAAATTACATTTTCGAGATTACCATGAAACTATAATGTGAGGTATTGCTTTTTTAAACAAATTTACCTTCAGTCTCTGGAGACAACTAAACCAACACAGCCAATTATGCAACATATCACATACAACATTATGTTACATGTACTTACCTTCTGTACCATGTTGTCCATGAAAGTTTGAATGATTTCTCCTTAAAGACCTTTATGAGACACACCGCCCCTTGATAATCAAGCAAACAATTCCGTCTTGAAAACTTTGTAGTGAAGACACCATGCCCTGTAGTAAAATTATCACAATCCATCCAGCTAGTATCATGTATTGTCATCATACAGATGGAGTTTAAAAATACAAATGGGTCATTCCATGTTAATTCACCTCAAATTTTTACAGGATATTTAGTATAAACCCTTGAATCAAATTCTTGGCGTCTCTTAGCCCATTTATTTTAGAGATGTGGATTAAAACCCTCTACATGTGTGTTCCACAAAATTCCACAAATTAGCCCATCTGTTACATGTGTGCATTTTAATTGCATGCGTTCACAATGTTTGTATATTTTTCAGTAGCATATCAGTACCACAAAGTTCCACCAATGAAAAACCTAAGTCCCTCATTTTGGTCACCTACTGAGTGTTCCACAGGTACTGCATGATACTATATTGGAACTGGCCTGCTAATACATATACTGTATGTTGTTTGTTTTTCGGTGCCCATGGTACTATGTGGAACTGTCCTGCTAGGCTGACATTATAATCTGTCTCTGTTTTTTGTTTGCTTTCAATTGGGGTCTTACTGGCAACTTGTTTGTTCTTGTCTATTCAGGTAGTATGGAATAAATAAGTTATTTTTTTCACACACATTGTACTTTTTTTCCCTCAACTTTTGTACAGTGTTTTTTTGTTTTTGAGGTGGGCTCAGATTCTTTCCATTATAATTCCACAACCAAATTTCACATTTTGCTCTGCCAAGATATTCTTCAAAAATTCCACAATCTGCTGTGTGGTGTAGGTGGAACCTAACTACATGTACATTGTCAGAGTAGTACATATTCTTCAAAATTCCACACAAGTAGAATTCTGTGGAATTTTGTGGAATAAATCAGTTCTGTATAAAAGTACTGACAGTAGGAGGGTTTAATTAATCAACTTTTTGCCTACATGTAATTACCGTGCGACTTCAAACATATATGTATCTCATATACAGTACGTAAAGTTTTTATATCATTTAAAGGTCTTTTCTAGCCCAATCTTTTACTCTTTGAACACACTTTCATAAAAAAAAAAAAAACATAATAAAAAATTTTGGCAATGTTTGGTAACATAGTTTCATCCAACACTACTGCACAACATAGGAACAACTTCAGTAAATTTAGTGATGGATGGGTACATGTAACTCAGTTCTTTTTAAATGGTGCAACAAAGATGATGGCGATGTGGTCCTTTAAAATCAGTAAATTACAGGGGCAGTATTGTCACGATCAACAGGGGCATGGAATCCAAGATATTTAGTTAACACAGTGACCATTATAACCCATGATACCAGTCATATTACCATTGCTGCTACGCCAAATGAGCCAATAACTTTCAGTCACTGTGTTCATCTTAAACTAGCACGCGATTATTTGCCCGGCCGAAAGTCTGGTCTTATCATTGTGATACTGCCCTTGAAATCTCGCATGGCATTTACGTTGGACAATATCGCCCCCACCCCAAGATGAAATATCAAATATTTGTAAAGTGGCAATTTTCGTCTTGAGCCTCTTATCGATCACCCGCCCCCCTTACTCTGACCCTTCCCTATTCAGGAATTTGAGGCTGCAGGATACAAAATATTCAAGTATTAACATCGCTTCGAACATATCATAGCAACGCATGATGAAGGCCATGATGAGCTTTATACCAATAGCGGTGCCGATCGAAGATCGGGTTTGGAAAAGTTGAGTTGGGTGAATTGAGGAGGGTGGGGAGTGGAGGGTTTAGGTAAGTGGAGGTGTATAATTGGCCAGTGTTTTAGAGCTGAAGGAGGTTGATGTGTACAGTTTTGTTGTTGAAATGTGTTGATTGGTGGTTACCTGTGTTGCTCTGTTGTGGAGTGGGATGTCATTTGTATTATTGTATTTGTTAGCCTTACAACATTTGTTCTGCTCATTATTACAATTCTCCAGTGTATTACTTTAACACAAAATCACCCACCTATCTCTTCTTTCTTTATTACAAATACCCACATTTTGCATTAAGACTGTCATGCTAAGAAAAAGAATCCCAACTTCCTCGGTAGACTGTCCCCACGCTCTGCTCAAATGAGGACTCGCTCCTCTACCAAAAAAGACAATTGTCATGCCGTCACCACCACAAAATACCCCACCTACATGTATCTCTTCTTTCTTTTTAGAAAATACCCGTGTCTCTTCTTTTTGCATTAAGATTGTCATGCCCTGAAAAAGAACCCCAACTTCCTCGGTGAACTCTCCCCATGCTCTGCTGAGAGAATGAGGACTCACCCGCTCCTCTATGCCAACAACAACATTGACAGCGACAACCACATGCTCCCACCATAGAGCTGGAGAAAGGACCCGTCCTTCGCTATGCTCCCACAGAACACGCACTAAGTTATGCATGCGTGTTAGCCATAGCGGCTGTTGTATGTGAATTTCAAAAACACCACAGTGTGGCGTTCGGTATTTAAGCACACAGGTCGAAATAACACAACACCTCAAGCAATGCAGAGAGTGAATTGGGACAACTAAGCGGGTCCCGAGCCAGTCGCTGCATGACAAAAAGCAGTAAATAAATGCGGAAATGCGACGGTCGCCGTGACGCAAAAGCAATCTTCGGCGGGGCAGGCGGCGACAACACCTGTGGATTTCCCGACACGCGGGTACATTGTACCCTCTCCGAGCAGCCGGGACCGCGGTTCTGGAGCCTCTATGTAACAAACTTTTGAGCCAGACCGCCAGGATTTCGCTCTTATTATATTAGATTCAGAGAAATCGAACGCATTGTAACGTCCGCAATTAAACAGTTTTTAAAGAACATGTGCATTCAATTCAAGTTTAATGGCGTAGGCTAAATGCTAATTCAATTCAAGTTTAATGTGGTAGGCTATATGCAATTCAATTCAAGTTGTCGCGTGAGCTATATGCACAATTCAATTCAATTCAGTTTAATCGCGTGGGCTATATGCACAATTCAATTCAAGTTTAATCGCGTATGAGCTATATGCACAATTCAATTCAGGATTTAATCGCGTAGGCTATATGCACAATTCAATTCAATTCCAAGTTTATTGGCGTGAGCTATATGCACCAATTCAATTCAAGTTTAATCGCTTGACTATATAGCACAATTCAATTCAGGATTTAATCGCGTAGGCTGTATGCACAATTCAATTCAATTCAAGTTTAATCGGCGTGGGCTATATGCAATTCAATTCAATTCCAAGTTTAATCGGCGTGACTATATGTACCAATTCAATTCAAGTTTAATCGGCGTGACTATATGCACCAATTCAATTTCAATTCCAAGTTTAATCGCGTAGGCTATATGCACAATTCAATTCAAGTTTGTCGCGTAGGCTATGCACCAATTCAATTCCAAGTTTAATCGCGTAGGCTATATGCACAATTCAATTCAATTCCAAGTTTAATCGCGTGAGCTATATGCACAATTCAATTCAAGTTTAATCGGCGTAGGCTATGCACAATTCAATTCAAGTTTAATCATTGGCAGGCTGTATGCCCCAAATAAAACGAAATCAAGCAAAGCTCCTCAATCATCAAGAGTTGTACATGGACATGAGTAGGTTGTCAAGTATGGTCATCATAAGTACGGTGGGATGTTGTTACCGGCACTGTGCACAGATCACACCAATATGCTACAACACACTGAGGTGCACCCAGTCCCACTAAATAAACTCTTCATGACAATGCTAAATACAAATATAAGCTAAGATGTTTAAAGCAAAAAGAAAAAACATATTGATTGATGTCTGTTCTTTTATTTTTCTTCTCAATTTAATGTTCATAGTCCAGAAGGCCCGTTGAGTTATTCTCATCCCAATGAAACCACCCTCTCTACCTTGGTAAACGCCCACTGAAAAGTATTCATTTGGAAAAAGGCCTTGTGAAATCAGTGGGACCACTTTTTCATGGCTAGTCAAGGACCCCAGGTCGCGATGTTAGTTCATTTTTGCACTACAATCCCTCAAATTGTTGGGCCTCAAATTTTACAAATTATGATAAAAAAAACAGACCTGATGTACACAATAATTATGCCTTGTATGCTCCATACCCCAAACACCTATAATAATCCGGATGAAGCAATCTCTAATATTAGTAAAACTACTTCAAAAAATCTACAGTCAAACATTACCTGGTCATGAATCAAGCATGGTTTGTAGCGTTTAATTTCTCACAAGTAATTAAAGTCCGTCAGTGAGCCTTCATTAAATTTTTAAACCATTTGGGGAACCCAAAGGGAGGGGCAGCGGATAATTTCGGAAAAAAGTAGCCCTGATAAATATCCGACCAGAAAATATTTTGATTGAGGTCACAGAACATCAACACCCCTTAAAAGGTTAAAATTTGGTCAGAAATATTTGGCTGTGGGTGACCTGTAATGGAGATTTTATTGACTACGATGGAATAGATCGTGTCAAAGTTTCATAATCATTTGAAGAATACAGAAAATGCGGAGGGAACAATGAGGTCCGCCAGGTCGAGAAGCGAAAAAAGCCCAGGCGATAGGGTTAAGAATGGGTATGACATGCAGCGTGTGGTCTTGATACCACAGCAGTAATAGCGAGAAAACAGTGGTCTCGGTTAGGTTGATATGATTGGTTGTACACAATTTTTCAAATGAGATATTTCCAATTTGAGGTCAATACCTGGTTTTACTATAAATTCATCAATAGTTTTTTCATAAATACAAACTCAGGTTAGATTTCATTATACACTGACAATATAATAAAAGATGCTGCAATTAATCTTGTATATAACATTTATCAAACATTAATTTGTATGGTAAAATTCATAGAGCCTATTTCTCGGATGACTAATCAATCACTTATTCAATGTAAAAGAAACAATAAGCATTCTCCAATACATGTAACAGTGCATGACAACAACCACACATAATTATTATTTTTACAAATGTGGAGCACCATTATGCCTGTATTCAAATGGTCTGAGGGTTTGTCAGCTGATTCCCCCAGCATGCACTGGAAAAGCATCAGGATTTTGTATCAGTAATATCACTTACCGACTTGGTCAATAAATGAATTGATGACATCATCTAGAACTGAGTTGTTTTGCTTTTCACCTGTTTAACTCTGATGGGGAAGATGGAAAGGCGCATGGTTGCACCATCACTGCAAACCAACAGTCTACAAGTTGTTTTCACCATCTGTGGAAGAAAAAAATAAGTGAATAAGAAATATTTCAGTTTTGTGTATTGAAAAGTCAATAAGAAAATAAAAGGTTGTCAATAAGAAGGTAGTTTTAGTTGTCCATGTAATCTGCTCATTTTCCTCTTATTCTGTGGGGGCTGGGGAGAGGCATAGGCCACAATTGGATTCGCCAAGTATAAATGTTTGTATGGGTCTCGAGACCAGTTTCCAGAGATTCGAGACCAGTCTCAAGGCAATTCATTCCCTTAAAACCACAGTTACCTAGCTTGCAGTTCATGGGTGAGCAACCTCTTCTTTTGTACAGACGTATCATGTTGTGGGACAACAGTACAATTCGAATAATTATAGTGCGGTACAGCCCACAAGTTGCTTCAAAAACACGGCGAGGCAGGGGAACATGCAGGTATTAAAGCGCTCGCGGGGACCCCGTAATATTGCTGAACTCGAATAACTATAATGCGTGCTGGGTTACGATATAAATTGAGGCAGGTAATTGACACAACACTTTACACATTACTGCTCCATTCTTAAATAATTGCACAAAATAGTGGGCTGTTTTGTCTGGTGGTTGATCTTACAAAGGTACAGGAGTTTGGACGTGTCTTAGGATGGATCCTGTTGTGCCTGTAGTGTACATAACTTTTCTAATTATAATTATATTTCATGATTATCATTGATAATGTAAATAATGAGTAATGTGCAAGGAAGTATTTATATAACTGATTTTGTTGAATTATTTAGGGATGTTTTGGTTAATTATTGCAGTAGCTTTGATGGAAAAAAGAAGAACCCATTTAAGGAGCTTCGAAAATGGGCTGGATAACTTATTGTGTTTATGTTGTTGTTCACAGTTCTCACCGATAAGTGAAATACATTAAATGACCTGGACCAGCCAGTACCCTAAAATCGCACAAAATACTAACAGTCATCCCTAATTTGCCATAGTGACCAATGCGACTTTCAATTTTACGAGTAAGGGACTGTAAATATCAAAGATTTTTGTAAATGTGTACGGCCAAAAGTATTCAATCATACTTTTTATGTTGATGGACCTTTGCCCCCCAAACTAACAAATATAGAACAATTTCAACAAAAAAAACTCCGTTGCCATGGCAATAGCCAAATTAAGATTGTGAGCTAGTTTTGCCATTTTTGGAATTTTTGAATAGTGAAATTTGCCCCTATTTACAAGGCGGCGTTACCATTACACAGGATGAAAAAAAAAAATTCTTTAAAAGTTATGGATAGGTGGATCATGGGCTACATTAGTGTATAAAAATAATCACCAGGTATCTGGGGTGGGTTATACCATTAATTTCAAAATAGGGGTGTTTGGACTTTTCAAAAGTATGAAAATATACCATTTTGACCGCTCATAACCATATGTGACCGTACAACAAAATGGTAAAAGTAAGCACTATACCATTTCACAGTATGGCAAGAAAAGTGAAAAAATCAACAGGGAGGTCCTAATTTTGTTTTGTTATTATATTTTGCAATTTGTAAATCTCCTTACCAGCCTGTATATCGATTTCCAAATTTTTCATTCGATGAACAATTAAAAACCTCAATTTCAGGCCAATTTTGTTGTAGCATTGCGATGTTCTGACAAACAGCAGAAACAAGAGCCGGATACAAAAAGCGGATACAAAAAGGCGGAAACAAAGCCACCGTCCCCTCTGGTGGTCGGGGATCGCTGTAACCCTTAGTGTTTTAGATCGTTAGAGCTCTTGTTCTACTGAATCCAAATACCAATAACTCAATTGTATAAATTTCAATTTAGCTCATTTTGTGGTGACAGGTCACATATGGTAGTGCCCGATTTCAACATCGACCTACATATTGTTGAGATGAGACATTGGTCTTGTGGAAAATAAAAAATTAGCTGGGGAAAATACTTTTTATTTTTAGCATTTTGCGGGAAACTTTCCCATTTTTTCGAAAAAGGCCTTAAAGTTTAATGGTATGAAAATGAAATTAAAACTTTGTAAGTAATATTATTATAACGAATATCAATTTTATATCAGGGTAGATCACCTGGAATGGTCCGAGTCCCAATAAACCCTGGTGTGTGCCATAACTGGGGTTTAACACTATTATTAGGGGAAGAGACAATGATCCTCCAACAATATGATTAATAATATTATTTTCCCGTCAATTTATCAATCTCATTGCGATGAAACTTGCTGAATTTATTTAGATCCCAAGGGTCTAGCTGTTACAATAGAAGTTTTGGCAAAGTTTTGTTGTTACCATGGCAACCATTTCAGTTGATCATAGTAACTCCACGTTTTTAAATTATTATTCTTGCTGGTTTGGATTTTATTTTCGTAAGATAAAAGAATATATTCTTGGATTTTTTTCTCAAGTAAAAACTCAACATATCCTGTTAGCAATAGTAGCAGCGACCTTGAAAATAGGCAAATTTCACTATTCAGAGATACTGATTTCAAATAATATTACGACCATAACTGTGATGTTTTACAGCCAATGTCAGATTTTGGATGAAGTTGTCCAATAAGAAATCAAAAGTGTGCACTTCAACGGTGTGAGATAAGTAATGAAGATAAAGCAGAAATTCAGTTCTTGGTTACCAGATATCCCACTTATGGAAGCACATCAATTAGCATGATGTGAATCGAAAGTTGCCCAACTTGACATTCTGGACATATTTAGATGATAAGTCAGTATTAATCACACAGGATTGGGCAATGAAATTCATTCATGAAATTTCCTTGAAACAAAGTGACTGGTTTGGGCGTGAAATTTCGTGGCACCTGTCGGTTGTACTCACCAGATCTTTTAAAGATGAGTTTGAATCTCTCACTCCTGGTCCACATCAAAACAGCCCAACAAGACGGTCCGCAGTTTGCCATAATGCATCCGTTGTCAAATAAATCAAACAGTAATGCCTGGTGCAAATGTATACTATAGGCAGGACAATGCGGATGCTACCGCTCTGTAAATACCATAATGACCTTGAAAGATATCAGGAAATGGGAGTGGTGAGAAAATTGACTTTCTGATCTACAAGAGCGGGCTGTGACAGAAAATACCATCAGTCCCACATCAGAATACACATCAACGAAGGGGAGCGATGTGAGAATGCCAAACAGATGTAAGAAAGAAGCAACTGGCTACAATTAAGCTTCAAAAAACTGAAAGATATTTGTGAACACCTCAGCATTGTTTGTCAGGTTGAAGCTAAGGAACAAAGAAAAGCACCATATGTTGCTAAATTAAACAATCTGTTTGAGAATGCACCTGTTTCAAGTAGAAAAAATATTTTACAGCAGATTTGGGGTGTTAACTTGAAAACAGTTGCTGTAAGATGATATAACACTGTACAGTGTATCCCCTGTTCTAAACATTTGATATTATCTGCAGCAAATAAAATTTAATACCATATAACCCTTGAGCTCATTTTAATGTGTATTTTTAGCACTTTTAGAAAGTTCAATTTATCCATATTTCACTGTAAAACTCCAGTTACCATACCACCATTACAGATGATCTCATCTGATATGCAGTTCTTTCTTTTCAATAAATGTTACCTACAATGTTTTAAGTTTCATTTTCATCACATTGAAGAAAACCCGAATATGTCTGTAGCTTACTCAGAGATGCGTAGCAGGCACCACTTGGTTAGCGGGTGGATGTGTGCGCTATATAAATCCACACATTATTATTATTATTATTATGAAACATATGAAACAAAAATGCCAAAGATATAATAGTTTTTGACCCTAAAAGTTAGGGTAAAGTAAGCAAGTCTTGTGGTGGTCGGCTGCAGGTTTAAGAACAGGAAAATATTGTGGGGGGTGCAAACATTGATTCTCCCCCACCTATTCGGGTTGAGCCCAGTTAGCAACACTCAGTAGTTTATTGTAACTGATAGCCTGTTGATTAATTCAATAAATTGACTTTCTTTTCAATAAATATTGATTACAAAGGTTTTAAGTTTGTTTCCATGTTAAAACTTCAGGTTAGCCTTGCATTGACAAGACCAATGTCTCATCTCAACAATAATAATTGATATTTGAAATTGAGGGCATTACCACTATGGGTTATGAGTGGTCTTAAAAATGGTATATTTATGAAAAAGTCCAAAAGCTTGCCCTATTTAGAGTAATGAGCATAACCCACCTAGATACCTGGTGATTATTTTTATACATTCAATGTAGCCTCTAGAGGAACCACCTGTCTATAACTTTTAAAATAATTTTTCTACATCCTGTAATGGTAATGTGGCCTTGAAAATAGGCAAATTTCACTTATTCAAGAATTGAAAAAATGGCGATACCACCTAAAATGGTAATTTGTGTTGCCATGGCTACAAAGGATTTGTTTTGAAACTTTTCCATATTTGTTAGTTTGGGGTAAGGTCCATCAAATATCAAACCTATGTTTGATATTTACAGTCCCTTACTCTTAAAACTGTTTGTCAATTACCACAATATTTTTGGGATATTGTACCCGCGATGATGGAATTATTCACATGAATTCCTACCATTTTTAGCTCCCCAAAGATAACCAAATTGGCTGTTACCCAAACAACTGGAAATCTCAGTTTTATTCAAACAATGTTTGGATTTGCCATATTCATCCAATCTTATTAATTTTAATGGCAAGAATTAACGATGATTTGATAATTTCTTTTAAAAACAAACAAATCACAGCATGGTATAACAACTTCTTGGTTGACTTCACTTGTGTTAACTTACTATCTGCACTTACTACAGGGATCCATAAGTTATTGAAATAACTGCTGAAATAATTCAAATCAAAATGTTAAAAATGGTATTGCACAGAAAGAGTTGCAATATGACCTAATTCAGTATTACTTATGCTATGTTGGTCAACCACGGCAGTGTTAGATTGGGCACTGGCCCAACTTATACATATTCATATAAAAGGTTAAAAGATCACTAATTATTCACAACTAGTAGGGTAAGAAGGTTTCTCTGTGACAATTCACACACAAAGTACTTCCAAGGACTCTGAGAAAAAAGAACTGATGAAGGACCTATTATTCTTTTTGTTATGTCCTTGGACCATACTCTAATACATGTGTATTATTGATAACCATGGACCTCTATTGTACCCATTGTTGTTGTAATAACTTTCCAAACAATTATCCATTGGCTTGTGGATACTTTAAACAATACAGAACAGGTGTTATAGTGGGATCCTCATCACATTAGTAATGGTTGGGCAGTATGGCAAAAATAAAATCATTTTTCGATTTCTGGTCTTCGCGCGTGTCACATCAGACCCTCGAGTCAGCTTTTTTATTTTTATTTATTTATTCTATTCTTTGTTTTTGCTATAAAAATGTTCAACTGCAGCCAAATTTGCTGGATTGATTGGAATTCTGCCGTGCTGTGTTTTACACGACATAGGGGTATGAACTTTTACCCAATTTGTATTTGGCTATAAAGGGAACAGACAGGTCTCCCTCCAAATGTATTCTTGTTGACAAGAAATCTTCAAACTGACTAGAAGTACTAACTTCACATTACGTATATTTTATATAATAATTTTGTAATTTAGCAATTACCAAAGATGTACCTTCCCTTTAAGTATGTGCATTGCACCGAGAACAAACTTTTAAAGATCACCAAAGTTTGTTTTACAAGAATAATTAAGGAAAGTAATTATAGTGAATCTATGATTAGCAAAGAAAGCCTTGGAGAACATTTGTTGTTATTTATTAACAAATAAATTGGGCATTTAAATTTTTTTTAATATTTTTTTTTGAAAAATGACATGCATGAAATAGAAAATGTTTTCAGATCCATCATTTTTAAGTACATACCTTTGCTTGGATCCATCAAATCATCAGGTGGATATGTCCATCTTGGAGACAGCAATGTATTATCTACGAGTCCTGTTGAGGTGAATGAAATGTATAGCTTCACATAATCAGTACTCACATACAAACTTATTATTTTCTCATCACTACTTACAGTACATGTATCACCAACGCTGATGTTTTTTTCAAGAATACCAAAGTGTGTATAGGGGCTTTATAATATGCGACTCGAGTTGGACTTGAGTTAAAGTCTGATTCAAGTCTGCTAGTAAGCACAGGTACATAGCATACGTACATGTAGATGTACAAAACCAGGTCACCTATAAAAATAATAGATTTATTAACAAAGAAGGAGAAAAAAAAGACCTTCAAAGACTGATCGAAAATACAAATGGTCAAGTCCACAGATTTGGCAAACTTCCCCCAGCAAACTCGACCCATATAACAAATATTAAAAAGTTGACAGGAACAAACTTGCACACTAGCCTCAATGGTAACTGTTAAGGGTTTTTCTAGTGATATTTCATGTGACTTTTAACATGTTGTCATTGGTGGCAAATCGGGAAGCAACAATATGAATGTGTACGTCAGGTCACATTTTATAGCACATACCATACAAATTTGCATAAGTTTACTCATCTATTTCCATTCCTGACCTTCACTATGACACAATAGAAGCAGCCTAATGTTGAGTAGCCTTTAGTCAAGGTGCACGCAGCAACCCAAAACACAATGTCCAAAAAAGCTACAAGTGCCTTTACAGTCTGTTCTGTGGACGCTACTACTGAATTATTCATAAACCTCCGGTAGTACATGTATGATTAATTTATGTTTGCAAATTTATTTAAACCAATCACCATAGGCAAAGTGTTGGGATCATCTATATTTAATTAGATATTATCATAACAAGTTAGTAATAATGCATTAACATTTCTCTCACAAATCGGTAGAGAAATAGAAAAAAAATCAGAAGACCACAGAACATTATTGAAAATTACATGTCATGAACACAAAGGATAAAGTACTGCACTTGACACTTCATAGTTTAAATTTTTACCATTTCTACAATTTAATACTTACATTTTTAAGTTCACAAAACGTTAGCTGGTCAAGGGCACTTTGTTTCACCTCTTTGAATTGCTTTAATTAGTTCCTTGTATGGCTTTATTTTCTATTAAGAAAACAAACAAACCGTGGTTCTGTAAGATGGGAAACAGAGGAATTCCTGAGTTTACTCAAATATACCACTAACGTGCATTCACGTATAGTCGCCACCCCCGTAATTTCACCACTCGTTCCTTCTGACGTCGTGCCACAGCCAAAAACAGATTGACTGACAAATATGTAGATCCGGAAGTGACATCAGATTATCTTTGGTGGAAAGTGTACATTTTTATGTTCATAATCATGCTTACCGATTGTCAAATAACAGTTCCGATATATGATTGTGCGATGCGCAAACTTTTCCAACGCTGATCATAATACATGCAGTTTTCACACCGCAATTTCAGGCAACGGCAATGCACACACTGCGTGAACTGGTTCTGGCAAGTCAAGTCAAAGTCTTTCATGTTATGCTTTCTCGTTTATATTTTTAAGTTATTTGTAAACTGTTTGTTTAAAAATGTGGTTTTCATTATTAGTTAAATTACCGGGTTGCGACTATACGATAACTCAATTTTAACCCTTCTACACATGAAGGCCACTCCGATCCACAAAATTCTGTTCTTGAGCAACCTTCAGTACATACAATGTACATGTACAAGCCTGCTGTCCTTTCCAAGTAATCTTACAAAATCAACTGTGTGCCACCCAAGGCCACTGTAAATGTTTGAACATATTAGTATGGCCTGCAATGTATCAATGGGAGACCATTTTACCCTGTAATCTCAGTGGTGTGACAGTGCACAGAAGGGTAACCATAGGAGGCCACTGGCAACAGCTAATGGCTTGTAGTGGCCTGAATGGGTTGTTTCAAAAATTGCACTGATTGTAGGAGGGTTAATGAAGTGGCGAGTTAACGTTAAGTGGCGAAATATGTAATTAGGTTATACACTGCGTGTTAAAAACAGACCGTCATGCCACACACAGCGCGCAGGTTACAGACCTGCAGCACAGGCACATGACGGACCTCAAGATGATTTACACAGTCCCTCGATCAAAGGTCTGTGGGAATATCCACATGTACAAGTAAAATGAAACGTAAGCATTGTATTGAAGCATGTGGATCAAGTTTGCTCCACCCACAGCTCATAACTGACAATGAAAATGGGGTAGAATGTCGTATCTGACTGCCACTTTTTCTCATTAAATATAACCAATAATGTAATCTTACCTACCTACATGTAGTAAGGTGGAGAACATATGGATGATGATGGACATATACTTCAAATTATTCCAGGATATTTATTTCATGAAAAATCAGGCATTTTTGGTATACGATGACTTCCTCAGTCATGTCAGTTTGATGTTGTCAACTCCTCCATAAGTGACCAACACGGTCATTGTACATGCGCAGTGGCAACTATAATAGGATCCTTCTATTTTCTGAAGGGGGGGATTTTTTTAGAAGGGAAATCAAGTCCGAAAACCATCATAAAAGTGGATTTTAAAGATAGTTTTCGCTTTCTGTACCACCAAAAATCGATAGAATGATTTTTTAACTGGTTAGTGGTTGCAAAAAAAAATCCAAAAAAGCCCTTAAAAAGTGGCGGCCGGATACGACATTCTTTCCAAATGTTTCTTCTAATTTGACGTATTCTTAATCACTTTATGTACATGCTTTCTACCTGCGAGAGAGAGAGGGAAGGGTGAAGGGTAAAAGGTACAGAGTTAAACAGCTAAATAAATTTATGATATTGATATGATCGATTAGGCCTATGGCTATTCCTGTGCACGTGTGTGTCGCCGTACGTATGGTCGCCTGTGTAATGTACATACGTGCATCATTATACGTGCATCATTATACGTGCGGGCCGCACACACAGGCATAATAAGATACAAAGACTCAACAGTGAACGTGTTGTGCATGTGAAGGCGGTACAGTTGCAGGTGCGGATCGGACGGAGTTTACCATACAGTTTTATCGCGATGCGACCTTTTTTGTGAACGACATACGCGGGACTAAATAAGAGAACATGTGCTAATGATTATAGCGCACATGATACATGTACTGGTGGAAATTTGGTAAAAATTTCGTTTTACTGATGTGGATGATTTGGAACTAAATTTGTTTGGTGGAAATACCTTTTTTGTGCAAATAATGATTTTTGGGGCAAATAATGAAAAATTTAGGTGGTAGCTTTCGGGACATGCGGGCGGTGGACGCAAATCTATGACTTTCATTCTCATAATTAGCGCACAAGCCACAGGCACAATGCCTGGCCTACTGGTGGAAATTTGGTAAAAACTTCGTTTTACTGATGTGGATGATTTGGAACTAAATTTGTTTGGTGGAAATACATTTTTTGTGCAAATAATGATTTCTTTGGCAAATAATGAAAAATTTAGGCGGTAGCTTTCGGGACATGCGGGCAGTGGACGCAAATCTTACGACTTTCATTCTCATAAATTAGGTCACAAACTTCCAGGCTAAAATCTCGGTAATTCAACAGACTTGGAAATAGAGCAATACGTATTACTATTAGGAACTAGGTACATTAACTAATCATTGGTTGTACTCACGTTCATTATAAGACGCACTGAATTGGGAAAATTGTGGTAATTTGGGTGACAATCACAGTCAATACACATGTACACTTTACGAAGTGATTAGAAATAGAATGATTTTTTACGTACGTATCCGGTGAATATTACAGACTCTTGAGGGCGCTATTTACTTTACCTCGATCACAAGTAATGAATTCTTGAAAGACCAATAATGTGAAAGGTTAACATTTTGCAAAAAGTACTTTGAAACTTTGAAACATTTTTTTTTTTATGATGACCACAATTTTGTATATGATCACACATTGAGTTTCTTTTTCAACTTTCTGTTGCGTTAGGAAATAACTATTTTAGCTGCAATTTTCTTTAAAACATAAAACCAGTTTTGGGAGGATGGCCGGGCCAAATTCTGATAATCAGTGGCGTAACTACGGGGGGGGGGGGGGGGTGGAAGCCAATTTGCCGACTGACTAAGTTTTGGAGTGTAAATATTTTTGTTTGTAAATATACCGACACAACACTAATATGATGAGACAAATTAACTTGTTTTTCCCCCACTGGCCCACCCCCGGGGTGAGGAACTACAGGCCCGAAACCGCAGCTTTTAAACAACTTACAATGTATAACAAACAAACAAATGGGCAAATATTCAGTGCTTAGAAACACAATACATTTGCAGTCGGCACATCCATAGCACTGAACATTTAATCTGAACCAACCCTTGTTCTAGTACCTTTGATGTTTGATTTGCTGACTGAGGCTCTAAATGCCGACTGAGAAAAATATTATGGGTGTCGATCTCCCCCACCCCCGCCCCTTGCTATGGCCCTTCCCCCTATTCAGAATTTGAGGCTGATACAATATTCAAGTATTGCGTATCGCTGAACACGTAAGCAGCAGGATGAAGGCCATGATGAACTTTATACCAATATTTAGAAATCAAACATTGTAATTAAACGGAATTAAAAGAACATGTACATTCAATTCAAGTTTCAACGCGTAGACTATGCCCAAATAAAACGAAATCAGAAGCAAAGCTCCTCAATCGTCGAGAGTTGTAGGCTACCCATAGGTTGTCAAATATGGTCACCATAAGTACAGTGGGATGTTATTGCAGCACTGTACACAGATCACACCAATATGTACTACAACACTCTAGGGTGCACCCACAAGTTTTACCTAAGAGTACAGGAGTTTGCACGGCATGTCTTAGGATGGTCATGTTATGCCTGTAGTGTACATAACTTTCTTTAAATCGTTGATGATTTAAATAATATGAGTAATATTGCAATGAAGTATCTATATAACAAATTTTGTTGAACTGACTGGGGATGATTTGGTTAATAATTGCAATGGCTTTGGAAAAAGAAGAACTCATTTTGGGAGCTGGAAAATGGGCCGGATAACGTTGTGTTTATGTACGAATGGTATGTTGTTGTTTACAGTTCTCACCGGTGTGAAATACATTAACATATGACCTGGACCAGCAAGTAGGGCCTACCCTAAAACCGTACAAAATACTAACAAATACAATACAACAACAGGAGACTACTGAGATGCTAAGCGGCAACAAACCCACTGGTCCCCTCCAATTACAAGTGCACATAAAACAAAAAGCAGATGGAAAAGAAAAACAAGCCCATTGCTACCCCTACCGCCAAAATGTCAATTAAATAAACAACAAGACATTACATAGGACCTAAAAATAGAAATAAATCATCAGGCAATACACACATAATAATTCAAATAGAAGTGTCAGTGCGCTCTAAAAGTCTTGAGAGGGCTCTATCTAGCTGGATAATGATACCAGTGCTTCCACTTTCAAGGAAATTTCCTTATTTTGAGGAAATTTTAAAATGTTTTGACGCTCTAAGGAAATTTCTGAGGAAATAAAGAAATCTAAGGAAATCTAAGGAAATGCTTTAAATTCTAAGGAAATTCTAAGGAATGTTCGTAAATATTCGATATTTTTTTACGAAATAATGTTGCATAAAAATTAACACTTATTATACCCTCGGTCAGTTTGCGCGCTGTATAGCATTGACGCAGATTTGACTAGGCACGGCACAAACAGCCTATAGTTGCCGGCCGCATGTTAGGCACAGCCATGGGCTAGTCTAAGCATGACGTCATATTTTCATGCTACCTAGGCTGGCCTACGCACATGTATGTATGTCTGGTTATTTTCCAAAGAATTGACTTTCCATTTTGAAAGGTTTTGTACGAAAGACCATTAGTGCCACTCTAAGTATATATTACTAATCCGTAATAACGGATTAGTAATCCGTTATTACGGATTACTAATCCGTTATTACGGATTACTAATCCGTTATTACGGATTACTAATCCGTTATTACGGATTATCATTTCCACGTTCATTATCATGCTTTCAGTGATAGGAGCGATATGCCACTACCGACCGTGAGTGCGGAATGCAAGCAATTTATTCGTTTTTACTTCAATTTGGGTTACAATTATCTAGAAATACGGGCATCATTAGTGTTAACAAACCATGACATTCTTATGAGCAAGCGAACACTTCATCGAAGGTTACGAGAACTTGGTTTGTTTCGGCGAAAAGGGCACACCGATATAGGGTTAGCGGGTGGGGCACTCATATACCGGTATATGTTTGGTCCACAAAGGAGCAGTAAGGCGCCTCCTTCCCTCCGCTAGCCTGGGAGTCCACCTTGGGCAAGTGGTAGTACTCCCTATGCCTCCCTTAGCCAGGGTAACGGGTCTCGACCTTTGGCAGCAGGAAGGTGAATGTGATAGCAGCGAATGACAACTGACTGTCAAATTGGTGGTGTCATCTAAGTTCGCAGGGCTCATGGAGGCGGTCCTCAATAGACTGAGGTTCTGTCAAAGTAAGTTCTGTGGATTACTGCGAGCTAGTGGAGGAGTGGTGCCACGCTAGCTTATCTTCATGCACCAAAAACCTACTTCTATGAACTATGAGCTACAATATACAAATTGACGATAATTCCCAAACGCTTGTGGGGTCCCCAAGCACGGCGTCTGGGTCTGAAGCTACTTGGGAAGAGGATGACTTAATTGTGCCCCTAGGAAGTAATGATGTGCTACGCTTAAAGCCCCCACGGGACGGGGTAGTGCTGAAATCTCCTGGTTCTCGTGCTCTTATTCATCCTTCAATACATCTAACTGTGGGTTGTTGGAATGTTACTACACTTGAAACACCCCTTGCCGCCGAACATCTTGAGGCAGCACTGAGCAACTACCGTTATGACGTCATAACACTCAGTGAGACACACACACTTGGCCAAGACACACGCCTGGATGGTCGACTCTTTCTCTCCGGTGGTGACAGTCGCTATGCCGGAGTTGGTGTCCTTCTCTCAGTCAAGGCAAAACGCTCGCTGGTATCTGTTCACTGTATATCAAACCGCATCATGGCTGCTCGTCTGAATATCAAGGGTGGAATGCTTCTTCTTGTTGCGGTCTATGCCCCAACATCGGCAGCTCCCGATGATGAAATTGACAGCTTTTACCAAGATCTGGAACGTTGGGTGGCCGACAATCACAAGAGGAGAGAGCAACTTGTTATAGCAGGTGATTTCAATGCCAAACTTGGCTGCGAACGCGTGGACAGTCATGTGATTGGACCGCATGGTTTTGGTGCCCGCAATGAGAGAGGTGATAAATTGATCGATTTCTGCACTAGCCATAACTTGACTGCGGCACACACGTGGTTCAAGAAACGTGCAGCACACAAGATCACCTGGATCAGTCGAGCAGGGAATGCAAGAAATGCAATCGATCATATACTAGTCCCCCAATCAGCACGCTCATGGCTTGTTGATTGCCGCTCCTTCAGTGCATCTTTCCCGACCGACCATCGTCTTCTCCTTTGCAACATTAGGATCAAACTAAAACAGATATCCAAACGTCCTATGCTACCTGGCAAACTACGAAAACCCAAAAAACCCAATATACGTGCTCTGCAAGACAACACCACCGTGAAGAAGATGCAAGATGCAGTTCGGTCACACTTACTTGAAGAGTCTCGCCTAGAAGATATCGCACAAACAATCCATGAGGTATCACTAGATATTTGTGGTATCGAAGAAACCAGCAAGAGTAAACCATATCTCTCTCCTCAAACACTCCAGCTTATCCATGAGAAGCATGATGCAAGAAGCACACCTGACCACCAACGCCTTTCTAATGCAGTGAAAAGAGCCTGCAACACAGATCTAGACCGTTGGCTAAGTGATAACATCGATAAGATGAATACTGCTTTCAGCAACAACGACTTGCACACACTCTTCGAAGACCGCAGACCGTCTGACTGGCAAACGCTCTGCACCTAAGGCTAATATTAAGGATGAGGCTGGTATCACACTAACAACTGTGGATGAGGAGTTGAAGAGATGGGAACGTTACGCTCAGGTTCTCTTTCACGCTAATGAAACCCGCACTACTATCACTCTACAAGAATGCCAACCGGTAATTCCTTCAAACCCAGAAATCACCAAGGCAATCAAGTCGCTTAAGAACAACAAGGCAGCGGGATCTGACTACGTCCAGGGTGAATTCATAAAGGCGATGGCTAAAGATGATGACATCCAGGCGGCCTTACAACATGCAACACGCTGTATATGGCAGTCCGGTAGCTGGCCACCCTCAATGACAGAGTCCACTTACATCACGCTCCACAAGAAGAACGATCGTGGGGAATGTGGAAACTACCGTACCCTTGCTTTAATAAGCCATGCCAGCAAGATTGTGCTGAATCTGATCCAACAAAGACTCAACACCATCGTCGAGAGTGAGGTATCAAACACACAATGTGGCTTCATGCGCGGAAGGTCAACGGTGGATGCAATATTCCGTGTCAAAGGTGTATGCCAGGCCCACCTAGCAGTAAAACGTCCTTTACATGTGGTGTTCGTCGACTTTAAGAAAGCCTTTGATAGCGTGTTGCACAGCAAGCTGATCAGCATTCTTCGAGAGTTGAACACTCCAGAAGATGTGGTAAGGTTGGTCGAGGACCTCTACAGCAAAGCACACGGTACAATCACCTGGAAAGGAGATAAGACTGCCCCCTTCAACACCCCTGTCGGAGTGAGGCAGGGATGTCCAATCTCGCCAGCATTGTTCAATCTCTACACGGAACACCTAATGAGAGAATGGGCAGTAGAAACAGCACACCTAACCTCACCCGATGTTGAAGGAGTGCAATGCACAGAGCAAAGATATGCGGATGACCTGGTGTTAATGGCGCTCACAGCAGAGGATGTACAAGAAATGCTGGCCACCCTTGGTGTTGTTGCTGAACGCTATGGGTTACACATACACCCCGAGAAAACAGAGTACATGGTTATTAAATCCACCATGGACGATGCGACAATCTCATATAGTGGTAATATGCTCAAACGTGTCTCCCGCTTCAAATACCTCGGCACTACCATCACACATGATTTAGATGATGCCATGGAGATTCGCTGTCGTATTGCGATCGCCAAAGAAACTCTGAACCGCTGCACATACCTCAAATCCACCCGCATCAACATCACTACCAAGCTCCACCTCATCAAGGCCCTTGTGGCCTCACGCCTAACGTATGGCTGCTGCACGTGGATAGTGAAGACTGCTGAAGCCAAACGCCTAGATGCATTCGGTCGTGAGATATGGAGACGCCTTCTCGGTCTCTCTTGGCAAGACATGGTGTCAAATGAGGAGCTGGAAAGACGCATTGGAGGTCGCTGGACTTTTTCTACTGACACAGTGTATGCACGAAAAGCAAGCTGGTGCGGTCATGCAGTGCGAAGTGGTGGTCTGTCAGCTGCTGTGATCGCGGGGTTTCCAGCACATATAAGGAGAGGACTTGGACGACCTCGTGCCAGATGGGTGGACAACTTGACACAGTGGAGCGGTCTTTCAGTTGTGGAACTGAAGGACGCTGGGCTGCACAGAACTGAAATCCAGAAACTTTCAGTGCAACCAGTTCGTAGAAGTGGGCGTCTACGGGCCAGACAACGGCTCTTGGCGTCGTGATGATGATATAGGCCTACTGGATGTTGCCTGCTTTATTGAGGAAGAACTGCAAAAGTCGGACCAGTTACATGGTTATCGATGGATGCATTTAAAATGTATCCACAATGGTATCAGTATCGACAAGGAAAGTGTTCGTCATCTATTAGGACTGTTAGATCCTAACGGAGTGCAACATCGAGCAAACGGAAACGACTGCAAAGGCGAGTATACCGAGGAAGAGGCTCGAACTTTATCTGGCATATTGACTCGTACGACAAACTTAAGCCCTTTGGAATATGCATTAATGGTTGCATAGATGGCTTTTCCAGGCAACTATTATGGTTAGATGCCTACGTAACGAGCAGTGATCCAAAGGTAATCGCTGGTTATTACATTCAGGCAGTTCGCAAAACAATGAGATGTCCTAGGGATTATAAGGGCAGATTTTGGTACTGAAAACACAAACGTACGACAAATCCAAATGTTTCTGAGAAGAAACGGTGACGATACGTTTGCAGGAGAAAGAAGTTGCCTTCTTGGGAGCAGTCCGAATAATCAACGAATCGAGTTTTGGTGGAGCATACTCAGGAAACATTCTGCACAGTTTAGGCTGAATGTATTTCATGAACTGAAAGACTCTGGTCACTTCAGTAGAGATTTTCTGGATATCTCATTGATCCAATTCTGTTTTTTAAATATGATTCAGGTAAGGATCTGAGTATTTTGCATAGGTATAGCCCTTGAAATAAGAAAGGTTCTGATACATTATAACAAAATAAAGTTTTTCACTGGTTATTTGGTTTCTTTGGCGATTTTTACACCTTTGCCAGATAATGTATTGTTAAAAGGCATTAAGCACTGATACTTTTCATAAAAAAGCAAACCTATTATTCATAAAACAAAATCCTTCTGTCTCTCCTTGGAAACCGTGCTTAATTGACAGGCATCCGTTTTTCTACTCTAGTTTGTGGACGTTAACAGATTGCTTTCCGATTTGTGGGTGCATTGATCGGACAGCCGGTGATATAAAAGGGTGATTATATAGCTATAAATTTATGTACATTTAATGATAGGAAATTAATTGGGCTATTTAATTGAATAATTATAATAATTTCAGGTGTGATTGGTGTGGAAACTGAAATTACGTTGAGCTGCGTTCACGTCTTCTTTTTATGAATGTTTATAGGGGGAGTTGGACACCGTTGTGAAAGAGTAGAACGCCCATCGTATTTCTCCATCTCGGAATCAGCATGGCCCATTTGGGCGACCATCAGTGATATACCACATTCCTCAGTTGTATGGAGCAGAAGATCTAAGTGTACCAGTGCAACCTGATGAAATTGAAGTCTGCGAAAGCGAGTGTACTTTCAAATGTCGATACCCGTGTGACAAAGATGTGTTCAAGCTTTGCACAATCCTTATGGCGGAAAGAGATCTGGCAGTGCCACAAATCGCTGACGAAGGCGTTATACTGTATAAGAACCTCAGAATAATGATTCAGAGACAGTTGTAATAATATTGCCATGTGAACATTCCTCTGTCATTTTCTTGAAAGACTTAAGTGCAACAATGCTGAAGAATTTCTAGATTGTACGGAGCTCTTAAGGTGCCATCCGACTTGTTGAGATCCTGGTATGAAGGCATCTTACAGGAAATGTGTCGACATCTTGAAAAAAAATTCTTGGGATGACAACATCCGTTCAAGGGAGTTGTCAACTATTTGTATTCATTTGTACTATTAATTTGTCATCCTCAAATTAAGCTGTTGACAATTTCCTTTATTTTTTTATTTCAGGATGACGACATCCTAAAACTTGAATGTCAATATCTCAATATAAATTATCTTGGGAAGTTAATTTATTGTAGAATCTGGCTTTGACGATCATTAGCGATTATTAATGTCAAAACATTTAGGAAATTTGAGGATGTTGACATCCCAAAATATACAACCTTACAGATTCGACATTTTGCTGGAAAGGATGTCGTCATCCGGAGAAAATTTTCACCGGATTACGACATAATAAAATTTCATGTAATATATCTTCATTTATACCAATTATGGTGTTCTATTGACACAGAATCTCTATAAGTCGGATGGCACCTCTACAGCTCCGTAGTTCCAATCTCAGTGATAATGTACAAGGTTGTATTTGTTTGGAAGTGGATATTCGACCCGCCGTGGGTCGAATAAGCTCCGAAATTCTCTTCTTCGCACCGCCGCGGGTCGCGTAATGATAATTTTTAGAGCTTATTCGACCCGCGGCGGGTCAAATATCCTTGTCCAGTGTGTTCATCGTAGATGTGTCAGTCATAATGTCATTATTGTTTGTTGTTTTTTTGTTTTTTTTGGGGGGGGGGGTTTCAAAGGGAGGGCAGATCTTAAGTTGATATGGAACAGCAGACACAAAATAATATTTGTTCTCTAGCTTTAAATTTCAAACTGTCTTATTCTTTTCAGTACTTTAATAAAAGATAAAAGGTTGTACAAATATAATGGTTTTTTTTTTTTAATTGTTTTAACAAGGGGTCCTCCATTGTACAAAAATAATGGTGTTTTTTTGTAAACTGTTTTAACAAGGGGTCCTCCATTAAAAATAAATGACTTCAGATAAGAAAGCAAATACCATATGGCTGGTAGTTACACTCATCAGTGGCAAAAGATAGCGTGCATTTATAAGTTGCATATACATCACCGGTTAACATCCACAATGTAATACTTATTAATACACACACTGTATGTAGGTGCATCAACTTTCCCTACATGTAGTTATCAGTCCTTTTCTTTGCAATGTATGGAGCTCCTGAGATGCCATTTGGGCGCCGACTTTCCAAGCTAATTTATCTCGGGATGAAGCCATCATAAAATTACAATGTCAAATGTTTTAGCGTTGTCACCAGTGTGTGTATGTATACATGTACGTAAGACAGCAATTTTTGTTATCACAGGAAGTACTTGGCAAGTCGTTATCCTAATTAGGATGTCTTCATCCTGAGATAAATTAACTCAAGATCTCAAGAATTTGGATGACACTTCAATAGTTCCGTAGTAATGGGATGTAGAATAGTTGAAAAGAAAAACTAATTTCCATTTTGAATCTTTGATGAATACCCTCCCTAAATTCCAAACAATTGATAAATACAAACAATGCATGTTGACTATTGTTTCATTTTGTTGTTATAAACATGGTGTAAATACAAACTGGTTCATTTTACTTGGAATTAAGTTTTCAAATCATGGATCAGTTAATTACATGTTAATCAGTTAATTACATCAGTTAATTACATGTATCAGCAACTTTTTACAAAGTAATTTTGATGTGAAATTATTATGTTTTGAAAGATTCAATTTCAAAAGTCTTGTTAATTGGTGTGAAGATTAAAAAGAAAAGAAAAATATTCAACCACTTTTTCTAGCAGTAGTAAAAACTAACTTCTACAGTAAATAATGAAACATTGTTTTAGTTACAAAACAACCTATCAAAACTGTTGCTGCAAAACTGATAACTCTAGTAAACAAATAAATTTTAAATTGTCATACATTTACATCAGAAACGTTCTTCAACCTGCAAAATAAGATTAAATTGTAAGGTCCTTACTTACTGGGGGATTCGTTAGTTATTAGCCAAAAAAGGTGAAAACAGAAAATAACTGAAAACAGCAGAACAAATGTAAATCTTCAAAGAGGATCTTAAGGTGCTAATTTTATTTCATCTTATTTTCTTTTAAGAGATAAACCTATATACTGCAATCATCCAAAATATAATGTTGTGCCACTTTGTCAGTATGTAATTACAACAGTAAGTCCTATATAACATGGAAATGGATAAATAAAAAAATAATAAAAAATACCCAGAAATCTGGACCAAACTTGGCATAATATCCCACATCAACTTTTTAAAGGTTACTTTCATCCCAAAACCCTGCAATTATTCCAAGTTCCCATTTGCAACACTATTGGACATCAAGCAGCAGCAGTGTACAAATATTAAGAGAAAAGGAAAGTTTAAACTGGAATAGGGAGAAACAACTTAGCTAATAAGGACCTCATCAAGGGCTTACACTTGGCAGAAATTGTCAAGTTGATCATCAGTTATATTCCGTCCATGACCGAAACACCACTATCTAAGATTTCATTAAACTCTTGCCTCAAATCTACAAAACTGTCATATGATACAGGCAACTCCAGCACATTCCCACATGTATGGCCAATAGGTCTTCTCTGAAAACCATCCAAGGCACTGAAA
This sequence comes from Zoroaster sp. YZ-2022, assembly GCA_029582265.1. Lineage (NCBI taxonomy): Eukaryota > Metazoa > Echinodermata > Asteroidea > Forcipulatida > Zoroasteridae > Zoroaster > Zoroaster sp. YZ-2022. The sequence goes on along the minus strand of CM055817.1, from coordinate 10,028,684 downwards.
ACAACAGTTACATGCTTTGTTGAGAGTACATCTGATGCTGTACAATACCTCAAAAAACGTCGAAGCATGCGCTCATCCAAAGACCTTACATACCTCTTCAAGTATGCAGAGATACTTTGCTGGGTGGCACTGGACTCTGTTGGAAATTTCAACATTGAAACAACCTTTTTTACTGAAGGTCGTAATTCCTCATAGATGTCAAAAAGTTCTTAGCGATGAATTTGGGCCTTTGAATTATTTCTTTATGTCCCAATTCAAACAGGATATGGTCCAAGTTATCTTTGGTTGCCATTTTTCTACAGTCATATCCCCCAAGATGTCTGTGAGTTCCTCACTTTCTGAAGGGAATTCCTGAAGTGCACTTTCAATTACTTGTTTCTCTGCTTCTGGGATGAAGGCCATGAAGGCTGATTTTGTGTCAGTCTTGCTGTCACCAAATATAGCTGTTTCCATAAATGGAGGGGCTAGCGATACTGGAAAGTACTTAAGGTCTTGCCAACCCTTTGCGATTATTCTCCCCACTGCCTGCCACTCTGTATCACGATAGTCATGGCGAATCACTGTAACTTTGAAGTTATCGCCTGTTGTAAATTGGTTATAGAATTGTTCCCAAAATTGTGTGATTGCATCTTTATATACGCCAACACCCTGTCCAGCCTCAATTTCGCCATTTGGCATGATCATGTGAACTGCAATTTTTGCCTTCATAATGCTGTCATTTGAGAACGCCTGTATGAAATCTTCCACAATTACTGCTCGTCTTATTATATGCTGTGCCAGCTTCATCAGGAATGGTGTCATTCAAGTCTGTATCGAGTGAACTTGATGGTTGGAGTCTCTGGCTGAGTAAAATCATCAACGTCTATTATAGTACCAGGAATTTCAGGAAGATGTGATGAAGTCTGTACTGAAGTCATTGTGAAGGGTATTTCAACTTCATTGCTGATATTTATCCATGGTAATTCAGGATCTGGTATGTTCTCATCTGCTGATTCATCTGCTGAATCATCAGAGACTACTAGAATCCTCTTCCGCTTTTTATTTGCTTTTGTCTCATCCTTGTGTACTTTGGCTTTTGTCTTGAGATAAAACCTCAAGACTGGCATTTTTGTCTCACTGTACAACTTGCCTACAGTAGTTTCATCCAACAAAGACTGATGTCTGAAGTCACATAATTCAGTTTCAAATTCATCCAGGTCTCCTTTGCATGAAATGTTATCCTTGAAAAATAACCTTTGGACTTCTGCAAGAAGTTCCGAACTTCTCAAGGTCTTAGATACGGAGAGCTGTCGTGTACCTCCACCATTTTGTTGTCGTACTTGTTTGTACCTCTTTGTAGTGTAGTCATAGTCAATCCAACCCACATCAATTTTTCTCTCATTTCTCTTAGCATTTTGGTTTCCCTTTAGTCGAGAAGACCTATTGTCACCGCTCAAGCCAGAAGAACCCTCTTCATCTTCATCATTAGAACTACATTTGGCTGGATCCCTTTTTACGCTTAATTTCTTTTGAAGCTTATCAAGGAGTGTGTCTTTCTTTGATGAATTACCATTATGATGCGGTGATTTTTGAGAATCAGCACAGAAGTTACGCAATGCTATTCTGTCCCCCAGAAGTGGAATAAATTCTTTCAGTGACTGGTCATCCATCAGTGCAAGTATAGCTGAATCAATCTGTAACGATTGGAAAAGAAGAAAACATGAATATTAATTTGAATCACACATGCCAAGGGTGCTATACTGAGAAACTTTCACACAAAAGCTATATAAACATAATAACAAACTCTAAAAAATCAAAGTGTTGAATCAACATTTTAAAGAGTTCAGTCAGTGACAATTCTTTATAAAGTTGGATTTAACTTTTAAAAGTGATGAATTAACATTGATAAAGTTAGACTTAACTTGACTCCGTGTTAATTCAACACTTTCTTTGAGTTGAATTTAACTTTATAAAGTGTTGTCACTCACCGAACTCTTAAAAGGTTGATTCAACACTTTAGTTTTAAGAGTGATATACAAAAAGGTTACATGAAAATACAATTGATGTTTTAACCATTGACAACCATGGTACAATACTTCTCTAAAATTTAGCCCTGTGGCCAATGCTGTGATGGTCATCCTCAATCAAGTATTACATAAAATCAAACCAAACAATTCCATTGATTTAAAAACTCAAATCTATGTAAATTTCACTTTCTTTGGATTCTTCACTGAGACCTATAAAAATGTTATAAATGTCAACCAGGCGCGTAGTGAGAAATTTCTCATGGGGGTGTTTATGCCCCAGTCACATTTGCCAAGGCGGCCGTAGGGTCTATAATATCTACGGCCAGTAGCAATTATCGGGCCGCCGCAGCATTCCCACGGTGTCATACACTAGCAGTCACATATGTAAAGGTAGCCGCACGGCGTATTTAGAATTTTTGGAGACAGAAAACCTGCGGCTGCCGTACGGCCTTTGAAGTGATGACGCACGGTTGCCTCAAGGCGACCCTGCGGCGGCCGTAGGGTTTTGACAAATAGCAAGGCAGACCCACGGTCGCCGTACGGTCGCCGCAGGGAGACCCTACGGCGGCCGTACGCATGCCGCGCGTAAGCCTTGCGTGGGCCTTGCGTTGGCCGCAGGGTTTGCTACATACCGCAAGGCCACCGTACGCGTACGGGTACCGTAGGGCCGCCTTGAGGCTGCCCTATGGTGGCCGTGGGATTCCTGCAGCCGCCGCAATATTTTGGGGGTCCACAAAAGTCATAACACCCTAGGGCAAGCGTACGGCAAACGCAAGGCCACCGTACGGCTAACGTATGGTCGACGTGGAACCGCCTACGGCATGGCTACGGCGTGTCTAATTGCTACGGCGAACCTGGAAAAGAAAAAAGTTATAACGCCGCGCTATAATCTCACGGCGACCCCTACGGTCCGTAAAAGATAGGGATACGCCCTAAGGCCACCCTGAGGCCCCCGCAAATCCTCTGCGGCCGCCGCAGGTATCTCTCCATTTTGGGGGTCTACGGCTGCCGTATCCTAGCCGTAGGGCAAATGTGACTGGGGCATTAGCGATCGATATCAGACTGCTTTAAACCATTGAGGAGCGAGTTACAAATAGTCTAGTATTGTCAGCACAAGGGTTCTAGCAGCAGCTTGGAATGTGTTTATAATCAATGTATTTTCTAATCTTAGAGATATTTCTTATTATAATAGTTGATTGATTTACATGTACTGGTAACATACATGTAGTCAGTCATTGTCACAGCACTGTCGAATGTAACACATTGATTTCTGACTATTGATACTGGTTTGATTGTGTCAATGGTGAGAGTTAGTTTGTTAAAGCGTTTCTGATGGAGAGATGCGGCAATGAACAATTGAGTTTTGTCCTTGTTTAGTTGGAGTATGTTTGTGATCTTCCAGGTCTAAACATCAGTTAGGCTATGCATTTTGACAATCTGAACAAAGCACATTAGAGTTAACATTCAGTTGCGCAAATGTATAATGTATTCTTAGTATTAGATGGTTTCAGTATTAGATGGTTTCAGTATTAGATGGTTTCAACAATATCAGTAATTTTGCACCAGGAACATTTGATGGTATACAAAAGCTCACATATAAGTTTTCCTGTCATGAATTTCGATTACGCAGCAACCAGCCATGCACTGATTCATCTTGTCTGGATTTACGTTTGACAGCGAACAATCTTGATAAAGTATGAACTTTTGTTTCGATACAACGCAATCAGAAACATTGTTACTGATCAGTTGTTGAATGTATACCTTAATTTAACCACACATCATGCTTATGGAATGGATTGTATGACAATAACATGTGGGCAATTTAATTTCTAATAATTAAAATATTGTCCCACACTATAACATTCAATAGAGGGAAGATTGACACCAAACAATTTTATATCGATGCACTCCAGTGTTCTTTACCGATTTTTCTTCTCTAAAATAATTGAACCTCAGGCAGAAGTTTGTATTGTTGTAGGCCCGACTGTGGTAACGATTCACAAAGTTTGCTTTTAGAAAATTATGAGAACATTGATGAATTTTACGGATGTATATGAGCTTTCTTACAGTGTTTGTTATCCTACTTCGTTTTCCTATCTTATATATCTAAACAATATCAGTAAACTATTCAAACAGAACATTTAATGGTATACAAAAAGCTCACTAACTTGTCGTCCATTTCAGTCTATGTAGGAACCGCAACAATTTGTTTTCAAATTTAGTTGACGGCTGACTGCGAAGCAAATTAAAATGGAGTCCGGAATTGATATTTGCCAATCTAAATATTTGTTTGTATTTTCACCTTTTGCTCATTAACTCCACAACGTAATGAACTAAACATAGCGTTAATTATAATATCTTGAATCCAAAAGGTAATCATACACTGTAAAAAAAACATGTAAATTTACAGCAAAATGCAGGCAACTCTATTTCCAACAATTTGCTGTCTTACAATTTTACATAACAAGTGTGTTAAACTGATTTACACAAGTCGTCCCTAATTTGCCATAGTGACCAATCCCGAATTAAGTTGGCATAGTGACCAATGCGGTATTGGTCACTTTGCCAAATGACAAAAATAGCCAGTCAGAGCATTCGTCATTTGAAAGCATGCTCTATCTCCAAAACTATAAGAAATACATGCATGTGGATTAGATACAATGGTAGGTCTCTTCCTGAATGTACTAATCGGCGGGAAACTTAAAATTAAAAAAAAAGTCGGATTGGTCACTATGGCAAATTAGGGACAAATTTCTGTAAACGCTTAATAATGAAACTGCAGTACGTTTCCATATTTGTTTGGACATATTCTTTGTGGGCCGAAAAAGAGAATCAGAATGGGTAAAACAAACAAATATGGAAACGTACTGCAAGGGCGCAACCACGTGTTGAAAGTTGGGGGGGGGGGGTCCCAAGCAGCCATTGTGATGTCATGAATGACATTACTAGGATCATGTATACATAAAATACCAAAATGTTCCAGAAGTTGGGGAGGTCCACATAAAAGTAGGGGGGTCGTGACCCCGACCCCCCCCCCAGTGGTTGCGCCCTCGAGTCGTACTGCAGTTTCATTATTAAGCGTTTACAGAAATTGTGTAAATCAGTTTAACACACTTATGTAAAACTGTAATACAGCAAATTGTTGGAAATAGAGTGGTGTACTTTTTGTTTAAATAAATTTAAATCGTCAGTGTGTCGCACTTGTCAATGGAGGAGAGTGTATTTGTTTATTGTTGATGCAGTCAAGTATTAATTAACTGCAGGTGTAATACTTTCTCATAGTATTTGACCAATCACTAATATTATTTCACCAAGTACCGGTATGACTTTTTAGAAAAATCTAAGAACATCGGTGAAAATAACAAAATAAACGGGCTTTAATGAAATATCTAACCAGGTTGTTTTTTCCTTCCTAGATATCTGCAGAACAACAATATCAGTGAACTTGCACCAGGCACATTTAATGGTCTATCACAGCTCAGCTATTTGTAAGTTGTAATATCATGATTTTCAATCACGTCTGAAATGCAAATTTTATATTTTCTCATCTAAATAATAAAAACAAAAACTGTAATTACTTGTCCCAACACTGTACCCCCAAAAATACATGTCTTTATCAAGAAATTTGTTCTTACCCAGAACACCCTTTCGGTGACGCAGACAAATTGTATTTTTGTTTTCAAATAAGGCTGTTACGTTTTCCAGCTAGATTTCCGTGTCAAAATTAATGTTATTGGCTAACTTTGTCAATATTGATATGCTGAATTAAAAACAGAATAGGGTGCCATTTTTTATTGGCATTTTCGGCAGACATTTTGGATATTTTTCACATGTTTAAAGGTAAGGAATATCGTATTGGAAGTATCCTTACTTTCTTTAAATCATTATATTCATTACAAAGGCACAGCATTTGTTTTTGTCTATTTTACATGGCACATGACACATGACCCCTCTTTGTCAACATTCTTGAGTTAATGACTTAATGAATTCAAAAGCCAAATGAAAATGCGACTGCTGTATGTCAACTCTGTGACGTTATAAAAGGACGAGCTAGTCCTATATATAGTGAAAATGTTGACAATTATATAAATACTAACGACAAATAATAATAGACTCATAAACAGCTAGGTCTGCTTGTAAACAGAGGATACAGGAAAAGATAGCGCGATCGGAGACGACCACCATCGAAAAATGTATTATTAAATGCAATGTGGAACTCCATAAAATTAATGCCCTTATAGTTAAAACACTTTGACATTATCTTACATAAACGTACAACTTTAGGAATATTTACTGAGATTTTTTGGTTAAACAGGTGGTTGTTCCTTTCTGAAACCCTGAGGAACAATATTTAACATAAATACAACAAGAATCAACGAATAATTACAAAGTATGGTTTAACTGAAGGAAACTGTGGTAATTTCTATGGACTGCATACATGCAAATTTAAGTTATAAATACAACAGATTGTAAATGTAGAAGATAAAAAAGCAAAATATAGAATGGTATAAGATGCTCTGTCATCTTCGGTCAACTGTTTTAAATGATCTGAAGACAACCCGCCACCTACGGTGTGCATGATTGAATTTAAATAAGGATCATTTATATCATTATGAAGAATAAGTGGATAACGTAGCTCAAATGAATAATACAACAAACTGGTTCACATGCATAGGTGAACATACTCAAACTTAGAGGGGGTACTTTTCATACATGTGACGTAAATAGAAGGAATGAGTAAGCAGATGTATTCATGGATGTTAAAGAATAATAAAACACAGAGACTCCTGACATTTACAGTGAAAGTAACACATTGAACAATCACCGGGGATAGTAATGGTTAAATAATTCAAACCTTTGGTGTCAAATTTAGGAACAGTTATTTCGACTGGAATAGTATCATTATTGTCATTAATAATGCAAAATGTCTTTTCGAAAGGAAAACGAATAGGCTACGCTGTTAGAACGTTGGGCAAAAAATTGCCCAACTTATTGCCCAACGTTGGTACAATAGTCAACTTGAACATCTATTGGGCAATTATTACCCAATGGTCGTTGGGCAATGTCTTTACTAAATGATTAAGCAAACGACTTACTCAAAAGTTGATTATTTACTACTGCCTAACCTTTGGTTGGCATAGTATGTCCAAGGGTTGGTAATTATAGGTTTCCCATTTATTTGGCAGTAACAGTTACACAATTGTTGACTAATCATTTTTCCTCATTTGTTGGGCAAAATTTCACAACGACTGTTTAGTAGTTGGGATCTGGCTATACAATAATTGGGCAACTATGTATCCAGTTTGCGACCACTTGTTGGTAAATCTCGTTCATTTCTATGATTTGTTGGGCACAAATCCATTGCAAAAGCTCAATTGTTGGGACTGGATCTAACCATAAAATGACCATTTCTTATCCAACAGTTGATTAGCACAGACATTAATAAATGACTTCAGAAAATGTTTTTGTTTCTCCCTCTTTTTTTTATTAACAATAAAACAAATAATGCTGCATTTCCAGTTAAAAAATACATAAACTAAAACTTACAAATGGCACATTTTTGTTCTTCTATTGCTCTTTTCTACTTCTCATCAAGACCTTTACAGCTTCTTGCAAATTGAAAAAAACAAAAAACAGGCAAAACATTGCAAAATCTACAAAATCGTAGAAGAAAAAGAACAAAACTCAGAAAATAGCATGTTTGTTTTCAAACAAACATGGTTATTTCGAAAGAAAGTTATCATTTAATACTTCTCCCCAAGACTTTCAAAGTTTCTTACAAATTGAAAAAATAACCAGGAAAAGCATATTTGTTTCCCCAAAACATTGCAAAATCTACATCTCGTAAAGACCTTAATAGCTTCTTAAATAGAACAAAAACTTTGCTTGGAAACAAACATGCTATTTTCTTGGTTTTGTTATATCTGTAAGAAACTTTAAAATTCTTGAGGAGAAATAGCAGATGTTACAACATGTTTGTTTCAAAACAAAGTTGCAAAATGTACTTCTCGTCGAGACCTTTAATTTTTTTTTTGCAAATAGAAAAAAAAACAGAAAACAGCATGTTTGTTTTCAAACAAAGTTGTAGCATCTGCTACCAGTTAAAAAATACATACACTAAAACTAATGGCACATTTTTGTTCTTCTGTTGCTCTTTTCTACTTCTCATCAAGACCTTTACAGCTTCTTGCAAATTGAAAAAAAACAGGGAAAGCATATTTGTTTCCCAATAACATTGCAAAATCTACAGAAACTAAGAAATCTTTGTTGTGGCATTTGCTACTTTTCCTAAGGATTTTTAATGTTTCTTACAAATAGAAGAAAACCCCAGAAAATAGCATGTTTGTCTTCAAACAAAGTTGTAACATCTACTTCTTCTCCTCAAGACTTTTAAAGTTTCTTACAAATAGAACAAAACCCAGAAAATAGCATGTTTATTTTCAAACAAACATGTTTTTTTCTGGGTTTTGTTCTATTTGTAAGAAACTTTAAAAGTCTTGAGGAGAAGTAGCAGATGTTACATGTTTGTTTGGAAAAAAAGTTGTAACATCTACTACTTGTTATCAATACTTTTAAAGTTTCTTACAAATTCCAAAACAAACCCAGGGAAAGCAAGACGCAAGAATTTCACCAATCTATATATATCGCGGAACCCGCTGCTATATAGGATTCTAGCCGGCCAATCGTCATTGGGCAAGCTCGGTGGTCGAGAGGTTAAGACGTCTGCACTAGTAAGCAGGAGGTCGTGGGTTCGAATCCCGCCCGAGTCGTCTGTGTAGTTTTTTTCACAGACACTCGGAAAGCACTGAGTATACATTGCTATACATACGTCGGTGTAGGGCAAAATTAAATCAATTGTTTATCTCCCGACGCAAGAATCTATATAACCAATGAATGTAATGGAAATTAACTGGATAATTTGAGGCAAAGAACATATTTACATTATAACAGTTTATTTAGTGCTTTGAAGGTGGTGTGATCGATGCCTTTGTTTGTATTTGTTTTTTCATAGCTAAATGTTGATGGTCCAGTGCAATCCAGGTAGAATAATAATCCGATTGATGACACCAGAATAAGCGGGCCCACGATTATTATTTTTTTTCTCGAAACAAACTATAAACACATACATATAGGTACGAACGATTACATATACTTATAAAAGTGCTTTTTTGTATTGTTGTATACATTATAATGCACTGAAGTGTTGTCTATCGAATGATTTTTGTAATTCAAATTTAAAAAAATAAAATAAATAGGGATACCCAGGGACCATACAAGGGATCCAATTTGGGTTGATATCCGTCCAGGCATAGACGGACGGAATGCAGTTTGAGTACAGAACAAATTAAAATAATGCTAACTAATTATAATGTATTCTGTTGGGTTTCCGATTGTTTTGTTTTTATTCTGGTGAGTGCGGAGCTTGTGCTGTTGATCACTACGTAATGTTCACTACGCATTATGATATGAATAATGATCTTAAGGCTCGTTTGAGTCCGGCAGGACTCGATCTCCTGACGAACCCTATCAACTTTCACGCCGGCTACCTTTCGACGTCACATTGGAACAACTACAAGTTTTAAGAGGTGTAAAGTGTTTTCACTCAAATATTTGTTATCGATACTTCAGTAAGTAATTTACCCCGCTTCTAAAAGAGAAAAAAGCAGTGTAATAAACATTCAATCCTTTCGAGAATATAAAGATTCACACAGATAAACGTTTCCAAAAAATAAAGATCCACACGGAATATAATATTTCCAAAACATACTTATTCGCAAGAAATAGAGCTTTTTATACATTAAATATTCCATCATTAAAAAGCAGGTTCGACATTTCCCCACATAGGCCATTTATTGAGAGTCAAAGCATAGTGCAAGATAATTATTTTTTTCCCACACGTATCTACTGAATATTACAAAGGGCGGTTTATTATGCCAGTGTCAAATGTCACGATTAACCCTATCTACCAAACTTCAGATGAACGGTCTACCAAGTCATTATTTCAAGGATGAGTATTGTCGAAATCGCACCCATCTTCATGGAAGGCTCGGTAGATTAGCGATCTTTTGCTTGATGCACAGAATACATATTACGATAACAATCTTTATTCTCACAGGAATGACCATGTATGATTGTAGGCCCTTTCTGTTAACCAAACAATGTGATATTGTGTTGGCAATAAATGAGTTTGTCTTCAATAATAGTGTAGTTGAGGTTCTTATGTATCAATGAAGTATTTATATAAATGAATATACTTCTGAAATAAGTGAAGTATTAAATAATAATCCGAGTCCAAAATGGTAAAGCAAGACCGACAATAGCAACATGTCCACCCATGAAATGATTTTGAAGGTACATGATATACAAGCTCAAAACAGAGACCAATTGTGTGCAGAACCTGTTGGCACACCGCCACAACACACATGGCGGCCACCCCATTCAATGTTGAGGTAAAACCAAATTTTTATTTGAAACATTTCACAGTGTGATATCACTTAACAACAAACAGTGGACAAGGGGAGGGGGATTTCTTCTCTTAAAGTTATGTTACTGTGTCAAGGTGTGCCAACAGTTTTGCTCACCATTGTAGATGGCATTATTGTTTTCTAGCTTAAAGGGACAAGCAGACTTTCTACAGGGCATGGAATCGGTGTCCTAGTTTAAGATGAAAATTACTGACTCATGTATGCAGCAGCAAAGGTAATATGACCTCATCATGTGGGGTATTATTTTCAGTCACTGAGTTCATCTAAAACTAGCACTCCGATTTGTTGATCGTGACAATATTGCGCCTTTCATTTAAATTATTAACACTAATGAAAAACACTATTGTTTTCTATACACTCACTGGCAATAAGTATTGCAACATTGAAATTCACACCAAAGACTTTTTGAAATTTGAAAATACTTTTGGCCAGTGAGTGTATATAAAGACTATAGGTAAAACTCACAAAGATCCAGGGGCCCTCAGCAAAAATAAACTTAACACTAACTGTCGCCCTATCCTCAGTGGATTTTCCACGGGTGGACCGGAGCGTACAATTATTATGATCTAGTTCCGTGATGTGCTGCACAAAAAGTACTAAATATGTCGACTAGGGTCCGTTTTTTGACATACCGTTTTTTGATTACCGTTTTCAAGTTATGCACAAAGGAAAAAATAATAAATGAGTCAAATCTGACCCGGTTGTATTTAATGCTGACACTTTTATTGTCAGAATGACCCGGGTCACGAATTTTGACCTGGAATCGTATCATATCGGCTGATCTAATTCTGGGTAAAAATTAGTGTGACCCAACTTTCTGATGAGTCCTTTTGATACGAAAAGTGTCCGGTCAAATATAACCTGGATTCCGTGTGTGATGAGATAAGCATGCCTTCCATGTATTAAGAATCCTATGGAAAGCAATAAAATAAAAACTCAAGTTTTCTGTTGGTAAAATGTAGCTGAATTATAAACCTTTAAACACAATGTAATTTGAAGGATAACTGTAAAATGATCGTATGATAATAATATGCATTTATTTCTCTTTCCTTGAAATTACACATTTATAAATAGTCATTTAAAGGTTATTGACCTTCAAAGTCTCATAAAATGGCTATACATGGTTAATCTTGCAAGACATTTCATAAAATAGGAGCAATGTACCAATTCATGACTAAAAGTAATTGCAGAAAGTATGATGTATGCAGCTTTCGCGACAAATGATTCGTGCAAGTTAAAATGTGTTAAACTTTGTTGACATCACTATTCGTTTCGTGTTCGGATGAACCTGGCTTAAGGCTACTATAGTGGCTAGACTAGTATCCTGTCCTCAAGAAAAGAGACAGGGGTGTATCCCTCTAAATAAACTTCTTTAAATGTCACGGTCAACACACTTCTTGGACGCTGCCATTTTGATTATATAGGGTGCTCCCCAATAAATAAACTGCTATAACAACCAATGCTAAATACAAAATATTAAAAAGTCATTAAAAAATACTTAGAAATCTTAAAATGTTTAAAATCAAAAAAACTAAATATTGATTGATGTCTGACCTTATAATTTTTTGTTTTCTCAATTAAATGTGGATTTTCCAGAGGCCTGTCGAGTTATTCTCATCCCAATGGAAACCTCCCTCTACACTAGTGAAAATACCCACACTGACAACCATCCATTTTGGAGAAAGGCCTTAATGCTTGAAATCAAATTAGGACCACTTTTTCAGGGCCTTGTGTATCCAAAATACTCAAAAATGCAAGTCAAGGATCCCAAGGTCATGATATTGGACCATTTTTACACAATCCCTCAAATGTATGGCCCTAAAATCTTTGTTTTTCAGAAAAACAAAGATTTTTCACTTTTTAGTGGAGTGCACCCTTTAAAGAAACAATTTTTTTGTCTAATTTGACTTGGGGAAACTCTCAGGACATCTAATGTATTGCAGAGGTAATATTTCTGGGAAAAAAAGGAAAAAATATTGCCCCACTGAAAAATGACAGGTTTAAACATACTTTGTTCATCTATCATGTTATGTGCAGTTTCAAATGGATAACCAGGCATCATGCATATATCAGTTTATTCCTAGTATTCAGTGTTTTCCTTTCAATGATTCTAAAACAAAAATTTGTTTGCTCCATAAACATTTCAAAAATATATTATGACAATATGAGAGTTTTACAAAGTTACCCCTGTTAGTGGCGGATCCGGATTGACAGAAAAAGGGGCCTATATTCATATACACAATGAAACATATGCTAAGTGGGCAAATAACCAACCTTCCTCCTCATAATGGGAACATTTCTTGGGAAAACTATAAAATGCGAGTTGTTTCATGGCGTAAATAGACTACAAAGGAAAGGGAAAAATCCCCCAATCCTGTATCCCCATACGTACGCCCCGTAGGAGGTCGTTAAGGTTATACAACCTTCTTCCGGGCACACAAAGTACAACTTTTTGTCCCAGCAGAAGGTCGTAAGCAATAAAATGGCATAAAAAAAGTAGGGCATAACTGTTATATATTTGTTGCTAGAATTACTCCCAAGACATGTTTTTCCATTCCCATGCGGAATTTAACTTTCCTACAATGACTTATAAATGGCAGAAAAACGACCAAACTTTCACACTCAGTTTATTTTAAATACAATTTTGCACATTAATTGCTTACGACCTTTTGCCGCTCACACTTTCGTTACGTCCTTCCAGCACACGACAATATACAAATACAGGCCCCTCCAAAGAGAGTCAATCAAAAATTATGAAACAAACAGATGTCTAAGAATAACGTCGTTTACTGTAATTTTCACTACAGAAACGTCAAAGAATTATTATTATTATTATTTTTTTGTTTTTCCCCAAATAAATTGTTATTGTTATTGTATCAGTTGTGTATTTAATAAGACACAAAAATGTACACAAGAAATACCATAGACAAGGAGAAGCAAAGCAGTTTGTCTTCACAATACCGGGGTAGCAGCTGCTGGTATGAGGAGGCTTGATCTTGATGACTGCAATAGATAGCAGTACAACTTTCTCTCACAAGATGCCCTGCAAATATTATCAAATAATAACTTCTGTAAAAATGAACAGGACAAAAACATCTGAAACTGTAAGGAGCCTCTGAAAATTAATACTGAAGGGTAAGGGGGCATGGTTAGGGTTATAATCAGACAAAGCCTTAATGTTTACAACTGAAATCATAATAAACCAATTGGCCGTAACTTTTACCTCAGTTAGCTATAACCCAGTCATCAGATTAGAATAAAATTCCTAATTTAAGGGATTAAGCTTATTTAAATAATTGGAAAGTTTCAAAACATTATTGGAAATGGGTAAATGAAGAAAAAAAAACTTTTGTAAATAAACTAAAAATAATAGTTGCATTGGTTGCGAAGTGCACTGGTTAAAGACGTTGCTTGGAGCAATTGCGGTGCATGCAAAGTGTATTATTAGGGGACTATTGTGAAGTAAAAGAGAAAAGAATACTCTGACACATATCTGAATTATTACCTCTGATATATTGATGAATAAACCAATTAATTTGAATTGTGCTGACAAATATTGATCAGACCTGTGTGGATTTAAGTAAGACTAATTGCGGTGACACCATGTGAAATTCTCAATTGAGTAGTAATTAGTTCTGAAAAGAACTGGAGGTACAACTCGACGTTTCGATCAGTGTGCTCTGATCGTCCTCAGGAGAAGTGTTGACTTAATTAAGGTAACTGTGGACCGACAAAGGGATTGCCAATCAATTATCAATCAACGGTAGATTTCCTCCAAAACGGACTTGCACCTTGGCCTTGAGATTGCTCTGAGGATCATCTCCAGTCTGAGAAAGTAATCAGACTTAGGATTTCCTGCCACAGTATCAATTGAGTCATTTTGTAACTAATCCACATACCTTTTTTATTGCAACTGTCCTGAAACTGTTCTGTGTTTCCTCCAATAAAGACCTGAAATACAATGAGTAAATTTTCTGTTTATAAATTTTACATTTATCATCAGACTTACTGATATTGTACACAAAAAACATGTGTTTAAATCCCATGGTCAACACAAACCATGGACGCTGCCATTTTGCTTATATAGGGTGCACTCCACTCCCATTGCAACCAATGCTAAATATAAAATATTAAATAAATCATTAAAAAATACTTTAAAATCATAAAATAATAAAATTAAAAAAAACAAAAAAAGAAAAAAAATATTGATTATGTATAACCTTTTATTTTCAATTACATGTGGATTGTCCAGAGGCCTGTCAAGTTATTCGCATCCCAATGAAACCCACCCTCTACACTAGTGAAAATGCCAACACTTAAAGTAACCATTTTGGAGAAAGGCCTTACACTTGAAATCAAATTAGGACCACTTTTTCAGGGCCTTGTGTATCGAAACTATTCAAAGTTGGAAGTCAAGGATCCCCAGGTCATAATATTGGACCATTTTTTACACAATCCCTCAAATGTATGGGCCTCAACTCTGTTTTTCAGACAAATTTGAGGACATACATGTACAAATTATGATAAACAACATGGTGCATGAATTTCTTATTATTTATTGGGGTGCACCCACAAGTTCTAGCCGTACCATTCAAGGGATTTCATTGGATACGTTGTGCTGAAGATCTGATGTTGCGCTTTGAGGCATGCATGCTAGCTACCACCCAAGGTCAAAGTTGAATCTCCAGTATCTGGCTTAATTCAAGAGCCTCAAAGCATGACGTCAAATCTTCAGTCTAGGCAGTAGGTATCCATGAGTTGTGGTAAAGAGACAATTCCAGATAACAAGTCTTAGAAAGACGTCACTCATATACATCTCTGCAATAACATTTTAGTGTTTTCAGCCTACCAGCAGAAATGCTTTAAAGGTCATGCATGTCAATTCAATATGTAAAATCATAAGTCTATTACCTACATGAAGTGTGCCAGCCTACTGTAATCCATATTAGTCTACATGTACATGTTATATTGGTAGTTTTTAATGGTTACCAAGAAAACATGCATGTAGTAAGTAAGTAATTTGTCTACAAGCACAGGACAATTCAATTCTAATCAAGTGATTTCAACAGTATACATTGCCGATAAACCTGTACAGTTGATTCATGGTAAAATGCTCTCAAATTTAATGCTCTTCTGTGCCTAATATTCTCCTTTAAGATACATTTGTAGAATAGAACCACGCTGTTTACAACAGCACATTATTGTAGCCAAATGAACATGCAACATTTAGCAATGCTAGCTAACCATACTTTTCACTAACTATTTTCACTTGGGTTTGAATTTTGATATGATACTGTATGTTTGGTGGTCATAGGACTATTCTATACCCACTGCATTGGCTGCTTTTTCAAATAAATAAAGACAATGGCTGATCACTATAACAGTGGCATGTCCGCCACCACCTTCAGTAGTGACACGGATGAACGATTACCTATAATGACATACCAGGGACCTGCATGCCCTATAATGTACACCAAATCTCAGCTGATTGTACTCAAACAGGGCATCAAGAGTAAATGGATTTTTCCAGAGGTTTTTAACAATCTCAAGTAACTAGGACTTCTGCACTGCAGAAGCAGGCGCGGCGGACGTCATATCCCGTCAGGTATCCACGATATCCCAGGACAAACCCCCAACTAAATCCAATTATATGTACCGTCTGGTGTTAACCTCCACGTTGCTCACTGGAATGCCCATTCAATCTGCAATAAGACACTGGTGTTTGTTGATTACGTTCTAAGCCATGGCTTGATATTGACCACCCTGTTGCGATTAATGAAATAACACCACCTGGTTATACTTTCATTAACGTCCCACGACCAGGCGATAAACATGGAGGAATTGCTATTCTGTATAAGTCGCAAATTGTCTTACAAAAGAGTGACTTAGTATTTGAAACAAATACATTTGAATATGCAATAGCATCATACGGAAATCACAGTGTTAATTTTGTTGTGCTATACCGACCACCACCATCGGCAAAAAATCAGCTTAATTTAATTTAAAACATCAACGTTCCTAACCGATTTCGACAACTTCATTGACTGCTTGAATGTGTTGCCTGGGAAACTCCTGCTCGGAGACTTCAACCTCCATTTTGATTGTCCTGAGAAACCCGAATTAGCCCACATGTCTGCCATTCTTTCTGCTTCAGGATTGAAGCAACATGTTACTGAACCCACCCATTCACTTGGTCACACTCTTGATCGGATCATCACCGGATCCAATGATGAAGATAATTTCGTGATGAACCACAAGGTTGACATGAACAATCTGTCTGATCACGCCATAATCTCTTGTAACCTTAACATCAGAAAGCCAAGACTGATGGTGACTTCGCTCACATATCGCAAATACAACAAGATTGGCCAGTGATTTATCATATCCGTTACAGAACGTGTGCTACGACGGCAACATAGACCATCTTGTTACCAAACTTGATTCCGCCATTACAACAGTTCTCGATATGCACACGCCCCTGTTTTCTCTTCCACCAAGCCTAGGCGCTACAGACCCAAGTGGTACAACAACCTGGTTGACAACGTGAGACGTGAACGGCGTCGTTCTGAACGCAAATGGCACAAATCCAGATCCCAACACTGACAGACTCGTTTTTGACACGGCCAAGCGTATCGTCTGTGAGACACTCGCTAAGGTGAAAACAAATTTCTACAAGGAATCCCTTGCAAAATCAACTCCCAAGGAAATCTTCCGCATCCTAAACGAACTGACCGGTCACCATCAGCAAGTGCCTTCCATTTCACTCTCGCCACAAGCATTAGCCAACAAATTCAGTCAATTTTTCGGAGAGAAAGTTGACAACATCAGGTCACACATTGCTGGTCATCAAAGCTGCGGACACGCAACCGGTTGTTGAGCACTGCCCCAAACCACACTCTCAGTTCAATTTTGAAACTGTTACCCCGGATGAGCTCTTGAAGTCGCAAATCAACCAATAAATCCTGTCGTTTGGACCCTATTCCTACATGGCTTTTCAAGCGTCATATTACAACTCTGCTCCCAAAGTTGACTGAGATTGTCAATACTTCCCTTCACTTGGGTGTTTTTCCTACAGGAAACTACAGGAGGCAGCGATCACTCCTATTCTTAAGAAACAGTCGCTTGACAAGGATGTACATGTACTTAAGAACTATCGCCCAGTATCCAATTTGCGCTATCTGGGTAAACTCATCGAATCAGTGGTCTCATCACAATTAACACAGTATCTTGACAACCACAAACTGCTCGATCCCTTACAGTCAGCCTACAGAACCGGCCATAGTACCGAGTCTGCTCTGCTGAGAGTGCACAATGATATCCTTCGTGCAATGGACATAAACATGACCATCTTCGTCATAATGCTTGATCTTTCCGCCGCTTTCGATACACTAGACCATGACATCATGCTCCAACATTTCCGCGACCGATTTGGAATCACCGGGACTGCCCTGAAATGGTTTTCACCATATTTTTCTGGACGACGCAATCGAATCTATATTGCCGGTGCTGCCTCCGATTGCAAAACTAATAAGAACTTTGGAGTTCCTCAAGGATCAATCATTGGGACACGGGCTTTCACTATGTGTACAGTGTGTCTCAAAAAAATTGCAAACAACATTTTACGGAATGCCAGACGTAGAATGAGTAACCATCAAACGTCCAAATCTGATAATTTTTGACGGAGTTTTCTCTATACCTATTCAGAGCTGGTCCCCGCCCCTAAAACTTCATTATTATTTTCAGAGACATGGCATGCCATGACAAAGAGAATCAGTGATCTTGATTGACAGACTAAAACAAAGTCCATGTAAAGCCAGTAAAAGGATCTAAGTGGTCACAGGTAGTAAAAAGAGCAAGCCTGAGTGACGATGTATATACCCACTGCATATTGGAAGTGAAGGTGACAATACTAGGCTAATTAAGGAATTATTTTATGATAGTTGCACATGTATCATTTTGCAGAGTTGAAATGACTCAAGAACACCAACATGACCACAGTCAGGCATCCCCCATGTGGCAAGATGGTATTAATTGGTCAGGAGGGGGACCCCCATGACAACATCATACAAAAGCAACAATAATCAAGGGATGGTGTATTTTTTTTCAAACTATAACAACATGTGCTCATCATCGTTAATGTTTTGGTCTGAGGGATGCAAGCACAACTATAAACATGTCATCATAGTGTAAGTTTCCATTCCAATGGTATTACCTGTAGAGAAGAGCATGATGCGGCCCATTGATGACGACTTCAAAGCTGGTTGTTGCTTACCAACAGGACAGAATTCAGATCTCAAAGGTTCCTCATCATCAACTGCGCAGGATGCAGACCCTAAAGGATAAAAAATACATGTATGAAATTTACCAAATTTAGTATAAAAAAAAAAATACAGCAACCTAACAACAAGGACACATTCATGTTTAATTTGCTCTCTTTAGCTCAATTTGAGACACCGAGTCAGAATTGAGAAAGCACAATTTCTGCAAACATGGCGGGGGAGGCTACAATTAGCTTAGATTTCCAGGGAACTTGTTTGGAAAAAGGGTTGATAACTTAAATGAAGTCTACTTCATCCAATTTGGCACAGATATTGTTAGGGTAGGTACAGCAGTGGTATTTGGTAATTTGGGCAAATCTGCTTTAACATACATGTATATGCTTGAATTCTTTGAATCAAGCTGGACCACTGTTGCACCTTCCCTTTAAGAAAGAAATTGAAGCAAGCCACATAACCAAAAAGATTAACAGAAAGTATCTGAAGTTCTAATACAACAGCTATTCACTGTGTATAAGCAGCCATTATTTTCTATGATAATCACAGTGTTATATCAACTTAAATAAGGCAGTTTAATCTATTCATGTTACGGTTGTGTGTCTATTTGGTCCATGATCACAGCATGCAATAGCTCTATGATCACAGTGCAGTTGATAAAGAGGAAATTGATGCAGAGTTGATGCAAAGAACGTTGTTTTTTTCTTGTCGACATCAATGAGAATCAAAGGACCAGGACAACATTTTTGGATGTCAGCAATATTTGTTAAAAATACTAATATTCCTAAAATATCCACAAAAGTTAAATATTTAAAACTGTTTGTCAATTACCACAATATTTTTGGGATATTGTACCCTGATGATGGAATTATTCGCATGGATTCCTACCATTTTAGCTCCTAACGGTGGCAGCAAACTGGCTAAACCCAACAAATTGGTTGTTACGCAAACAACTGAAAACCTCACAGTTTTATTCAAACAATGTTTGGATTTACCATAAATTCATCAATCTTATTAATTTTAATGGCAAGAAATTAACATTGATTTGATAATTTCTTTAACCCTAACCCCCTAGGTATTCTGGCTAGGAACCTTCCTGAATCCTCCAAAATCCATAAGTGCACTTTTGGAAACATGCCCTTATCTTCAAAATGCATCATGCATTGTTGTTGATCTTTCATATTCAGCACTTATGGCCTGTAACTTCTTGCCAGGTAGTAATTTTGCCCCATTTGAAGAGGTGAAATTACCAGTTTCCAACAGTGCTGAATTTCCCCCCCCCCAAAAAAAAAGTCCTTAGGGTTAAGAAACAAAAACAAATCATAACAGCACATGGTATAATAACTTCTTGGTTGACTTCATTTCTGTTAACTTACTATGCACTTACTACAGGGGATCCATAAGTTATTGAAAGAAACTGCTGAAATAATTCAAAATCAAAATGTGAAAAATGGTATTACCTGTAGAAGAGTTGCAGCAGCCTATTGATGATGACTGCACAGCTGGTTTTTGCTTACCAACAGGGTTGAATGCAGATCCCAAGGTAGCTTCCCTTCTGAAAAATATAACATTGCAGAATTATGTGTTAAATGACAGTGCTGCGAGAGCACTTTATTTAGTCACATTCAAAATGTTTCATATGTTTCAGAAGAAGACAATTTCTCACGCTAACAAATACTGAAAAGTTGGATTAGGAAACAACCCACTGTTATGATGTGAAACATGTAAACCACTTATTACCTGATGTTCCGTCTATGTTACTCACTATTTGCCAACTGATGTTATCTCTCTGATTGCCATGGGACACTGGTACACATTTTGGTTAATATCATTTTGGTTAATAAACATACAATGGCTCTTCTTCCAATAATGTTTTATTTGAAAAATTCCCGTCATTAGTAGCAATGCCTTGTTTTTTCCTATTAATCATGTTTTTTTTTTCACAGTTTTGTATTTTGTTGCGTACCAACAGTACAATCATTAATTTCAAGAGAGTCATATGATACAGTTTCCAGCATTGAAGAACAGTACATATACTTCATTCTCTATGGACATTATTGTTTATATTGAGGGTGAATCCAAACAAAATGCTGTCAATATCATGTACATGTAATACTCAATGTTGTGTAGTACATCAGTATCCAGTACATAAACCCCATGCTAATTTCATTTAGACTACTCACATGTACCTCTGCATGGTTGTTCCTTTAAATCCATTCTTCTACCTGAACAAGAAGTTAAGACAGAAGCTTAAATAACTGACCAAGCATAATAAAAACTCTTTAACATAAATACTGGTCACCCAGTAGTGGGGACCACACACACGTCCCATAGATGGTGAATTGTGAGGGGAAAAAAAATGATGTGGACAGAAAGAAGTCCCCATTTAGCCTTTTTAAATCCTCTCTCAATAAGAAAATGTCTGCATGGCATGGTGTAGACCAGGGCAGAGAGTTGTACTTTATGGATGAACCAAGGATATATTGAACATGGTTTAAAGTATCATCCAAGGACAAAATAATAAAAGAGACGATATGTCCTCATTAATCTTTGTTCTCAGACGTCCTAGGAACACAATCTTGCATAGTCAAGGACATCTACTGCTCCAATTGCTGTTGGACTTTTTGAAGCAATCTTCTTTGGATTTGCACACAAAGTACTTCCAAGGACTCTGAGAACAAAGAACTGATGAAGGACCTATTATTCTTTTTGTTATATCCTTGGACCATACTCTAATACATGTGTATTATTGATAACCATGGACCTCTATTGTACCCATTGTTGTTGTAATAACTTTCCAAACAATTATCCATTGGCTTGTGGATACTTTAAACAATACAGAACAGGTGTTATAGTGGGATCCTCATCACATTAGTAATGGTTGGGCAGTATGGCAAAAACAATCATTTTCTGGTTTCTGGTCTTCGTGCGTGTCACATCAGACCCGCGAGTCACATCTCCAAATTTTTCAAACTGACTAGAAGTACTAACTTCACATTAAGTATCTTTTGTATAATAATTTTGTAATTTAGCAATTACCAAAGATGTACCTTCCCTTTAAGTATGTGCACTGCACCGAGAACAAACTTTTAAAGATCACCAAAGTTTGTTTTATAAGAATAATCAAGGAAAGTAATTATAGTGAATCTATGGTTGGCAAAGAAAGCCTTGGAGAACATTTGTTGTTATTTATTAATAAATTGGGCATTTTAATTGGTTTTTATTTTAGATAAATGACATGCATGAAATAGAAAGATCCACCATTTTTAAGTACACACCTTTGCTTGGATCCATCAAATCATCAGGTGGATATGTCCGTCTTGGAGACAGCAATGTATTATCTACGAGTCCTGTTGAGGTGAATGAAATGCATAGCTTCACATAATCAGTACTCACATACAAACTTATTATTTTCTCATCACTACTTAAAGTACATGTATGCGACTCGAGTTGGACTTGAGTTAAAGTCTGATTCATACAAGTCTGCTAGTAAGCACAGGTACATAGCATACATGTACATGTACGCATGTACATGTACGTACACTTGTTGTAGATGTACAAAACCAGATCACCTATAAAAATAATAGATTTATTAACAAAGAAGGAGAAAAAAAAAGGCCTTCAAAGACTGATACAAATGGTCAAGTCCACAGATTTGGCAAACTTCCCCCTCCCCCAGCAAACTCACCCCCTGTCAAACTCACCCCCTGTCAAACTCGCCCCCTACATAACAAATATTAAAAAGTTGACAGGAACAAACTTGCATACTAGCCTCAATGGCAACTGTTAAGGGTTTTTCTAGTGATGTGATAGATGATATTCATGTGACTTTTAACATGTTGTAATTGGTGGCAGATCGGGAAGCAACAATATATGAATGTGTACATCACGACACATATAGCACATACCATTCAAATTTGCATAAGTTTACTCATCTATACTAGCCACAAAAAGAAACTGTGCATGATACAAATGTCATGATATTTTTAAAATGAGGTTGAAAATGTCCACTTCAATGTTTTTGTTGGTCTGACATGTATGCCAATATTCTCACTTGACAATAACTCATTGGCTTTATCGTTTATGCCTTTTCTTTGAGCTCAAAGTTTAAGCGGCAAAATGGAATGTCACAAAGATTAATAACGAGTGTGTCCTCCATTTGCGTTGATCACTGCAGTGCATCGGCGCCTCATTGATGAAATCAGGTTGCTGTGGAACCTTTGTGGAATGTCATTCCACACCCTGAGGAGATCCCTGGACAGTTCTTGAACATTTGTTGGCTGACGTGGCAGCAGGCGCAGGCGACGCTCCATTTCATCCCAAACATGCTCTATCGGTGACAAATCAGGTGAAATTGCTGGCCAAGGCAGGATATCAACGTCGTTTTCATAAAGGAAGTCCTGGACAATGTGAGCTGTATGCGGTCGGGCGTTGTCTTGCTGGAAAATGACGCCGGGCCATGACGTCGAAGGAACGGTAGCACAACAGGTGCTAAGATTTCATCTCAGTAGCGTTGTCCAGTGAGGTTGCGTTCAATGGTGATCAGATCTGTATGGTTACATACAGTAATACCGGCCCATACCATGATGGAACCACCACCATAACGGTCCCTTTCCACCACACAGCATTGTGCATAGCGTTCACCTTGACGGCGATACACACGTACACGTCCATCTGAGTGTGAAACGTTGAATCTTGATTCATCTGTGAACATGACATCATTCCACCATCGTAATGGGTGCCGCATATGACGTCTACACCACTCCAACCTTGCCATACGGTGACGTTGCGTCAAAATTTGCCTAATGGCTGGTCTTCTCGGACATAGCCCTACTTGACGCAGTCGATTCCGGACAGTGTTTGGGTGGACTCGCCTGAGGTCTGGTACAGCAGTTTGCCGTCGATTCCGCATATGTGTGTCATCTCTATCCATCTGTCTTGACGCGGCGTTGTGACGCGTGGGCGTCCAGAACGGGGGCAGTCACTGATGTCATTGTGCTGTCTGTGGCGTCTGAGGAGAGCAGATATGGTGTTTCGATGACAATGAAATCTTCTTGCGACATCTTGCTGGCTCATGCCAGCCTCCAACATTCCAACAGCCTGATGGCGTTCAGCAAGACTCAATCTTGGCATGGTACCCGTTGTGCACCGCCTGCTTGAAGTTGTGCCCAGTGTGTTTTTCCAGGAGAGTGTACCATTTGCTCTCCAAATGTAGGCCTTATGTACTCTTGCCTATTACATAACTTCATACAGGACCCATTTCTTTGTTTTCAAACAATGGGATTGCCTAACTTTGCATTATGAAAATTTCCAATGAAAGTCCTGTTATGGGATAGTCTACATGGTCCTTCATCATGTCAATCTACATTGACTAATATCAGTCCATTGATTTAAATTTTATTAACTTTCTTCCTATGCACAGTTTCTTTTTGTGGCTAGTATATTTCCATTCCTGACCTTCACTATGACACAATAGAAGCAGCCTAATGTTGAGTAGCCTTTAGTCAAGGTGCACGCAGCAACCCCAAAACACAATGTCCAAAAAAGCTACAAGTGCCTTTACAGCCTGTTCTGTGGATGCTACTACTGAATTATTCATAAACCTCCGGTAGTACATGTATGGTTAATTTATGTTTGCAAATTTATTTAAACCATTCACCATAGGCAAAGTGTTGGGATCATCTATATTTAATTAGATAATATCATAACAAGTTAGTAATAATGCATTAACATTTCTGTCACAAATGGGTAGATAAATATTTAAAAAAAACATAAGACCACAGAACATTATTGAATATTACATGAACACACAGGATAAACTACTGCACTTGACACTTGATAGTTTCAATTTTTACCAGTTTGACATTGGGCAAAGGAGATTGACTGCTTTGAAATAAACAATGACCTTTAACCTTTACCGCCTACAGGCATTTCCCAGACACACTGCTGAAGGCAACACTATGCAACAACAGAAAAGTGTGCAGGCTGCTCAATGCAACAAGATCCAGCAGCTAGAACAATGGTTTCTTTTGTTCTCTGCTGAGGGCAACAAGATACAACAAAATTTTACAGTTGTTGCATCTTGCTGCATTGAGCATGGTTAGGGTTAATGAAAAAAGAGACAATTAAGAGAGTTGCACTAACAGTACATAATAAAAATGGCATCAAACTTACTTAAAAAATAATAATAATAAAATAATAATACCAGTAATAATGGCTCAAACTACATTAATGACTTAAACTATAATTTAATACTTACATTTTTAAGTCAACAAAACGTTAGCTGGTCAAGGGCACTTTGCTTCACCTCTTTGAATTGCTTTAGTTCCTTGTATGGCTTTATTTTCTATTAAGAAAACAAACAAATGTACTGGGCATTTAAACTGGAAAGCTGGACTTTGATACTTGTCAACTCTTCAATGAGATTCCATTTATTTGATGGCAAGATGAATTACAACAAATTTCAGTTGTAGATACACAATACAAATATGCAGAGTGGCGTGCCCACTTTTACACAGCCATGTAAAGTCATTACCTTGCAGTTTAGTTTCAGGACATGTGCTATCATTGATCATTTAACCATAGCCAGTGGATTTGGTAGCATGTCAACACTGGCAAACAAATGATTTAAAATGTACGATGAGCCAACAAATGAAAAACAAGTTGACAAAATTACATTATCAGAGATTACCATGAAACTACCATACCATGTGAGGTATTGCTTTTTAAACAAATTTAGCTACAGTCTCTGGGGCAACTAAACCTGCACAGCCAATTATGCAACATATCACATACAACATTATGTTACATGTACTTACCTTCTGTACCATGTTGTCCATGAAAGTTTGAATGATTTCTCCCTTCAAAGACCTTTATGAGACACATACTCCTGACGATACTCAAGCAAAAAATCCCATCTTTGAAAGACTTTGTAGTGAAGACACCATGCCCTGTAGAAGTAAAATTGTCACAATCCATCAGCTAGTATCATGTGACTGTCATCATACAGATGGGTTAAAATACAAATGGGTCATTCCATGTTAATTCCTCAAATTTTGTAGGATATTTGGTAGAAACCCCTTGACAAGGGCGCAACCACTGGGGGGTCGGGGGGGTCACGACTCCCCCTACTTTTATGTGGACCTCCCCAACTTCTGGAACATTTTGGTATTTTATGTATACATGATACTAGTAATGTCATTCATGACATCACAATTATGCAACACTTCCATCAACACGCTGAAATACGTGATATTGAACCAAGACCCCAGCTGCTAGTGGCGTGCTCGCTTCGCTCGCCTGCAGATCACGTTGCTATTGGCTGCTTGGGACCCCCCCAACTTTCAACACGTGGTTGCGCCCTTGCCCCTTGAATCCAAATTGCGCATTTCTTGGCCATTTTATTTTAGAGATATGGATTAACCCTCCTACTGATAGACCATTTGAAACCATTCAAAATTTCCACTTTCAAACATGCCCATTGGTTTTGTACACACATGGTGATACCATTTAATTTGAACAGTGTTGGTAGCAAGTTTTACTACCATTTAAATGCATAGAGGGTCCATTGATTCACCACTTAGAAGTATCCAAACAAGGTTTTGTATTAGCTGTACTACCATTTCGAAAGATCCAAACAAGGATTTGTATTAGCTGAGCTACCATTTAAAACCATTTGGGGGAATCAATACTGTACACAGTTATTTCACCATTCAAAACCACAAAAGCGAATGGTTTCATGGTGCATCAACTTGTATGAAAAAGGTACTAAAAGTAGGAGGGTTAATCAACTTTTGCCAACATGTACATGTTTGTAATTACCTGGAATCATGTAATTACATGGAATCAGAATGTTAGTTATAGATTAACACAGTGACAGCCATAATAACCCACATGATACGGTCATATTTCCGTTGCTGTTGCATAAATGAGCAACTAAAACACCGATTATACAATTGTATGACCCGTCGAAAGTCTGATCTTATCGTGAAGATACTTTAACTCTTTCTAGCCGGAGTGGCCGAGCGGTCTAGCGCACCGAACTCAAGTTCTGGTGTTGCCAGCAGCAGGGTGTGGGTTCGAGCCCCGGTCGTGACACTTGTGTCCTTGAGCAAGGTACTTAACCATAATTGCTTCGTCCTTCGGATGGGACGTAAAGCCGTAGGTCCCGTGTGTTGTATAATGCACGTAAAGTGGATTGTCGTGCGGTCTAGCGCACTGAACTCAAGTTCTGGTGTTGCCAGCAGCAGAGTGTGGGTTCGAGCCCCGGCCGTGACACCTGTGTCCTTGAGCAAGACACTTAACCATAATTGCTTCTCTCCACCCAGGGGTTAAATGGGTACCTGTGAAGGCAGAGATGGTTTGCTCTATATGCGCTAGAAATGGCAGCAATTGAGCAGTATACTCCCCAGGGAGCTGAGATGGTTTCAGGAATGATTTATGAACCTTATGAGCCTTATGAGCAGGGATAATAATATAATGCGCCTTGAGCGCCACTTAGTTGGTGGATACGTGCGCTATATAAATCTATACATTATTATTATTATGTGTGGACGGAATTAATGTAATTAGTGTAATTTGATACTGTAATTTGATACTCTAAACATCAAGGTCAAGTGTGGAAATTATTAATAATATGTTTTATCTTTTGCCAATTGAAGAGAGTAAGGTATCAAAATAAAGGTTATGACTTACTGAGTGTGAATATTGAGATGGGGGTCATGTTGGGAATACCCATAATGCATTGCAGCCATCCAAATATAAACTTATGTTTATCGTTCCGCAGAATAAATATCAATAAATCTACAAGTACAAGGTATTGGAAATATGCATAGTATGATAAACAAAGGTGGTTTGTTTATGTTAGAATATGTCAGGGCATAATAATATTACCCATAATGGTTTGAAACCCACTGTTTATGTAATCATAATTTACAACATTGATACAACATACCGTATTGCTATATCGCTATAACAGCTTTTACGGTCGTTTTTCCCTAAAAATCAAAACTTCCATCACTGTCAGGGTGTTCAAAGTCAACATCGTCAGCATAATCACCTTCATCAGCACTTCCCACTTCATAATTCCATGAAAATATCGTGTGTTTCGCATCTTGTTGTGAGTTCCATGGAGGCCGCCATTTTTAATTCAACGTGTGTGGTAAACCGCATAGGGTCATGTGTAATTAACGTTAAAAAAAAACTTGACACAATCTGAGCTCTCGGATCGGAGTGTTTCGTCAGTTCTCGTAGTCATAAACATCATCAATAATCAATATTTATTAGCTACATGTAATTTGTATTGAAGGTACATGACCTCGAATTCTTATTGGTTAGTTGCATATTCTGTTGTCAAAACAAGTCAAAACACAACGATGTTGTCAGGTGATGACGTCGGGCCTATGTAGTGTGCGCGTTGGGCTTCTAAAAGGCCGCGCCATCCAATTACGACGCGCATGGGCTTCTAAAAGGGCGCGCCGTCCAAAAAGAGTTTAAGTCTGTGACATTCTAGGTTAGACATTGGGCCGAATAAAGAAAAAGAAGCATTTGCTTTTTCTAGGCTTTTTCTTGAATATTTATAAATAAAACTAAGTAATTGCTCATAAGCAAAAGCTTCTGCTTATAAGCAGAAGCACAAGCTCGTTTCTTGTAAGCAAATGCTTTACAAATTAGCAAATGCTTGAAAACATAATAAAACCTTTTACTTGTAACCAGAAGCATTTTCTCATAGTTTTGCAAGCTCCTCCATACCAGCTTGATCTTTTACTCACGCCTTCATGCTTAACTGTGAGCACCATGTTCATGCATGTAAGAGAAGGTCATATGGTGAATAAGAACAGAATTAATCGTGCTGAGACATCTCCTGGCACGAAAATTGTTTCGATTTGATAAGGAAAATGTTGAGTGGCTTGCACAAACATTTCTTCCCGAAAGGCATGAGACACGTGGTGGATGCTTGTCACCAGTGGAGCGCATGGAGATAACTTTGCATTATTTAGCAGATCCAGGCTACCAGACCTCAGTAGCAGAGGTAATGGGGATAACCCAGCCCACTGTAAGTACATACGTTGCAAGTACTTTGGACCGCATATCTGCCCAATGCCCAACATGGATAAAATTTCCTGTGTCTAATGCTGATCTGACGGACGCAAAGCAACAGTGGGCTGATAAGCTTGGTTTTCCCTTTATGCTTGGGGCCATTGACTGCACTCATGTACGTATTGTTACATACACACAAACCGCAATATGTGCGTGACCGCGTGTTGACCCCAAAGCGGGCGTGATTATGTTTACAGGTTATGAATAGAACATTCTGGAAGTTTATTTTTGGACAATGATGTAATTTAATTACAAAAGGTCTATATTAATATAACCAATGTATAATGGTTTAATGCGAAATTATAATTAAACAGCTATTTCCCAATATATCAGTTATTTGAACCAAGAACATTTGAATTTCACAAAATAATGTATTTAGAGTTAACATGCTCAGACAGAATAACATAAATACCATGATGTTTCATTATGAATTGTGTGATCCACTCACTAATGTATATATAGTTTATTTTGCATCCGCTATTACTACCCAGCTGTCCGCAATCAGTGACATTGGCTAAACTATCTTAACAATTATCGAATTATTGAAGAAATTCGTTATTGTGGTTGTCACCTTGATTATGTGAGGCTTTTACGAAAAGCTGAGAACATTGATAAAAACGCTGTATTTAATTATATAGTCTTTCGTAGGCAATTTTAGAAACTACGGCTTTGAACACGGCTGTTACAAGCTCATTGTAGTTGCAGCCATTTCGGAATATAAACGTTTCAAGAAAATACAGATTTGCAGGAATATAAATATTTCCAAAACTTACAAATTTCCAAGAAACAGAACTTAATTTGTATAATGAAATATTTGATCATCAACAGTCACTTTCGCTATGTTTTCTCACTTTAAAATAAGGTCATTTATTGCGAGTCACAGCATAGATCATGAGCATATAGAGTGTGCCAAAAAGTGCAACATTGACAATTTTTTTTTTTTTTGAAAGGCAAAAAACCCTTTGATGGAAACCTGGTGTAATGCCATAGGTAGAACAGTTTCTTAGCTACATGAAACTCTTTCCCGGTCAATTCCGATGTTTTTTTTATGGAAACTAGAGCAAAATTGCGGAAGCATGTCAAATTCTCGTTGGGCTTCTGTGTGTGTTGGGAACCTTAACAGGGGTGTGAATGCTGTCATGGCTGTGGAAGTAAATAATGTACACATGATCAATGTGAATCAATATTTTCTTTTCATTACATGTATAACATAACAATATGATCTAATTATCCCTTATCTCAATGATATTCAAATGGCGAGTTGCATTTTTTGCTGAAATAATACTTTTGTGAGAAAATAATTTATAAGTCCACTTCAGGTAAATTAAAGATACTGTATTGCACACTTTTGTGTTATTTACACAGATATAAAATTATTTTGTTTGTAGATATTTACAAGTAAAGCGCACATCAATAAATACATTATGTCTTCTTTATGTTATAAATAATGAAAATCAAGGAAAAAGAATCACTGTTTCCGACATCAAATTAATATGTCTTCTGCATGCATCATGAAATTCAAGTTCATAAATACATAACCCAGATGCAGCATGTCCAGGTGAGAGTGGCCCAAGTAAAATTTACACCCTTTCACCTAATTGATTGTATGTCTGGATCTAGGGACCCAAATGGGATGGGGGTATAGGGGTGGATAGAGTAATAGTTAGGCTTTATTGTAAAATATAATTTCATTGAGGGAAAACAAACCATTAATTTAAAACAGTTTTAATTATTTGTTTTCTGAATGTTGCACTTTTTGGCATACTCTGTAGATCAACTGGATACTACAGAGGGCGCTTCTATATGCCAGTGTAAAATGACACAATTAATCCAATACCGTATACCAAAATAATTCCAACCCAGTTGTTGATCGTTGTGTAGTTGGCTGGTTAACCGTGCGGTGTTGACATGGGAACTCTCACTGGATAGAAACCCTTGCCACGCATCGGTGGATGACGTCAGGTCCCCAAGACGGCGTTTGCCTCTAATACCATAGTCAGCGTCGTGCATCTCCACGTCCCAACCAGACCCCAAAGCCCAGAAAATTATTTTAAAATGAATCGACCTTAAAGGTTGTGGCGACTTAGAAGCTTGGCCCCAGTCTCGGCAATCTCAACTCGGATGTCCACCAAACCATCGGCTAACAGTACCGGTATACCCAGAAAACGGCTGATTAGACCGGCATATGTGGAGCTCAGATCCGTACCCCAGGGTGGGGTCTCAGACAAAGGCCTCAGTGCCAGAAAGTCATCGAGCCGGTGGTCAAGCTGCCAAGTGTCTCCCAAACCCCTTTACTTTTCTTTAAATACTACACCAATATATTGAAAATTCATTTATCCCATAAATTTTTATAAATATCGATCCAGACCGTACGTGTTAAATCATGTTTGAAATCTTTACATGTTAAAGCCAAATAAGGAAATCAAATTCACAACAGATTCTTTAGTAAACAAAAATGTGCAGCCCCATGGCTCAGTGGACATTAACAAAATAAGGGTGGCTCTTGGTTCTGTAAAAAGTAAGGTGGTACTGAAAGGACATGCTTTTGTCACACAATACAGGTGTATTTAAATACAATTATTTATGTTACCTTAAAATGACATTTACACATTAATTCTAAGTTTGTGACTGTTAAAAATATATAAATTTCTGACATCAATAGTACCATGGATGTTATAATATCTGCTTTTATTGTACTTTCGGT
This sequence comes from Zoroaster sp. YZ-2022, assembly GCA_029582265.1. Lineage (NCBI taxonomy): Eukaryota > Metazoa > Echinodermata > Asteroidea > Forcipulatida > Zoroasteridae > Zoroaster > Zoroaster sp. YZ-2022. The sequence goes on along the minus strand of CM055817.1, from coordinate 9,997,117 downwards.
AAAATAATCCCAATTTTGGGATGGGAACAAAACTATTTTTACGAAAAAAAGACGAACAATTACCAACAAATGGATGACCTATGAGAGTTTTCATGGCCTCATTCGATAAATGAAGATTCATGAAAAAAAGCCCAGGCTCGATATGGTTATGGCGTAATCAATATTAAACCAAGCCTATTCAGGCTGTTTCGCAATGTTACCAGTAATTATTTGTACTATCCATACGGCGTATCAAATCAATATAAAGACAGTGAATTTAGTGCAATATGTGTTGACCGGCTATAAATTTATTTAAAAAAATGCTGTCACTCAAATATTTGTCATCGATGCTTCAGTCAGTAATTTTCTTCGCTTCTATAAAAGGGAAACTGGGGGCAGTGTAATAAAAAATCCAATTAAAACAAATTCACGGATAATACAGTCCTATATGCCTACGGTTAAAACAACCAGCAATAGCATGAAATATTATCTATTAATTATCTATTAACTAGTTCAAGATACAATAGGCATCTTTAAACCTATTGTAGACTTTTACTCTTGGAAATTGTTATAATTATCAATTAACTGGCACAAATCGAAATGGCTAGGCCTACCCCTTTTTAATTCAAGATGGTGACTTTGGCCCTACTTAGTATTGAACCAAAAACAAGTAATATTATTTGAGATATCAATACTCAAAATATAGTAATAAATGGAACAAAAACAATGTTTAAATTGATGAGAAAGTCAAATAATTGGTGAAAACTGTCCAAAATGACGGTCACTGTGAAATCCAAAATGGCGGCCAGAGATGCTAACAAAAACTATAAGAACTCACCATTTTTGCCCCTGGAATGATAGCAAGTTTCTGGGAATTGTTATATGAGGAGCCGTATGTGACTAAATTACCACTTATAAATATTTAAGAGCAAACCATATATTTAATGGCAAAGCCATATATTTATGTACAAAACCATATATAAAGGACAACAAACAAATATATAAAGGACCCCAAAAATAATAAAGTCTTGCACAGCGCCCTCTGTCAGAATTCTAATGGACGTGACGTTCATTTTAAAACAAATGCTTTAAAATTACATTTTTCTAAAAAAATAATCTCGAGAAGCATGGTTTTACATACAATAAGTATGTATTGAAATGAACTGATGGTGGGTCCCACCTTAAATTCATATTGGCACTGTCTTACTGAAAAACCAAGCTTCTGACTCATAACTTGTAAAATATCTAATTTCAAAGTATTGTTATTTTTTTTCTTCTAAAAGTAAATTATCAATGTTACAATGAAAACACAAGCGTATCTTCTGACATCGTCTGTGCAGGCTTATCTCATATATCTTACTTTATATGCACGGACACAATGCTAAGTTGACCAATATGATGTCTTGCTACAATGACAGATTATTGTATTTTGTGTATGTTGAGATTTGCTCTAGCCGTCTTCAGGAGACATAAGAAAGTGAAGAGTGCAGTAGCTTTTATCTCGTGTTGGAGGATCTGTCTGTACACTACTGCACTCTTCACTTTCTTCAATCTCATGATGGCGGCTAGAGCAGACTAGTCGAAACGTCGAGAACAAACCAACCGGCTCTTCTCAGAGCCAGGACTTCTTCTAAGAAGAGATTATTACATGATGTACCCGAAAGAACTCAATAACATACAAACATCATGTCCAACAAACGAAATTGTATACATTTTTAGAATTTGTTTCAATATACGACACAACACAATCAGAAACATGTTTATAGATCAGTTTTTGAATGTACATCTGGATTTAACCACATATCATGCTTATAGAATATATTGTATGATAAGAACATGTGGGAACATGTATTTTCTAATAATTAAAATATTGTCCCACACTGTGTATAAATCACTCAATAGAGGGAACATTGCCACTCAACATTTTTATGTCGATGCACTCAGGTGTTGTTTACCGATTTATTTATTTGTTTCTCTAAAATAATTTTCTTTGCTATGGCAACGTTTTCACAAAATTTAGTTAACATCTGACGGTGAAACAAATTGAAACGAAGTACGGAATTCATGTTTGCTAATTGATTATTTGTTGGTATTTTTGAATTGTTTATTTTCATTAACACCACAACGTAATGAGCTAAACATCGCGTCAATGGAGGGCATTGTATTTTATTTTAATGCAGTCAAGTATTACTGAACTGCAGGCAGAATAATGTATCATAGTATTTCACCGATCACTTCTATTTCACCAAATACCTGAAGGCCCCTATGCCTTTAGGAAAATCTAAGAACATTGGTAAAAATAACAAAATCAACGGGTTTTAATTAAATGTCTAACCATACTTTGTTTTCCCATCCTAGATATTTGCATAACAACAGAATCAGGGAACTTGCAGCAGGAACATTTGATGGTCTACGAGACCTCCGAGTTTTGTAAGTTTTTTTTTCAATCACATAGCATCGGTTTAAGTGATTCACGCATGTACTAAACCATTCAGAACCTCAAATTCAGCCGCTTTGCATAAGTTCTCTATTGATAGTGTCTGATAACATGGTAAACAAACTTTCAAGCTGGGGTGAACCATTGACCTGGTATGAAGCTTTCAAAGTAAATAAACCACCCTGCAAGCAGACAACCCATTGAAACTGTACAGCTGTTAGTCATTGATGTTAGCCGCATAAATCCCAATGCATTCAGTCATCCTGTCACTTGCTCTTGTGGTCCAGACATTGAGGCACCCTGAGATGTTTATTTTGAGGTCTGGTTGTGGGTATTAGAATGGCCAGACAAATAGAATCTCTTGGTTTCTCTGTAGAATGTCAGCAGTGCAAAAAATGTGGATTTGGGTAAATATTTTTTTGAAGGGATTGTGTGCGGGCACCCATATGAATTTTTTTTCTTGGGTCTAGAGGGTCTCTATTAGTCTGTTTACACCATTTGAGAAGGGATTGTGTGCCCCTATATGAACGTTTTACACGCTATTCAAACGTACTAAATTATTTAGTCCCTTCATGTGTACGTACGTGTATATTGTCACCGTGAATCGCAGGGTTTTATAAATAAATAAATTAATTAATTAATAAATTAATACTTTTTTTTTTACTTTTCAAAGGAAAACTTTATTTCAAATTCCTTGAAATAGCAGCATATATACAGATATATACAAAATTAAAAGAATTATAAAGAAATACTTTCAGTACCTTAATAGTAATGAATTAAGACAATGAAAACCAGAAAACAATACTTTAACTAAAAATGCCGCAAAGGCCAAGTTGCTACCTTCGGAAGCTGGATGCCCCAAGTCCTTCCAAAAGGTAGAGCGAAGATGAAAAAACAGAAAAGCACATTTTTGAATTTATCGATACCCTTGTCTTGGGGAGGGGGGAGGGAGAGGAGAAAAGGGAAGGGAGCAGGGGAGGGGGCATGGGTTCCTTAGCGTCTGGTGTGGGCACAAAAGTGCCCACTGCCAGTCCCCCATGCGGGATAGGTGGCGGGTTTGGGCGGCGAAAAATCACCACGGCTCGTCTGGGAAGCGATGAGACCTGCTCAAGCCCGTCAACCTAGGGATAAAACAAGGGTAAAGAAATAAACATTATAGAGAACAATAAAAAACGCGGTAATTTAAATCAACCATATCATTCGATCGTTACTGTAATCGAAAAGAGTGTTATTAATTGACCAATTTGTGAGAAAAAGTGGAATGGAGTTATTCAGCCTATGATAATTGAATTCCAAGATGATTTTGTTTTTCAACCGGTATTGCCAAACTAATAAGGGGTCGGAGGGGTTAGAAGTACGATAGAGCAAGTAAATGACGTTTTTAAGGCTGACGCTAAGATAATTTGCCAGGCGGACAGCCCCTTTGTTTCGACTCCGAGCAGGCGGGACGAGAGTTCAGTAAATGTCAAAATTGAGTTGAAGGTTTGGAAGAAGACGACTGATGAGGCTGTGAAGAAGGTTGAGAGCTGGTTGTATAGATGGGCAACTGATAAAAAGATGTGTGATGGTTCCTCTCTCGCCGCACCACCCACAGTCAGAAGAGATGTTGGAGTTGAGGTGATGTAAAACTGGAAGAGAGGGCAGGAAGTTGTGTAGAAGCTTATATTGGACGTCCCCTTCTTTCTTGGATGTTGGCGGCTGGTAAATTGCTCTCCAGGGGATTTGAAGAGAAGACGGAAAAAAACCACGGTCATGCCAGGGTGTTAAAGTCGGAGAAGAGTTGTCGTTGATATTCTGGTTGAAGAGAAGAAAAAGTGATTTCGACGAGAGTGAGGACACATCTGTTTCCATGTCGACTATGACACAGCCCGGAGAAACGGGGCGCGGCGAGTGGGAAGATCTTTGAGTGGTGTGACATGTTGAATAAGACCATCGAGATTGAAAAGTTCCGGGAAGGAAGATGATATGGTGTGGTGCAGGCGAGAGATATCCCGTTGAAAGAGACGAACAGAAGGAGGACGGATTCAGGAAGGGACCAGACGGATGTCTTTAGCCGGAAGCCACTTGCCGGTGTTGAAGTTGAGGAGTTGCTTGATGAAGTGAGTGCCGCCCGCCCAGAGCCTTGCAGCAAAGGCTGCACCACCCGGCAAGGGGTTAACGAGGGGCGGGTAAATGATTGGTAGATTGATGATATGGTTGACTGAATTTGTGGGTGTTTCAATTCGAGCTCCGATTTTCATCCAGGCACGCAGCGTTTCACTGTAGAAAAGGGGGAGACTAGTCAAGACTTTAGGGTCTAGATCCAAAAGGAAAAGTTGATAGCTGAGGTTGAGACGTTTGTATTTATGCAAATTGTAATCCATTAAAGTAAAACAGGGGTGGGGGTTGAAAAGGAGATACCTCTGAAGTAGTTTGAATCTGAAAGTGAGGCTGCGTGCCTGGAGACAAGCTAGACCTAGCCCACCTTTGTGGCAGCTCTGAAAGAGTGTCCGTTTTTTAAGTAGGTGTCGTTTGTTGGACCAGACGAAATCGACAAGCAAGCCTTGGAGTTCACGTAGGTTATTTTCAGGACATGGGAGGACGGCAAGACAGTGAAAGATTTTAGTGGCGGCTAACTGATTAGCAATTAAAACTTTCCCTTTGAGGGACAGATTAAAGGACATATGTTTCCAGCAGGCTATTGTTTTGGCAAGTTTGTCTTTGCAATTTTTCCAGTTTTGTTGAATGTAGTTGTTGTTATTACCTAGGTGAATTCCAAGGAAAGCTAAACCTTGATTATTCCATTGGAAATTTAGCGGCTTGTCGGTTCGTCCGGTCCACGACCCGACCCATAACCGCTTGGATTTTTCGTAATTTAACCTTGCAGCAGAGGATTCGCTGAAGAGACTGTACACCCTTTGAATGGTTTCAAACCCGAGGTCGGAGGTGATAAAAATAGTGATATCATCAGCATAGGCTGAAACCGAACATTTTGAGTGTTGGGCAGAGGGAAACCCTGCCCTTGTAAATCTTTACGAAGAGTATTGAGAAAGGGTTCAATAGCAACGGTGTACAGCAGCCCCGAGAGTGGACAACCTTGTCGGATGCCTTTCTCGCAATGAAAAGGTGCGGTCAAAGAACCGCACACCTTAATGTGGCTCTCGGCACTGCTGTACAAAAGATGGAGATAAGAAAGAAAATTGTCCCCGAATCCCATGGCTCTCATAACATTGAAAAGATAGTCGTGGTCAACGTTGTCGAATGCTTTACGCTAATCAAGGTTGACCACGCCCAAAGGTAAATCGTTCACATTGCAAAAATTAATAACGTCACGAATCAAGTTTAAATTATATAGTGCGTTCGGGCACACAATAAGATTGATCTTGTTTGATAACATTACCGATGGATTGTTTTAGTCTATTCGCAAGAAGCTTGGCAAACATTTTGTAATCAGTATTCAGGAGGGAGACAGGACGCCAGTTGGAAATTTAAGAGAGATCACATTTTTTAGGAATGAGAGTGATCACAGCTTTCAGAAAAGAACATGGGGAGGGAACCAGAAATAACAGCAGAATTTAGAACGTCGAAAAGATCGTTTTTAAGTAATGACCAAAAGGAAACAAAAAATTCTGAGGTCAGCCCGTCAAACCCAGGCGTTTTATTTTTGCCAAGCTGATTGACAACACAATCAAGTTCCTCTGGACGAAGAGGAGCATCAAGATCCTCTGCGTCCAGAGGATCAAGCCGAGATAAATCGGATAATAATGGCTCTAGGGCGTCCTCGTCAGTAGGAACGCGACTGTAAAGATTAGCGTAAAAGTTCCGGCAGTGGGTTTTTATTTCATCCGGGTTGTCAGTAATTTCACCATCAGGAAGATGTATACTACAGAGGGTTTTAGAAATAGAATGAAATTTTTCAAGGTTGAAAAAATAAGAAGAGCTGGTGTCAGCTTCGCTAAGGTGTTGAAAACGAGATCGGACGAGGGCGCCCTGAGCCTGATTTTTTAAAAGAATATTTCATTCTTTGCGCTGTTACTTGAGGACCTGTTGGGCCTCTGGTGTGATGTCTGGAGCAGACTGAAGCTCCTCAATTTGGGAATTTAAACGAAGAAAGACAGCTCGTTTTTCTCTGGCGAGTCTAGAACTGTATTTTTGGGTGAGGGTTTTGATTTGGGCCTTGCCGAGGTCCCACCACTTGCATATGTCGTTAAAATGATGTTTTTCCATTTGCCAGTTGGACCAGAAAAGATGTATAATTTCACGATAATTCTGGTCAATGAGAAGAGAGTTATTGAGATGTTTTTCCATTTGCCAGTTGGACCAGAAAAGATGTATAATTTCACGATAATTCTGGTCAATGAGAAGAGAGTTATTGAGATGCCAGTAAGCACTGCCTCTGTGTTGAGAGGACGGAGGTTTGATACAAAGATGAACGGCAGAGTGGTCGGACAGAGAACAAGGAATAATTTGACAATAGCGAATAGCTGGTATCAAAGTGGGAGGAGCATAAAATCGATCGAGTCTAACCTGAGTAAACCCCCGCGTTAAACGGTACACCTGGATGAGGAAAAACCCCTTTACTCCCGTTTAACGCGGGGATTTAGTCTGCGCCAGACATCACACAAATTAGACTTAGTGAGAACATTTTGAGAGCCGTTGAGACCCGGGGACGATGTTCGGTCAGCCTATCTGCGCGGTCCATAGAAGGATCGCAAGTACAACTAGAGGTATAGAGTTTGTAAAAAACAAACTCAAGGTGTTTGGTTGTTTATCACGTTATGACGTCATCACCCAAAGTTGTTTAAAAATACATTAATTTAGTCTATTGGCTATGGAGTTCAGTCCGGCATGCGACTCGACTACTGCATCGTGTTCTATGTGTGCACAAATGATGTGTGAAAAAGGCCGTGCTTCAGAATAGTGCTTCACAATATTTTCACTTAACTTCCGGCACCAACCAACCCAAACACCTAACATAAAGTCACCTCCAACAATGTTAATGGCGCCATCACTAAAGTGCTGGTCACAATGGTTATTAAGTTTCTCAAGGGTTTGCATGGCAATATTGTCAGTTTGGGGGACAAGTAAATTATAAATATTATACAAGGTATTTTGGTGCTTAATTTGGGCAAAAAGGAGATGGCCAGTAGTGACAACACTGGAGGAAACAAGATCAACATTGTTATTAATTAGCATAGTAACTCCCGAGCCAGGTGTAGTACCGGGAGCACAAAGGGGAGTATAATTAGACCAACTTTTCCAACACAAGCATTGTTCACTGAGAGAGTACGTTTCTTATAAAAGAATAACATCACACCTTTGAGCAAGGTTCGAAAAATAGCGAGTAAAGGCGACATTACGGGTGGTATTGTGACAGCCTCCAGTGTTGAGAGTAATTAGTGACAGCGCCGTCAACAGGGCAGAAAGGGTATATCGTCTCAACATCATAACAGAGAAAATTAAGACTCCAATTGTTTAAGTAGTTTGCGAACCCTGTGCTGCAAGTTATTCTGGATCAGGGGACTATTTATCAGGGGTTTTAGTTGTTGAATCAAACCAGCGGTGTTGGTAGTGAATTTCCAGGCAATTGCCTTGGGGTTTCTTTGGGATTTGACCGAGGAGAGAAAATGGATGATCTGGGAGTGGTTGAGGGGACCTGGACAGGAGGGGAAAGGATTCTGTAATAGGTAAAACTTGTAGCTTTGCATGGTGAGGATGATAAGTAAGACTAATTGCGGTGACACCATGTGGAATCTCAATTGAGTAGTAATTAGTTCTGAAAAGAACTGGAGTACAACTCGACGTTTCGATCAGTATGCTCTGATCGTCCTCAGGAGAATGCCGGACTCTGGAAAATGCTGCTGCTTAAGTAGGCTGCTGGAGGATCATCCCATGAATGGATGCTGGAGGATTAGTTCGTTGAGGCGCGCAGGCGGGAAACTGTGAGACTATGGGACTAGGATCCTAGGGGTTGGGGGAGAGGAGTGTGCTCACTGAACTGAATCAGTTGTTAACAAGCACAGGGGAAGGAGGGTGGTTGACTTAGGATATAGGGGATCCCTCAGTCTGGGGTGGGTTATGGACTTTGGATATAGAAGATCCTTCAGTCTGTAGTATAGGTCGCCAAATGTCGCTGATGAAGAAACCGATGTCCTGTGGCACAGTGTCGTGTTTGACGATCTCGATGGCCTCTCTGATGCGTCTGGGGTGCCATGCGTCGATGGGTGTGATGAGTTGGGCTGCCTGCCAGTCGATTTGGTGGTCCTTGATGTGCGAGTGCTTGACGATGGCGGACTTCTCGAAATCTCCTCTGCGGCCGTGTGCTCGGTGTTCCTTCAATCTGATGGGGAGGTTGCGTTTTGTTTCGCCGATGTACACCTTACCGCACTCACAGGGGATCCAGTAGACTCCCGCTCTGTTGTTTGGGTCCGGTTTGTCCTTGTGGGTATGTAGAAGTCCTTGGAGTTTGCTGGGGGCTGAGTGGAACACATCGATGCCTGCTTGTCGGAGGATGCGTTGTAGTTTGTGAGACGTCGAACCTAGATAGGGAGACAAGCAGAGAGGTTAGATCACTTACCTTGCTTTTGGAGTTTGGAACCAGCTTCGCTGTGCTGATCTTGTTGTGATTGTAACCGTTGCGTTTGAGGGTAGTTCGGATGTGCTGTAGTTCCTTGGGAAGGTTGTAGGCGCGTTGTACGAGCGTACGGTTGACTGATGACTTGATGCTTGGATGATGGAAGGAGCGCTGGTTCAGGTACCGATCTGTGTGCGTGGGCTTTCTGTAGACGTTGTGGTGTAGGGAGCCGTCTGGGTTTCTGGACATGCCAACATCAAGGAACGCGATCTTGTCATCTTCTTCCGTTTCCATGGTGAACTTGATGCTCGGGTGTTGCTGGTTTAGATGTTGTAGAAAATCCTGGAGTGTGTCTCTGCCGTGTGGCCAAACCACAAAGGTGTCATCCACGTATCGGAGCCACAGCTTGGGTTGGAGGTCGGCGGTGTTGAGGGAAGAGTTTTCAAACTCTTCCATGAAAATATCAGCAAGGACCGGGGATAAAGGAGATCCCATGGAGTTCCCAGCTGTCTGCTCGTAGAACTTGCCCTGAAACTGAAAACAACTTGAAGAAACACATGTTAGTAGCAAATCATGAATTTGTAATAATTCACCGTCCAACAGGTTCTGTGAATCATCCCATACGGAGGAGTCAGTATCGGTCGCTTCAGCTGTGGAGTTGGGAGTTGAATGGGTAGATGGGATTTCAAGGACGTGGGTGGGGGTGGGGGTAGAGGAGAAGGGGAAGGGACAGGGGAAAGGTGGTTGGAGAAAGGGGAGTAGGGGTAGGGGGATAGGGGTGGGGTATGGGTGTAGGGGAGTGGGCGTAGGGGGAAAGGGGTGGAGTTGTCGGTAGGAGGGCATTGGAGTGATGGTGGCATCATCGGGAGTGAGTATGGAGGGGGACAGAGAATCCAGGACCTGAGAGAGGGTTGGGGTGTCCGGTTTATTTGAAGATGCATTCTTCCTACGAAGTTTGCGTTGGGGTTGTGGGAATTTCAAGGGAGTGAGATGGCGACTATCATCAGTGGATTTGGGAGGGGACAATTTTCGCTTTGACACGATATCAGCAAATAGCCTAGTAGGGGCAGTTGTGGTACCCCAGACGTGATAGTGGGTGTCCATTGGGGAGTCGCTAGAGGGACTGTCGGATGGTGCCCAAGAGGGTGGCGGTAAAGCCTCAGCAGTGGACTTCATGTCCGCCATGTTAGTAGTGGTTCGAACGGCAGTAGCAGCAGTCGAAGCCGTGCTCGGCTTACCAGCAGCGACTGCTGGCCCAGCAGAAGAGGCACGGGACACGGAGGGTCCCGCCACAGCATCCCCCGTATCGAGGCTCGGGAGGGGCGGGAGGGTTAGGTTTGGACTTCGTAGGGTGCTTTGGGTCTGATTTTTTGTGCATGAAGACTGGAGGGGGTTGAGGGGGTTGATGGGTTCGTTAGCACCGGCCTGGGTGTGGGGTTTCTTACAGAAGGTAGGTAGGTAGGTAGGTAGGTAGGTAGGTAGGTGGGTAGGTGGGTGGGTAGGTGGGTAGGTGGGTGGGTGGGTGGGTGGGTGGGTGGGTGGGTGGGTGGGTGGGTGGGTGGGTGGGTGGGTGGGTGGGTGGGTGGGTGGGTGGGTAGGTAGGTAGGTAGGTAGGTAGGTAGGTTTGTTTGAAAGGGATATCAGGAATAATATCAGTGTGCACAACACTCAATAGAAGGAACATTTTTATATCGATGCACTCAAGTGTTGTTTACCGATTTATTTATTTGTTTCTCTAAAATAATTTTCTTTGCTATGGAAACGTTTTCACAAAATTTAGTTGACATCTGACGGTCGAACAAATTTAAAAGGAGTTTGCCAATTGATATATTTGTTTGTATTTGTTTGTAATTCTTTTTTCATTAACACCACAACGTAATGAGCTAAAAACATTGCGTTATTTATAATATCTTGAAGCAAAAAGGTAATCATACTCATAGATGTCTGTAGTATGACAATTGAAATATATTTTTTAAATAAATAAATAAAAATTTTAAATTAAATAAATTTTATTCGGCACAATATGTCACACTGTTCTTACACATGTCAATGGATGGCATTGTATTTTGTTTTGATGCAGTGAAGTATTAATGAACTGCAGGCAGTATATTTTATCATAGCATTCGACCGATCACTAATATCTCACCAAGTATCGGTAGGCCTTTCGGAAAATCTACGAAAATTGGTGAAAGTGACCAAATCAACGGGCTTTAATCAAATGTCTAATCCTACTCTGTTTTCCCTTTCTAGAAATCTGCATAACAACAGAATCAGTGAACTTGCACCAGGAACATTTGATGGTCTACGAAACCTAGGGACTTTGTAAGTTTTATTTCAATCAAGTGAGCAATTTCTTTTAACTTAATTTATGCTTGACGGGAAAAAAGAATAAATAAATAAATAAAAACATAATTTTTTTTTTTGTTAAATGAAATAAAATAAAATAAAATAAAAATAATAATTACCAACCCACCCACTTACCCACCCACGGACATGTTTTATGCTGAGCTCTCATTTTATGGACGAGTTTTCCACCTTTTTGGACTTTTGGATCTTCAGGATCAATTAATTTCTCATTCAGAATTGTTTATAAACGCTTTGCCTGTATTTGGAGTCGCCAAACCTGTGATAAGAAGGCCTTTTTGGTCATTCTTCTTTCATCTTTGGGTGAGTACTTGAAACGCCCGCCATTGAAGCGACCGAACGCCATAAGATTTAACGTTCGGCATCTTAACAATGATGTCACGCCTGAAGAAGTCTATTATGCAATCAACAAAGAAATAGGCAATAGCATCAAATGCATCGCAACACTGGGAAAATGGTTGGTTCAACGTCTCCTTCGACAACGAACAACATTGCGAGAAGGTAGCCCTGTCAGGGACGATTCTAAAGAAAACGCTGATCCAATGCGAAAGATCCAACATTCAGAGTTCCACTGTCGTCTATGTCAAAGCCTGTATGAGATAGCTGATAACGTTGTAGTGACAGCCTTGTCGTCCTTTGGAACAGTCGCTAACATCCGACGGCAAACCCATGTTTTTGATGACATGATAGAGACAGGGGTTCGGATCGGAGTATATTGATGAAAAGTCTTAAACGACCTATTCCGAGCTTCCTTAAAATAGGTGGTTTTACACTACCGATAAGACACCGAGGTCAGCAGAAAACCTGCAAGATATGTAACTAGACCGATCATTTTGCCCGGGAATGTCCACATAGAGGAAAAAGGTTCATCTGCGGCAGCAACTAACACCGAGCTTCCTGGCATGATGATGAAGAAGAGGAAATATCGCAGCAAACACCCACCATCGTGCTCGCGACCAATCACCCCGATAGAAACGAGTCTGAAGATGACACCAAGAGTGAAGATCCCGATAAAGACAAAATACCTAACGATGAAGACGACGAAGATGACGACAAAGATGACGACGATCAACCTACAACAACAGAGAATAAAATAAAGAAACCAGCAAAAACATAGCTCAACCAGCCAAAGACAAGGCCCGACTAGCCAAAGACAAACCCCAACATCGAAAGGAGATAGGACTAGGAGAGACCAGCAAACCTAAGACACCATCACAGAATGAGTTAGCTAGGATGATCCTATCGTTATGTTTTCACAAAAGCGCTGGGATAGAGTGTACCAAAAAAACGTAGAACTACCGTAGCTTGCATGTTTTACGAAGAAATAAACACATTGCACTGTAATAGCTTAAATCTATGAATCTGTACTGTATTGTTATTATGTGTAAGCCTTTCATCATAAAAAATATTGTAACTTACACTGTGTTTTTGACCAATTCTTGCCTTGTTTTGATCTTCTCTGCGGTTCGATTCTGTCCGCACGATGTGTCACATGTCATACACCTACTGTTCCATTCGTTTTCACGGTCACAGGTGCAGTTTACTGGAGCCGAGCAGAGCCGTATTTTGGACCGGCTCTGGAGCGGTGCGGCAAACAGCGCCCCCGCCCGACTCAATGTGTTAATTCGTGTAGAAAACTTGGGCAATACAAACCCACGGCTGTTTCAGTTTTATTCAATATGTTCAATGGAAGAAATGCACTATTCAATTGATGGAATTAAGATTTCCATTGGAACCACTGTCATTTGTCTTTCCACATTATGTTTCTTTGCATTGTCATGTACAATTATCAGAGATTTTCTTAACAATTTCATTGAAAAGAAGCTGGGGATAATGCAACAGCGCATAAGGGTCCGGGTAGATGGTTTTGCAACAATAACATATTGAAAGATGATCAATGTATTGAACGTATTACTTTTTTTGTGAATATTGGAAATCTAAAAAAACACATTTGATAGTTTTCTCAATTGGCGGGACACGGGCAAAATGAGGTTAAAAGAAATTACCATTCCGAAATTTATAATAAAGAAAAAAAGCATAAAAACAATCTCCAGAAAACTCACAGTAATCTCATGAATAAGACCACTCGGACCCTAGTGCCATTTTTGAAATCGAGAATGAAATAAAATATTATGAGACTAAAGATTTAGAAAAAGCTAGAATTATAATGCACATAAAACAAATGGCTGAGGAGAAGCCAAGCAAGCTCTTTCTTAGCACGGAAAAACAAAGAACTAAGGATAATATTCTTAACTTTTTAAAAGACGAGAATGGCAAATTATAATGACTATGTGTAATTGTGTTAATTCTTTCTATAAAGATGTGCACTCTGCTGAGTATATCGATAGTAAAACTACCAAAGATATTCTGAACACGGTTAAAAATTATATTTTCCCTCATAGCGTTATTGATAATTTGGAGAATTCCATTAATGAAATTGAGAATTTTCAAGCCATTAATCAAATGAATACTTGTAAAAGCCCTGGTTTAGATGTTTTAAATCGAATTTTAAAAATATTCTTGGCCACTTATCGAAGACGATTTTGTTGAAATTATTAACGACTGTTATAAGAAGGGCTCTCTTCCTACCACTATGAATATTGCTTTGATACGTCTTATCTTTAAGAACAAAGGGGAAAGAAGCAATCTCAAGAATTGGAGACCAATTAGCCTTCTTAACGTTGATTATAAAATCATCTCCAAAGTCATAACTAATAGATTTAAAAAAAATATGCCTTTCATTATAGAAAATGACCAGTCTTGTGGAGTTAAAGATAGAAATATTCAAGACAATCTCATGATTCTCAGAGATGCTATTTTTGTATGTTAACAATGAATATAAACAAGCTGCCATTCTTAGTATTGACCAAGAGAAAGCCTTTGACAAGATTGAATGGAAATATATGTTTAATATGATGGAGAAAATGGGAATTCCCAAAGGTTTGATTAATTGGGTGGAAATCCTTTATAGCAATCCTTTTAATAGTATTATAGTCAATAACTTTATTACTGAACCCTTTCAGGTAACCCGTGGGATCAGACAAGGGTGCCCTTATTATGTGCGGAAGGTTTAGCCAATCTCATAAGAAACTACGTTAGAGGTATTTCTCTTCCTAATACTGACCGTACCTTAAAACTGATTCAACATGCAGATGATACTACCAATGAAGATTTTAATGTTCTTGAAAAGATTTTCACTATTTATAGCAAAGGCACTGGCTCTAAAATTAATGTTCACAAATCTCAAGGGCTCTGGGTTGGTAAATGGAAAGATAGACTCGATAAACCGGGGGGATTTTCATGGGTCAACAACCATGTAAAAATTCTGGGAATCTATTTTGGGAATGACGACAATACCAAAAGGAACTGGGAACCTAGAATAAATAAAATGAAAGCTGTTCTTGAGAAATGGAAAGTGGGAAATTCACCAAAAAAGGAAAAGCTGTTGTTGTGAACAGTTTCATTGGGGCGAGTCTATCCTACCACGGATCAATCATTCACTGTCCTAAGGATTATGTAAACCAAATGGAACTTATTAAGTGGTCTTTCTTTTGGGATGGTAAACCAGATAAATTAAAAGACAGACTATCACCGGTCATATAGCCAAGGGAGGTACTGGAGAAGTTGATATCCGGCTTAAATTGCTGGCTTTAAAACTCAATACTTTGAAGAAGTACCACACAGGGTCGGGGAGATATCTTTTTGAATATTGTATGGGTAAAGCTAGCGGTAATAACGAACTCGGGTAGTACATTTTAGATAACCCTAAGGTTATTAGCCCGGGTACTCAAGGGTTTTATAAAGAACTAATTCTCAGCTTCAAAAAATCAGATATAACATATCAATGACACGGGAAAAGAATTAGATAGTAAAATATTAAAACCTATGGGGATAAAACATTTAAAACATGTTCTTGAAAATGGAAAAATCATCACTCATCAGACTCTAGCGAAGGTCTGCAAAATTTTGCCTTTAAATGCCGGAAGAAATGTTTCTGGTTTAAAGAAAAACATTAATCACAGTTACGTTATTGAAAAAAGGGAAGGCCCACCGAACCACTTTTTGAATAATATCACCCTTAAAGATAAACAATACGAGAGCAATCATAGATTTATAGATATGAATGTTAAAACAATCTATTGTGTTTTTATTAGCAATCAATTCAAGCCTCCTGCTGTTATTGGATACGTTTTTTTCACATTTCAAAACCTGATGCCAACTTTTGGAAAAATGGATAGTGTACCCTCATGAAAACTGAAGAGAGATTTGTGGTTTAAATTAAAACATACCATTTTTCCCACTAAAGACAAATTAAATTGTACAGTTTTGGAATAACAGATGATGATATTTGCTTACTTTGTAAACAAGCTAAAGAAAACATTGAACATCTTTTTATAGAATGTGATAAATATAATAATGCTTCGTTGTTTGTAGAAAATATTATTAAAAAGTATTTGGGGAACCCCAATTTCTATGTATTTGACTGTAAAATAAATCTTGGTATTAATATTACGGATGATATGGTTCTTATTTTAATTGGTAAATAAACATAGAATTATTTGGAATATCCGATGTGAAGTAGCTAAAAAAGGTTGTCGTGAACACGCTGACATTCTTAGTGTATAAAAGTAATCTTAAGAAATTCATTCTGATGGAAAATAGAAGATTAGATAGACATAAAGCCTTTTAACCTGATTTATGTCAAAAATAATGCTGATATTTTGAAAAAGACAAACATAAATTTACTTTTTGATTCTAGGTGAATGTTAATTAGTCAAGTATTTATATTGAAAGTGATAATTTTGTGATGATATTGGAAGTGAAAAAGTATGTTATCATTGTTCTTTTTTTCACCTTCAATAGCCCTAACCTTCCCAAATTTATTTATTTTAAAGGATTGAGGTTATGTGGAAATTGAAGGATTGAGGGCAGATGTGATTATTTGCTTGGATTATGGAGGATTGAGGTTATCGGGCTATATTTGACACTGGATGAAAATTGAGGATTATGGTTACATGGCACATGTTGGTCTGTTCAAAAATGATTTTGGAGGATTGAGGTTATTTGGCATAATTGCCTTCCTTCCTCCATGGTACATGTACATCCATGTTTGTTGTAGTGATTGCAAGGTCAGTGTGGGTCAGTGGACACTGTTTATTGCTCCATGCATGCAGGGAGGGTCCCTGGCCCTGGGCCATGTACATGTATCACAGATTGGAAACACATGTGTGCATACATGTTTTCTGCATACAATGGTAGTGGTCATTATGCTTGCTTTACTACTGAAGTATTTTGGAGGATTCAGGTTATGTGTAAGCAAATGGGCCTTTTGAGTTAGGGATAGTCTTGTCATAATTTTAATTGTAAATTTGTTTCCTTATTTCTTACATTGTTGTAAATATTGAACGTTTGAAGGTAATAAACGGAGTTCAACTCCGACTGTAGGTCTTTAGGTCTTTAGGTCTTTAGGTCTTTAGGTCTTAGGTCTTAGGTCTCAGGTCTTGGTCAGTCGTAAATAATGATGGTGCAATCCCATTCAGTGACACTCGATCTTTGTTGACTTTTTGTTTTTGCTTTTCAATATGCATTTATCATACAAATTGAAATACAGTGGATTCGTATCTGACTATTTCCAATGTTTGTCCATTTGACAATAACATTTGTGGGAATAGTAGACCTTTTGTTCGAAGGTACCAATGATGACCGATTGGTCAAAATGGGGAAACGAGTAGAAGAGACGGGATATTTTTTTCAGATCCTTTAGTAGCAATAGCTAAGCTTTCATGCCTCACTTGGCAATCATCAGTTGCATGTAATGGTTCAGAGAAACCGGGTTGTCTCCTGTATTTTTAGATAAGACATTGAATTGATGTTCTTTTCAAACAGTTGTAATGTGTCCGCTTTGTTTTAGTGAGAGAGTTCGTTGATTTTATGTGATTTATTGTTCCTTTAATAAAGAAAGCAGAACATTAAGGGTTTCATCTGGTTCTTCGTATGGGGTGGGAGTGAGTTTCTCAGTTGATCCTTTTTGATCTGTGTTTGTGAGATCTGCTCGGATTGGTTTCTCCCGCAAGTTTTTGGGCCTTTCTGAATGCAATAAAGGGTTGTTTCGGAAACATTTCCGAGAGTTTTTGGTTTTGTTGTATCAGCGGCCAGTGTTTGTTTACTGCTTATTTCACATCTTTGTGGTTAACGAACGGATTATAGGTTGTTGAGAAAACCAGTGGTACTTCCTTGTTTTGTTTACCTTTTGGTAGCTTGTCAGTCATCTTTTGCCGAAGCCCCTGGAGGGATAGTGGAATTTTGGATGAGTCTGGTTTCCTCCATACCTTTGTTTCATACCTTATTATTTTGATATGTTTGACTTCTTTGGCCAGATGATCCCCAAATAATTACTTTGTGATAGGGACCGATGGCACACAGAGGCGCTGATATTGTTCATTCAAATCAGGCCGCATAGGTTTCCTTCTTCGCAGGTTTAAATCAGTTGGCATTTGCCATCGAAGTCATTGTGTGCATAGCCAATTTACCTTTTCATAAGCATGATCTTTGTCTGCTAACTGAAGCAAAGGAACAAATGCTGAAATTAAGAGCGTTTGTAGCTGTATTCATTTTAGGTCCCTTGACCGAGTGCTAGACTTAAGTAGGGCCCACATGTCTGTGTTTACTTTTATTTTTGATTCTTCGCAATTCTGTGGACAGCAATATATAATTTTGTTTATAATAATAATGGAGCCATTTTTAAAGCGTTCTTACAGCGCTGTATATTATTACCCTTGGTCATCAGGCGCATAAATCATTCCTGAAACCACCTCAGCTCCCTGGGGAGTATACAGCTCAATTGCTGCCATTACAGCGCATATGGGCTAATCAAACACAACAACCAACTCTGCCCTCACAGGTACCCATTTACATTAGAGAAGCAATTCTGGTAAAGTGTCTTGCTTGAGGACACAAGCACCACGGTCGCAGTTGGGATTCAAACCCACATTCTGACGAGACTCGGCCATCAAAAACACAAATCCGATGCACTAAACCGCTCGGCCACGGCACTCCATTTGTCTGACAATTTCTCATTCGATAACTTTGCCTGGAAAAGTTGCGTGAGTTTCATTTTGGGACAGCTTTAACATCTGCTTCTGTATTCTTGTTGAATATCGACGAACAAATCAGAAAATGAGACGATTTAATTATGCTTCAATGTCAGATTCAGTTGTAGCAGAATCTGGTACCAGTGGCTTATTTCAGCTTTTTGGCCTTTAATTGGACCAAACTTTTAAATTAAATATAAGAAACTTTAAATTAACCCTCTAATAGTTAAAATATAAACATCCTAGCGGGTTAATAAGTCCTGCGGGATGACATTCGAAATGTAAACTCAACTTAATATATACTATAAGCAAACATGTTACGCCATACTGACCTGTCATAGGCCTTCAACTTCAAATTTACTAAATCATCAACATTATTAAGTTCAATAGAGTGCTCTTTTAAATCGTTCTGTAGGGTACTAAAGAGGTTAGAGCGAGGTCTCCCAACTCTGCCTCTGAGATGATGTGATGATGAAATAGCATAGCGGAGTGCTAAACTAGCAGGGGTGTTGTCGTCACTTCGTAGTATGTGACCCAGAAGTGTCCACCTTGCTTTTCTGACACGTTCGGTTATCGGGACAGCTTCGCAACGACGATTACTAATAACTCCACAAGGCCAGTAGATGTTACAGATACTCCTGAGATGCTTACGGTGGCAAGTATTCAGTTTCTCCATAACTTGTTTGGGAGCACTCCAACTACTACAGTTATACAACAGCACAGAGGTCACCTGGGCATCGTATACAATCAGCTTTCTCTTCAGAGGGATCTTGGATCCCCGAAGCCAAAGCCTCTTGTATGTCTGGAAAGCAGAGTGAGCCAGTGTTATTCTGCGCTTAATATCGGCTGTAGAGCAGAGTAGCGACCCAAGACTCTTACGGAACCTCCAGGACTCGTTACCAGACAAGGCCACACCATCGTGATCCACATCATCTTTACCAGCCACGTAAAAGTGCACAAACTCAGTCTTCGCCTCATTGACATGCAAGTTCCACTCACTAAGAACCTCCTTGCACTTAGGCAAGAGTTCCTGTAAGGGCTGCAGATTTTCGTCAACAAAGTCAGTGTCGTCCGAGTACTCCCACTCAATGGGCATACCGATGTCAGAAATAGGGGGATTAGGGCGCTCTGGGACAACAGCCCTAGCTTTGTAGAGCGCTCTAGCTAGTGCAAAGTGAACAAAGTCCCAGACAAACTATCGCCTTGAAGCGCACCATTCGTATTAATGAATTTAGCTGAAAAGCTGCTGTTGACTTGTACTTTTACCTTCGTATTGGCAAGTAGCAAACGAACAAGCCTCACATCATCTTCAGAGCAACCCGCACTTTCTAGTAGTCGAAGTACAGTGCTTCGTTTTACATAGTGTATAGTGTCGAAAGCACTTGACATGTCAATTCCCATCTTGTGGAACTCATGATGCTTTCGTAGTACAACAGAGATTAGCATTCTCTGACTCCAAACAATGTCTGCGCATATTTCTTCCGTTCTTGTAACCGCACTGCCATGTACCAGTATAATAGTTTAGTTGGTCCTGTATGCGGTTATGGGTTATGATGGACAGTATTTTGCGCGCACCGTTTAACTGATTTAATTGTCTCACGTTTTTAGGAGGACCAACTGGTTGACTGGGATTTTGGAATGGAGTCAGGATGCTTTCACCAATAGTGTCGATATATGTATTGGTCTCAAAACACTCGTTGATAATGTTGGTATAATGATGGCTGAAGGATTCACCAGCGTATTTCAGGAGCTCGTTTGGAATACAATCTTGTCCACAAGCTTGATTGTTTTTCAGTTTCACTAATGCGCTGGACACTTCTTATGTTGTTATGGGGGTGTTGAGAGACCTTGCTGACCCAGAAAAAGGAGGGCAGGTTCATTTCCGGTAAACTGTGTCTCAGACCAACACTTTATAGCATCAGCCTTGTCTGAGTCACATGCCCTTCATCATTGTGGACTGTTAGGGCCACTAGGCTTGCTATTGTTAAGGATGCGAACAGCTTCGAACATGCGCCTTGCTTTATCTGTTGACCCAATGGTATTAGCTAGATTTTCAGCAGCTTGATATTTTAATGTCTCGCAGGCGGTATTGTATTGCCTTCTGGTACTGTTGATATATCTGGAAGCGTATACCTGAACGATCCTCACTTTTAAATTCCACGTTTAAATTCCACTTCTGGTTTTTTGTTCACACTCATTAATGCGGTGGTCAATTGAGCAAACCTGCTTGCGTAACCGTACGTTGCTTGGACGAGACTACTGCTAAGATCCTGCCATAGCTTTGTGGAGCTGGCCAAACGAGCCACTATACGCCCTGGGCTGTGCTTGGTACTGTGAAGTCAGAAATCTACTGGATACTATGTATTTTATTTTATTTAGAGAGTTGGTTTGCGTTGAACAGGATGAAACTGTGGGAGTTCTGTATTAACCCTTTCAGCCCATTTTTCACAGTGTGACCTTCCATACCAGGTAAATACTGGTGCAGATAATCCCTTGTGTACCATAGCAATTTTGGTGGCTTCTAATGAAGAGCACCACCACTGCACACTCTGTAGTTAATGCACATGCACATGTGTGTAATTCCACACTGTACAGCATGCGTTTAAGTTTATTACAAATAACATTAGGAAGATTTGAAACTTTGCATGATTATCATTCATTCATTCATTGATGGTTTATTACACTAAAATATCACATGGCAGCCAAAGGCTGAATTAATTGCACTTTTACAATGTGTTACAATTAATACAATTAAAATAAAACAATTATCAATTTCAGAATTTAAAATGTATATACATACAAACACGCTAAAACAGGTGTAATAAAATAATTAAGAAATTGCAAATATGTGGCTAAATAATGTAATAATTTATATGTGTGTTGTAGTGTTAAGTAGATTAATAAAATACATGGAATGGCACTGTTACGAAATCTCTGAGTTTTACAGAAATACTGTTGATATTTAACCCTTTTGTCTCAAAAACAGTCATTATGGATTTTTCAAAGGAGCCACCTGACACTGAGGAGATATTATTAAAAGCAGTGGGCAAAATCAACACAGATATTGTGTCTTCTCACTTCCAGGGTTTGAAATTTACATACTGATAGGGCCAGGTTGTAAGATACAGCATAATCAACACCAAGGATAATTTCACAGGCTCTTTTTTGGATACTTTCATCAGATTAATCTGTTTCTGAGTAAGTTTTATTGAATACTGGGACACATTTACAATTTCTAACATAATGTTTACGCCATTCTGAACTATTCATCTATTGATTGAAGGACATCTAATCAGAATACCCCCATTCAATGTTGGTTGGGACTAGGGCACACGAACACAGTTGTTGGGACCAACATTGAATAGGGGAGGGGGAGGTGTGGGGAGCCAAGAGTGATGGAGATCTGAATGTACAAAGAGTGGCCAAAAACTGATTACCCATAACAACAAATCCACTTTTTGGTTATTATAATTTTTTATGAAATACATTCACCGGCGATTGCACCTCATTTTGAACAGTAAGGTTGAAATAATTATGCTCGTTAATATAGTTTACATAAAATTAAGGTGTCTGCTACCACAAATAATTGGCAAGTCGGTTATCTCGTGTCAGGTTGTTTGCAATTTATAAAGTGCAAAGTATGGTATTTCAAAGTAAGGAACTACGCACATCGGATATGTACATTGTCATATATCATCTCGTTTGTTTTCTATTGTGTAACGCCGGTTGCTACAAACAATGCAGCCACGTTTTCCGAAGGTTTTTGCCAGATAATGCATTTCGCCATCAGCCGAACAGGAAGGTTAATTCGCATTGGATCGCAAAACGCATTGTATTACGTTCCAACTCAGAGTAGGCTGTCTATGACTTGAAGACGCAGTCAGATTACTGACATGTTGTTTGTTGCATGTTGAAATTACTGTAGCATTGAGTATGGATATGTTCAATATACTGAAAAAACACTCGTTTCACCATTTCAAACTTCGTGTGTATGTGTGTAGTACCGGAAAATTTGATTAGCGAGATCTGTTCCTCCCATGAATTTGTTGTAGTTATCTATAGATTTGGCTTAGCACTTCACGAATCCACTTCGCTCTTCTTACACCGAATTGGTTTTGTAATTACTTGGCAATCACCGCATTTGTTAGAGTACAACATTTTGTTATCATGCCAAACAATGCACATCTGACCAGCCTTCTCATAAAATTTGGGTTATCTCCTTTATTCTATTTATCTTTGGGTGGGCTGCATTCGGTATTCCCTGTGTATAACGCACTGGACCACAACATCCAAATCCTAATTGAGAGATAGTTGGATACCAGAGCTGGTCTGTTAGCACTATCACAATAAATTACATGTCCTTATGTTCAAGTCCATTTAGAAGTTCAACGACGACTTCTCCTGGGATGTTAGGTCAGAGGATGGCACTTGAGGGGATGAATCGGCATCTATATGTACATGTAGCCTCTTTGAAGTTTTTTGTCTCCTTGGCAGCAGCTCCTGTGTACAACATCCACGAATAGGGTAACCTGTCTCTGACTCTGTCTAAAGAGAATGCCTAATTCCCCATTTGACCGGTTTTCGGGCATGTACTCAGAAACCTGAGGCGTCCTTTAAATTTACTCATCAGGAGATAGGTTCTGTCCAGGTAATAGAGGTCATGAAATTTGGGAGGAGGACATTCACAAAGGCCTAACTTTCTTAAGCTTAACAAGATCCAGAGGCTGGTTCAGGCAACCGGTTGTCGGAGAGGTGGAAAAATCGTGTAATGGAAATAAATCTATTTTGACATTATGGATGCATAAATGACATCCAGAACTTATATGTTGACCAGCACATACCGTACTGAGGCGACTTTGTTGATGCCTACAGCAGCGTGCAGCGCTACAAATGCCATCATTTCATACGAGTGAGTGGGGGTCCAGGGGAGGTTTCTGAAATGCTTGCTCTGTGTAAAGGTTTGTTTTCGTCTACATGCAGATCCCAGACGGCACTGCAGAAGAACAACTGAATACCTGTACTGCAGAAGGCCTGAGAAGTCACCTGCAGGACCAGAGCTTCCGGTGAATTGCATCGGCTTCGTTGAGATGACTGACTTTTCCAAACCCGATTCGTGTTCGTTTTCTCTCATCTGGATTTGGCATTTTTCTGCGGAAGGGAAGAGACAAAATGCATGAGGGTGCTTTTCGTCTATCACACAGTATAATTTATGAAAAGTGTGCCTAAAATTGGCACTATTTCCGCTTTTTCTTTTGAATAACGCGCTGGCTGGGGGGGGGGGGACGCTAACTATGCGCGGATTAATTAAATCGTCGATAGAGGGCGACCGTCATGAAATTCGAATAAGCATTTTGGCTGGGGACCAAGCCCGCCGGTCGTAAACAACAATACGGTTTGCAAGAAAAGGTGCCATTTGTATCCCCTGGTCTGGAACAATGACCACAACATAGCCAGCCTTTGGCGCCGCGTGGTATGGATAGGTTAAGTATATTGGGCTTAGGTATTCGGGATGATACATGATGTCATCATCAGCGGAAAGAATAAAAGGCAATGTAGCAGAAAAAGTGTAATTTTCACAGTATTTGGACTGTGGTCTTTCTGGTTCCCGTTGTCAATGTTACCGGCAAAACCACTGATGGTGACGCTTGACTTGACTAAAATACATAAGTTTAGACAATAAGAATGATGTTGTCGATGGATTTGAACGTTTTATAAATATTGATATTATTATAATGACATTTTATCAGAGAGAAAACTAGACAGAGTATTATCAACTTGGATCAGAGTCATATAATGTGGAGTGCTTACTACGAAAACTGAATTGCTGGTCATACAAAAAGTCTTGACCATTTCCATGGTAAATTAACATTGCATTGTACTGCATTGCGCTGCATTGTTGTGCTTTCTACCTGTAGGTTAAAATCGTTAATGTGAATACATCTTCTATTGCAGAAACATTTCCAGCAATGAAATCACCAGTATCAACACTTGGTGCTTCTCAAGGATTTCATAAATTTGAGAATCTTGTGTAAGATATTTTAAATAATTTTACTTATGGTTGTGAACCTGAGGCTGGGTCATGGGGATTACTTTTGGGGCAAGACATGATTTTCGGGTGGTTGGCACAATAGCCCTTTGGCGGAGGCACGGCTCTCTTCCCTAACATCATAAATACGCCTACTGGGGTTACACAACAGTTTGAACTGTCAAGTTTAATTATACTGTACTTTGTATGGACACTTCTGTTTTTAAATTTAATGTAGCTCTTAAAATATTATCACGTTACGCTAATTACCCCCACCCCAACTCCTGTTTAACGATTTTGAAGACGTTTAATTTCTGGCAAATGATACTTCAGACTATTTTTGTGGACTTTTGCTCATACATGTACCCTATCAACTAATATGTACTTATGTACTTATTCACTGTTTGTTTGTTTAAAAGGGACATTTTCAGGAATAAACCCCGTTTGAGAGAGTACAAATATCATTACCTTTCTGACATGTACTGCCGAGTCTAAATAACCTCAAAGACATTGTTCAACATATGGAGACTATGGTTAATATAGGACTGCAATCCATGATCGCTTTTTCTTCTGCACACACCTTTTGTGTGGATCTCAGACTTACCAAATTAAATCATTGCATGTCATATTTATTTTCGTTTTCTGCTTTCATCAATATAGGAATATATTGATAAATACTCGTTAGTTTACATTGTTTATGTATTAGGTACTGACCAGGGGTACTAAAACAGTCTTCTGGTAACCCGAGGGTTGTCATGATGCGATGCGCCTTAAAAGGACATTGTGATACTCAACCCCATCGTATTCATGAAAGCAACCCTTTCAAAAGGTGTTCACTCACTTTATTACAATAATTATGACAGTTTGTATAATAAATTATACTGCACATGCAAAATTCGACCCTACGAAATCTGACTTCAGAAACCCAATCACTTGAATAATGTTTTACAGTATAATCAAACGCAGGGCAAAATATTTTAAAGGGATGCACGGAAAGCTCTTCATATTACTTTTCTAATATGTTTATCAATATTTTTTTTATTTTTTAGGTTCGTCAATGACTACAGTGTCACTGCCAGAATTTGTTTCAGCTATTTCCAAGTTTGAACGCGTCTCAATGCAAGAACACGGGAGAAACCGACATCATTAGGACCGATGTGGTAGACTCTGTTGAACCCCTACTAAGAGTGTTCATATGTGGGATATTTCATTGCCGCCCGTCATTGGCAATTCATTTGTTATTAGTCTCGAGGTATAAGCAACGCAGAGATCTCGATGTGACAATAAAACACATTCTATTTTTGGTGCTAAATTTAGCTATATCCGACATAATGATGGGTGTTTATATGTTGATTGGCATTGGGGATTACAGGACTCCAGTAGCGTTTATGGCGAGAAATACGCCATTGGAGCGACGAGATGAAAAAACCGGTCCATGCAGTTTGTAAGATTGCTGGTGTGTTATCGGTACTTTCGAGCGAGGTATCGGTCTTCTTCGTCACCATTATCAGTATCGAGTGTTTTCTTAAGCAGTGTTTCCTTTAGTCAAATCAAATCAGGGGGAAGACTTCTAAAGTTATAGTCTCCACATTATATGGTCAACAATAGCTGGTGTGTTTAAGTATTGTCTAACTCAACTGTTATTACTGGGTATGATTCAAAGACATATTATACGGATTATCTGATACGTGTGTATCGGCCTCCTCCTGATTACAAGTCCCTACAAGTTTTAGTAGGAATAAACAACGTTGGAAACAGTTTATGATTATGATATTTCATCATCGCAACGCACTCGAGTAGCCTTTCGACTCCAGTTGCTAAGGAGAGTGGGACCAGCTTGGGGGCTCCACTTATTGTCCTGTTTTATTGCGTAAATTTGTTATGTTTTATGGTCGCTGCTTTGTTGCCACACGGCCATGTTCGTGAGTGTGAAAGTACAGCCAAGGTAGTGAGGGAAACTGCTCACTGGAAGCAGGAAATCGGCATGGCGATTAAAATGGTTTCCTCATAGTTCGGCACCGGACTGGTGCTGGATGCCTTATCATCGTCATGGGTATTCTGTCCCAGACTGGGACGGTAGAAATAAGTTCAGAAATGTGTTTGCCTGGGTTGTTGCATTCATAGTACCCATCAATTTCCGGTCAATCCCTATCTTTATGGCGGCACAACTACACTAAATGCCAATAAGCTTAAACGTTCCCAAGCCAACGATGCTCAAATTACACCTAAACATGGCGCATATCAGACAGAGATGAAATCGTAAAAATTACCTTGCAAACTTAAGGCTGACTTTCTCTGAGACACCCATACTCCCTAAATAAACACCAACACCAAATCTTACAGAAATAGGGACATTTAATAACTTCATGTTTTATTAAATGTTATTTGTATAGCTTGTATTAATATCTCGATTTATACGGAATTAGTTTCTATATATTCTTCCCCAAAAAGAATAAATAAAAATTAATATTAACAAAAATAACAATACAAAAATAATATGTAAATAGATAAATACTGTATGTGCTCTGTACGCGCATCTTAATATTTGTTGTGAATTATCATTAAATTTGGGGGCTCTAAGCAATATTATTTTTTACCTTTTCCTCTTTAAGTGAGGTTATGTCATAAGGAACAATATCAGTTTTATTATCTACGAACTCCTCGTTTCGTCTCGAATTCAAAACACCTCAGATCCGCTGGATGATAAAACGTATGCTCCTCGAAATTACCCTCAGTCGTCAACACATCAACAAGGTGTTATCGGCAACACAGTCACTGAGGATATTTGCCTTGCACGTTGTGCACGACGTATTTTATCTTTGATATAACCATCAAACAATTCAAATGATCAATTATTGATAGAAGTTGCTTAGAGCTTATGTTTAAGACGGATGATTAACTTTACCACCTTACCAACTGACATTTATATTTGAATTCATATTTCAATATTTACTTTATTTAAGATGTTTTTAATTATTATTTAAATGGTATTTAATCGCATGTGTCGTTTTACATTATTAGTAACGTCATCAAAGCAAAGTACCAGCAGCTAGGCGACATAATATTTGGTAAAATTTCAGATTCAGCTTTGTGTGTATCACAGAAGAACACTATTTGAGAAAAAACAGGCTTTCTATTTAGAAGTTGTATTTTTGCATGTTTGTTTTATTTTTTATTTTTATTTTTTCCCCCTTTTTATTTTTTTGTTATTTATTTATTTTTATTAATTTATTTGTTTGGTTTTGTAAAGGGTCAATTTTATTTCCGTTTTTGGATAAGGAGAAATTGCTGTAAACATAATTATAGGCCTATTTTTGTATTATGTTCAGAAATGGATCATTAGCCGATGATGCATTTCATTTGTTAATGTTTATTCTGGTGTTTAATCTAAAATGTCAGACGATAAAACTTGTTGTTGGATGTTTGGTACCATTAACATCTTAAAACCAGTAAGCTTTTACATAATAATTCCTTCAGTTTCTTTTGGGGTACTGTACCTTTAACATGTTTAAAAAAATAAATACAAAATACAAAAATACCAAAAAATACAAACAAATAAAATAAACAAAAGTAATATAAATTTATCCAAATGCTGTTGGTATGTTGCCTTCCCCAATTTTGAGAGAGGTTATATCATTAGGAAACAATATACGTTTAATTATGTACACTCACAGTTCAATGTTGTAAAATATCACCCATTTGTCTTAACCCATTTTGTCTTAAATTAGAAAACTTCTTTTAGGTCAAAATGTGGGAGAAAACAACTGGTTCTCGAACGTTAAAAAAATCACCTATATAGATGTCGCACTGAAAGTCACCCCTACTGGGGTCAAAATCCAGATAGTATTGGACACTGTTGTTTGTAAATAACACCAACAATATTCATGACAAGTTGCATGTATAAACGTGAGAGGATCATTATTTTGTTTCTCCCAGTGGACCTTATGAATTCAAGAGAAAATACTTTAGACAAACCCCTTTGGACTGACATAATACAAAATGTTGTTGTTTAGTTTCCTTTGACAACCAAATCCATATATTGAAAGGTCAATTATTGTTAAATAATGCTTAGAGTTTCTTTTAACACTAATTATTTTATTTTTATCATTTACACTTTGTTTGAATTTCAACAATTAATTATTTGATGTATGTAACGTGTTGGTGTAATTATTGAATCGGTGTTTTATCATGTTGTTTTTAAGCGTTTTTCCCGGGCCAATTCGTCAGTTTAGCACCCAATTAACAGAGCGTCGTTCAATTTTTTGCGTGACACTGATTGCTGCACCAAAATCATCATTTAATTTTGCTAAAAACGACTTATTCAGTTTCATTTAATAAGCATTTTAAATACTCAACCACAGCATTCCCAGTGTCGTCAAGCCTGGGCTTCCTGCAGCGTAAGCACTTAAATCGTTATTGGGCAAGCCATTTGTGCAATAATGGAATTCACACTGTTAAACTTGTTTTTCCATGTTTGAAGTTGACAATACACACCAGTAGACAAAATGATCAGAAACATTTCAACGTGCAATCCTTAATGCTCCAAAACACATTAAGAAATATGTGAGGGAAATGAAACAAAGAATGTAAAAAACATGAACGAAAAACCGTGGTAGCAACAGGATTAGCAAAACTCGCTTAAATACGAAATCGCACACAAAACGAATTTGAATATCAATTGATAATTATTATGGCTTTCATATAGTAACGTCCAAAGAAGTACTTTTTTGTTTATTGCGTGTATTGATGTTCAACATCTGTTATAGTTAAGAAGGTCATAATAATTGTCAGTGTGTATTAATGTTGAACAGGCAATTTATACAATGATGATCATCACTATACTCCAGAGTTATTTATCTATAGTATACGAAATTAATTTAGCATTACTTAAAAAGAAATGTGCAAGGTATCACAAAAGAAGTTTATAATGGGATTGGGCCACAGTATGATGCTGGTGGTTTAATTGGAATAAACGACACGTTTGATAATGTCCATGTCCACAAAGTCACGCCGTGCCAATTATTGGAACCAAAATCAAGTATACGTCAAATGTAGTAGTCATGTGACATAATATTGTTGATGTGTATGTGATAACCTTTCAAGCCTGGGCTTTTTTCACTCCGTATTTTCTGGAAATCTTCTTCAGCCGGTTTTGATGAAAACTTAGTTATGTTCGTTTTAACAAGATCTATCGGATGAGGTTATACGAAACTAGGGCTTTTCAGTTTGAATTAATGTCATCATATGAAACGTATATGTTCTCTTTTTGCATTTGTTTCTCCTATTTTATTTTTGTTTAAATTTTCAGTTTACAAATTGATTGCCATTATAATGAAAATGAAAGTAACATTTTAGTGAATATCCAGTCGAACCAAGTCTGCTAAATTGGATGAAGAATATGTATTACTAAAAAGAACGACGATATATATAAATTGAATTCAATGCCAAATGAATTCGCATGCCTGAAAATGAAAATTGAATGCTTGAATTCCTTAATTGAAACACAGTAACAACTGCAGAGGCAAAATCGCTTTATTATGAACGTACGAATGTAAAATTGGCTGCTTATTTGCCAATATTGAGCGGGAAAACCTATAATTATAGTCACCAAATTCTGGTAGTAATATATAACAAACCTTTTTAATTGCATCGGTAATTAAAACAAATCATGAAGAAGATGATGTTACCTTTGTGCGTGCAACAACGTCGTATCTCAGGATAAAACATGTCTCTGGTTTCTGTCCTTATCGATAGCGTCACCGCGCGCGTCGGTATTGACGACCTTTATTGTAATAATAAATAATGTTTGTATGATCATAGTCAGTAAAACATAGTTTTGGTAAAATATTACACCAGTGGTAATTATATTTGCACCCGTCCAATATGGACAATTCATGGAATAATAAAGTTAACACCATCTGGTGTTGGCTGAAAATCAACAGTGTTTTCCAGGTCAATGCATTGGTTTTAAACCACTGTGATACCGTTATACATCCTATATATTTTAGTCTCAGTGTAGTCAGCCGTAGAAATGGTTCTTTTAACAGTTTTAAATGAAGGAGGCAGGTATCTTAATAGTGTTCAGGATTATACATCAGTTTCTTAAAATTCATTATTTAAAAGTCAATTGATGTTGTTCAATAAAGTACACTGCATGAAATGTGGTTTTAAGTTCGTTCTTTAATCTCGCAAGATATCCAAAGACTACTCCCACTTACAAAGTAATTCTTCAATAAATCACGATGCAAATTTGAGGACTGAAATAAGGCGATTACAAAAGAAGTCTCTATCAACCCAGATTGACGAAAGTTTGTCACCTTCCTATTTGGCAATGCGATACATGGCTAAGTTTAGAGATTACTAACCATACGACTGAATAGCTATTATTAATTGATTGACTCCACCCCACCAATATACCGATCCAACCCTATATCCCTAATCCCAACCCATCCTTGGCAATGCTTGGTCATTTGGTAACAGCACCGTATGGCTGGATAGCTAATACTTCGATTGACTCTACTCACCAATTGGACCAATCCAACTTCTAACCCTATTGGTCACATCCCAAACCATCCCCTCGGCAATGCTTGGTCACGGCACCATAGGGCTGGATAGCTAATACTTGATTGACTCTTACCCAATAGATTCGATCCAACTTAACCCCTTGTCCCTAATCCCAACCCATCCTGGCAATGCTGGTCACGGCACCATAGGGCTGGATAGCTAATACTTAATCTTTGACCTCTACCCCCACCACATGACTGACCGATCCAACCCTAACCCCCATTAATATCCGTGGCAATCCTTGGTCACGACGCCATGTTAAACTTAACCCAATGAACATTGCAAAGCAGACCAAGAAATTCATAACCCTATTATTTTAATTATTATTATTATTTTTTTTTTTACAGATGGTAACCTTTGTACCTTGAGATGATTATTAATAAGCCATCATTATAAATACAAAATGCAGCTCAAATTCAGTAAATTATAAAACAAATAATCAATATTGAAAAGACAAACAACGTTAACAAATGTCAGGCATCAGGCACAAAACAAATTAATAGAAGAAAGAAAGTCCTTTGAAGGACGATAATCAAGGGACCCCCTCCCTCCCTGTAAAGGAATCTGACTTAGGACAACCACCAAAATATACTGGGAGCACAACAAAGGTGGTTACACAAGTACACATTCTGGAAATAAACAGACAGACAGAAAAGTGATAAAACAAATAGACAAGCCCGCTCCACCAACAAAAAGGAACGTCGAAGTCAAGAGATATCAATCATAACCTTAAATAAGCTTAGTGTTGGAAGCCAGCCTGCTTGTATTAGTATGGGACATAGTCATCAACTTAACAACAGAAATACCTTCATCCCAGTACCCTCTGATACTAGATTTGCTAGATGTCATGATTGACAGATTCTTGGGTTTCACGTGTGCAACAGTCATTTTCTTTTCAGTGACATTGACCCGTTGGGAAAGGGTTGCAGTTGAAGGAGAGGCTGGTTGGAGGAGGCAGTGAGAATCCACAAAACAGATGTGAAAAAGTTTAATTGATGAAAATGTCATCCTCAAAATTGATCATTGGATCTTTTGAAATCTATAAACGGGTGGGGGGGGTGATCGGTCGTCGTCCATGAACTACGGAACTACGGTATGTTATCCTAAATGCCTTTGTTAAAAGTTGCGTGTAGTGCCCTCCCTTCACTTAAGATGTAACTGCTGCCCTCGATGTCATCGTCATGCAGTTTCTGCTTGAAATGTTATCCGGTCCCAGTAAATACGCAATCATACACAGTAGTAATCGTATTTCATTTATTCAATTTATTGTATGTATTATTTACAACATACATTTTTCAAATTGAATGTGATTCATTTATGGTAATACAGAATCTTGATTATTTTGGCAATTACTTATGGCTTTAGGAATCAAGGATGTTTTAGGCTATAATTATATAGAAAATTAATTAGAGCTTAAAGATAACTGAAAAATAGAAATATTAACTGAAACCCAAATCGCTGTTGGTAACCAATCACCGTACATAACATATTTAATTAAATATCATTACAAGTTAGGTTACCTAATGGATTATGGATTCAAATTTCTTGCAAATTGGTTTGAGAATTATAAAGAAAACATAGACCCACAGAACGACAGGTAGTTACAGGCGTTTGTGGCTTCGTCTTCGTAATTTGTGTGTTCTGGGCTCACCTTGAAGCAGAAATCAAGTGGATTTGTTTCCTGGTTTCCAATATCTGAGCGAATGGTTTGCATACCCCCAAAATAACGACAACCTGTAATGTTTACTACTAAGCATGGGTGTATAACTAGGATGGTTGGGGTGTAGGGGTGGTGGGGGTGTAGGGGGTGGTTGGGGTGTAGGGGTGGTTGGGTGTAGTTGGTTGGGTGTAGTGGGTGGTTGGGTGAGGGGGGGTGGTTGGGTGTAGGTGGTTGGGTGTAGGGGTGGCTGGGTGTAGGGGATGGTTATGTAGGGGATGGTTGGGGATAAAGTCAAGTGTAGAGGGCTGCAGTCATCGTTGCCTCGTACCAAACACAACACCCTATAATGTCCACAACTGACTGCAGCACTTAATCATGTTTTTTCGAAATTGTGCACTCATCAGGCATTACAAGATTCTATTTTGTAACAAGTTGAGTTTCAAATGGCTGTATTAATAAAACAGGAATGTAACTCAAGAGAATAGACAGTATGATTTATTATAATAGTTACATGTATTAGCAATAAACCCAAAACAAGTATCAGTACAAGGCTTTTTTACTAAGAAACCAAGTATTATCTTTTATCATAGAAACATTACAGAGACATTGGAACTCATACAGTGGAATGTAATCAAGAGAATAGACAGTATGATTTATTATAATAGTTACATGCAATAGCAAATAACCCAAAACAAGTATATAAGTAGTTAGTTACTTTAAGAACCAAGTATTATCTTTTATCATAGAAGTTACATTACAGTGACATTTGGAACTCATACACAGGAATGTAATCAAGGTGAGAATAGATGACAGTATGATTTATTATAAGTTGCTATGCATTAGCAACAACCCAAAACAACAAGTATCAGTAGTTAGTTACTTTACAACCAAGTATTATCTTTATCATAGAAACATTACAGAGACATTTTGAACTCATATACAGAAATGTAATCAAGAGAATAGACAGTATGATTTATTATAATAGTTACATGCATTAGCAACAACCCCAAAACAAGTATCAGTAGTTAGTTACTTAATAAACCAAGTATTATCTTTATCATAGAAATATTACAGAGACATTGGAACCCGCAGAAAAGCATAGGAAGGATTTACATTGTATACGTGCGTAAGTTCCTAATGTTTCCCCGTCCTAATGCCTTTGATAAATGTCCTAATAGTGTACAGAACGTCGGCCACTTGCTCACCATTTGTGCAAGAAAAATATAACTATTTTCTCCATCATTTCAAATGGAGGACTTTATGATGTTGGTGGCAGCAGATTACTGGTGCTTTTCCATTGTTTATGTAAATTCCCTGGAGCATGCATGATAATTATTAAGAACAATAAGAACAATGGATAAACCAGGTGAGTCTGCTATAATAGCGTCTCGATAAGTATCCCATTAAAACATTACTAATGACGTCAACTGTTTTAAGACCAAATAAATCACCAAATATTAAAATGCTAAAATGCAAAATATTACACACACTGTTTTAATTATACCTTTCTTCCAGTAAGCAAGCAAAATAATATTTGGGCAAGATGTGCATATGTACAACATACTTCAAACCCAAATTGTCAAAATATCGTTCGCACTTTATAGATAAAA
This sequence comes from Zoroaster sp. YZ-2022, assembly GCA_029582265.1. Lineage (NCBI taxonomy): Eukaryota > Metazoa > Echinodermata > Asteroidea > Forcipulatida > Zoroasteridae > Zoroaster > Zoroaster sp. YZ-2022. Next base: position 9,962,834 of record CM055817.1, on the reverse strand, counting down.
TCTTAACAAAAACTATTAAACCACATGTATATAATATCCAATGTTTATCTCTATTATATCTATGGACTCGTTCAACTCCACTGAGAATAAATATTTTTATATTAACTAATGGGTAATTTAAAACGAAAGCAGAGACAGATACAAATAACGTTGCATTTATAGACTCCAATATGTATATGAAACCGAACATTTATGATGTTGTTTTTAACCTTAACATATAACAACAGAAATAAATGTCCACTTCAACCACGCTGCTTCACGCCTATAGCAAATAAATCGTACACACTTCAACCGCGTTGCTTCACGCTCATCCGTAAACCCATAGCAAAATAAATGTACACTTCAACCACGCTGCTTCGTCTATCCGTTAACCCATAGTAAAATAAATAAGCATATTGGTGATTTGTTTTATTTATTTTTATTATTTAAATTTATTTTGTATTTGTAAAGGGAATCAATTTTCAAAATTCGATATATTACAAAATGCGATCTGTTATTCCAATACTCATAATTTATATATATTATATGAATCAACATATACAATGTACAATGTACAATTAAACAATCACACACAATTATATCCACTCTTAAATCCTTTAACCTTTGGCTTGACTTTTCGACAAAAATGCACCAACTACTGGAAACAAAGTAAACATTGTAATGTTCTTTTTCCCATTTATTAAATCTCACCATGTTTGTTTCACAAATCATTAAATTCTGTATTCTGACCTCAACCATTATATAGACAATTTCAACATCTGGGTATTATTTTGTAAACATTGGACCAATCAGGGATAAACACAATTATAATGGAACAGCAAAAGAAACGTCGTATGAATACAATATATCAACAGGCATATTTTGTGAACTGTACACTTGAAAACCATTCAAGTCGCATTCCATCCGCCCTTATAGGATTTTTCAGGCACAGTCATGATTCAGAATGATGTTAGACTGCATATTTCCCCAAAACGATACATGTAAAACTCTTTTTGTGGCTGAGTTATACAATGATTAAATCAATCACGATGTTTCTTTTTTCTGTTCAGTATATATCTATCATCGTTTAAAGGCAATAGATATAACTCATATTTTGGTAATATACGTTTATTTCAAACCCTAGTTTTCATGGGAAATATAAAGCTAACCTTATAAAAAGGACATCACAATAGTTGCTCACGTTTATCAGAAAAACGATGAAAAATTGTAACATGTTTTGTTTATAAGTTACGTTTTCATGTTTTGATAAAATATGGTTGACGTATTTATTTTGTCAATTCTACCAAACACCCTATTTATTAGAAGATGAAAACACTTGACAGACACAATTCATTTCTCATGATAATTGATAGTGTACCAACTTCACAAACAAGTAAGTTTTATTGGGATAACAATTAATGAGACAATTTGATAATATGGTGATACAATAATGTTGTACCTTCCCTTTATAACACTGACTGAGATTTGGTCAATTACCACCTCATGACCACACATAAGACCCTTTTATACTTGACTGAGATTGGTCAATTAATAACCACAACATAAGACCCTTTATACTTGACTGAGATTGGTCAATTAATGACCACATAATATAGACCCCTTTTTATTTCTGACTGAGATTAATAATTAATGACCACATATAAGACCCTTTTATATACTTGGACTGAGATTGGACAATTAATGACCACAACATATGACCCCCTTTTATATTTGACTGAGATTGGTCAATTAATGACCACACATAAGACTCCTTTTATATTTGACTGAGATTAATGGTCAATTATGACCACATAAGACCCTTTTATACATTGACTGAGATTGGTCAATTAATGACCGCTAATATAAGACCCTTTATACTTCTGACTGAGATTAACAATAATTAATGACCACATAAGACCCTTTATACCCTCTTGACTGAGATTGGTCAATTAATGACCACACATAAGACCCTTTTTAATTTGACTGAGATTGGTCAATTAATGACCACATATAAGGGGACCCTTTTTATACTCTGACTGGAGATTGGTCACCAAATTTAATGACCACACATAAGACCCTTTATACTTGACTGAGATTAATCAATTAATGACCAATATAAGACCCTTTATACATTGACTGGAAGATTGGTCAACACGACCACACATAAGACCCTTTATACACTGACTGAGATTAATAATTAATGACCACATAAGACCCTTTTATATACTGATCTGAGATTGGTCAATTAATGTTCACCACATAAGACCCTTTTATACACTGGACTGAGATTGGTCAATTAATGACCACACATAAAGACCCTTTATACTCTGACTGAGATTGGTCAATTGTAATGACCACACATAAGACCCTTTATACTTGACTGAGATTGGTCAATTAATGACCACACATAGACCCCTTTTATACACTGACTGAGATTGGTCAATTAATGACCATAAGACCCTTGTCTTTATATACTGACTGAGATTGGTCACCAAATTAATGTCTACCACATAAGACCCTTTTTATACACTGACTGGAGATTGGTCACCTTAATGACCACACATAAGACCCTTTATACACTGACTGAGATTGTCAATTAATGACCACACATAAGACCCTTTTTATACTTGACTGAGATTAATAATTAATGACCACACATAAGACCCTTTATACTTCTGACTGAGATTGGCTACTATTAATGACCACACATAAGAACCTTTTATACTTGACTGAGATTGGTCAATTAATGACCACATAAGACCCTTTATACTTGGACTGATTGGTCAATTAATGACACACACATAAGACCCTTTTTATACTTGACTGAGATTGGAATCAATTAATGACCACACATAAGACCCTTATTACATTGACTGAGATTATCAATTAATGACCACACATAAAGACCCTTTTATACTTGACTTCGAGATTATCAATTAATGACCACACATAAGACCCTTTTATACTCTGACTGAGATTATCAATTAATGACCACACATAAGACCCTTTTATACTCTTGACTGAGATTGGTCAATTAATGACGTGACACACATAAGCACCACCATATAGCAATATAACATGTGCATGTATAGAGTTTATTTGAGCCTCAGTTAAATGTTGATGAATGATTTATTTTTATATTGTATAACTTCCCATACTGCACCATAGATTAATTCACACATATATGTGTACTGTTGCATCTTTGTCTGTATAGCTACCGATCATCACTCACATTTACCCGTTAATGGGGAACGCAAACAATAGAAAAAGCATGGGAAACTCCATCAGTAAAACTCCTACATTGACAGACAATGTCTGGAGAAGTGAGATAAGTTTTGCTGCACTGGATCATTAGTTAGCTATACACTCTGCATGCATTACGCAAACTGTCTTTCGTGTGAAAAGAAAGCTTATCATAAGGAAACTCTGGTATAATAGTATGGTATACAAGGGTTCGTTGTTCACTTTAATATCCCTTATTGGGATATACTTTGATCCTGATTGAAAACCCCATTATCCCAATGAGGATACCAATATACCCCCGATCAGGTAACCCCTTGGGTGGCAATGACATTAAAACCCCATTATCCCAATGAGGGGACAAATTAATATACCCTGATCAGGTAACCCTTGGGTGGCAATGACATTAAAACCCTATTATCCCAATGAGGATACCAATTAATACCCCCAACCGGGTAACCCCTTAGGTGGCAAGGACACCTTTCAATTATTCCATGGTATTACATTAGTTGGATGTCTTCACAGCTTAATTACATCATTATCTCATTTCCTGACTTTCTTTATAATTCTAATTGTTTACAAATATTCATTATTTATTGTTCTAAGAATTCAGTTAATGAATAGATTTATATATTATTTGTTTCTCATTGTAATGTTTAATTGTTTGAGCACTGTATGCATGTAATTATTTCTTGTTACATTATTTTCTCTAGTTTTTAAGACAATCATTAATGTCCAATGTTTGTGGTAATATTCTCTTTCTTGTCTTGTTTTTCTCTTTATTGTCTTTCATCAAAACTTTGTCCCAAATTTGCTCTTAAAACACATGTTGTTATACTTCTTTTCTATTAACATTTGTGATCACGATGTTTACACATGTACATAGTTGTGTGTTAAATTAAAAATTAATTTCCCAAAACAGGATGAAATATAATAATACTTACAATATATTCGACCAAAATAATACAAAACAAAACTAAAATGGGAAAGTTATTTTAATACTTGTAACATTGTACAATGTCCAGTCATATCTAGCATTTATATAGATGACAGCCCTTGAACCATCAAATATTATAAAATGTAACTACTCAGACAGGTCATTGACTGTATTCCCATATAATATGCAACCATCATTCTAAAATACATTAGTATATAATGTGGAATAATATTGTTCATATTGTATATGAATCCTGACTATATCAAATTAAGTACGTCAATATACAATTCAAATTAACCAATTCCCCAAATATAATGCTTTATTTTTATGTTTTTTTCTCAAATCAAATATCAAACTAAATAAATAGTGGCATGGTAAAGACAGATGAAGGGATTTGAACCTAAGACCATTTGTATATGCAACACCTGAAATAAAGGAAGGATTAATACCCTTTATACCCATAACACTTTTTTATCAAGCTCCACAATGTTCAACTCTTTTCTTGTCACCAAGTTGTTCAAGGCACCTTGGGGTTTTCTGATGATGACGATGATGATGAGTCAGGTCACCACTCACCAGACTGTTTGACATCAGTGGTGGTGGTGTTGTAGACCTTGCTAGCTGTCACTACCATTCTCCTTGTTGGTCGACATTTCCATGGCACCTTTGGGGGGCTTGCATTATTCATATAACTCATGATGAGTCCCTCAGGACAACCAGACCCACGCTGGACATCAAGGGGCGATGTCAACTCTCACTGCTAGCTGTCACTACCATTCTTGTTGTTGTCTATTCCATGGCACCTTGAGGGGTTTCCATACACTGGATTGTCCGATTGCTGTTGTTAGAAAGAAATTGCCGAGTGGAAAGATAGAAAGAACAGGGATATGTGGCAAAATAAAATGCAGGATTAATCTATATTATGTTATAATTTCTACTAACAAGATGGGATAACAAAATGTATGCATTACATGTAATAGAGAATGGTGCACACGAGGATGTGTGTGGTAACTTCTTGTAGACTTGTGCTGGAAATTTGTACCGATTACATTTTGGGAAGTATGAAACTTATCATTACAATTATGTATACAACTACAAGTGACTATATGTGATTTACCCCTTACGCATCCTCCCTGGCCCCAATAAGTGTGTATTGTTATCTTGTAAAGCAGACTGCAAGCAGACCAAACTATGCAACGATAGCTTGAATCAGTTGCTGGTGTATTGTATACTGCGTGCATAGTATTTTTTCCTTTTATTAGTTTGCTGATTCATGATGCATTGTTTTCTATCATTGGGCAAATGTTGCAAAATTAATTTTTAATCTTTCAAGCAAACAAAAAAAAAAAACTAGAAATTATAACAAAATCTCTAAGTAGCATTGATTTATTCATACTACGTGTGGTGGCATTTTCGCATACACTGTACAAGGTTTAAAAGGATTCGTTGCTAAGGTTTTTTATGCAGCATGCAATGATGATATTTTGTCGCGTGTTTTATCACAGCAGTCTCATTACGTTGGTATTGAAGTATCATGCTGGTGTATTGTATGCTGTATGCATTGTTTTCATCACGGGCATGTTGCAAAATTAAAACAAAATTCTACTGTTTTTAGTGCATTGATTGTACACATGTACAAGGTTTAAAGGATTAGTTGTTATGTTATGTAAATGATGATATATTTGCTGCATGTGTTTCTATCGCTGGCAGTCTCATTAGGGTTTGGTATTTGGGGGAAATTAGTTCATTGTGTAGTTTTTAGTTGAGCATAAAGAAACCCAAGTGGCATAGATGAAGGTATGACCAAGGGAAGTAATGACAAAACATTAGTGATCTATGTTTATTTATGTACTTCCTCTTTATTCAAGACCCTGGATACTCTGTGGACAAAGACCAAGACTTGGTTGGATACGCCAGTGGACAAAGACCAAGAACTTGATACGCCCTCTGTGGACAAAGACCAAGACCATGGATACGCCTGTGGGACAAAGACTACCAAAACCCTGGATACGCTCTGTGGACAAAGACCAAGACTTCGATATGCTCTGTGACAAAGGACAAAGACCAAGACCCTGGATACGCCTTGTGGACAAAGACCAAGACCCTGGATATGCCTCTGCCTCAGGACAAAGACCAAGACTTGGATATGCCTCTGCGGACAAAGACCAAGACCCTGGATACGCCTCAGGACAAAGACCAAGACTCTGACCCGCCTCTGTGACAAAGACCGAGACCCTGGATACGCCCTGTGTGTGGACAAAGTCCGGTAGACCCTGGATACGCCCTGTGGACAAAGACCAAGACCCTGGATACGCCTGTGGACAAAGACCAAGACTTGATACGCCTCTGTGGACAAAGACCAAGACCCTGGATACGCCTCCTGTGGACAAAGACCAAGACTTGGATATGCCCTCTGTGACAAAGACCACATCCCTGGACACGCCCCTTGTGGACAAAGACCAAGACTTGGATATGCCTCTCTGTGACAAAGACCAAGACCCTGGATACGCCTCAGGACAAAGACCAAGACTCTGGATTCGCGCCTGTGGACAAAGACCAAGACCCTGGATACGCCTCTGTGGACAAAGACCAAGACCTCTGGATTTTGGGGACACGCCTCTGTGGACAATGACCAAGACTTGATAAATAATGAATGCACATGTGCAGTAAAAAGTAATCCACTGTGAACCTGATAAATATACATGATTAGAATGTGGTAAGAACATCAACTCATGCAAAATTATGCTAAATGCAAAACAAGACCACTTGACAGTAATTTAGTTTATATTTCATTGAGGTTGGATAGACTATGCCATCTAACATGCAAGCGTGCACTTATCTGACAAAAAGAATACGATCGACGATGCAATACTTACTTTAGGGTTGTATTTCCAACACTTTCACAACATGACCATATGGAATTTATGTGTTTAAAGTATAATGCCCAAAAGAAATGAAGAGATTATTTGCGCATATATTTTTTGTTCATGAGAATAGAATTGCAGATTTAGAAAAAGTTAATAAAGTGATTGGTTCAATAACAAAAACAAAATAGTTTTGAATTTTTGGTAGTCAATAAATGTAGTAGTAAAAAGAAAAATCAATTCATGGTAGCAGATATTCATTTGCAATAAAAGATTGTAAAGTTAAGTGTTAATTTTGAGAGTGTAAAATTTGCAAGGAGAGGAATAAGAAAAGTAAGAATTAATTAACACTATGACGTTTACAGCATAATTTTATACAACATGTTCAAAAGTATTTTGACTTTCAATTACAAGTCCTTTCCCAATTTCTTTGAATATAATTTTCATTTGATGACAAAAAATTGTTTAATTTAATAATTTTTTCTAAAGAAATTATCATTTTATTGCAAATTTTTCACCAATTTATTTTACCAAAAATTTATTTCATAAAAATTTGGAAAAGTGTACTTGAACATGTTATACAATGACAACCCCAATGCAGCAACATACAGCAAATATATCTACATTCATTTTCCATTATGCAAATCATACAATAGATATAAAATAAGTGAATCTTTGCACATAATAGTATTGAAGCAATCACTATAATTATTATTTGTATATTATTAATTATTTTTGGAACCAGATACCCAAAATCAGGAAACCTTTGATACCTGGATACCCGATACCTGTTTTCACTGCAAAATTCATGCTGAACTTAACTTTGGTAAAATGATGAATACATCACCATATAGTTATTATCAGAACAATGACTCCCAAGAGAGATTCATTCTTTGCACCATACCATCTGAACCTTTAACTTGAAGATGAATGAGCAATAATCGACCCAATAAGGTTATTGTTATCAGAACAATGACTCAAGAGAGATTCATCTTTGCACCATGCTGAATCAATCTTTAACTTGAAGATGATGAGCACATCGGGACCATATAAGTTTACTCAGAACAATGACTCAAGAGAGATTCAGTATTCTTTGCACCATACTGAACTTTAATCCTAGATGATGACAACACATCGACCATAAGGTTATTAACAGAACAATGACTCAAGAGAGATTCATCTCTTTGCACCATGCTAAACTTAACTTGAAGATGATGAAAAACACACGACCATATAAAAGGGTTACTATCAGAACAATGACTCAAGAGAGATTCATTCTTTGCACCATGCTAAACTTAACTTGAGAAGATGATGAGTACATCGACCATATAAGGTTATTATCAGAACAATGACTCAAGAGAGATTCATTCTCTTTAAGGAAATTAAAAGTCAATATAATACTTTTAGTTTTTAGTGAAATATCAATTAAATGCTCTTTAATCCTTCAAATATATCTTTAACCTCGATAATGCACAAGAATCACTTTAGCGAAAAAGGGTGCGACTGATTTCCAGCCAGACATCCCCCGGATCTAATCTTACAACCAGAGAATTGTTAATTGTAAAAGTGGAAAACATTGAAATAGTCTTAACTTCAAATATATCTTAACCTATCGAATGCACAACAATCTGTAGCACAGTTGGTAGGTCACGTAAGACCGATGAGCCAGAAATCCATACATCGATCAAATCCCCACCAGATAATTGTTAACTTTGTAAAATTGTTTTCCTGTTGAAAACATTTAAATGGTCTTCAACTATATCTTTAACCTAACCCGTTCCCAAAATGTATAACCAGTTATCTCAGTTAAAATTGGTAATGCGAGTGACTGACTATCCAGAAATCCTTTGGATCAAATCCAGAGCAGAGAATTGTTAATTTTGTAAAAGCATATTCCTATGAAAAATATTTAAATAATAATAATGTGGTCTTATAGCTTAATTTATCCACTCAAACTGGTGTCAAAGGTACATTATATTATTACCCCTGCTCATCAGGCTCATAAATCATTCCTGAAACCATCTCAGCTCCCTGGGGAGTATACAGCTCAATTCGTTGCCATTACAGCGCATAGTAGGCTAATCAAACACAATAACCCAACTCCGCCCTTCACAGGTACCCATTTACCCCTGGGTGGAGAGAAGCAATTATGGTAAAGTGTCTGCTCAAGGACACAAGCACCATGGTCATGCTGGGATCATGTTGACCGAACTCATCATCTGACGCACTGCCATCAGAACACACAAATTGACACACTAAACCATTTGCTCGACCATGGCACCTATATGGTAGTTTTTAACTTCAAATATATCTTTTAACCTTAAGCGAATGCAAAAAGAATCTGCTGTTAGCTCCAGGTTGTTAGTGCTATGACTGATTTGCCAGAGATTCCATGGATCGAATCCCGAGCAGAGTATTTTTAATTTTGACCAGAGAAGTGTTAATTTTGTGTTATTTGTTCATCAATTTCTAAATATCCCAAACTTCCTTATGTTTATTAATAGCTTGTTGAATGTTTCTTTCCTGAATGAACTGCAATTGATTGCAAACCTTATCTTTAGGGTCTACCTCTTTTTAGAGTCAATACTGCTTCCAAAAGCCTTTGAATGAGGTTAATTTAAACAAAATAAATGTCCACCAGAATATACTGTAGTACGTCCCATATGTGTTAAATAGTTTTTTGGATTGAAGGCACAAATTGCAGCACTATCAAATGACAATACTTGTTATTAATATCACTAGACAGTGGACCTTCGTTGGTCTAGAAAGTCATATGACTCAACACTGGTAATTTCAAATAATTAGCTCAGATAATTCATATAATAATTTCTTAATTAATAATTTTGGGAAAATAATTGGCAGTCATTTACGATGATACCTACTCATACAATGTAAGGAGGAGGCTACTGGCACCGAGTGATTGGCAATTACTGGTTCACTTCATTTCTTGAATGAGAGACTGAGTGGGTAGAGGGAAAGAAATGAACCACGCAGGGGTTCAGTGGGTTAAATATTCTACGCTGCTGTCAACTGTCACTCTTTCACTCCAAATATACATGCCACTCAATGGGGATGACAGCCACACGTACACATACATGTAGATACTAGCAAGGGAGGATGCAACCCAGCAGCCAACACTTGGTATTGCAATCATAAACTAATAGATACCTAGGTTTCCTGTGTTACAAAAATTAAACAATTTTTTTTTATTTTTCCTTTTATTGTGATATTTTTAAAATTTGAAGGTTGTTTACACCTCAATGACAAATGGTTTGCCTTGTGTGTACACTAAGAACCACATCACAATGGGCTTAATTATTGTATAATGAACCCTTTCACTATACATGCACGAAAGTCTCATTTTGTATATAAGCACTAAGGTACCAATTATGATGATGGTACAGTGATTGCAGTCCGCAATAGAGTATTTCTGAAATTTGTTGAGCTACCACAGAAACATCCATTGGAATCACTTACAGCATAATAATTTGTAATGAACAGTACAGAAAATCCATAGTAATGCAAAAACTTAACTCACAGAAACACACAGGTTGTATAATTTTGAGCTTAAAGCCAAAAAAAACCTTTCTGCAAAGTAACATCAAAGATTATCAATTACTTAAAGAAACCACCCCACTTATGTTTTTGATTCAATCCAATTTATAGCTCAAAACACATAAGTGAGTTTTGTCTTTGGTGACTTTCAATGATTCCATAGACTGGGAAAATGGATGTCATTTTTGACCAAGTTGGTTTTTAAGTTTTAGCTTTGGGTTTGGGGTATTTTGCAAACATGTTATTTCCAAGATTAAGGGTTTAATTTTGTAGCAAAGTTAGTAATTTTGTTTAACAGCTGCCCAGTTTTGATTATTATTTTGTGTTACATTTGACAACAAATGATTACCTCGCCACTTTTATGAGAATAAAAGGGATCAAATATCTTGTTAGGGATGCCTATGATTAAAAAAAATTCAATTGGGTTATTCAACTTCTTTTTAAACGGGTCAAAGGAAGTTAGTCCTTCCCTGTCAAAACAAGAAATACTAAATTGACTGTGTTAAGCATACAGATAGGTAGTTGCTGTTAGCATTTTCATTCACCAATATAATAATTGAAAAGTACATAGAGTACAAAGGCTTGGGGTGTTGATGATCGCTTTTCTTTCATTGAAACAAATAAATAATATTAAGTAACGCATAGATACAGGATAGCACAGTACATAAAGGCCCTCGGTATGATGACTGCTTTTCATTGAAACAACAAATACAATATTGCTTAATGTATAGATACAGGATAGCACACAAACATAATGTCCATGTTTTTATTACATAAAAATATTACCTGCAATTTGTCTTAAACCAGTATATTACATGTATTTAAAAATTGAAAGACAGGTTAATAATTTTAGCAGAAAGAGAGAATTATTATTAGTATTATTTTCTTTGAAGAGGTTTCACAGGCCGCACAAAGACCCTGCATGGGACATGCACGGCGCATGCGTTGCTGCAGCCCCTGTTTTAAAGTATTATTGACATGCATCATTCGCTGGGTATTAACAAATGTTGATGTGTCGTCTGGCGAGACACTATTGAAATGCATTAATGTAATAAGGGAATAAATGTTTGTCTCACTCACGGTCTTTGCGTAAAAGTCTGTCTCGAGGTCATATTGGCTCATCAGGTCGGTGTTTATCTCCGGGTTTCATTGGCATGAAACGACTGAGAATATTTCCATTTCCCTGGATAGGGTGCCGTCTATCGCAGGTTACTTCCCCTAGCTATTGCCAGGTACCCACTTTATACTCCTGGGTGAAGAGAAGCAATTACTGTAAAGTGCCTTGCTCAAGGACACAAGCACCACGGTTAAGTGCCGATTCGGACTAACTCCACACTCTGGCGACCCAGCCACCAGAACACAAGTCCATGACTAGACCGCCTTTCACCATGGCACTCCATACCACTGGCCCTTTACACACAGGTTAATGACGGGTTTTATGGGGGTATTAGGGACAATAAGGACAGAGCCTAAAGGCGAGGTCCTTATTACATTGTGACCACGGTAAAGACCAAGTGTCCCAAAACTTTTATTCCCATCTCGTGAATGCTAATTATCAATTTTGTTACCAAAAACTGTAAGCAAAATAGAAATGGGCAAATTCATAATTTGGGGACACACGAAACACTTTGAAATAACAGCATGATAAAACACATAATCTTTGTCACTCTGCTATGGTTTGTTGTGCTAGGTTTAGCATCGGATTGTGTTCCATACGAGTTGCACAAAATGTGGGAAGTCCAAATCCCAGGCCGCCACTCAGGGTGTTTGTGTCCTCAGAACAGAGGCACAGCCCAGGGAGGCTGTGGAGGCTGTGGAGGCACATGGCAACACCCTGGAATAACTGTACACAGAAACAGAGGCACAGCCCAGGGAGGTTGTGGATTACACTAATTGAGTAACTGTACTGACTGGACTGGCTGTGGGTGTATTGCTTTTTACTTCTGGACTCCCTATGATGCAGTTCATTGCATTATCACCATACATAGACAAGTCTTTTCCTTCGTTGTGAATTTCTTGTAATCAAAATAAAAGAGAAAGAAATTAGAATATTATAAATATAACACATATGACCTAATCCCATAAAATGTCAATAATTCTCCCATTCCCTTTTATTTCTTTTGTTGAAAATAACCTTTCCCCAAAACATTGTTAACTATCCTAATTTACAAAAGTTAAGTATATTCCACTCTCTGAGCCATAGAAGCATATAAGAAAACCTCTCATGTACTGCTATTAATTGGACCGATGCAGCACGTTAATGCATTAACCCTAACTCCCTATAGGCCCTATTTGCTTACATACATAACCTGAATCCTTCCCAACTCCCAAATGGGCCCATTTGCTTACACATAACCCGAATCCTTCCTAACTCCTAGGCCCATTTGTTTACACATAACCTGGAATCCTTTCCCTAACTCCCTTTGTAAGGCCGAGCATTTGCTTACATATAACCTGAATCCTCCCCTAACTCCCTAGGCACATTTGCTTACACATAACCTGAATCCTCCCTTTTAACCCTAACCCCTAGGCACATTTGTTTACACATAACCTGGGAATCCTTCAAAATCCTTCAGTAGTAAAGCGTTAACATGACATGTATGCACACATGTAAAAGCTTAATATGTGATATATGTACATGGCCAGGGACCTCTCCTGCATCCATGGAGAGCAATAAGCAGTGTCCACTGACCCAAGCACTGACCTTGGCAATCATCTACAACAAACATTGATGTAACATGTACCATAGAAAGGCAAGTATGCCCAACACCTCAATCCTCCAAAAATCCTTCACTCTTAGCAAAGAGGATTTTGAGAGACGGTTTGAAAGGGTTAGGGTTAATTATTGTTATCAAATATTTATCAAAATTCACTTAATATTTGTATTGTTAAAATTTCAATTATGCAGTGTAAATAGTCACCAAAAAAATATTTTACGATGAAATTTCTTTGATTAATGAATCGGATTTTGTGCTTTTTGTAACAATTTTTATCCCCTACTCCAAAATCCTTCACTTCAGCAAAGAGTATGTAGCATGTAACCTCAACCTTCAACATCCTCTCACTTCTTTAGCAAAGAGCATGTAGCATGAGACCAATCCCTTCATATAAATCCTTCTCACTTTTTAGCAAAGAAGATTTTGAGGTTTTAGTTAAGGTTAAGGTTTTGTTTATATGGCACAGAGGTTGTTAGTAACAAACATCTACTTATATAATGAGAGATGTTTGTAAAATCTAGTTACACTTAAAAGTAATTTTGGTAACTATATGAACTGAAAAGTGTAAACAAAGTTTCCTTTTGATGTGATGTTCACATTACATACGGAACATAATGCTAGCTGAATCATAATATACATGTAGCATACAAGTGTAGTATACAAGGAGACAACAAAATTCAAACATGGCGAAGTATCTATTTTTTCGGCAACTACCAGGTAGGCTAAATGTCAAAGATCACTTCTCCTATAAATAAATGTTCTACATTTTCTCAGAAAATTTGCATCTTGTTAAGCTTTTGACATTTTATGTATTTATGTATTTAAGTGTATTGATATATGGGTCATTCCACGAGGTTGGGGCAAGCTTTTGTGATCATAACTCGATCTAACAACTCACAAAACAAAACATATATTATTACCAGAAAGCTTACTTATTTATGGTAATAATATGGCAATTAACAACCTTTTCGTCAACTTCAGCCCTCAGTGTAAAACGCTGATCACCGCGCATCACGTATAATACATTTTGGAAGCTTGCATTTTTGTTTGCTGGCCCTCATTTGCTTATGTTTGATACCAATTTTTTAGCTTATTAGTCTTCCAATGATCAAGTTTATTTGTGTGATTGAATGTATGGGTCTTGAGGGATGATATGATAAGTGAGGGCGACACTAGGACTGCATTGTTTTTCGTGGAATGTTGATCAGTCCATGTTTTCTTTTCACGCTTTTAACGTCAGATGTGAGAGTCAACATTCTTTGCCGCTGTATTCCAAACAAAATTCCCAAGGGAAAGTATAATAATCTGAAAATTTATATAGCGCCTTTTACACAGGTGATCCATAGGGTCCCACAGCTAAGAAAGAAAAAAAAGAGGATTATTGGAAAAGGTGGTATTGAGGGTCACTTAATTGTTTCTGTTAGGGGTCGCCGGGTTCGAGGAAGTCCGTCTATAGAAAAGGTGCAGCAGCAAAGAAACCTTTGCAGCCAGTTGGTACAATAATCTGAAAATTTATATAGCTCTTACATGGTGATCCATAGGTCCTACAGCGCTAAGAAAGAAAAGGAGGATTATTGAAAAGGGTTTTGAGGGTCAGACTGAATTGTTTCAAAGTAGGGGCTCGTCAAGTCTTCATGAGGAAGTCCGTTCCAGAGAAAAGAAACCTTGCAGCCAAAGGTATGTCAAATGGCAGATGACACATATCATCAAAGGAAGACATTTTTCCTTAGAAAATTGATGTGAAGATATTTTTCCAGAAATTGATGAAGTTTACATTTGTTTGTTCTGTGTTGTGGCAATGCATGATTACACATGTACATGTACAATGTACATTTCCAAAGTTCATAACTTAACCCCAACCTCCAGGGTATTTTACTAGAAACCCTGCCAGACGCATCAGATTGCATCGTCTGTCAAAGTGACCTACGCTGCCTAGTGCAGCAAAATCCATCAGGTCAGCAACTTTCTCAAGGCCGAACTGCCTCAGAGTCTGTGGTCACCAAACGCAGCAGGATACAACTCTGGCAATTGTTCATCGGGACCAGCCTCAATAGCCTCAGACCTTGGCTTGCTTATGCACTGGTGTTGGTGCAGCTGAATGCATCAAAGTGCAATTCAGACTTTTCCACCTGATGCACCGTGCTGCGCTCTGGCAGGGTTAGGGTTAATATACAGTGAGTTACTCATTATTTTGTACCAAATATACAAATTTACGTTATTATTCTTGCATTGCATATTAGCATGAAAATAAATACAATTGGATTTGTTTTACGCGATGGAATGAGAGTTGCCCCTTTGAAACCATGCATTCAAATTAATTCTCCTAACTATAGTGTGCATCATATACTATTTGCTCAAAAGCTCACAAAAAAAAGCATTAAAATTACCCAGAAATTTGTATTCAAATGGCCACCATTTTCAATGGGGGGTATAATACGAAAAGTTTTAACCAAAACAAATACTGCCCCCAAATCATCAGTATCTGCAAATGGTATATAACTTACTTAGACATCAGACAGATCACCAGCATTCAAATGGTATATAACTTACCTGACATCCATAGACAGATTTCATCAGCATTCAAATGGTATATAACTTACCAGACATACAGACAGATTTCCCATATCAGCATTCAAATGGTATATAACTTACTCAGACATTCAGAGATTTCACCAAAGCATTCAAATGGTATATAACATACTCAGACATCCAGACAGAATTCATCATCATTCAAATTGTATATAACTTACTAAGAAATAAAGACAGAATTAATCAGCATTCAAATGGTATATAACTTACTCAGACATCTAGACAGATCATCAGTATTCAAATGGTATATAACTTACTCAGATATCTAGACAGATTTCACCAGCATTCAAATGGTATATAATCTTACTTTGTACATCTAGACAGATTTCACCAGCATTCAAATGGTATATAACTTACTCCAGACATCCAGACAGATTTCATCAGCATTCAAATGGTATATAATCTTACCTGGACATCATCTAGACAGAGATTTCACCAGCATTCAAATGGTATATAACTTACTCAGACATCTGTATGATTTCACCAGCATTCAAATGGTATATAACTTACTCAGACATCTAGACAGATTTCATCAGCATTCAAATGGTATATAACTTTCTACTCAGACATCTAGACAGATTTCATCAGCATTCAAATGGTATATAACTCTACTCAGACATCTAGACAGACTTTCATCAGCATTCAAATGGTATATAACTTACTCAGACATCTAGACAGATTTCACCAGCATTCAAATGGTATATAACTTACTCAGACATCTAGACAGATTTCACCAGCATTCAAATGGTATATAACTTACTCAGACATCCAGACAGATTTCACCAGCATTCAAATGGTATATAACTTACTCAGACATCCAGACAGATTTCGTTTGCATTCAAATATATAACTTACTCACATTCAGATGATTTCATCAGCATTCAAATGGTATATATAACTTATCAATATCTAGACAGATTTCATCAGCATTCAAATGGTATATAACTTACTCAGACATCTAGACAGATTTACCATCAGCATTCAAAATGGTATATAACTTACTCAGACATCTAGACAGATTTCATCCAGCATTCAAAATGGTATATAACTTACTCTTCAGACATCCAGACAGATTTCATCAGCATTCAATGGTATATAACGCTTACTCAGACATCCAGACAGATTTCATCAGCATTCAAAATGGTATAACTTACTCAGACATCTAGACAGAGATTTCACCAGCATTCAAATGGTATATAACTTACTCAGATCTAGACAGATTTCACCAGCATCTAAAATGGTATAACTTTACTCAGACATTCAGGACAGATTTCACCAGCATTCAAATGGTATATATAACTTTACTCAGACATCTAGACAGATTTCACTAAAGTATTCAAAATGGTATATAACTTACTCAGACATCTAGACAGATTTCATCAGCATTCAAATGCATATATATCCCACCAGACATCTAGACAGATTTCCCACCAGCATCTGCCGGTATATAACTTCACTCAGACATCCAGACAGATTTTCACCAGCATTCAAAATGGTATATAACTTACTCAGACATCTAGACAGATTTCATCAGCATTCAAAATGTATATATAACTTACTCAGACATCTAGACAGATTCTTCATCATGTATCTGCAAATGGTATATAACTTACCCAGACATCTAGACAGATTTCATCAGCATTCAAAATGGTATATAACTTACTCAGACATCCAGACACAGATTTCACCAGCATTCAAATGGTATATAACTTACTCAGACATCTAGACAGAGATTTCATCAGCATTCAAATGGCATGTATATAACTTACTCCAGACATCTAGACAAATTTCACTCAAAGTATATCAAATCAAATGGTATATAACTTACTCAGACATCTAGACAGATTTCACCAGCATTCAAAATGGTATATAACTTTACTCAGACATCCAGACAGATTTCATCAGCATTCAAATGGTATATAACCTACCTGTATTATCTAGACAGACTTTCACCAGCATTCAAATGGCAGTAACTTACTCAGACATCCAGACGATTTCATCAGCATCCAAATGGCATATAACTTTACTCAGACATCTAGACAGATTTCACCCAGCATTCAAATGGTATATAACTTACTCAGACGCCTAGACAGATTTCATCAACATTCAAAATGGTATATAACTTACCTAGACATCTAGACAGATTTCACCAGCATTCAAATGGTATATAACTTACTCAGACATCTAGACAGATTTCATCAGCATTCAAATGGTATATAACTTACTCCAGACATCTAGACAGATTTCACCAGTATTCAAATGGTATATACATGTAACTTACTCAGACATCTAGACAGATTTCACCATATCTTCAAATGGTATATAACTTACTCCAGACATCTAGACAGATCACCATCATTCAAATGGTATATAACTTACCCAGACATCTAGACAGATTTCACCAGCATTCAAAATGGTATATAACTGTATTTCTCCAGACAGATTTCACCATCATTCAAATGGTATAACTTTACTCAGACATCTGTATTGTGATTTCACCAGTAAAGACCAAATGGTGGTATATATAACTTACTCACCAGACATCTAGACAGATTTCACCAGCATTCAAATGGTATATAACTTACTCAGACATTCAGATGATTTCACCAGCATTCAAATGGTATATAACTTACTCAGAGTCTAGACAGATTTCACTCCAAAGCATTCAAATGGTATATAACTTACTCTTTCAGACATCCAGACAGATTTCATCAGCATTCAAATGGCATATAACTTACTCCAGACATCTAGACAGATTTCACCTGCAGTATCCAAATGGTATATAACTTACTCAGACATCTAGACAGATTTCACCAGCATTCAAATGGTATATAACTTTACTCAGACATCTAGACAGATTTCACCAGCATTCAAATGGTATATATGTAACTTACTCAGACATCTAGACAGATTTCACCAGCATTCAAATGGTATATATAACTTCACTCCAGACATCTAGACAGATTTCACTCGTGCATTCAAATGGTAGGAAAGTATAACTTACTCAGACATCTAGACAGACTTTCACCAGTATTCAAATGGTATATAACTTACTCAGACATCTAGACAGACTTAATTAAAGATTCAAAATGGTATAACTTACTCAGACATCTAGACAGATTATCAGCATTCAAATGGTATATAACTTTTACCCAGACATCTAGACAGATTTCACCAGCATTCAAATGGTATATAACTTCTACTCAGTATTACTCCAGACAGATTTTACCAGCATTCAAATGGTATATAACTTTACCCAGACATCTAGACAGACTTCACCAGCATTCAAAATGGTATATAACTTACTCAGACATCTGTGACAGATTTCACCTCAGCATTCAAATGGTATATAACTTTACTCAGACATCCAGACACAGAGATTTCACCAGCATTCAAATGCATATAATCTTACCTTAGACATCCAGACAGATTTCTATCAGCATTCAATGTGGCATATAACTTACTCAGACATTCCAGACAGATTTCACCAGCATTCAAACGGTAGTTATAACTTACTCCAGACATCTAGACAGATTTCACCAGCATTCAAATGGTATATAACTTACTCAGACATCTAGACAGATTTCACCCAGCATTCAAATGGTATATATAACTTACTCAGACATCTAGACAGATTTCAATTAGCATTCAAATGGTATATAACTTACTCAGACATCTAGACAGATTTCACTAGCATTCAAATGGTATATAACTTACTCAGACATCTAGACAGATTTCACCAGCATTCAAAATGGTATATAACTTACTCAGACATCTAGACAGATTTCATCAGCAATTCAAAATGGTATATAACTTAGCAGACATCTAGACAAAGATTTTCACCAGTATCTCAAATGGTATATAACTTACTCAGACATCTAGACAGATTTCACCAGCATTCAAATGGTATATAACTTACCAGACATCTAGACAGATTTCACCAGCACTTCAAAATGGTATATATAACTTACTCCAGACATCTAGACAGAAGATTTCTACCAGCATTCAAATGGTATATAACTTACTCAGACATCTAGGACAGATTTCACCAGCATTCAAATGGTATATAACTTACTCAGACATCTAGACAGATTTCACCAGCATTCAAATGGTATATAACTTACTCAGACATCCAGAGACAGATTTCACCAGTATTCAAATGGTTATAACTTTACTCTGTATTATCTTAGATGATTTCAGCAAGCATTCAAAATTGTGGTATACATAACTTACCCAGACATCTAGACAGATTTCATCAGCATTCAAAATGGTATACAACTTACTCAGACATCTAGACAGATTTCACCAGCATTCAAATGGTATATAACTTTGGCTCAGACATCTGAAATAAGATTTCCAGCATTCAAATGGTACATAACTACTCAGACATCTAGACAGATTTCACCAGCATTCAATGGTATAACTTACCTCAGACATCTAGACAGATTTCACTAGCATTCAAATGGTACATAACTTACTTCCAGACATCTAGACAGATTTCTCACCAGCATTCAAATGGTACAAGCATAACTTACTCCAGACATCTAGACAGATTTCACTAGCATTCAAATGAAGTATAACTATCTAGACATCTAGACAGATTTCACCAGCATTCAAATGGTATATAACTGACTCAGACATCTAGACAGATTTCACCAGCATTCAAATGGTATATAACTTACTCTGACATCTAGACAGATTTCACCAGCATTCAAATGCAGTATATACAACTTACTCAGACATCTAGACAGACTTCATCAGCATTCAAATGGTACATAACTCTACTCAGCATCTAGACAGATTTCATCAGCATTCAAAATGGTGTATACATAACTCATTCAGACATCCAGACAGATTTCATCAGCATTCAAATGGTATATAACTTACTCAGACATCTAGACAGATTTCACCAGCATTCAAATGGTATATAACTTACCTGTATTATCTAGACAGATTTCACCATCATTCAAATGATATAACTTACTCAGACAGACAGATTTCACCAGCATTCAAAATGGTATATAACTTACTCCAGACATCTAGACAGATTTCACCAGCATTCAAATGGTATATAATCCTACTCAGACATCTAGGATTGTAGATTTCATCAGCATTCAAATGGTACATAACGATTTCCAGACATCTAGACAGACTAATCAGCATTCAAATGGTATATAACTTACTCTCAGACATCTGTGACAGACAGATTTCACCAGCATTCAAATGGTATATAATCCTTACTCAGACATCTAGACAGATTTCACCAGCATTCAAATGGTATATAACTCTACTCAGACATCTAGGACAGATTTCACCAGCATTCAAATGGCAAGATAACTTACTCAGACATTCAGACAGATTTCATCACCAGCATTCAAATGGTATATAACTTGTACTCAGACATCTAGACAGATTTCTCACCAGCATTCAAATGGTATATATAACTTACTCAGACATCTTATTGGTATTTCTACCCAGCATTCAAATGGTACACAATCACTCAGACATTCAGAGATTTCACCAGCATTCAAATGGTAACTTACTTCCAGATCTAGACAGATTTCACCATTCAAATGGTACAATCACTCAGACATTCAGGACAGATTTCTCACTAGCATTCAAATGGTGGTATAACTTACTCAGACATCTAGACAGATTTCACCAGCATTCAAATGGTATATAACTTACTCAGACATCTAGACACAGATTTCAAGTATCTGTGGTATATAACTCTACTCAGACATCTAGACAGATTTCCCACCAGTATCTCAAACATGGTACATAACTTACTCCATTTGTAGACATCTAGACAGATTTCACCAGCATTCAAATGGTATATAACTTACTCAGACATCTAGACAGATTTCACCAGCATTCAAATGGTATATATAACTTACTCCAGACATCTAGACAGATTTCACATCAGCATTCAAATGGTATATACTTAATACTCAGAGCATCTAGACAGATTTCACCAAATATTTTTTGCAAGATTTGTTACCTCAGGCAACAGCCAAAACAGTGCCACGTTTGAATGGAAGTGGCGCTAGTTTGCAGTACCGGATACCAACCAAAACTGTCATCACTGGTTCCATTTATCGGTTCTAATTGCTCTGTGACTGATTTTTAAAAAATTCTGACTGAACATTTAAAGACACAAATGGAAGTCAAATTTTACAAACAAAAAGAACTCTTTATGAATGCTTAGATGTAACATTTGCCAACATTTGCATCAGTACCTATATAGTTTAAAAGGATACCAAGGTCAAGTGCAGCACTACTTACTTTCAGTTGGAGATGTTGTGCCCATTGTTTCAAAAGGTGGATTAAATTTAAAAATTATATGTAGGGAAATGGGATGCTTAGGTTGTATTTGAAACAGAGTCAGGGAAATTATTAATATTCCTTTGTGACTATATTAAACAAGAGAATATTAAAGCCTATTGGTTATTTTATACATTTGGAGTATTTATGTGTTTTAACAAAATTGTTTACGGCACTGGCCAGGTATCTGAAGATTTACCTCAGATATCCGCCTCAACAACTGAAAACGCTCAGCAATGAAATAAAACCCTAAGTGATATTCCATCTGACATTTTGCCTTTTTTAGAAAGCATGAATACAAATTCAGTTCCAAACACATCCATTTCACCTTAGAAGCATTCAAACAAATCTGAATGTCCACTATTTCTTAATGACTTAACAAAATAACCTTAAAAACTTTCAAAGGTTTGTTTTATACACGATGTACAATAGAAATGTACAATGTATATGTAGACAGTAATTGTTTTATACACGATGTACATGTACAATGGACATGTATACATGTAATAATGGTTTGTTTCTTTACATCTCGATTCTTATAGCATGGATGCAACCCAGCAGCCAACACTTGGTATTGCAATAATACTAATAGATACCCAGGTTTCCCAGTAAGGCAACACAACAATTGTTTTATTATTGTGATATGGTAAATTGGTTGTTTACACCCTCAATGACAAATGGCTTGCCTTGTGTGTGTACACTATGAACCACATCACAATGGGCGACTATTGTATAATGAACTCTTTCACTATACATGTAATGCAGTTCATTTTATAAGCAGTACATGGTACTACATATGGTACAGTGATTGCAGTCTCAATAGAGTATTTGAAATTTGTTGAGCTACCAGAAACATCCATTGAATCAGCTTATAGCACAATTTAGGCCGAACAGTGTCCATAGTACTAAAGCTTAACTCACAGAAACACAGGTTAGTATAATTTTTGAGCTGTGCCAAAACCCTTCAAAAGTAACATCAAAGATTATCAATTACGAAAGAAACCACCGACTTATGTTTTGATTCAATCCAATTTATAGCTCAACACATATGAGTTTTGTCTGTGATTTTCAAATGATTCCAGACTGGGAAATGGAATATTTTGACCAAGTTGGTTTTGAAGTTTTAGTGTTTGGGTTTGGGGTATTTTGGTAATGTTATTTTCCAAGATTGCTAAGCTTAATTTTGTATGTGTTAGCATTTTGTTTTAATTAACAAGGTCCAGTTTTACTATTATTTTGTGTTATATTTGACAACAAATGATTACTCTGCCACTTTCTTTTATGAGAAGGGATCGAAGACCTTGCAGTGGGCCCCATTTTTAAAATTTCAATTGGTTATTCAACTTTTTGGAACGGGTCAAAGGAAGTTAGTCCTTCCCACAAAAACAAGAAATACTAAATTGACTGTGTTATGAGCATACAGATAGGTAGTTGCCGTGCATTTTCATTCACCAATATAATAATTCGAAAAGTACAGAGTACATAAAGGCTTGGGTGCTGATGACTGCTTTTCATTGAAACAAATACCAATATTGTTAATGTATAGACAGGCTAGCAGAGTACATATAAAGCCTGGGTGCTGATGACTGCTTTTCATTGAAACAAATACAATATTAAGTTAATGTATAGACACACAGGATAGCACAAACATAATGTCCATGTTTTATTACATACCGCGAGTTACCTGCAATTTGTCTGAAACCAGTATATTATATGTATTTTAAAATTGAAAGACAGGTTAATAATTTTAGCAGAAAGAGATAATTATTATTAGTATTTTTTTTCTGAAGAGGTTTCACAGGTCACGCATTAAGACCCTGCATGGGCCACATGCAGCCTATGCGTTGCCCAGCAGCCCTTACTTTAAAGTATACCGGACATGCAAACATTCGCTGTTATTAAATAAATGCTGATGTGTCGTTCAGAGACTATTGAAAATGCATTGATGTAAATAAGGAATAAATGTTTGTTCAAGGTCTTTACTGTGGTTAATGATGGTTTTAAGCGTGGTCACGGGACGATAAGGACCGAGCCAAAGGTGAGGTCCATTACGCAACCACGGTAAGACCAACTTTTATTCTATTCGTAATGCTACTATCAATTTTGTTTCCAAAACTGTAAGCAAAATAGAAATGGGCAAATTCATAATTTGGGGACACACTGAAATAACAGCATGATGCAATACAATCTTTACCTGCCATGGTCGAACGGTGTAGTGCGTCAGATTTGTGTTCTGATGGTTGAGTCGTCAAATGTGTCTCAATCCCGTCACACTTTAGGTGCTTGTGTCCATGAGCAAGACACTTTACCATAATTGCTTTCCAATTAGGGTAAATGGGTACTCTGTGAGGGCAGAGTTGGTTGCTGTGTTTCTGATTAGCCCTATATGCACTGTAATGGCAGCAATTCTAACTCCGTAGGCCCATTTACACACACAACCCGAATCTTCCTAACCCTAGGCCCATTTGCTTACATACATAACCTGATCTAACAACCACAACAAATATATTATTACCAGAAAGCTTACTTATTTATGGTAATAATATGGCAATTAACCCTTCTGCAGCCCTGTGTAAAAATTTATCACCGCGATCAATACATTTTTGGAAGCTTGTATTTTTGTTTGCTGCCCTATTTGCTTAAGTTTGATACCAATTTTAGCTTATTAGTCTTTCCAATGGATCAAGTTTATTTTGTGATTGAAATGGGTCAGTCTTGAGGATGATTTGAGGATGATATGAGAAGGACACCAGACCGCATGTTTTTCGTGAATGTTGATCAGTCCACAGCCACGCTTAACGCTGGGGATGAGAGTCACATTCTTGCCGTCGTATTCCATAAAATTCCTAAGGGAAAGTGTAAGTCAATGCAGATGACATATCATCAAAGGAAGATATTTTTCTCAGAAATTGAGTGAAGTTTTACATTTGTTTGTTCTGGTGTTGTGGCAATGCATGATTACACATGTACATGTTCATTTCAAAGTTTACAACTTAATATACAGTGAGTTACCTATTATTTTGTACTCAAAATATGCCAAAATTATTATTTTGCATAATATCTTGACATCTAGATGATTTTTGCAGATTTACACTTAATGTAAAAGTTAAAAAATAGTGCCAAGTAAAGAGTTAAGGCTGGGTCGTCAGACCGATACCCAACCAAAACTGTCATTACCCGGTTCCATTTTCGGTTCTAATTACCTGTAAATGACTTTTTAAAATTTGACTGGAACATTTAATAAATGGAAGTCAAATTTTGGCTAACAAATGAAAATAACTCTCATGAAGGCTTTAGATGTAACATTTGCTGAATATTTGCATCAGTACCTACATATAGTTTGTGTTGAGTTGACTGCCGTCATGCACCATCATCAGTTGGACAAGTTGTGCCCATTTGTTTCGTGCATAATAACACATGGTTTTATATGTGTAGGGAATGGGATGCTACGAGTTGTATTTAAAAACAGAGTCAGGAAATTATTACATTCCTGTGACTTAATAAAACATGAGAATCTTGTAAATTATATTACTATTTTATATATTCGGGAGTATTTATGTATTTTAACCAAATTGTTTATGGGTACCCGGCCAGGTATCTGAAGATTTTCAATTTCAGATATCCAGTTTCCGGAATAACCGAAACGCTTAGCAATGGTATCGAAAAACCCTATGATATTCCATCTGACATTTGTCTTTTTAGAAAGCATGAATACAATTCAGTTCTGAAATGTCAGTGATCCATTTCACTTTAGAAGCATTCAAACAAATTCGGAATAAATGTCCACTATTTCTTAATGACTTAACAACAATCTTTAACACTTTCAAAGGTTGTTTCTATACACGATGTACAACAGAAATGTACAATGTATATGTAGACAGTAATTGTTTCATACACGATGTACATGTACAATGGCCATGTATAATACGTACAACGGCTTGTTTTCACATCTCTGATTCTTATGAAAGTATGGATGCTTAGACATTGAACCAATGGTGTATACATCTCTTGATTCTTATAAAGTATAGATGATGAACCAATGATGCACACATCTCTTGATTCTTATGAAGTATGGATGCTTTAGACATTGGAACCAATGGTGTACACATCTCTTGATTCTTATGAAGTATGGCTGCTTAGACATTGAACCAATGGTGTACACATCTCTCGATTCTATGAAGGCGACGTTAGACATTGAACCAATGGTGCATACCCTGATTCTTATGAAGTATGGATGCTTAGACATTGGAACCAATGGTGTACACATTCTGATTCTTATGAAGTATGATGTTTAGACATTGAACCAATGGTGTACACATCTCTTGATTCTTATGAAGCATGGATGCTTAGACATTGAACCAATGGTGTACACATCTCTTGACTTATGAAGTATGGATGCTTAGACATTGGAAACCAATGGTGCATACATCTCTTGGATTTATGAAGTATGGATGCTTAGACATTGAACCAATGGTGTACACATCTCTTGATTCTTATGAAGTATGGATGCTTAGACATTGAACCACGAAAGTACACATCTCTTGATTTCATGAAGTATGATGTTTAGACATTGAACCAATGGTGTACACATCTCTTGATTTCTGCGAAGTATGGATGCTTAGACATTGAACCAATGGTGTACATCTCTGATTTATGAATATGGATGCTAGGACATTGAACCAATGGTGTACACATCCCTTTAACTTTACAACTGACATGTAGATGATGTACATGCATACATATACAGGTATACATGTACAATGTACAACTACGTAGGCAGCAATTATTGTGACTGTTCCCAAAGTCCTCAAGCAACATTCTCTTAATGAAAATCACTGCTAATTCAAATTAAAATTGAAAGCTCCAGCTGAGCCACATGTACATTTGTATCTGATAGTATGAGAATTTAATTGACAGGCTTTGTTTCACCTTGTCCACATGTACATTTGTATCTTGATATGTATGAGAATCTAATTGAGAGAGGCTCTCATGTTTCACCTTGGTCCATATGTACATTTGTATCTTTGACAGTATGATAATCTAATTGAGAGACAGGTTTCATGTTTCACCTGTCCACATGTACATTTGTATTCTTTGATACAGGCGAGAATCTACTGAGACAGGCCTTCTTTAATTGTTTCACCTGGTCAAGGTTGATATGTAACACCACCACTGCTCGATGTTCAACGTCCATTATGTGCAATTTATTATCCTGTTGCTTTCACATCTTTAGTCGAGTCAAACAGATCCACACAATCTTCATTATATAACTTTATAGTAACAGAAAGAAACAAACAACATTAAAAGTGTTCATCCATTTGCCAGGTCCTAAATATTAAATTCCACGTCAATCACCATTTTCTTACAGTAGTGATTCTAGTACTATCTGTGTGGCAGTCAACTTTGTTACACAAAGTACACAAGCGCACAAGCCAAGCACAAATTCTTTATAATCTGTGAACACACCACATAAGAAGATCATTTTCATGATATAGTACAGCTGATTTCCACTGACAGTAATCAGCAGTAATGGACAGGAGACAATTTTATAGAGGAACCATAAGCAGATAAAATTGCTGAGTATTAAAGACTGCTTAGTAGGCTTTACAACACAATACAACTAAGGCATAATTTATATAGCGCTCTTACCCCAAACGGTATCACAGCACTTTACAGGTGATGGGCACAATTTAAAATACACAGTGCTCTAAAATAAGGAGTCTGAGATGTTTTAAAATTGGCTCAATGAAGAAGCACACGGATACCAGATGAAGTTCATTCCAAATGCTGGGTGCAGTAGTATAGAAACCCTGTGAGCCGCAGTTAAATGTGTAGTTGGCTTTGTTGGTTACCAGAGTTACTCCCTCATCGAGCTGCTACAGATAAAATTGTTGCTACAGATACAATTGCTGCTACAGATAAAATTGTTACCAGAAAAAAATTGCCTGCATATTTCTTTAATAACAGCCATATTTCTTCATACAAATGTATGCATTTGGCTGGTAGTCTGTTTATACGTTTAGCAAAAATTCTGTTTAGCAGTTCTATGCACTAGCCTCCAATACACTTTCTTTCATAAAAACATATATGGCTATTAATCAAACACAACAACCAACTCGTTTCTCACAGGCACCCATTTACCCTGCGGAGAGAAGCAATTATGGTAAAGTGTCTTGCCTTACGAGACAAGCACCCAAGCACCATGGTCAAGCGTTGACCAACCATTATTCTGACGATCGCGCTTAATGGAACACAAATCTGATGCACTAAACCGTTCGGACCATAGCACTCCATACAGAGAATACATGCTATATACATGTACATGTATGCACATTTACAAGTTGTTGGCTACTACCTCCACATAAACTGTGCATGATTTGAACCTGTAGGTTCACTTCTCTGTAGTGCTCATTCCTGCGTTGTTCAACCTACTGAAGAGATGTCTGACTGCTCTAGGTACTATAATTATTGTTCAGTGATACCTGGTTCATAACCCGTCCCCTGTGAAGGTTTTACCACTCTGTCTGACCATATGCAAAGACTGTAGCATTGTAACCATCAAAACAGCTACATTAAATACACCAAACAAAAATCAGATATTCAGATGTTATCACAGGGTTCTGCCCCATGATGGTCAGTGCTGGAAACCTGACTGACACTATTAAATACACCAAACAAAATCAGATATTCAGATGTTATCACAGGTTCTGCCCATGATGGTCAGTGCTGGAAACCCTGACTGACATTCATTAAATACACCAAACAAAATAAGATATTCATGTTATCAATACTAGTTGTAGACCGCAGCCCTACTACCTGACCTTCTTTACAACTTCTGTCATTAACGGACGGTAGTAGAGCTGCGGTGAATGCCCATAGTAGTCCTTTGCGGACAAGCATCGGCACCAGAATGCCCCGCGTTTCGGAGTGACCCCAACAATTACCACACGGTCGAGTTTGCGAACGCAATCAGTCGGTCGGTCTGTTCGAACCGGATGAAGCAATCCGCGGTGCGGTTTAATGGTGACCAGTTCCATCAGGCTCATCCCGCAGAGGGAATGGTCGGTGAAGTGGTTGTTATGTTTCGCTGAGGGCAGCAAGAACATTCGTTGTTGCGTTCAAAAGTATGGGGGATTGGAAACAGTCCAAGTCCAAAGTGTTCGTGGTACAGTGGCTACGCGGCTACTTTGTCATCATTGATCCATTATGATAATGTGTAAAAGCAGTCTTATGTGCAAAGCAATGAGGATTGAAAATAGTTCAAGTCCAAAGTGTCTGTATATTATGGCTACGCGGCTACTTTGGCTACATTAACTGTTCTATATAAAACACGTGTAAAGCAGTCTTATGTGTAAAAAGCAATGGAGTGATTAGAAATGGTCTAAGTCCAAAGTGTTTGTAGTAAAGTGGCTACGCGGCTACTTTGTCACAGTGATTGTTCTATATGAAACATGTAAAACAGTCTTATGTAAAAGCAATGGAGGATTGAAATGGTCTGTCCAAAGTGTCTGTAGTAAAGTGGCTACAGCGGCTATTTAAGGCAGTGATTGTTCTATATGAAACACGTGCAAAGCAGTTCTGCGCAAAAAGCACCGGAGGGATTGGAAAAATAGTCTGAGTCCAAAGTGTCTGTGGTACAGTGGCTACGCGGCTACTTTGGCTGTTACTAACTGTTCTATATGAAACACGTAAAAGCAGTCTTGCGTGTAAAGCAATGAGGATTGGAAAATAGTCTAAGTCCAAAGTACTGTAGTAGCGGCTACGCGGCTACTTTTGCAAAAAAAGAAACTCTTTAAACAACGTGAACGAATTGCAACACGAGCCTTGTCCGCCATGATACAACCTTGCCTTCGCTTCTGATTACGGGCAGGGGAACGACGAATTTTAACGACGCCGCGAAGCGTGTAATAATTATCCATACTGACGGTCTGTCCACATGAAATTCTGGTCTGGGCAGTAAATACATGGTAAAATAATGGATGACACGTGACGCGTTCAACCAATCAAATGTCAAGGATATGTGTGGTGGTATAATATTATGCATAAATAGTACCGATATGAAAAATCATAAGCGCGATAAGGACATAAATCAAAGTTACGGGCACATGTATATACAGATATTGTTGACCTGAAAATAGGTAATTTTGTACTATTGGAAGGTATTGGCAAGTTGCTATTGATTAGTTCGCGAGTTGGTTCGGGAAGATAAATATGGACATAACAGGTTGTTCATTGAAGTATTATGGTCAAAAGTTTTGAAGATGCATCGATTTTTTTTTTACGGTCTTGAGCAGATTTTTTTTTGAATTGAATTGTTCAATAGCTTCTTTTTAATGATTGTACAGAGTTGTAGTTTTAATTTAATATCCTGCATGAAAATCTCTGGCAATAATTAAAGTAGTTAATTAAATATAATAAATTATTTATTGTCGGAACCAACATTAAGGTAATGTAGCAGGGTACACAGTAATTGTTGTATGTGTTTCGGTTTTGAAGCAGCATCACCCGTGAAATTCGTTCGCGAAAGAATTTAAATTTGTTGGTCTTCGGCGGATCGGGCGATGCAACTTTATCGAACGTTGTTATAAAAGCAATGTGAATGGAATGTATTTGGCTGTCGTATCGTAGTTAGTGGTAAAGTTCAATGTCTTCACTTTGATGGGACATTTTGGGTTTTTTCAACAATACATGTTTGTTTTTGTTTATTTTAACTTTGTCATCAATCTGTACAGAATATGATGTCATTTATTTTATGACCTTGTTGGGTCTGTATTTTGAGCAAAAATGAGTGAAAGTTGTCATTTTTAGGGCAACAATTGTGTCAATGGTTAGCTACGTTTTAATTTTAGAATTTTGATCGTTGTATCGAAATCAGCTTTTGCATTTTGAGATAATTTTCTCGAAATTATAGCATTTCAGAGGTAAATATTTCACAAGAAGACGTTATTAGTATTAATCTCGGCAACAGTAACCACACTGAAAGTGAACAATGTTTGTTTTGGTTCACCCCAATCATGTATCATACTTTTGATAAAGGAGAGATTTGAAGTGTGTTAGCTTCGCATGACGTATGATGTAATTATTATCAATCAGGATAAGTGGCCTATTGAGATATCGCCTTCATAATGGGAAGAGAAAATCTCTCGGTGAACTCTGTGTATGGTATTAGTTGTTGTTGGTCCCACTCAATGGTGGTAGGCGTTTTCTGACAAAGATGACAGTTTCACGTTTTCTAGGAAGTTTAACTGTCACGCCTCATTTTGTCCAAGTGATGTCAGCGGCTCTCATGTGGTGGCTATTTCTTTGGGGTACGTAGATCTTAAAGGTCTTGGCGCTAGTTGTTGGAACGATCGGTGGAGACGGCGGGTCCAGGAATAAGGGCGATGGTTTTTCTGATGTCTTCGGTGTGCAGGGTTGGGGTTTCAGGGTCGTCCACAACGGATGTGGTCACCGAATCTAAGAACTGAAATGTGGTGAGCAATCTTGTTAGTTTTGTTCACTTATATAGTTTCAGAGTGGTCTTTGCTTTCCAGAAATGTGGCCTGTACATTATCCGGCGGCGAGATCAAAAATAAAACCATGTGGTCGGAGTAGTCGTTGTAATGGTTGATGATGTATTTCAGCGATTGGATCGTTTCATAACCGCTTCTTATAGAAGGTAATCAGAGAGGAGAATCCATTCAGTAGATAGTGGGAGAGCATCCATTTCCAAACCAAGAATAAAAACAGCTGGAATGTTGATGCATCAGTTATTGGTTTTTGCCAAAATAGCTTAATATAATTACAGCCATAGTCGAACCCATAGAAACTGTTCCATTTATTGTCGAGAACAAAGCTAACCGTGTTTTTGTGACATCAGTTTTACTCATAATTGAACAAGTTGGTTTGAAAATGAGTGTAGTGTTGGTATATCGATGAATGAACTGTGCGCATAAAACAGTTTACTTTGGATGAGATTTGTCAAATGGACGCCAAAAATAATACAAAAGGAACGATACAGTTCAAAGTGAAGTGGATGATTGTAATGTGTAGTTCGTCAATCTCAGGTCAGTGGGTGAAGGTATGCATGTATCCATGCATTAAGTGTAAACAGTAAATAGTTGTGTGAATGAAGCAGAATCGCCGTGAAGACATGTGGACGTGCTGAAGTTTATGCGTTGGATGTGGTGGAGGGCGTATGGGTAGTAGTATCGGCAGATGTCAAAGACGGTTGTTTCTTTCTTTACAATAGATTGTATGGATATATGACAACATGACGAGTGATTAGAAAGTTTAACAATGAACATGTTGTTCACCAAAAGGAGTCAAGGATCTCTTTAGTCAGAGTAGCTTTTGGTTGTAAAGGCATTGTCATTGAAGTTTGGTGTTTTTGTAGCAAAGGTTGATCACGCAGATGAAGGGGGTCATAAATTTTAGGAAGGTTGATTCTTTTGCATCAGCCTCAACTCATTGGCACCTACGCCGACAAAGCGCATTCATAAAAACGAAACCAATTCCCTCTTGTGTAAAATCGAATTGAGCTCAGCCTCTGCACCCGTGCCAACTCTCGTGCTCAACTAATCGGGTGCTCACGCCAACCTGCACCTCAACCTACTCGTACTCCCGACCAACTCGTACTCCTGACCAACTCTGTGCTCGTATATTATCTGCACATAGAATGGCTGTAAAATTACCGTGAAGATACTTTGTTCTCTCGTTTGTTTAGGTTGAATTAATATGAGTATTTCCCGACTCCAAAATTATATTCCTACATGTAATTGCAAGAAGAAAGAGTTGTGAAGAAATAATTTTCTAAAAAGCTTGGATTTTAAAGACGTTTTCCCAGATAAAATACTTTTTCCAAAATGATTATATTATTTAAAAGAACTGAACTAAAGAAGTTTGAATTTCAGAGAAGGGCTGGTTAGATATTTGGCCCTGAAAAGGGCCGATTGGTTTGAATGGGATCACAGTGGGTATACAGTTATTCCAATGATCCTAATGGGTGTTAAAGTATTATTTATTTATTTATTTATAATAAGAAAATAGTTACAAATCAGAGCCGAGGATTTATATATACAGCCAAAATAGTTACTAAACTACATGTATATCGGAGCACGAGTTGGTTGGAGTACGAGCAAGTAACCAGCATTTGAGCACGAGTCTGTTGGAGTACGAGTTGGTTGGAGTATGAGTTGTTGACCTGGATTCGATTATGAATAAGTGGGAAGCAGACAATGTTTGTCTTTAAATTAGCAAAAAAAAGTTAGGGTACTGCCAATGTCAATGGGAGCGGTACGTTTGTTGTTTGGTTTTTGAGATTACATGAAGGTTATTAAATGGTGAATGGTGGGTGTGGTTACAAGGGACAATTAATTTGAGGAAGGTGTGGCGTGTATAAGAAGAAAACAGGTCGTTCTTTCATGAATGCTGTGTACGGGCGTGAAAAGGTGAATGAATGAAGTTAGTGTTTATAAAGTAATAGATACAAGTGGAAGAAGACTGCTAAGCATTGAATGAAATTTTGTACCGGAACACTTGAAGAGTGCATCCGAAGGAACGAAACAAACGATAATGTTATGGTACTAATATGAATAACTTTTGGTGATTATTAATTAGCATAGGCTACAAGAAAATGGCAGTATGTCAGCAGTGGTGGTGATTATAATAATGTGTCCATAGCAATTTTTCTAAACAAAATATAATGGAACTCACCCGGTAAAGCTATTTCTTTCTGCATATCTGAATAATTTGGTGAGCTGGAAAGCTTTCTGCAGGGGTGTCTTGTGGATTTCAGTGGTGGTGGCGTGGTTTCATCAGCCAACAGTTGGGCCATACATATGATCTGTTACATGGATGGCAAGGGCTAGTCGCCAGAACAATGTCAATTGTTTTTTGGATTTCCGGTGGAACAGAGCCTGTTCTGATAGCGTCGTTAAGAGCAGTGACAAAACTCCGTCCCCATTTCCTTTTCAATTTCTCAGTTTTCATGTCGTTGCTGAAGTTAGTACCATTGTTTGGGTACTAGATGTAGATCGTACAAGACGGATACACGAATTCTACAAATGATTTAATGTGTTGTCGTTGAATGAAGTCATTGCCCTGTAGTTTCGTTAATGGGGTTGGTCGAAAAAACACATAAGTTAGAATGAAAAATCTGTCTAATAATAACCTCCCCTGCCCTCGTCCATCAGTGATAAGAAGCGGCTAAAGGGGTAAATTTGAGTACTCCCCCAAGATGGAAAAAGGAGTGTCCGGTGGGATTGTCTCTAGTGGTTTGTGTTGCCATAGTAAACGAAGCACCTTCGCCACTGAAGAGTTCGGCATAGAAGTTAGTGAATGTCACACCGTGCATCCGTCATCTGTTTTCAAGAGTCGGATGAGCATACGTCGTATATTTCTGGAGAAAGGAGAAAGTCTGCCTGCTTGTTTCGCTTTCTGAAAAGTTTTTTTTGAACAGTCCGGAGGGTGTTGTTTTTTCAATGAGGGAAAACCTATCAGTTCTTTATCCGTGATGAGTTCGTTGAGTGGAAATGATGTGGCAGCCTTGGAATGCTTGTGATTTGCCGGTCGATGGAGGTCCCACGAAAATGGTGTATATGTTTGGTATGGTTTCTGAAGCCGTTGTAGGTGAGTTAACTTTGCTGGACAAACTTAACACAAAAAGTGTAGGTTAGTAAAGCGGATATGAGATATCCAGCGTTGTTGTTTATTGAAGAAAGCCTTCTTTCAACACAAACTCACTTGTACTTGGGGAAAACAACCGATTTATAATCAAATGCCGTGGAAATCAGTCGCTTATGTAGTTGTGCCCACGTCTTGGGGTGTTGTTTGAAAATTTTCTTTGATTTTGCTCGACATGATGTTGTATTAAAGCGTTTGAACGTGGTAACACAGAGTGAGGTTATGACAGATTTTGGTGAAGAAGCGCCTCTCATGTAAGTCTAATTTGAATATTCCGATGTGGGCGTCTTGGCCGAAGTGGAATCTGGTCCATTGTGTTTGATATGGTTTGATGTGCCGGGATTGGTGTAGATACTAATTGGAGTTAGGCGGCCGGACATTGTGTAGTTTGCTTATTATGGCGGTTTGCTTGAAAATGCGGATAGAAGGATTTTCATTAACTTATTATATTAGATAGTGAAGTGGAACGAAAGCTAATACGACGTTTATGAGGGTTTTGTTAAGCGTTGGTGCGTGAAAAGTGTGTATGGGTCTTTGGATCGTTGTTTTGCTAAAGTTAGAATTTCTTCAGATACTGTACTTTGATACGTGTCATTGGTGAGCTCACAACTGCAATTAAGTTTCTGTGTTCATGATGAGCAATTTTGTTAGAAAGCGAAATGTTGTTGGTACAAACACGGTTGCAGTGCAAGTGAGACCAAGACACAAAGCATCGCAACTATGTAGTGTGTCATCATACCAGTGTGAAAATGTAGACCTTTGATAGGCGTTGAGGTGTTTCTGACATATGACAAATTATGTCGAGATATACTGTGGAATCGAGACACATTGATATCATGTTGTGCCAGGACATTGGATTACAGCTTGCTAAAAATATGTCATGTCCTATTTGTGGAGAGGCGATGAAAACCTTGGCAAACAAGTGATCGGTTGATGTCTGAATGGGAGTGCACTGCACTAAGGTTAACAAACAAGAAGCACCGATGTGAAAGATCGATAAGATATATGAGTTGGTTTGAGCAGAGTAATTTAACATTGGAAGAAACCATGAAATTACGTATTGGTGGTCTTAAGTGATACTACGCAGGAACAAACAAGGAAACACCGTTGGTTCACACTGCCGTGAATTGGGACATGTTTTGTCGAGAAACGTGTGAGGCCAGTTGTTACATGATGAATGCGGAAAATAAACAGATCGGAGGATAAGGTAACGAGTGCAAATCGATGAGAGCAAGATAGGAAAACGGAAATATTATAGAGGACACAGAGTAGAAGGCTTCTCTGCGGGTGGTATTTGAG
Organism: Zoroaster sp. YZ-2022; assembly: GCA_029582265.1. Classification (NCBI taxonomy): domain Eukaryota; kingdom Metazoa; phylum Echinodermata; class Asteroidea; order Forcipulatida; family Zoroasteridae; genus Zoroaster; species Zoroaster sp. YZ-2022. The sequence continues at coordinate 9,926,667 of CM055817.1, read as the reverse complement.
AGGAATAGAGGAAGCGAGTCGCGGAGGATGTTTCATTGTAGCAGTTGAGAAGCGAGATGAGGCCACGTTAAGTTACCTTTTTTAATTAAACAATGGATTGCACCAGGTACCACTACATTGTGTCAGATTGCTGGAAAGCTTACTGCAATCTGGGCAGAAACATGGATACAAAACACGAGACAGTGGAACCATTCAAAGGAGTTTGTCAATGATGAGTGGTGGTCACACCAACAAGATTGAAGGTCACTGGCGGCAATCGAAAGTTGGGGTCTTCCAACTCACGGAAAGACGAAAAGCACCACTACTCATCATACTTGGCCGAATTTTTGTATAGATACAGACCAACAAGGACAAAGTACATGTTCATGCAATTTGTAAACGATGTTGCTACAGGTCTATGATCCACGCAAATGACCACATTCTGTAAAGATGTAACAGAGCATGGAGGAAGGAATGGAGCAGAGTAAACCCTAGAATAATGTGTGGCATTAATTTATTGGTACTCTCACTAATGTATTATTGCATGTGTACCCGGCCACATGGAGAAATGTGGACTAAGGAGTGGATGGTGCGAGCGGTGGTAAAACTATTCTGGAAGCAAATGTATAATCATGTTTATTTCTAAATGTATTTGTTTGCGTATGATATCATCATGTTTTGAACATTTTGTAAAAAAATCACATCAACATGACATGTGAAATGACATCATCAATTTGTTGCCGAGCCGCATGTCATATACAGCTGTTCTCATAAGTCGCATGAAGAGCATGCTTCATTCTCATGTCATGATACAGCTGTTCTCATAAGTAATGATACATATTGTATAACTATGTATAAGCACAAATCAAGTTAAGCGATTTGAAACTTGCATGGTGAGAATACGATGGAGAACAAAGCCAATATGTATCATTACTTCTGAGAACGAAGCAATATGTATCATGAGACTTATGAGAACGAAGCAATATGTTTCTGACTTATGAGAACGAAGCAATATGTATTATGACCCCATGAGAACGAAGCAATATGTATGATGACTTATATGAACAAAGCAAATTGATGACGTTGTCATTTCACATGTCATGTTGATGTGATTTTTGGCTACAAAATGTTCAAAACATATGATGTATCATACCTAACAACATACATTTAGAAATAAACATGTCAATTTTGAAAGAAAAGGGAAAATTCCCAAAATTAAAACTGTAAAGCTTCTTAAATTTTGCATAGTCATGGCATCAACCTCTACTAATGGATACGCAACTCTAAATTGATGATGTCATTTCACATGTCATCATGTTGATGTGATGATTTTTGCCACAAAATGTTCAAATAAAGTAAAACCATTTTTGGTTGTTTTCCCAAACACTTTGATGTTTGTTTTCAGGTGTTATTACATGTAAATAAATTAAGACAATGTAACTTTCAGCCTCAAATTATAAAGCTAGTATTTAAATAGTCAGGAGCATCACTTTATTGGAAATTTTTCATCATATTCAAATAACCAGGAGAGCTTTCATAAAAGATTTGATTTCACAAGAATTTTCATGACATGATATGATATGATACATGATGTGATCTACGTATAGTGTGATTCTATAGTGTTCGACCACGTCCTAATGGTCAGAGAGGAAATCGAATCCGCTTAGTAATAGGTAGGTTAATGAGCGTTGGACGGCGTGGTTTTAGAATTGGTCTTTTCTCATCATCCCAAAAGAACAAATTTGTTTGTATTATGATAAATTGACTCCTGCTAATATTGGAAAGTAGATAGTATGACCTGTTCTTTTTTTTCTGATTTGTGGCTCTCGAGTGAATAAATTTGTGGCTCAAATCAATAAATTGCGAAGTCAAAAAAAAAAAAATTGGCGAAGTCAAAAAAACAGTCACTGCGCATGCCTTCAGTGACATTGACCTCCGGCTTGGTTGTGTCATGCTCTATTTGTAAACCGTGGGTATACCCAACCGCTGTTCAAAATGCGTTCTGCAGATAAGTCATCATACATATGTTTGCTTCTGTTCTCATAAGTCATAATGGCCATATTGCTTCGTTCTCATAAGTCATGAAACATATTGCTTCGTTCTCATAAGTCAAGATACATAATAAGTCTCAAGTATCTTGATTGTGTTAAACAATGCTAAATTTTGAAAGTAAAGGGAAAATTCTAAAATTAAACTGGTTTAAATTTTGCTTTTAGTCATGACACAACAACCTTACTAAAATGTAATACGCAACCTAAATTGATGATGTCATTCACATGCTCATGTTGATGTGATTTTTACAAAATGTTCAAATAAAGTAAACCATTTGGTTGTTTCCCTAAACACTTTGATGTTTTGTTTTCGCAGGTGTTATTACGTAAATAAATTAAGACAATGTAACTTTTTGGCCCCAAATTATAAAGTGCTAGTATTTAAATAGTCAGGGAGGAAAGAAAGAAAAGGGAAATTCCCTAAAATTAAACTGTGCTTCTTAAATTTTGCATAGTCATGGCACAACCTCATTAAATGTATACGCAACCTAAATCCATGATGTCAATACTGGCCACATGTCATGTTGATGTGATTTTTTTGAAGCAAATGTTCAAATAAAAGTAAACCATTTTGATTGTTTCCTGGAACACTTTGATGTTTGTTTTCAGGTGTTATTACGTAACAAATTAAGACAATGTAACTTTGCCCTCAAATTATAAAAGTAGTATTTAAATAGTCCCTCGGCGGCTTTTAGCGTTGTTAAAACAAAAGATTTTCAGAAACCCGTTACGGTTTCTTTTTGGGATGACATCATTAGTAAGTGCGTGTGCATACACACACGGATTAGATTGTGGGCGTTTTCATTGTGGTAAGCAATCATTTTAAATAACGTTAGAATATAAAAAAAACGGGGAATGATTTGAATTTATAAGCCAATATGAACCAATATTTAATACATTATTCTGTTCACTCTTCCATATTAAATTAAATTAAGGATTTTTTTCCTTTCTATGCACTCCAAATCCATTATTATTTAAACAGCGAAGATGTAATCTAGCAATATTTCACCTTTTTGGAATTGGTTGCCCAGAGTGCCATGTTACTTGTGGTTTGCTCAGGCATAATCACCATGAAACTGTTCTTCGTGAGTTTAACTACCCTCCTATGCTTGATTTTTCAAGAAAAAATTCATGAAAGACGTAACAACAACGTCAAAAATGGACCAATAATTAGCTCTCTCGATCTGTAAAATTTAACGGAATATGTTCTCAATATTTGATGCACACATTGAAGATAAAGCTTTTTACACTTCGGGTTTAAGATGCGACCTTTGTTTACGAAGATGGTAAGTACAACACCAATAGAGGCGCTATACAGCAGAGCAGAAAATGGGCATGCGCGCGTAAACCCTGTCGCTCTGCATGTGCTTCCGCGCGCGGGTACCGACCGCGACTTTTTTTCAGAATATCATTGCGGTTGGGCATGGAGTAAACAGCAAGTGTGCGGACAGGGAAGAAACTCTCTATCCCTTAACTGTTGACCCATAGCCAGCGTGATCTCGCCCCGGCCATGGTCCCCTGTCGAACCCTGCTCGTCGAATCCGTGGCAAAAACAGGCCCTGTAGAAGTTTTCATGGTTTAGCAGTGAAAAAAAATCAACGCACCGGAACGTGGACCCCAATGTTCTTACACGACCTCGAAGTGTGACGTGGATGAATACACAACGCCTATGGGTCGTTCATCGTTCGAGAGCTAGACGGCTGGCTGTGAACAAGTAGCGCAGCAGTAGTATAGTACAGCGCAGCAGTACAGTACACAAAGCCGATCAAGCGTGACGTAGTATTTGCAGCAGCAGCCGTGGCCTACAAAAGGACCGTGTGAGTTGCGTATTAGACACCAGTCGATGAGTTCGTTTCAGTGTCCCAACATGAAACAACTCAAGATTTTCTGTCACTTTGGCAGATACGGTGTTCTTCTGAGCGAACGAGCATACTGGCGGCGAGTTTACGATATTTTGCTTGAATGAATCAGCCGACGAACTGTTGATTTCAACACGTATTGCGCGCATACGATTCTTCCGTTGGTCGGGTAAAAACAGGCAGGTATAGCGTTATTCCAGCGATTTTAGCATACCAACCACATGACATTTGCGGTACGCCAAAATCGGTAGGTGGCGCTATACTGCCTGTTTTTCGTATTTACCGGTAGCAGGAGGGTCATTGTGTATGCGCGCAATGCATTGTTGGGAAATCCAGCAGTTTCCATGTTTACTAGTTCAATCTTGCATTTTTCCAAACTTAAAATGTCCGTAAAATCTCGCCAATGCAAGTTGCATGGTTTTAAACTTCAGAAGAGGCATCTGTAGGTGGCATAGAATCTTGGAGGTGAGTTTGAGGAACATTTCTCATGTTTGGGACACCTTTTTGGGGAACGGAACATTGCCTGCTCGATATCGATACTTGTCCATAAAGGACTACTATGGGCATTCACCGCAGCTCTACTACTGGCGTCCGTTAATGACAGAAGTTGTAAAGTCAGGTAGTAGGGCTGGTGGTCACCACAGCTATGTTATCACAGGGTTCTGCCCACGGTGGTCGGTGCTGGAAACCCTGACTGACATTCATTAAATACACCAAACAAAATCAGATATTCAGATGTTATCACAGGGTTCTACCCACGGTGGTCAGTGCTGGAAACCCTGACTATCTCATTAAATACACCAAACAAAATCAGATATTCAGATGTTATCACAGGGTTCTGCCCACGGTGGTCGGTGCTGGAAACCCTGACTGACACTCATTAAATACACCAAACAAAATCAGATATTCAGATGTTATCACACTGACAATGTTGATATTTAATATACCAATGATTTAAGCAAGCTTTAATGCCGAGCATCTTCATTGTTGACTACATACATGTACATATTGTATGTACTTTGTGTAAATTATCGCAGCTATTAATTGTATTGAATCAACAACAAGCTCGACATTTGCACAATTTTCTACAACTCACCCCTCGATCAATGAATGCGCCTGATAAAAAGAAAATTTGGTTTTTGGTTTTTTGTATGATGTCACCCTGGGTCAGGATTACCACAACCAATTGTTATTCTTGCTAAATCAATCAACACTTTAACTTGTAATCCAAACCTATGATGAGACCTCATCATGGAATTGCTATTTAATTACACATTGTGGACCAATGGATCTAGTTGAGCATACATGTGTATAATGATGTATGTATACAACTACAAGTACACAATGTGTGTACATTAGTGCTGGGAGTTTAACAGAAACATATATGCGTATAAATATGTGTGTGCACATACATGTATATACATGTTTGAGTTGAGTTGTGAAATGTTTGTGCAATATGTACAAAGCATACGCATGTAATTCTTCATATTGAATTCTTGGAGTTATGTCAATGTCTAGTTTTCTACAAATTTGCTTACCAATTTTTCTTAGCTTTGCCCAAAGCACAGTAATCCATAGGCACCTACATGTAGCTCATTATCTTCATGATATTTGCACATGCAAGATATGAAGCCCATTTAATAAAAATCAATCTACAATGTAAGTGATAATGATGTATAATAAGAAGTCTGTTACCTACATGAAGGGTGCCACTGATGTACTAACCTAGTCCAAGGCACAGTACCACAAGTCTATTACCTACATGAAGTGTGCCACTGATGTACTAACCGAGTCCAAGGCACAGTACCACAAGTCTATTACCTACATGAAGTGTGCCACTGATGTACTAACCTAGTCCAAGGCACATCCACAAGTCTATTACCTACATGAAGTGTGCCACTCGTGTACTAACCTAGTCCACGGCACCGTACCACAAGTCTATTACCTACATGAAGTGTGCCACTCGTGTACTAACCTAGTCCACGGCAATCGCACACAAGTCTATTACCCACATGAAGTGCCACCTGGGTACCAACCCAGTCCACGGCACAGTACCACAAGTCTATTACCTACATGAAGTGTGCCACTCGTGTACTAACTCAGTCCATGGCATAGTACCAGAAGTCTATTACCTACATGATGTGTGCCACTGTACCAACCTAGTCCACGGCACAGTACCACAAGTCTATTACCCACATGAAGTGTGCCACTGTGTACTAACCTAGTCCACGGCATAGTACCAGAAGTCTGTTACCTACATGAAGTGTGCCACTCGTGTACTAATCCTAGTCCATGGCATAGTACCAGAAGTCTGTTACCTACATGAAGTGTGCCACTGTGTACTCAACCTAGTCCATGGCATAGTACCAGAAGTCTATTACCCACATGAAGTGTGCCAGTCGTGTACTAACCTAGTCCACGGCATAGTACCAGAGAGTCTGTTACTCACAGTGTACATGAAGTGTGCCATTCGTGGTACTAACCTAGTCCATGGCATAGTACCAGAAGTCTATTACCCACATGAAAAGTGCCACCGTGGTACCAACCTAGTCCATGGCATAGTACCAGAAGTCTATTACCCACATGAAGTGTGCCACCTGTGTACTAACCTAGTCCATGGCATAGTACCAGAAGTCTATTACCACATGAAGTGTGCCACTGTGTACTAACCTAGTCCACGGCATAGTACCAGAAGTCTGTTACCCACATGAAGTGTGCCATTCTGTGTACTAACCTAGTCCACGGCATAGTACCAGAAGTCTATTACCTACATGAAGTGTGCCAGTCATGTACTAACCCAGTCCATGGCATAGTACCAGAAGTCTATTACCCACATGAAGTGTGCCACTCGTGTACTAACCTAGTCCACGGCATAGTACCAGAAGTCTATTACCTACATGAAGTGTGCCACTCGTGTACATACAAACAAAGTCCATGGCAGAGTACAAGAAGTCTATTACCAACATGATGTGTGCCACTCGTACTCAACCTAGTCCACGGCACAGTACCACAAGTCTATTACCTACATGAAGTGTGCCACTCGTGTACTAACCTAGTCCACGGCATAGTACCAGAAGTCTATTACCTACATGAAGTGTGCCACTCGTGTACATACTAACCTAGTCCATGGCATAGTACCAGAAGTCTATTACCTACATGATGTGTGCCACTCGTGTACTAACCTAGTCCACGGCACAGTACCACAAGTCTATTACCTACATGAAGTGTGCCACTCGTGTACTAACCTAGTCCACGGCATAGTACCAGAAGTCTATTACCTACATGAAGTGTGCCACTCGTGTACTAACCTAGTCCACGGCATAGTACCAGAAGTCTGTTACCTACATGAAGTGTGCCACTCGTGTACTAACCTAGTCCATGGCATAGTACCAGAAGTCTATTACCTACATGATGTGTGCCACTCGTGTACTAACCTAGTCCACGGCACAGTACCAGAAGTCTGTTACCTACATGAAGTATGCCACTCGTGTACTAACCTAGTCCACGGCACAGTACCACAAGTCTGTTACCTACATGAAGGGTGCCACTGATGTACTAACCTAGTCCAAGACACAGTACCACAAGTCTATTACCTACATGAAGTGTGCCACTGATGTACTAACCTAGTCCACGGCACAGTACCACAAGTCTATTACCTACATGAAGTGTGCCACTGATGTACTAACCTAGTCCAAGGCACAGTACCACAAGTCTATTACCTACATGAAGTGTGCCACTCGTGTACTAACCTAGTCCACGGCATAGTACCAGAAGTCTGTTACCTACAGTGTACATGAAGTGTGCCATTCGTGTACTAACCTAGTCCATGGCATAGTACCACAAGTCTATTACCTACATGAAAAGTGCCACTCGTGTACTAACCTAGTCCATGGCATAGTACCAGAAGTCTATTACCTACATGAAGTGTGCCACTCGTGTACTAACCTAGTCCATGGCATAGTACCAGAAGTCTATTACCTACATGAAGTGTGCCACTCGTGTACTAACCTAGTCCACGGCATAGTACCAGAAGTCTGTTACCTACATGAAGTGTGCCATTCGTGTACTAACCTAGTCCATGGCATAGTACCAGAAGTCTATTACCTACATGAAGTGTGCCATTCGTGTACTAACCTAGTCCATGGCATAGTACCAGAAGTCTATTACCTAAATGAAGTGTGCCACCGTGTACTAACCTAGTCCACGGCATAGTACCAGAAGTCTATTACCCACATGAAGTGTGCCACCTGTACTAACCTAGTCCATGGCATAGTACCAGAAGTCTATTACTCACATGATGTAGTGCCACCTGTGTGTACTAACCTAGTCCACGGCACAGTACCACAAGTCTATTACCCACATGAAGTGTGCCACTGTGTACTAACCTAGTCCACGGCATAGTACCAGAAGTCTATTACCCACATGAAGTGTGCCACCTGTGTACATACTAACCTAGTCCATGGCATAGTACCAGAAGTCTATTACCTATATGAAGTGTGTGCCACTCGTACTAACCTAGTCCACGGCACAGTACCACAAGTCTATTACCTCATGAAGTGTGCCACCTGTGTACTAACCTAGTCCACGGCATAGTACCAGAAGTCTATTACCCACATGAAGTGTGCCACCAGGTACTAACCCAGTCCACGGCATAGTACCAGAAGTCTGTTACCCACATGAAGTGTGCCAGTCGTGGTACTAACTCAGTCCATGGCATAGTACCAGAAGTCTATTACCTACATGATGTGTGCCACTCGCGTACTAACCTAGTCCACGGCACAGTACCAGAAGTCTGTTACCTACATGAAGTATGCCACTCGTGTACTAACCTAGTCCACGGCACAGTACCACAAGTCTGTTACCTACATGAAGGGTGCCACTGATGTACTAACCTAGTCCAAGACACAGTACCACAAGTCTATTACCTACATGAAGTGTGCCACTGATGTACTAACCTAGTCCACGGCACAGTACCACAAGTCTATTACCTACATGAAGTGTGCCACTGATGTACTAACCTAGTCCAAGGCACAGTACCACAAGTCTATTACCTACATGAAGTGTGCCACTCGTGTACTAACCTAGTCCATGGCATAGTACCAGAAGTCTATTACCTACATGAAGTGTGCCACTCGTGTACTAACCTAGTCCACGGCATAGTACCAGAAGTCTGTTACCTACATGAAGTGTGCCATTCGTGTACTAACCTAGTCCATGGCATAGTACCAGAAGTCTATTACCTACATGAAGTGTGCCATTCGTGTACTAACCTAGTCCATGGCATAGTACCAGAAGTCTATTACCTACATGAAGTGTGCCACTCGTGTACTAACCTAGTCCACGGCATAGTACCAGAAGTCTATTACCTACATGAAGTGTGCCACTCGTGTACATACTAACCTAGTCCATGGCATAGTACCAGAAGTCTATTACCTACATGATGTGTGCCACTCGTGTACTAACCTAGTCCACGGCACAGTACCACAAGTCTATTACCTACATGAAGTGTGCCACTCGTGTACTAACCTAGTCCATGGCATAGTACCAGAAGTCTATTACCTACATGAAGTGTGCCACTCGTGTACATACTAACCTAGTCCATGGCATAGTACCAGAAGTCTATTACCTACATGATGTGTGCCACTCGTGTACTAACCTAGTCCACGGCACAGTACCACAAGTCTATTACCTACATGAAGTGTGCCACTCGTGTACTAACCTAGTCCATGGCATAGTACCAGAAGTCTATTACCTACATGAAGTGTGCCACTCGTGTACTAACCTAGTCCATGGCATAGTACCAGAAGTCTATTACCTACATGAAGTGTGCCACTGTACCAACCTAGTCCATGGCATAGTACCAGAAGTCTATTACCTACATGAAGTGTGCCACTCGTGTACTAACCTAGTCCTCGGCATAGTACCAGAAGTCTGTTACCTACATGAAGTGTGCCACTCGTGTACTAACCTAGTCCATGGCATAGTACCAGAAGTCTATTACCTACATGAAGTGTGCCACTCATGTACTAACCTAGTCCACGGCACAGTACCAGAAGTCTGTTACCTACATGAAGTATGCCACTCGTGTACTAACCTAGTCCACGGCACAGTACCACAAGTCTATTACCTACATGAAGGGTGCCACTGATGTACTAACCTAGTCCAAGACACAGTACCACAAGTCTATTACCTACATGAAGTGTGCCACTGATGTACTAACCTAGTCCACGGCACAGTACCACAAGTCTATTACCTACATGAAGTGTGCCACTGATGTACTAACCTAGTCCAAGGCACAGTACCACAAGTCTATTACCTACATGAAGTGTGCCACTCGTGTACTAACCTACTCCACGGCACAGTACCACAAGTCTATTACCTACATGAAGTGTGCCACTCGTGTACTAACCTAGTCCACGGCACAGTACCACAAGTCTATTACCTACATGAAGTGTGCCACTCGTGTACTAACCTAGTCCATGGCATAGTACCAGAAGTCTATTACCTACATGATGTGTGCCACTCGTGTACTAACCTAGTCCATAGCACAGTACCACAAGTCTATTACCTACATGAAGTGTGCCACTCGTGTACTAACCTAGTCCATGGCATAGTACCAGAAGTGTATTACCTACATGATGTGTGCCACTCGTGTACTAACCTAGTCCACGGCACAGTACCACAAGTCTATTACCTACATGAAGTGTGCCACTCGTGTACTAACCTAGTCCATGGCATAGTACCAGAAGTCTATTACCTACATGAAGTGTGCCACTCGTGTACTAACCTAGTCCATGGCATAGTACCAGAAGTCTGTTACCTACATGAAGTGTGCCACTCGTGTACTAACCTAGTCCATGGCATAGTACCAGAAGTGTATTACCCACATGAAGTGTGCCACGTGGTACTAACCTAGTCCACGGCATAGTACCAGAAGTCTATTACCCACATGAAGTGTGCCACTGCGGTACTAACCTGGTCCACGGCATAGTACCAGAAGTCTGTTACCCACATGAAGTGTGCCACCTGTGTACCAACCTAGTCCACGGCATAGTACCAGAAGTCTGTTACCCACATGAAGTGTGCCATTCGTGTACTAACCTAGTCCATGGCATAGTACCAGAAGTCTATTACCTACATGAAGTGTGCCACTCGTGTACTAACCTAGTCCATGGCATAGTACCAGAAGTCTATTACCTACATGAAGTATGCCACTCGTGTACTAACCTAGTCCACGGCACAGTACCACAAGTCTATTACCTACATGAAGGGTGCCACTGATGTACTAACCTAGTCCAAGACACAGTACCACAAGTCTATTACCTACATGAAGTGTGCCACTGATGTACTAACCTAGTCCACGGCACAGTACCACAAGTCTATTACCTACATGAAGTGTACCACTGATGTACTAACCTAGTCCAAGGCACAGTACCACAAGTCTATTACCTACATGAAGTGTGCCACTCGTGCACAAACCTACTCCACGGCACAGTACCACAAGTCTATTACCTACATGAAGTGTGCCACTCGTGTACTAACCTAGCCCACGGCACAGTACCACAAGTCTATTACCTACATGAAGTGTGCCACTCGTGTACTAACCTAGTCCACGGCACAGTACCAGAAGTCTATTACCCACATGAAGTGTGCCACTCGTGTACCAACCCAGTCCATGGCATAGTACCAGAAGTCTATTACCTACATGATGTGTGCCACTGTACCAACCTAGTCCATAGCATAGTACCACAAGTCTATTACCACATGAAGTGTGCCACCGGTACTAACCTAGTCCATGGCATAGTACCAGAAGTCTATTACCTACATGATGTGTGCCACTCGTGTACCAACCTAGTCCACGGCATAGTACCACAAGTCTATTACCCACATGAAGTGTGCCACTGTGTACTAACCTAGTCCATGGCATAGTACCAGAAGTCTATTACCTACATGAAGTGTGCCACTGTGTACTAACCTAGTCCATGGCATAGTACCAGAAGTCTGTTACCCACATGAAGTGTGCCACTGTGTACTAACCTAGTCCATGGCATAGTACCAGAAGTCTATTACCTACATGAAGTGTGCCGCCGTGGTACAACTCCAGTCCACGCATAGTACCAGAAGTCTGTTACCTACATGAAGTGTGCAACCGTGGTACTAACCTAGTCCATGGCATAGTACCAGAAGTCTATTACCCACATGAAGTGTGCCACTCGGTACTAACCTAGTCCATGGCATAGTACCAGAAGTCTATTACCTACATGAAGTGTGCCACTGGTACTAACCTAGTCCACGGCATAGTACCAGATGTCTGTTACCTACATGAAGTGTGCCACTCGTGTACTAACCTAGTCCATGGCATAGTACCAGAAGTCTATTACCCACATGAAGCGTGCCATTCGTGTACTCAACTCAGTCCATGGCATAGTACCAGAAGTCTATTACCCACATGAAGTGTGCCACTCGTACTAACCAGTCCACGGCATAGTACCAGAAGTCTGTTACCACATGAAGTGTGCCACTCGGTACTAACCTAGTCCATGGCATAGTACCAGAAGTCTGTTACCTACATGATGTAGCCACTTGGTACTAACTCAGTCCACGGCACAGTACCAGAAGTCTATTACCTACATGAAGTGTGCCACTGTGTACTCAACCTAGTCCATGGCATAGTACCAGAAGTCTATTACCCACATGAAGTGTGCCACCGTGCACATACTAACCTAGTCCATGGCATAGTACCAGAAGTCTATGTACGACATGAAGTGTGCCACTGTACTAACCTAGTCCACGGCACAGTACCACAAGTCTATTACATGAAGTATGCCACCGTGTACTAACCTAGTCCATGGCATAGTACCAGAAGTCTATTACCTACATGAAGTGTGCCACTGTGTACTAACCTAGTCCATGGCATAGTACCAGAAGTCTATTACCCTACATGAAGTGTGCCACTCGTGGTACCAACCTAGTCCACGGCATAGTACCAGAAGTCTGTTACCTACATGAAGTGTGCCACTGCGGTGTACTAACCTAGTCCACGGCATAGTACCAGAAGTCTGTTACCTACATGAAGCGCAAGCCTGCCATTCACGGCCGCTTTGTGTACTAACCCAGTCCATGGCATAGTACCAGAAGTCTATTACCTACATGAAGTGTGCCACTCGTGTACTAACCCAGTCCATGGCATAGTACCAGAAGTCTATTACCTACATGAAGTGTGCCACTCGTGTACTAACCTAGTCCACGGCACAGTACCACAAGTCTATTACCTACATGAAGGGTGCCACTGATGTACTAACCTAGTCCAAGACACAGTACCACAAGTCTATTACCTACATGAAGTGTGCCACTGATGTACTAACCTAGTCCACGGCACAGTACCACAAGTCTATTACCCACATGAGTGTACCACTGATGTACTAACCTCAGTCCAAGGCACAGTACCACAAGTCTATTACTCACATGAAGTGACCGAATCCTTCTCCGTTCCTCAGTCTTCTCTCATTTAAGGCCATGAAATCTACTCTCTCCTTCAGGTATGCACATGCATACAAACAAATTGTTATCAAGACTTGTAGATCGGTTTGTAGACATACACACTATATGTAACCTCCTTGTAGATCGGTTTGTAGACATACATACTATAAGTATGTAACCTCCTTTGTAGGTTGTGTTTGTTATAACATGAACCAGTCATCTAAATCTAAGTTTCAATCTGTGAGTTATATGTATATGTATTCTCCACAAGACATATTTAGTTCACACTGATGTCAAGTTATACCATCTGTCCTTAATTCTTAGATCCACACAACTACACATAAATAAATATGATGATGTAAAATGAAATATTCAATCCTACTCCATCCCCCTCTGCTATGAGGGCAGAGTTGGTTGTTGTCACGGTTTGGTTAGCCCTATATGTGCACAAATGGCTGCAATTGAGCTGTATACTCCCCCAGGGAGCTGAGATGGTTTCAGGAATGATTTATGTGCCTGATGAGCAGGGGTAATAATGTAATGTGCCTTGAGAACCAGTTTGGTTGATACATGCGCTATTTAAGTAAATGTAAATGTTATTATTATAATTACATACATTTGTACTGTATGTCTCATATCGATCCAAGTCAATTCAAAATATATCTTTAGTTGGACTCCTACATAAGTCAGAGTCATTAACCCTATCAAGCCTTGGGGGGCACTTTTATACTCTGAACTGCACAATATTGAGTCATGTGACCACTTCCAATGCATTCTGGGAATCCAATATGGCCGCCATTACGTTTAAATACAATAAATTTTATATTCTCCCCAAAACCTGATTTTTCAATTTCTTTTGGTCAATGTGTAAATTGATGTCATCAGTAGTACCATGGATGTTATTTTATATCTGCCTTTATTGTACTTTTGGTTAAAAAGAACAATTTTGGGTCCAAATATTTGGGGAAAAAAATTACCCAAAATATTGCTTATTTTATAGCGCCCTCCAGTGGTATTTTAAATGTTGTCACATTGTTGCCTGTACTGAAGACAACATTTGTGTCAAATGTCATGGCCAATGAACAAAAAATAAGGAAGTTATGGGGAAAATACTATTTTTGACCAAAAATGAGGAAAACTGATCGAAAAATGGGTATAGCGCCACCTGACGGTGACCTATGAATGTTTTCATAGCCTCATTCGACAGATCACGTCAAATCGAACATGCCTACGAAGTTTAATGAAAATCAGCTGTTGAATACAGAAAATACGGGTGGGGGGACACAATGACCCCTCCCCCCACACAGGTCTGAGAACGAAAAAAATTGGCCAGGCTTGATAGGGTTAATCATTTAGTCTATAACTTACACTTATGGGTGTTGACCGGTGCAGTCCATCTTGCATGCTTCAACATGATTATATTTACTTTTTTTCCATACCCCTCTGCTTTGACATTGTATGTAAACTTCTCTTCATCTGACAGTTCCTATCAGAATAAATGTTTGAACATATTACATTACTATTTATACATTGCATATCATTTACTAAATTTCTCTATCTGAATTTAAATGTCATATATACATATAACAGCAAAAGAAACGTCACCCCCTAAGTTTTGATAAGTATGAGAACATGTTTAGCTTATGTGTCCTCAGACGTCATGCATGACAAATTTTGAGGTCAACCAAATTTGCCACATTGTGTTCGTGTTACACTCCATACTCATAATGTTCTTCATTAAACAAATTATATTAATTATAAAATGAAAATAATAAATATTTTTAGGGGTGACGTTTCTTTTGCTGTTATGAGGTGTCAGCAATCAGCAAGCCATGCTGTTTCCAGAAATTTCTGTTTAATCACACTAACTGCAAGTTGTATTGACATACATGTAGTTTAGTTTCAAGTTTATTTCTCCACAGAATCACACAGTGATCTGCAGAAGGGGTCCATTAAAAGTGAATCTTGAAGATACATGTATGTGTCCCTAAATGCAAGCATGTGTGTATTAACAACACTTACATAACGTTTAACAATAAGTTCCCACACATGCTACATTTCATCAAAAATAAGAACGAACACAAACAGAAACAAAACAGAATCAATAAATGTATCAATCAACTATTTAAGATGAATAGAACAATATACTCAGAAATCTACTCCACATGATACAGATAAAGAAAGCATTGACAATGAAAACATTTACATACATGTATTATGTGTATCACTATGAACAACTTCCCCCTGATGAAAATACCATGAAAATCAGTTTTGCCTTGAAATAACAGTTGACCGTAATTTCACTGCAATTTCAGTGTCTCTTCCTCTCAGATATTGGCAATAATGTCCACGGTGATTTCACAGCAAATTCACGGTGCTCTCGAGAATTAATGAGCTGCCCCAAAACTGCCACGAGAAGTTCATGGCATTTTCACGGCGTAGGGAATCCCAAGAGTATTTCATGGCATTTTCACGGTGTTGTGTCATCGTAAAATTGCCGTGAACTGTTTATTTCACGGTAAAACGGATTTTCAGGGTAAAGTTTTTCATAGTGTGTATGTTAATACCTGTTTAACAACACACATTTAAGAGAATATTTAAGAAATAAATAAATTCTTTGATCTTTTCAATGAATCTTTCAAAGAATTCCACAGTTTGGGTCACTCATATTTAATAGTTCTTTTAGCAAAAGAGGTTCAAATGGAAGGAAGATGATATTTCATGAATTGATGAGTAATATGGGCATGAACGTCACTATTGAGAGTGAATATTGAATTGATGAAAAAGGGATAAGGTATTGGAAAGGGATTGATACATGAGGGACCCACGTTGATGGTGATCAATGTCAAAGTAGCTACATATGTCTTGAACCAAGACTACACACTGACCTGATCTAGTGGTTTCTCTTTTGATGATAGCAAGCTCCGGGTGTTTAATCTTGATTCGAACCAGAAGGAAGTAGATCTTTCCCACTAATGATATCTTTAAGGTGATACCTATAGAAAATAGTCAGTAAATCATGTTAATTAGAGATATAAAACATTGGTAATGTTGGTAAAACTACTTCTTTGAGTATGCTTAAGGTGATTAGAAAATAGTCAGTAAATCATTTTAACAAGAAGGTAACAACATTGGCAAAACTGCTTCTATGAGTATGCTTACTGTCTTTGAATCAGGATATACATTGAAGGGAAGGTACAACATTAGTAATGTTGGCAAAACTACTTCTACAAGTATGCTTACTCTCTTTGAATCAAGATATACATTGAAGGGAAGATACAACATTGGTAATGTTGGCATAACTGCTTCTATGGGTATGCTTAAGGTGATTAGAAAATAGTCAGTAAATCATTTTAACAAGAAGGTACAACATTGGCAAAACTGTTTCTATGAGTATGCTTACTATCTCTGAATGAAGATATACATTGAAGGGAAGGTACAACATTAGTAATGTTGGCAAAACTACTTCTACAAGTATGCTTACTCTCTTTGAATCAAGATATACATTGAAGGGAAGATACAACATTGGTAATGTTGGCATAACTGCTTCTATGAGTATGCTTACTATCTCTGAATGAAGATATACATTGAAGGGAAGGTACAACATTAGTAATGTTGGCAAAACTACTTCTACAAGTATGCTTACTCTCTTTGAATCAAGATATACATTGAAGGGAAGGTACAACATTAGTAATGTTGGCAAAACTACTTCTACAAGTATGCTTACTCTCTTTGAATCAAGATATACATTGAAGGGAAGGTACAACATTAGTAATGTTGGCATAACTGCTTCTACAAGTATGCTTACTCTCTTTGAATCAAGATATACATTGAAGGGAAGGTACAACATTGGTAATGTTGGCATAACTGCTTCTATGAGTATGCTTACTCTCTTTGAATCAAGATATACATTGAAGGGAAGGTACAACATTAGTAATGTTGGCAAAACTACTTCTACGAGTATGCTTACTCTCTTTGAATCAAGATATACATTGAAGGGAAGATACAACATTGGTAATGTTGGCATAACTGCTTCTATGAGTATGCTTACTATCTCTGAATGAAGATATACATTGAAGGGAAGGTACAACATTAGTAATGTTGGCAAAACTACTTCTACGAGTATGCTTACTCTCTTTGAATCAAGATATACATTGAAGGGAAGGTACAACATTAGTAATGTTGGCAAAACTACTTCTACAAGTATGCTTACTCTCTTTGAATCAAGATAAGCATTTAAAACACAAGTGAAACTTTCAGGTTATAACTGTGTATTGTTGATGAGAAAATAGTGAAAATGTATTCAAATTATTTATATTAAATCTAATGTGGATTTTCTAGGAAGGGGTTTAGCCCTAAAGATGCATCAAAATGATAGCAATTGAGCTGTATACTCCTCAGGGAGCTGAGATGGTTTCAGGAATGATTGATAAGCCTGATGAGCAGGGGTAATAATGATAAGCGGATTGAACACCAGTTTGGTGGATATGTGTGCATTATAAGTTTAATAACAGGAAACTGCAAGGTTTTTTATCCTGTGAAAATAAATGTCTGGTAACTGTACTTACTTTGATTTATTGTATTCAAACTCAATGTGTAAGCAATCCTCAATGCCCACCTCCATCTTAATAGAGGAGTTAACTTCGTGGTAATGTGAACTAATGGTGGTTGCCTCTGTCATAGTACAATTCTGGAGAAAATAAATACAAAAGGAGTTATTAGGAACATCATGGATGGAGTCCATATTCATAACCTCCCTCCTTCCATCAGTCATTTATAAAACAATCATCTAAGCCACTCCATGGTTTTACAATTGGTGTCACTGAGCCTCCCATGTCTATCCAACCTCATCCCACGCCACTCCATTGTTTTACAATTGGCGTCACTGAGCCTCCCATGTCTATCCAACCTCATCCCACGCCACTCCATGGTTTTACAATTGGCGTCACTGAGCCTCCCATGTCTATCCAACCTCATCCCACGCCACTCCATGGTTTTACAATTGGCGTCACTGAGCCTCCCATGTCTATCCAACCTCATCCCACGCCACTCCATGGTTTTACAATTGGCGTCACTGAGCCTCCCATGTCTATCCAACCTCATCCCACGCCACTCCATGGTTTTACAATTGGCGTCACTGAGCCTCCCATGTCTATCCAACCTCATCCCACGCCACTCCATGGTTTTACAATTGGCGTCACTGAGCCTCCCATGTCTATCCAACCTCATCCCACGCCACTCCATGGTTTTACAATTGGCGTCACTGAGCCTCCCATGTCTATCCAACCTCATCCCACGCCACTCCATGGTTTTACAATTGGCGTCACTGAGCCTCCCATGTCTATCCAACCTCATCCCACGCCACTCCATGGTTTTACAATTGGCGTCACTGAGCCTCCCATGTCTATCCAACCTCATCCCACGCCACTCCATGGTTTTACAATTGGTGTCACTGAGCCTCCCATGTCTATCCAACCTCATCCCAAAGGTCTACCTACAGGTGTACATGTACAATCATTCTGTAAATTGTGAAATTAATTGTGGAACTAATTCTGTTTTGAGACATACAAATATAAATGAACTTAAAATAATAACTGTTTTGTTTTAATTTATTTAGTCTCGTTCTTTGTTGTTAAATGACCTTTCAAAGGACTACTCAAAACTAGGGGACTACATGTAGTAGTATAATTGAGTTGATACTGGTCCTACTGGCTACCTTTCAAAGGACTACTCAAAACTAGGGGACTACATGTAGTAGTATAATTGAGTTGATACTGGTCCTACTGGCTACCTTTCAAAGGACTACTCAAAACTAGGGGACTACATGTAGTAGTATAATTGAGTTGATACTGGTCCTACTGGCTACCTTTCAAAGGACTACTCAAAACTAGGGGACTACATGTAGTAGTATAATTGAGTTGATACTGGTCCTACTGGCTACCATAAAAGTCAAGTAATTTATGAAATGGTCATTGTTTATGAATGGCAATACATGTACAGTGTGTAGTTCAATTGTTTAATATTCACCAATTTGTCCAACGAACTCAATGCAGATTTCTTGACGCTCTAACTTCCTTCCCTTAACCTTTAATCCCCTAGCTTTTTTGGCTAGAATCTGCCAAAATCCAACACCATGCAACAACACCATCCAAATGTTGGACTTAGCTGGAATTGGGACAACCAGCACCATGCAAAGTATCCCTGTCTGGGCTATACAGTACACAGTCCATCAAAATCCAACAAACTCTGCTATTGGAGTTTGAATGGTTTGGGGTGGTTAGGGTTAAGATTAACATTCACCTTGCCCGTGATTGACTCTCCGTCATAAAAGAGGTACAGTCATTCTTTCTTGCCATCCTCTAGGCCTACCATCCTCTGTCTTGATTTCAGCTTGTTTACGTGTTGCTGTATCATCCAGAACAATATCAATATCAGCACCTTGGCCGAATCCAAGGAAACTCTGAAGGAATAAAACAATCATTCAATAAAATCAATCAATAAATCAAATGGGAAGTTCTCTATCCCTCCTACTAAGTACATTTACAGGTCAAAATGAGTATTGTCTGGTAGTGTTCAGAGTGGTCAAAATGACAGTAAAAACCAGTCAAAAATGCCCCTGTGTGCACATTTGTGTCAACAGTCAAAACAGGCAGTTGACTGATTTTGACCTCTATAGCAACTTCCCACTAAAGTGCAGGGTTAAGGGAGAGAAAACATTTTTCAAAATCACAAATTTTCAAGAGGAATATTTTGAAATATTAAAGCCTATGATAAACTTTTGATTATCTTAATAAATGATGAGAGTTATATACAACTCACTTGGTGTCAAGTTGAAAATGATGTTAAACATTCCTTGAAATATTGCTGGCTCAGCTGCTATAGTTTTATAGTGAAATCATTTTCAATTTGAATTTCTGATATCCGTCTTATCCAAAGACAGAAATTCCATGTTGGAATGAATTAATTTGAATGCATTTTCACTTCTGTTAACGACACAATGAAATAAGCTGAAACTTTCACAGGTTGGTTTTCTACAAACAAGTATGGATGCAATTACAGACATTTTATCAAACATGTCAACTAGCTTAAAACCCTCCTACTACTACAAGGGTCAAAATCAGTCAAAATGTTGAAATACTTCCCAAGGTATATCTAGTGCACTTAAAAGTCAAACACTGTCAAACCTTACGTGTAGTAAGTACATTTACAGGTCAAAATGAGTCGACTGTTTTTAACTGGTAAAAGCATTGTCTGGTAGTGTTCAGGGTTGTCAAAATGACAGTAAAAACCAGTCAAAAATGCCCGTGTGCACATTTGGTCAACAGACAAAACAGGCAGTTGACTGGTTTTGACCTCTACAGCAACTGTCCACTTAAGTGCATCAATAGTAGGAAGGTTAAATATTAATATAGATTTTAGTTATGTGTACACAGTATACATCAAACTGCTGTTTAGTTATGTGTACACAGTATACATCAAACTGCTGTTTAGTTATGTGTACACAGTATAAGTCAAACTGCTGTTTAGTTATGTGTACACGGTATACATCAAACTGCTGTTTAGTTATGTGTACACAGTATACATCAAACTGCTGTTTAGTTATGTGTACACAGTATACATCAAACTGGTGTTTAGTTATGTGTACACGGTATACATCAAACTGCTGTTTAGTTATGTGTACACAGTATACATTGTACATCAAACTGCTGTTTAGTTATGTGTACACAGTATACATCAAACTGCTGTTTAGTTATGTGTACACAGTATACATCAAACTGGTGTTTAGTTATGTGTACACGGTATACATCAAACTGCTGTTTAGTTATGTGTACACAGTATACATCAAACTGCTGTTTAGTTATGTGTACACAGTATACATCAAACTGCTGTTTAGTTACGTGTACACAGTATACATCAAACTGGTGTTTAGTTATGTGTACACAGTATAAGTCAAACTGGTGTTTAGTTATTTATGTGTACACAGTATACATCAAACTGCTGTTTAGTTATGTGTACACAGTATACATCAAACTGCTGTTTAGTTATGTGTACACAGTATACATCAAACTGCTGTTTAGTTACGTGTACACAGTATACATCAAACTGGTGTTTAGTTATGTGTACACAGTATAAGTCAAACTGGTGTTTAGTTATGTGTACACAGTATAAGTCAAACTGCTGTTTAGTTATGTGTACACAGTATACATCAAACTGCTGTTTAGTTATGTGTACACAGTATACATCAAACTGCTGTTTAGTTATGTGTACACAGTATACATCAAACTGGTGTTTAGTTATGTGTACACAGTATACATCAAACTGGTGTTTAGTTATGTGTACACGGTATACATCAAACTGCTGTTTAGTTATGTGTACACAGTATACATCAAACTGCTGTTTAGTTATGTGTACACAGTATACATTGTACATCAAACTGCTGTTTAGTTATGTGTACACAGTATACATCAAACTGCTGTTTAGTTATGTGTACACAGTATACATTGTACATCAAACTGCTGTTTAGTTATGTGTACACAGTATACATCAAACTGGTGTTTAGTTATGTGTACACAGTATACATTGTACATCAAACTGCTGTTTAGTTATGTGTACACAGTATACATCAAACTGGTGTTTAGTTATGTGTACACATGCAGTATAAGTCAAACTGGTGTTTAGTTATTTATGTGTACACAGTATACATCAAACTGCTGTTTAGTTATGTGTACACAGTATACATCAAACTGCTGTTTAGTTATGTGTACACGGTATACATCAAACTGCTGTTTAGTTATGTGTACACAGTATACATCAAACTGGTGTTTAGTTATGTGTACACAGTATACATCAAACTGCTGTTTAGTTGTGTACACAGTATACATCAAACTGGTGTTTAGTTATGTGTACACAGTATACATCAAACTGCTGTTTAGTTACGTGTACACAGTATACATCAAACTGGTGTTTAGTTATGTGTACACAGTATAAGTCAAACTGGTGTTTAGTTATTTATGTGTACACAGTATACATCAAACTGGTGTTTAGTTATGTGTACACAGTATAAGTCAAACTGGTGTTTAGTTATTTATGTGTACACAGTATACATCAAACTGCTGTTTAGTTATAAAATGTGTACACAGTATACATCAAACTGCTGTTAGTTATGTGTACTCAGTATACATCAAACTGCTGTTTAGTTATGTGTACACAGTATACATCAAACTGCTGTTTAGTTATGTGTGCACAGTATACATCAAACTGCTGTTTAGTTATGTGTACACAGTATACATCAAACTGCTGTTTAGTTACGTGTACACAGTATACATCAAACTGCTGTTTAGTTATGTGTACACAGTATACATCAAACTGCTGTTTAGTTATGTGTACACGGTATACATCAAACTGCTGTTTAGTTATGTGTACACAGTATACATCAAACTGCTGTTTAGTTATGTGTACACAGTATACATCAAACTGCTGTTTAGTTACGTGTACACAGTATACATCAAACTGGTGTTTAGTTATGTGTACACAGTATACATCAAACTGCTGTTTAGTTATGTGTACACAGTAGACATCAAACTGCTGTTTAGTTATGTGTACACAGTATACATCAAACTGGTGTTTAGTTATGTGTACACAGTATAAGTCAAACTGGTGTTTAGTTATTTATGTGTACACAGTATACATCAAACTGCTGTTTAGTTATAAAATGTGTACACAGTATACATCAAACTGCTGTTAGTTATGTGTACTCAGTATACATCAAACTGCTGTTTAGTTACGTGTACACAGTATACATCAAACTGCTGTTTAGTTATGTGTACACAGTATACATCAAACTGGTGTTTAGTTATGTGTACACAGTATACATCAAACTGGTGTTTAGTTATGTGGTCACAGTATACATCAAACTGCTGTTTAGTTATGTGTACACAGTATACATCAAACTGCTGTTAAGTTATGTGTACACAGTATACATCAAACTGCTGTTAAGTTATGTGTACACAGTATACATCAAACTGCTGTTTAGTTTTGTGTACACGGTATACATCAAACTGCTGTTCAAGGTTACTATTATCCCTCTGCTCATCAGACTCATCAATCATTCCTGAAACCATCTCAGCTCCCTGGGGAGTGTATACATGTAAAAAGAACACTTTGCTGCTATTTTGGTGCATAAGGGTCGGTCATACTTCAATCAGCATCATCTAAGAATCAATGGCACCTGTCAACAGGTTTACTACTATGAGATCAAGTACAAATATCCAACAAAATATTTAAAATATGGCTACATATCAGAGGAATTAGCTTCAATATGATATAATTATGCTTTAAATTTGTATCAGTTTCCATCTGAACGGCCCAAATCCATTGTTCTTGGGGTACTATGCCGTTCTTGGGGTACTATGCCGTGGACTAGGATAGTACATGAGTGACACATTTCATGCAGGTAATAGACTTCTGTTAACACCTATAAAATATGACATAAAACAAATCCATTGTTCTTGGGGTACTATGCCGTGGACTAGGATAGTACATGAGTGACACATTTCATGCAGGTAATAGACTTCTGGTTACACCTATAAAATACGACATAAAACAAATCCGTTGTTCTTGGGGTACTATGCCGTTCTTGGGGTACTATGCCGTGGACTAGGATAGTACATGAGTGACACATTTCATGCAGGTAATAGACTTCTGGTTACACCTATAAAATATGACATAAAACAAATGTAAATGTCCACAAAACATTGGAGATAATTAATACCAACCTTCCAGGTCATTGTTGGTCCTGATGCTATGCAAGAAGGATGACCAGTCTGTAGGTGACCATTGTCCACTGATCCATGTCCTATCCACATACTCAAAGACCTGTTAAAAATACTGAATTAACATAATTGGGGTTTTAATACTAAAATAATAAGTGTATCAATTTGATTGATCTCTAATACAATACTGAATACAATACATATATAAATCACTGGTGAAAAAAACTAAAATAAATTACCTCCATAAGTATCAGCGTTGTGGCACATTGTCTCAGGGATAGGAACATACCTGGAATGATCATTTGGAAAATCTTTGGTATGTGTCCGTCTCCATGTACGCTCTTGTGTAGATCTAATGTACTGAATGAATGTCTCCAAACTACTTGCTTCCAGTGGAACGCACATCCGATGCATCTTACCTGTAAATTGAACAAAAATAATGTTACGGGGGTGAGTTTGACGAAGGGGCGAGTTTGCGCACTGGGTGGGGAAGGGGGGACACGTTTCCTTGGGGGAAGTTTGCCGGGGAGGGGGAGCGAGTTTGCTGGGGGAATGTTTGCTGGGAGTGACTATAACTTGTCAAGGGGTGACTTTGTGAAAGGCTAACAAAAGTTTGGAGGTCGCGTGTTGCACCACAGGAGGTCACTGGCAGCCATGTCTTCAGCTAAATCACAACAGAAGCATTGACCGCACGGAGTAATTTCAATCAGCTTTTTCCACTAAATAAATATACATTTCTTAAATGAAACTTCCCAGCCGGCTTTATAAAGGGACGAATATTCACTGTGACTTTTTCATGAGGACAAAAACAGGTAAAATATCATCAATGTGGTGGGGTTGATAACTCCTGGACTCCAGCGGAGTCATGTAACACGTAGTATAGGAGTCCCTGGGCTAACAATAATGTACATATAACATTATTGTCATTACAAATATTAAGCAATTTGAACAATATCAGACTGACATGACTGAGGAAGTCATTGTAGGCCTAGGCTATAGGCCTACCTAAAAATGCCCGATTTTTCATAAAACAAATATTCTGAAGTTATTCTGAAGAATAATTTGAAGTATATAAAAAATGTCCATCATTCATGTTCTCCACCTTGCTGAGCATGTAAAAAAGATTACATTATTCATTGGTTATAATGAATGAGAAAAAGTGGTGGTTGGGATCAACATTCTAACGTTAACTTTAGAATAAGTTTAGTAATGACTAATGTGGTTATATGTTATTGTTAATATAACTGTGCATTTCTACTTGCCATTTCGACAATTTTCTCTGCAAACGATCAAAAGTGCATGGACCTTGGTCTGCTGGCTGCAACCAATGGCACTGAACACATTCATCCCAGAATCTAAAACAGCTAGCACTCAGTAGCAGACTACCATCGTTACTCATTCTCTTCCCGATGGCAATAAGTTATTAAGCAAATCATGAAACAAACAGATCCCGGCAACAACACAACGTGCACGTCCGTCTGCCCGCATTTTTAAGGCTCGTCTGGCGGTGTACAAGACCTCAGTGCACTGTACATTCACTCTGTTCACTATCGCTTTTCTTTCATGTGCACACAACCATCAGTTCCAAGAGAATCGTCAGGTTTGTTGACGAAGTTTGGTTTCTTGTTGGAAGGAGCCATGGGCATAATATTAAAACAGACACGAGTCGATACTTTGCAGAACTTAAATGATGTAGCGCCCTCTGTCGATATCACTGTCACTTTAGATTTCTTATCTTACAATAATGCGTTATTATTATTCTATAATGTATAATCGTCTATTTTCTGTGTGTTGGAAAAAATAAAAAATAAAAATGAATGAATGCGTAATGCATTTTGGTCTAGTTAGTGATTAAGATACTACCATTATCAATTTCACAACCATTTGCACATACACTCGACAACATTAAAACATGATTATGTTTGTTTTCAGTTTAACGCAACGACGTAGATCGATCGTTCGATTCAAAACTACACAATTCTGTCGGTCGGTGCACGTCACTTCCGGCCAAGGTTCAGATGACGTCATGCTGCTGGAGTGAAAACAAAGCGTCGTGGCGTGCGTGTTTACTGTTGCAGTGAATGGGGTCGATGGTACATCCATTAATTTCGTGGTACAAATTGCGGTTTTTGGCTATTAGTTTTCAAATTTTGGTCTGGATTTTTGTTGTTTTATCATCAGAGATGTCTTATGAATATTCTGAGAAGTTGCCTTGTGTTGCTCGCGAGCGCTACAACACGAAATTAAAGAGACCAATTACCAACGTAAATTTTAACTAGAAATATTTATTCTGTGCAAAATGTACAAAAAAACAGTTGGAATTCTATTTATTGTCATGTTAGTGAAACATGCACCTTTTAAGCTTAAATTGTTTTGATACTTTCCATGGCAACTAAGTGGGCTGCTGCTATGATGTAATTTTTGAAGAAATTGTTTAAAGTAGGGGTTTCTTTTCAAATTGGACCGTTGACTTACATGTAAAAGGAAGTATGATCAATGGCTAACTGTAATTTATTGAAACAATAAATCAACAAAGAAAACATTGAAAATTCTGGCAGTAAGAGTTGGGGCAAACATTGATGCATGCTCCTGTATTAAAATTGTCTTTAATAATCATCAGCTGTATTTAAACACCGAGAATGAAATAAATTGCAACCAAGAAAATCTGAAACATCATCAAGGTCTGGTGTCTTTTCCTCTTCCTGATCTTACTTAGTTTAAACTATACCATCCCCAAGATTTACCAAACCGATATGCTACTTCATTAGTGTATGAATAAAAACAAGTGTTCATGTCTGAGCTGAGTTATGGTCTTTTTTTATTATACTGAAGCTTGATATTAAACCACGCCCATACGCGACAACGGGGCCGGGGAGGGTGTGAACGAATCTTCACACATCTTATTTATTTATAATGTTTGTGTTTATTTTTCTTCTTTCTATTTTGTATACATTTTTTTTTGGGGGGGGGGGGAGATTAATTTGCTGATATTTTGTTCAAGTGAAAAATATCTAAAAACATTTGATAAAGCAGCATTTTGAGAAATTTAAAATATTTTGTTGTATGCATAGCAACGGCACAGCATTGTGGTAAAATATGTGGCCGCTTACAGCCGCTGTGGGCGTTTGGGTCAGTGGCCGCTTGCAGTCATTGTAGTATTGTAGACGTTTAGGTTGTGGCTGGTTCCAGCTGCTATGGACACCGGTTTGGGCTGCGGCCACTGCGGACTTTCGAATTGTGGCCGCTATGTGCGTTTGGGCCAGCTGTGGCCACTTGTCGCTTCTATGGGCATTTGAATTGTGGACGTTTCTGGCAGCCTTAGTCTCTTTAAAGAGTTTGTACTCTGAACCAAAAAGAGTTTCTTTATGGGCTTCGTACTGAACCCCTGAATCTATAATAGCCCTAAGCAGGGGCATATGACCCCTACGCAATAACGCTCACACACAAAGTGCTCGCTCAAAAACAGAAAAACGATCGAACACACTTGAAGTGTAGCTCTAAGCAAAATGTAATAATGACCTTTCCTCATTTTGAGAGAGGAAACTAAACAACAGTTTTTATTATATAAACCCACAGTAAAATAACTTTCTCCGAACTTAGAGTGTCTGGAATTCAGAAAACCCTAAGGTCACTGGGAAAAACAAATTGTAACTAAAATGCATTCCCGATGTCGCCTCTTGCAGATTAAAGTCACCCCTTCAGTGTAAAAACAAATCACCCAAGTAATTGGGGAAAACATTGTGCACATGTTAAACACCAAAAATATAAGTACTGTTGCATGTGTAAACGTATCAGGTGCATTTGTATCCACCCAAGGCAGCAGCAGACCGTGGGCGTTTCTTAATTCTAGACAAAACGGGCTTAGACATAATTACTTTTGCTAATAAAAATATAATAGTAGTTAATGGCCTTAAGTTTTGAATAGGTTCTTTCTCAAAAGGCATTGAAATGAACGATATATGCAGACATGCCCCAAAATTTAACGCAGGACTCGGGCAGTTATCAGGTGTGAAAGGAACACAAAAGAAGAGGATACAAGAAACAGTGTCATATACTAGTCCTAGGACCGGACAAAGGAGAGATTAAACATGAATAGATCAACTAGGAAGAGCAGGGTTTATAGCTGATAGAAGAAAGCAAAAGAGGAATGAAAATGAAAAATATAATGTCGTTTTGTTTCTTTATGACATAACCACACGTACTCTAAAAATGGGAGAATACCAATTATTTATATGTGCTGAGAAGCCCTCTTTAAATAAAATCTTGTTGACGTGACGAGCTTCATAATAATTTATATGATGCCTCATAAAAAACAATAATAATAAACTAGGCCTAGTACATACACAGCTATAACAACTCAACAGGCAAACATGCAGGTAGTTGACAAGGCCAGGAGTATGACTTCACAAACAAGAACATGTTTGTTTGTGTTTACAATCGGACAACATAAACAACTAGACTGAACAAGTCAGACGAACTATGATCGAACAAGTACATCATATTCAGACAATGGAACCAGTTCTATATATTTCAACAAGAAATCATAATTTAATCAAAAACTTCGCAATGATTGAGGAAAGCGCATTGATAGAGTGCTAATACTGTTGGACTGTGACGAGTCTAATCTGCTCTGAACGCCTCGCTATCAAGGTGAATACATGTACACTGAATGTTATGCTAGTTGCTGCACGCACAACTCTTGTATGCCATCCCAAGTGTACATGTAATGTGGGCCATGCATCTAGTACATTACACACAGCTAGCTAGCTACGTGCTATACACGGTTCTTGTATGCCGTCTTCACAGATCTCTGTATACAAGTACTATGTGCGCTCACCATTATAGTCCACTGCTCGTCAATCTTCTGTATGGTACAACCCTTGGTCTTGCTTCCCACAAGGCTCGTTCTCGGTAGTCATAGATTACCTTGTGTCTTGCCTGAGATGTTGGTATACAATTGATAATTAATTTGCTTTGATGGTTTTTATTGGGGAAGGATGGGGGGGGGGCGCTCGTATTTCTAAATTTTGTTGTGTTCATTTTGTTATTGTTTTTTAGTTTATTGCTCCATTTTTAATGTCCTATCTTTAATCAGTATGGTAGACTGGGAGGGGGTCTATTTGTGCAATTTAGTCCTTTACGTTTTATTTCGTACGTAGTCCGTTAAGACTGTTTTATCATTATTAATTCATCTGTACCTCCTGTAATAATTTTTGTATAATATTGAATGGGAATATATTTTTATATAATATGAGGGCCCCAAAATGATCAGCTGTGCTGGATGGGTTACCCTCGTTAAAGATGGTTTTAAATTAAAAAATAAAATAAATAGAAGCGAACGACGAAGCCCCAAAACTGGTGTTGCTCTAGTTAGGGCGATAAACTAGGGTAACGCGCGGTCATTGGCTTAACTGCCCCGTATTGTGAGTATGCAAATTGAGTCACGGTCACTCCGTACAAACTTAATAATGATATACAAGAATGCGTAATTCAATGGTGTGTACGTTTACAGATAATAATAATAATAATAATAATAATAATAATGTGTGGACTTATCTAGCGCACGTATCCACCAACTAAGTGGGTGCCCAAGACGCATTATATCATTACCACTGCTCATAAGGCTCATAAATCATTCCTGAAACCATTTCAGCTCCCTGGGGAGTATACAGCGCAATTGCTGCCATTACAGCGCATATAGGACTAATCAACCAACTCTGCCCTCACAGGTACCCATTTAACCCCTGGGTGGAGAGAAGCAATAACGGTTAAGTGTCTTGCTCAAGGACACAAGTGTCACGGCCGGGATTCGAACCCACATTCTGCTGCTAACACCAGAACTTGAGTCCGACAAGCTAAACCGCTCGGCCACGACACTCCAATGGCACACATATCGTAAACATTGTATCTAATACTTCATCAATTTTAACCTCAGCTGTAAAATAAATGGAAACTTGTTTAATTCAATTCCATGGCAGCCCAGGGGCCGAATTACATAATAATTTTTAAACAGCTTAACAATAAATTCAAAAAATATATATCTATATACAAATTTAAATTTACGGTGTATACATTAACAACAACACGTGTTTTAAACAAAACTGCAGGCAATTTGTTAGTCTCTGAGCTCTGAATCTGTTAGTTTTGCATTTCGGTTGAGGTATTGATTTAGTTTTACGAAGGGCCCGGTTTGTTTTGCGAGGTGGAAAGAGGTGAGACATGATTTGTTTGGTTGAAATCAGCTGCAATGTTTTTTGCACAACAAACGACGGCGATTGCTTCGACTGTAGGTTAGTTGAGGGACTCTAAAGTACTCCGAGAGTCACACAGGAACACATTCAAGTTACTCTACGTGCCATCAAGCAAGAACATAGTATAACTATGTACTGTCTATGTATTATTCAGTAACTGCAAAATATAATAAG
Source organism: Zoroaster sp. YZ-2022 (assembly GCA_029582265.1). Taxonomy (NCBI): domain Eukaryota; kingdom Metazoa; phylum Echinodermata; class Asteroidea; order Forcipulatida; family Zoroasteridae; genus Zoroaster; species Zoroaster sp. YZ-2022. The sequence goes on along the minus strand of CM055817.1, from coordinate 9,896,101 downwards.
CAAAATATTTTACACAGCGCCCTCTCGTAACTTAATGAGAAAGATTATTTTAGACTGGCTATAGTCCTTTGTTGTATTTATACCGTTTAAAGTGTTGCTTCGTCGCTGCGCTCACACTCTATTGGACGACACAACACTGGAAAACATATTCTGGTTCAGAATTATCTAGTGGTGCTAGATCAACGAGTGTTACATACAGGTTTAGTTACTGGATTTTAGTCATAAATATTGTGTTATAGGCAATGTACAATTAATATATTGAAGTGAGTGTCTTCCATTCCAAAATTGAATCAATTATTTGAATCATGGCTCTATAAGCCCTTTGGGTATTTCCCGGAATCTCTCATCTCGACAACATTTAATACATACAATATTTTATTATATCCTTGCTCATTGAGCTCAGCCCTCTAGGCACTTCAGGTAACTCTTGGAACCTCTTTCCTAAAAAGGTAATGAGATTTTAGTGAAATGTACCAAGCAGTTCTCAAAGTTCTATCAACTGTTATTAGGACCTCCAAATTTATCAACAATTTAACTAACTCAAGAGACACTGGCTCCTACTGTACAGGTGGTTTATGCAAATGTCTTCTACTAACTATGATTTGCTGAACTATTGGTGAATCAACTGGATTTAGATTTGCATTTAATAATGAATTTGACCATTGGCTGCCGATGTAGAAGTGATCATATTATCTGATTTGCATTTAATAATGAATTTGACCATTGGCTGCCGATGTAGAAGTGATCATATTATCTGATTTGCATTTAATAATGAATTTGACCATTGGCTGCCGATGTAAAAGTGATCATATTATCTGATTTTGCATTTGCTTTCTTATCGACTAAAAACGCAGCAATAATTTCATCTTGAATGGGAAGGTTAATTTCAATATTGAGTTCTTTTAGCCAAGTAATAAACTGTCTGCACTTGAAGATAACTGTTGATTGTGCCATATGCTTTTGTTAATACCGCGTCATTGAAAATGTGTTTCTTTATCCCTTCAATACCGCTATGGAACTCTGACCAAAATCATTGTGAATAAATGATGTGAAGCATTGAAAACAAATGGACGGGTATGCAGCATTATATTACCTCATTATTTCCGAGCAATCAATATTAATAGCACATATTGCACCAGTGAATTTGGGAGAGCCCAGCAGTGAGTGTTTGTTTCTTCCTAATTCTAGAGCACCTGCAGCTTCCACAGAAATAATTCCTTTAATCCAGGGTCTATAACTGGACCACAGAATCGGCCAATAAAAACCCCCAAAATGGCCACCAAGGAAAAACAAGTGTTCTTTTACCTTTATAGAGGTGAATATGATCTAATACACTCGGTATTAATACTACGGGGGGGGGGGGGGGGGGGTACTAACAAACAGTTTTCTGAGCAAAGGAATCATACCCAGAAGTTCCAGGATTTCAAATCTTGAGAAACAGTGAGGAAGTTATTCATTGTAATAACAGGCAAAACAATCAATACTATAATGAACCCATAGTTCACTTATTTTTTGGAAAAAGTGTCTTGAAATCATTCAGTCATCTGAGTTTTGTAATATTGTTCTTCTCCTTAGTTCAGGTTAAGCAAAACTATGTAACCGATTGACCGACAGTGCATAATGGCCGCGACACGACCTGCCTGCACACGCTTGCACAATGACTTGTACGATCTGTCTTCTCTGGACGTATACATGCATAATGTACATGACTTTTGTACACTGTAAAATGTATCATCCCACAAACTAACGAGAAAAGCAATATAGCTTAAATACTCAACAACTGCTTAATTACCTTCAACCGCCTCAATCAGTTGATGAAACTCTCACTGATGTGATATTATTTGATTTCGTGCTCTCCATCTTGAATTTGGGAGACTTTACATAAAATCATTTATTTCATACACTTTCATAGTAAAATAAATAAGTGTAAACTCTATAACATAAATAAAACTTACACAACTCGGGTTAACTTTATTTTTCAGTTTTACATTTACTGGTAAGTAACTTGTTCTACTTAACTTTTGTTTAAACTATCTTATCTCTGAGTGTGGATTTATCAATTACCAAAAGAAACTGTAAATATAACTCAAATCAGAAGGTGATTTATGTGTCACATTTTACACCATGTGTGTGTTTACACCATGTGTGTGTTTACACCATGTGTGTGTTTACACATGTGTGTGTTTACACCATGTGTGTGTTTACACCATGTGTGTGTTTACACCATGTGTGTGTTTACACCATGTGTGTGTTTACACATGTGTGTGTTTACACCATGTGTGTGTTTACACCATGTGTGTGTTTACACCATGTGTGTGTTTACACCATGTGTGTTTACACCATGTGTGTGTTTACACACCATGTGTGTGTTTACACCATGTGTGTGTTTACACCATGTGTGTGTTTACACCATGTGTGTGTTTACACCATGTGTGTTTACACCATGTGCGTGTTTACACCATGTGCGTGTTTACACCGTGTGTGTTTACACTTTGCGTGACCTTTACCAGGGCATTTCCCTAAAAATGTGTGTGTATTACTTCTCAGATGAATAACATTGGAGATGTTATGTTAGTGCCTTATTCAAAATAAATCAAATTAAGAATTTTTCTGCATGCAGATAATTAGCTCAAAACATGTTTTTATGGTTTCTTGGCATAGACCAGTGAACATTTCTTTTTTGTGTTTTGCCCGGCGCAGTTTGACTTTGGGGTTCTTTGAAAACACGGCCTATTGCATGTACAAGATTCACTATGTTGACAGTGTTACGAATCTTACCCTTTGATCATGATGATATATCGCCCTCTATTTCAGATTAAATGGAAATGATCTTGTGTCATTGAACGAACACTAAGCTATTTACTCTTTGTACTCCTTTAAAACATAAAGGGAAATTAAACATTTTACATCATGACTGTTTAAAACGGTATTTTAGTGACGTTGTACACCCATGGATGAGGGAAGACAAGTCATCAGCAGTGGAACCAGCCGTCCGTAGTCCTGTCACACGCGATGCTGCCAGTATGAGCTATGATGATATATCCCTTCCCAACCACCCTTGGAAAACCAGTAACCCTGTCATCCACAGTACCATTAAACACAAGAAGAAGTCAACGTACCACCATAATTATGGTACCACGCACACACCAGCGTGGTTTCTTACTTACCATTCTTAGACCCCTTGCTGCTTGAACATTTGACCTCTTTAAGGTCAAGGAACACGTAGTAAACAAACAGAGCAAAGCAGTGACGACACATTCATTCATAAATACTTGCAGCTCAGACTGTACACGCGCAAGAACATGAGCGGTTGTAATCTGATACGACCGTGTAGGAGATGCCAAGCGAACGTCCTTGTACTGTAGTTCAGTGGCCTGACAATTACTACTGTTTCTTCTTCTTGTTCTCATCAACAATTTTGTTGTATATTTAAATTTTGTGCGCAGGTTGTATGTGAGATGGAGTATTAGGGCCACTACATCAGGGTGAACTAAAACAAATAGTTAAGGTATAATATAGGTCCTTGCTCTATGATTTCTTGTTAGTTTGTTTTGTGATTATTAATGGGGCGAGGTATAAGCCCCTTTACATTGTCTTAAAATCCCCCCCCCCAACTGACAACACTACTGACCACTGAAATTATGCCGTCATCCATTGAATAGAAATACACATTTCTATAATATTCATGCCATATTGTAAAATAGTTTGTTTATTGTAACTCGTCAAAGCCTTCTTAGTGAAAACCCAATCAAAATGTCGACATTATTGTGATTTTAAATCACTCAGACTTGGTTAAAAAAGGAGAATGACTATGATGTAGGCTACATTCCTTTCTCTATGTTTTTAATCAGCCCAACATATAGTATGCATGTATATGTGGCTGTACTGAAGGCTTACATGGGTGAGGTTCAGCAGTCTGAGGACGGAAGTGCCAGCGTGTCGGTCGAGTTGACACTGCCGTAAGACACGGCCGAAGAGAGGGCCGAGAGTCTCGGTCACATAAGTTAAAACGTGTCAATCCTGATAAACTTATAACTCAACCTACTTATTCTATCTTGACCGGGTAAATTAGCTTGAGTTGTAGATCTGTGTTTCTTGATATTGCCCACACATGCACTTTTTTGAGGCAGCATCTGGCACGTTTTATACCCGTAATGGCATAACCTGATCGGCCGTCGCATCTAGGACATCAAACTGCCATGTACACGTCATTGTACAGTATATTATGCCCATACGCTATTTGATGTGCATGGCAGTATATGGCACACATGTTATTCGTGTAATGGCGTGACGCGATCGGCTACATCAAACAGCCGTGCATACGATATAACGGTTTTACACGTACGAGCAGTACGTCCTTGTCAACTCTGATACCCTCATAAAACGACAACAAAAACATACAAAAAACAGAAGCTAAAAATGATTTCAATCATTAAGAGGCTATTATAGGCCTACTCTATACAGATATGAAATGAGAGGGGGGCTAAAATGTCTTTCCCATATTTTAACATCTTTAATATCGCTGAACAAGCTAGGGGTAGGCGTAATTACCCCCCCCGCAATTGAACATTAACAAAAAACTGAGTTCACGGGGTGGTCTTCAATAGGTATTTTGTACACATAGGTATTTTGTACACTGAGATGTCCCAAATGCTCAGTTAAACCATGTCTATATGCTTCGCACTCACCATCAACAAGGCTAAGCAATAACAAACCGGTACCCTTCAAGTTACAGGACTTCATCTCATCAAACCCCACTTCTCCTATGGAAAATTTTATGTTGCATGCTCAAGTGTCAGATCCAATAACTCCCCATAATGTATCAGCACGGGGGGCACGTGCCCCCCCCCCCCAGACGATGGGTTTGTAGACATACATACTATAAGTATGTAACCTCCTTGTAGATCGGTTTGTAGACATACATACTATAAGTATGTAACCTCCTTGTAGATGGGTTTGTAGACATACATACTATAAGTATGTAACCTCCTTTGTAGGTTGTGTTTGTTATAACATGAACCAGTCATCTAAATCTAAGTTTCAATCTGTGAGTTATATGTATATGTATTCTCCACAAGACAGATTTAGTTCACACTGATGTCAAGTTATACCATCTGTCCTTAATTCTTAGATCCACACAACTACACATAAATAAATATGATGATGTAAAATGAAATATTCAATCCTACTCCATCCCCCTCTGCTAGGTAAAGTCTGACCGAGCAACTTGCTCATGAGTTGTAAATGGGTACCTATGAGGGCAGAGTTGGTTGTTGTCACGGTTTGGTTAGCCCTATATGTGCACAAATGGCTGCAATTGAGCTGTATACTCCCCCAGGGAGCTGAGATGGTTTCAGGAATGATTTATGTGCCTGATGAGTAAATGGGTACCTATGAGGGCAGAGTTGGTTGTTGTCACGGTTTGGTTAGCCCTATATGTGCACAAATGGCTGCAATTGAGCTGTATACTCCCCCAGGGAGCTGAGATGGTTTCAGGAATGATTTATGTTGCCTGATGAGCAGGGGTAATAATGTAATGTGCCTTGAGAACCAGTTTGGTTGATACGTGCGCTATTTAAGTAAATTATTATAATTACATACATTTGTACTGTATGTCTCATATTGATCCAAGTCAATTCAAAATGTATCTTTAGTTGGACTCCTACATAAGTCAGAGTCATTAATCCTATTGAGTCATGTGACCACTTCCAATGCATTCTGGGAATCCAATATGGCCGCCATTACGTTTAAATACAATAACTTTTATTTTCTCCCCAAAACCTGATTTTTCAATTTCTTTTGCTCAATGTATAAATTGATGTCATCACTAGTACCATGGACACTATGAATAACTTTACCCTGAAAATGCCCTGAAAATCTGTTTTACCGTGAAATAAATAGTTCACGGCAATTTCATGACAACACAACACCGTCAAAACGCCATGAAATACTCTTGGGATTCCTTCACCGTGAAAACGCCATGAACTTCTTGTGGCAGTTTTGGGGCAGCTCATTAATTCTTGAGAGCGCCGTGAATTTGCCGTGAAATCACAGTGAACATTATTGCCAATATCTGAGAGGAAGAGACTCTGAAATTGCCGTGAAATTACGGTGAACTTGTTATTTCACGGCAAAACGGATTTTCAGGGCATTTTCAGGGTGAAGTTATTCACAGTGGGATGCTATTATATCTGTCTTTATTGTACTTTTGGTTAAAAAGAACAATTTTGGGTCCAAATATTTAAAAATCATGTTTTTTGGAAAATATACCCAAATTATTGCTTATAGCGCCCTCCAGTAGTATTTTAAATGTTGTCACATTGTTGTCTGTACTGAAGACAACATTTGTGCCAAAGTTATGGGAAAAATACTATTTTTGACCAAAAATGAAGAAAACTGACGGTGACCTGAAGGTGACCTATACAAGTTTTTACAGCCTCATTCGACAGATCACATCGAACATGCCTACGAAGTTTCATGAAAATCAGCTGTTGAATACAGAAAATATGGAGGGGGGAGGCACAGAATGAAAAAAAATTGCCCAGGCTTGATAGGGTTATAATCATTTATTCTATAACTTACTTATAAGTTGACCAGTGCAGTCCATCTTGCCTGTTTCAACATACCCCTTTGCTTTGACATTGTATGTAAACTTCTCTTCATCTGACAGTTCCTATCAGAATAAATGTTTGAAAATATTACATTACTATTTATACATTGCATGTCATTTACTCAATTTCTCTATCTGAAGTTAAATGTCATATAGATGCCTGAGGTGTCAGCAGCAATCACAAGGGGTCATCAGCAAGCCGTGTGTGCAGCATTATTGGGCAAACATCACAGCAATCACAAGAGGCCATCAGCAAGCCTTGTGTGCAGCATTATTGGGCAAACGTCATGGCAATCACAAGGGGCCATCAGCAAGCCGTGTGTGCAGCATTATTGGGCAAACGTCACGGCAATCACAAGGGGCCATCAGCAAGCCATGTGTGCAGCATTATTGGGCAAACGTCACAGCAATCACAAGGGGCCGTCAGCAAGCCATGTGTGCAGCATTATTGGGCAAACGTCATGGCAATCACAAGGGGCCATCAGCAAGCCGTGTGTGCAGCATTATTGGGCAAACTTCAGGGCAATCACAAGGGGCCATCAGCAAGCCGTGTGTGCAGCATTATTGGGCAAACGTCGTCACAGCAGTCACAAGGGGCCGTCAGCAAGCCGTGTGTCCAGCATTATTGGGCAAATGTCACAGCAATCACAAGGGGCCGTCAGCAAGCCGTGTGTCCAGCATTATTGGGCAAACGTCACAGCAATCACAAGGGGCCATCAGTAAGCCGTGTGTGCAGCATTATTGGGCAAACTTCTGGGCAATCACAAGGGGCCATCAGCAAGCCGTGTATGCAGCATTATTGGGCAAACGTCACAGCAATCACAAGGCGCCGTCAGCAAGCCATGTGTGCAGCATTATTGTGCAGCATTATTGGGCAAACGTCATGGCAATCACAAGGGGCCATCAGCAAGCCGTGTGTGTAGCATTATTGGGCAAACGTCACAGCAATCACAAGGGGCCGTCAGCAAGCCATGTGTGCAGCATTATTGGGCAAACATCACAGCAATCACAAGAGGCCATCAGCAAGCCTTGTGTGCAGCATTATTGGGCAAACGTCATGGCAATCACAAGGGGCCATCAGCAAGCCGTGTGTGCAGCATTATTGGGCAAACGTCACGGCAATCACAAGGGGCCATCAGCAAGCCATGTGTGCAGCATTATTGGGCAAACGTCACAGCAATCACAAGGGGCCGTCAGCAAGCCATGTGTGCAGCATTATTGGGCAAACGTCATGGCAATCACAAGGGGCCATCAGCAAGCCGTGTGTCCAGCATTATTGGGCAAACGTCACAGCAATCACAAGGGGCCATCAGTAAGCCGTGTGTGCAGCATTATTGGGCAAACTTCTGGGCAATCACAAGGGGCCATCAGCAAGCCGTGTATGCAGCATTATTGGGCAAACGTCACAGCAATCACAAGGCGCCGTCAGCAAGCCATGTGTGCAGCATTATTGTGCAGCATTATTGGGCAAACGTCATGGCAATCACAAGGGGCCATCAGCAAGCCGTGTGTGTAGCATTATTGGGCAAACGTCACAGCAATCACAAGGGGCCGTCAGCAAGCCATGTGTGCAGCATTATTGGGCAAACATCACAGCAATCACAAGGGGCCATCAGCAAGCCATGTGTGCAGCATTATTGGGCAAACGTCACAGCAATCACAAGGGGCCGTCAGCAAGCCATGTGTGCAGCATTATTGGGCAAACGTCATGGCAATCACAAGGGGCCATCAGCAAGCCGTGTGTGCAGCATTATTGGGCAAACTTCAGGGCAATCACAAGGGGCCATCAGCAAGCCGTGTGTGCAGCATTATTGGGCAAACGTCACAGCAGTCACAAGGGGCCGTCAGCAAGCCGTGTGTCCAGCATTATTGGGCAAATGTCACAGCAATCACAAGGGGCCGTCAGCAAGCCGTGTGTCCAGCATTATTGGGCAAACGTCACAGCAATCACAAGGGGCCATCAGTAAGCCGTGTGTGCAGCATTATTGGGCAAACTTCTGGGCAATCACAAGGGGCCATCAGCAAGCCGTGTATGCAGCATTATTGGGCAAACGTCACAGCAATCACAAGGCGCCGTCAGCAAGCCATGTGTGCAGCATTATTGTGCAGCATTATTGGGCAAACGTCATGGCAATCACAAGGGGCCATCAGCAAGCCGTGTGTGCAGCATTATTGGGCAAACTTCACAGCAATCACAAGGGGCCGTCAGCAAGCCATGTGTGCAGCATTACTGGGCAAACGTCATGGCAATCACAAGGGCCGTCAGCAAGCCGTGTGTGCAGCATTATTGGGCAAACTTCAGGGCAAGGGGCCATCAGCAAGCCGTGTGTGCACCATTATTGGGCAAACGTCACAGCAATCACAAGGGGCCATCAGCAAGCCGTGTGTGCAGCATTATTGGGCAAACTTCAGGGCAATCACAAGGGGCCATCAGCAAGCCGTGTGTGCAGCATTATTGGGCAAACGTCACAGCAGTCACAAGGGGCCGTCAGCAAGCCGTGTGTCCAGCATTATTGGGCAAACGTCACAGCAATCACAAGGGGCCATCAGTAAGCCGTGTGTGCAGCATTATTGGGCAAACTTCTGGGCAATCACAAGGGGCCATCAGCAAGCCGTGTGTGCAGCATTATTGGGCAAACTTCAGGGCAATCACAAGGGGCCATCAGCAAGCCGTGTGTGCAGCATTATTGGGCAAACGTCACAGCAATCACAAGGGGCCGTCAGCAAGCCATGTGTGCAGCATTACTGGGCAAACGTCATGGCAATCACAAGGGGCCGTCAGCAAGCCGTGTGTGCAGCATTATTGGGCAAACTTCAGGGCAAGGGGCCATCAGCAAGCCGTGTGTGCAGCATTATTGGGCAAACGTCACAGTAGTCACAAGGGGCCATCAGCAAGCCGTGTGTGCACCATTATTGGGCAAACGTCACAGCAATCACAAGGGGCCATCAGCAAGCCGTGTGCAGCATTATTGGGCAAACATCACAGCAATCACAAGGGGCCATCAGCAAGCCGTGTGTGCAGCATTATTGGGCAAACGTCACAGCAATCACAAGGGGCCATCAGCAAGCCGTGTGTGTAGCATTATTGGGCAAACGTCACAGCAATCACAAGGGGCCATCAGCAAGCCGTGTGTGCAGCATTATTGGGCAAACATCACAAGGTCGTTAACTCCATGCTGTTTCCAGAAATTTCTGTTTAATCACACCAACTGCAAGTTGTATTGACATACATGTAGTTTAGTTTCAGGTTTATTTCTCCACAGAATCACACAGTGATCTGCAGAAGGGGTCCATTAAAAGTGAAGCTTGAAGATACATGTATGTGTCCCTAAATGCAAGCATGTGTGTATTAACAACACTTACATAACGTTTAACAATAAGTTCCCACACATGCTACATTTCACAAAAATGTTACATAAGAACGAACACAAACAGAAACAAAACAAAATCAATAAATGTATCAATCAACTATTTAAGATGAATAGAACAATATACTCAGAAATCTACTCCACATGATACAGATAAAGAAAGTATTGACAATGAAAACATTTACATACATGTATTATGTGTATCACTATGAACAACTTCCCCCTGATGAAAATACCCTGAAAATCAGTTTTGCCTTGAAATATCAGTTGACCGTAATTTCACTGCAATTTCACAGTGTCTCTTCCTCTCAGATATTGGCAATGTCCACGGTGATTTCACAGCAAATTCACGGTGCTCTCGAGAATTAATGAGCTGCCCCAAAACTGCCACGAGAAGTTCATGGCATTTTCACAGCGTAGGGAATCCCAAGAGTATTTCATGGCATTTTCACGGTGTTGTGTCATCGTAAAATTGCTGTGAACTGTTTATTTCACGGTAAAACGGATTTTCAGTGTAAAGTTTTTCATAGTGTATGTATGTTAATACCTGTTTAACAACACACATTTAAGAGAATATTTAAGAAATAAATAAATTCTTTGATCTTTTCAATGAATCTTTCAAAGAATTCCACAGCTTGGGTCCCTCATATTTAATGGTTCTAATTTTAGCAAAAGAGGTTCAAATGGAAGGAACATGATATTTCATGAATTGATGAGTAAATATGGGCATAAACGTCACTATTGAGAGTGAATATTGAATTGATGAAAAAGGGATAAGGTATTGGAAAGGGATTGATACATGAGGGACCCACGTTGATGGTGATCAATGTCAAAGTAGCTACATATGTCTTGCACCAAGACTACACACTGACCTGATCTAGTGGTTTCTCTTTTGATGATAGCAAGCTCCGGGTGTTTAATCTTGATTCGAACCAGAAGGAAGTAGATCTTTCCCACTATGATATCTTTAAGGTGATACCTATAGAAAATAGTCAGTAAATCATGTTAATGAGAGATGTACAACATTGGTAATGTTGGTAAAACTACTTCTATGAGTATGCTTACTCTCTTTGAATCAAGATATACATTGAAGGGAAGGTGCAACATTGGTAATGTTGGCATAACTGCTTCTATGAGTATGCTTACTCTCTTTGAATCAAGATATACATTGAAGGGAAGGTACAACATTGGTCATGTTGGCATAACTGCTTCTATGAGTATGCTTACTCTCTTTGAATCAAGATATACATTGAAGGGAAGGTACAGCATTGGTAATGTTGGCATAACTGCTTCTATGAGTGTGCTTACTTTCTTTGAATCAAGATATACATTGAAGGGAAGGTACAACATTGGTAATGTTGGCATAACTGCTTCTATGAGTATGCTTACTCTCTTTGAATCAAGATATACATTGAAGGGAAGGTACAACATTGGTCATGTTGGCATAACTGCTTCTATGAGTATGCTTACTCTCTTTGAATCAAGATATACATTGAAGGGAAGGTACAGCATTGGTAATGTTGGCATAACTGCTTCTATGAGTGTGCTTACTTTCTTTGAATCAAGATATACATTGAAGGGAAGGTACAACATTGGTAATGTTGGCATAACTGCTTCTATGGGTATGCTTACTCTCTTTGAATCAAGATATACATTGAAGGAAAGGTACAACATTGGTAATGTTGGCATAACTGCTTCTATGAGTATGCTTACTCTCTTTGAATCAAGATATACATTGAAGGGAAGGTACAACATTGGTCATGTTGGCAAAACTGCTTCTATGAGTATGCTTACTCTCTTTGAATCAAGATATACATTGAAGGGAAGGTACAACATTGGTAATGTTGGCATAACTGTTTCTATGAGTATGCTTACTCTCTTTGAATCAAGATATACATTGAAGGGAAGGTACAACATTGGTAATGTTGGCAAAACTGCTTCTATGAGTATGCTTACTCTCTTTGAATCAAGATATACATTGAAGGGAAGGTACAACATTGGTAATGTTGGCATAACTGCTTCTATGAGTATGCTTACTCTCTTTGAATCAAGATATACATTTACAAGTGAAACTTTCAGCTTATAACTGTGTATTGTTGATGAGAAAATAGTGAAAATGTATACAAATTATTTATATTAAATTTAATGTGGATTTTCTAGGAAGGGGTTTAGCCCTATGCATCAATAGGATAGCAATTGAGCTGTATACTCCTCAGGGAGCTGAGATGGTTTCAGGAATGATTGATAAGCCTGATGAGCAGGGGTAATAATGATAAGCGGATTGAACACCAGTTTGGTGGATATGTGTGCATTATAAGTTATTACTAATATTGTTATTATAATACTAATAACAGGAAACTGCAAGGTTTTATCTTATGAAAATAAATGTCTGGTACCTGTACTTACTTTGATTTATTGTATTCAAACTCAATGTGTAAGCAATCCTCAATACCCACCTCCATCTTAATAGATGAGTTAACTTTGTGGTAATGAGACAGCGTGTGTACAAGTATGTCCATCTCTTTCACTGTGTCTGTCAACCGTTTTGTTATCATCACCTGAAGGAAGTAACTACATGAAAATAATAACAGATAAATTACACAGGTTGTCCCTATAACAACAAGCTGTATACATATTTGGCTGTGATTTAAAACCTTGTAGCTAGCGTTACATGTCGGTAACAAATGTAATACCTCATCTATATTATACTGACTGAAAAAAACCTGAATTGAGCAAGTCTCTACATGCTATTATGATACTTGATGACATTACATACACAGATGTAAATCCCTGAGGGGATGGGTGAGATATACATGTATACCTCCACTTTATGATACTTGATGACATTACATACACAGGTGTAAATCCCTGAGGGGATGGGTGAGATATATATGTATACCTCCACTTTATGATACTTGATGACATTACATACACAGGTGTAAATCCCTGAGGGGATGGGTGAGATATACATGTCATACCTCCACTTTATGATACTTTATGACATTACATACACAGGTGTAAATCCCTGATGGGTGGGATATATACTGTATATATGTACCTCCACTTTTTGGGCCGGTGGGGGGGATGGTTCATAGGATCAGAATTTTTCATTTCAGAATTCTTCATGCGATAAAAACAAATTCAGCGAATAATTTGTGCATAAAAGGGGGAAGTGATGTTTCAAGCAGTGGTTTTTTGTTTTTTGTTTTTTTTTGGGGGGGGGGGGGGGGGGGGGGGATCTCCCCCGTTGAGCGATGTTCGACTTTGAGATCCAGTATTTCGTTGCACATTATGCAAACAAATAGCTTTTTGACATGGATTTATGCCACTGATTACATCAGTTCATGTAACACTTGTCACAACTAAACAAGCTTAAATCTATAATGTTGTAGTAGTATAACCATAGCAACATCATAATGAACATACCGTAACCGGACGTTGACACCAGTATATGACTCATAAGGTTTCTCTACATTCAAGAACTCATAGGAATAGCTGGTTGATTGTGTCAACTCTCCTGGCCAGGCGAGCTCTTTGACAAGAGATGTGAACTCATGGTGGTTGCCTCTGTCATAGTACAATTCTGGAGAAAATAAATACAAAAGGAGTTATTAGGAACATCATGGATGGAGTCCATATTCATAACCTCCCTCCTTCCATCAGTCATTTATAAAACAATCATCTAAGCCACTCCATGGTTTTACAATTGGTGTCACTGAGCCTCCCATGTCTATCCAACCTCATCCCACGCCACTCCATGGTTTTACAATTGGTGTCACTGAGCCTCCCATGTCTATCCAACCTCATCCCACGCCACTCCATGGTTTTACAATTGGTGTCACTGAGCCTCCCATGTCTATCCAACCTCATCCCACGCCACTCCATGGTTTTACAATTGGTGTCACTGAGCCTCCCATGTCTATCCAACCTCATCCCAAGCCACTCCATGGTTTTACAATTGGTGTCACTCAGCCTCCCATGTCTATCCAACCTCATCCCACGCCACTCCATGGTTTTACAATTGGTGTCACTGAGCCTCCCATGTCTATCTAACCTCATCCCAAGCCACTCCATGGTTTTACAATTGGTGTCACTGAGCCTCCCATGTCTATCCAACCTCATCCCACGCCACTCCATGGTTTTACAACTGGTGTCACTGAGCCTCCCATGTCTATCCAACCTCATCCCACGCCACTCCATGGTTTTACAATTGGTGTCACTGAGCCTCCCATGTCTATCCAACCTCATCCCACGCCACTCCATGGTTTTACAATTGGTGTCACTGAGCCTCCCATGTCTATACAACCTCATCCCACGCCACTCCATGGTTTTACAATTGGTGTCACTGAGCCTCCCATGTCTATCCAACCTCATCCCACGCCACTCCATGGCTTTACAATTGGTGTCACTGAGCCTCCCATGTCTATCCAACCTCATCCCACGCCACTCCATGGTTTTACAATTGGTGTCACTGAGCCTCCCATGTCTATCTAACCTCATCCCACGCCACTCCATAGTTTTACAATTGGTGTCACTGAGCCTCCCATGTCTATCCAACCTCATCCCAAAGGTCTACCTACATGTAGAATCATTTTGTAAATTGTGAAACTAATTGTGGAACTAACTCAGTTTTGAGACATGCAAATATAAATGAACTTAAAATAATAACTGTTTTGTTTTAATTTATTTAGTCATGTTCTTTGTTGTTAAATGACCTTTCAAAGGACTACTCAAAACTAGGGGAATACATGTAGTAGTATAATTGAGTTGATACTGGTCCTACTGGCTACCAATTTATGAAATGGTCATTGTTTATGAATGGCAATACATGTACAGTGTGTAGTTCAATTGTTTAATATTCACCAATTTGTCCAACGAACTCAATGCAGATTTCTTGACGCTCTACCTTCCTTCCCTTAACCTTTAATCCCCTAGCTTTTTTGGCTAGAATCTGCCAAAATCCAACACCATGCAACAACACCATCCAAATGTTGGACTTAGCTGGAATTGGGACAACCAGCACCATGCAAAGTATCCCTGTCTGGGCTATACAGTACACAGTCCATCAAAATCCAACAAACTCTGCTATTGGAGTTTCAATGGTTTGGGGTGGTTAGGGTTAAGATTAACATTCACCTTGCCCGTGATTGACTCTCCGTCATAAAAGAGGTACAGTCATTCTTTCTTGCCATCCTCTAGGCCTACCATCCTCTGTCTTGATTTCAGCTTGTTTACGTGTTGCTGTATCATCCAGCACAATATCAATATCAGCACCTTGGCCGAATCCAAGGAAACTCTGAAGGAATAAAACAATCATTCAATAAAATCAATCAATAAATCAAATGGGAAGTTCTCTATCCCTCCTACTACTACAATAGTCAAAATCAGTCAAAATGTTGGTCAAAATGTTGATATACTTGCCAAGGTATATCTAGCTTGTGCACTTGAAAGATGAACACTGTCAAACCTTATGTGCAGTAAGTACATTTACAGGTTAAAATGAGTATTGTCTGGTATTGTTCAGAGTGGTCAAAATGAAAGTAAAAACCAGTCAAAAATGCCTCTGTGTGCACATTTGTGTCAACAGTCAAAACAGGCAGTTGACTGATTTTGACCTCTGTAGCAGGGTTAAGGGAGAGAAAACATTTTTCAAAATCACAAATTTTCAAGATGAATATTTTGAAATATTAAAGCTTATGATAAACTTTTGATTATTTTAATAAATGATGAGAGTTATATACAACTCACTTGGTGTCAAGTTGATAATGATGTTAAACATTCCTTGAAATATTGCTGGCTCAGCTGCTATAGTTTCAATTTGAATTTCTGATATCCGTTGGAATGAATTAATTTGAATGCATTATTGCTGAAACTTTCACAGGCAGTTGACTGGTTTTGACCTCTACAGCAACTTTCCACTTAAGTGCATCAATAGTAGGAGGGTTAAATATTAATATAGATTTTAGTCATGTGTACACAGTATACATCAGACTGCTGTTTAGTTATGTGTACACAGTATACATCAAACTGCTGTTTAGTTATGTGTACACAGTATACATCAAACTGCTGTTTAGTTATGTGTACACAGTATACATCAAACTGCTGTTTAGTTATGTGTACACGGTATACATCAAACTGCTGTTTAGTTATGTGCACACAGTATACATCAAACTGGTGTTTAGTTATGTGTACACAGTATACATCAAACTGCTGTTTAGTTATGTGTACACAGTATACATCAAACTGCTGTTTAGTTATGTGTACACAGTATACATCAAACTGCTGTTTAGTCATGTGTACACAGTATACATCAAACTGCTGTTTAGTTATGTGCACACAGTATACATCAAACTGGTGTTTAGTTATGTGTACACAGTATACATCAAACTGCTGTTTAGTCATGTGTACACAGTATACATCAAACTGCTGTTTAGTTATGTGCACACAGTATACATCAAACTGGTGTTTAGTTATGTGTACACAGTATACATGTACATCAAACTACTGTTTAGTTATGTGTACAGTATACATCAAACTGCTGTTTAGTTATGTGTACACAGTATACATCAAACTGCTGTTTAGTTATGTGTACACAGTATACATCAAACTGGTGTTTAGTTATGTGTACACGGTATACATCAAACTGCTGTTTAGTTATGTGTACACGGTATACATCAAACTGCTGTTTAGTTATGTGTACACGGTATACATCAAACTGCTGTTTAGTTACGTGTACACAGTATACATCAAACTGCTGTTTAGTTATGTGTACACGGTATACATCAAACTGGTGTTTAGTTATGTGTACACGGTATACATCAAACTGCTGTTTAGTTACGTGTACACAGTATACATCAAACTGCTGTTTAGTTATGTGTACACGGTATACATCAAACTGGTGTTTAGTTATGTGTACACGGTATACATCAAACTGGTGTTTAGTTATGTGTACACGGTATACATCAAACTGCTGTTTAGTTATGTGTACACGGTATACATCAAACTGGTGTTTAGTTATGTGTACACGGTATACATCAAACTGGTGTTTAGTTATGTGTACACGGTATACATCAAACTGCTGTTTAGTTATGTGTACACGGTATACATCAAACTGCTGTTTAGTTACGTGTACACAGTATACATCAAACTGCTGTTTAGTTATGTGTACACGGTATACATCAAACTGGTGTTTAGTTATGTGTACACGGTATACATCAAACTGGTGTTTAGTTATGTGTACACGGTATACATCAAACTGCTGTTTAGTTATGTGTACACAGTATACATCAAACTGCTGTTTAGTTATGTGCACACAGTATACATCAAACTTCTGTTTAGTCATGTGTACACAGTATACATCAAACTGCTGTTTAGTTATGTGCACACAGTATACATCAAACTGGTGTTTAGTTATGTGTACACAGTATACATCAAACTGCTGTTTAGTCATGTGTACACAGTATACATCAAACTGCTGTTTAGTTATGTGCACACAGTATACATCAAACTGGTGTTTAGTTATGTGTACACAGTATACATCAAACTGCTGTTTAGTTATGTGCACACAGTATACATCAAACTTCTGTTTAGTCATGTGTACACAGTATACATCAAACTGCTGTTTAGTCATGTGTACACAGTATACATCAAACTGCTGTTTAGTTATGTGTACACAGTATACATCAAACTGCTGTTTAGTTATGTGTACACAGTATACATCAAACTGCTGTTTAGTTATGTGCACACAGTATACATCAAACTTCTGTTTAGTCATGTGTACACAGTATACATCAAACTGCTGTTTAGTTATGTGCACACAGTATACATCAAACTGGTGTTTAGTTATGTGTACACAGTATACATCAAACTGCTGTTTAGTCATGTGTACACAGTATACATCAAACTGCTGTTTAGTTATGTGCACACAGTATACATCAAACTGCTGTTTAGTTATGTGTACACGGTATACATCAAACTGGTGTTTAGTTATGTGTACACGGTATACATCAAACTGGTGTTTAGTTATGTGTACACGGTATACATCAAACTGCTGTTTAGTTATGTGTACACAGTATACATCAAACTGCTGTTTAGTTATGTGTACACAGTATACATCAAACTGCTGTTTAGTTATGTGTACACAGTATACATCAAACTGCTGTTTAGTTATGTGTACACGGTATACATCAAACTGGTGTTTAGTTATGTGTACACAGTATACATCAAACTGCTGTTTAGTTATGTGTACACGGTATACATCAAACTGCTGTTTAGTTATGTGTACAGTATACATCAAACTGTTGTTTAGTTATGTGTACACAGTATACATCAAACTGCTGTTTAGTTATGTGTACACGGTATACATCAAACTGGTGTTTAGTTATGTGTACACGGTATACATCAAACTGGTGTTTAGTTATGTGTACACGGTATACATCAAACTGCTGTTTAGTTATGTGTACACAGTATACATCAAACTGGTGTTTAGTTATGTGTACACGGTATACATCAAACTGCTGTTTAGTTATGTGTACACAGTATACATCAAACTGCTGTTTAGTTATGTGTACACAGTATACATCAAACTGCTGTTTAGTTATGTGTACACAGTATACATCAAACTGCTGTTTAGTTATGTGTACATAGTACACAGTATACATCAAACTGCTGTTTAGTTATGTGTACACAGTATACATCAAACTGCTGTTTAGTTATGTGTACATAGTACACAGTATACATCAAACTGCTGTTTAGTTATGTGTACACGGTATACATCAAACTGCTGTTTAGTTATGTGTACACAGTATACATCATACTGCTGTTTAGTTATGTGTACGTAGTACACAGTATACATCAAACTGCTGTTTAGTTATGTGTACACGGTATACATCAAACTGGTGTTTAGTTATGTGTACACGGTATACATCAAACTGCTGTTTAGTTATGTGTACACAGTATACATCAAACTGCTGTTTAGTTATGTGTACATAGTACACAGTATACATCAAACTGCTGTTTAGTTATGTGTACACGGTATACATCAAACTGGTGTTTAGTTATGTGTACACGGTATACATCAAACTGCTGTTTAGTTATGTGTACACAGTATACATCAAACTGCTGTTTAGTTATGTGTACACAGTATACATCAAACTGCTGTTTAGTTATGTGTACACAGTATACATCAAACTGCTGTTTAGTTATGTGTACATAGTACACAGTATACATCAAACTGCTGTTTAGTTATGTGTACACAGTATACATCAAACTGCTGTTTAGTTATGTGTACATAGTACACAGTATACATCAAACTGCTGTTTAGTTATGTGTACACGGTATACATCAAACTGCTGTTTAGTTATGTGTACACAGTATACATCATACTGCTGTATATGTGTACACAGTATACATCAAACTGCTGTTTAGTTATGTGTACACAGTATACATCAAACTGCTGTTTAGTTATGTGTACACAGTATACATCAAACTGCTGTTTAGTTATGTGTACACAGTATACATCAAACTGCTGTTTAGTTATGTGTACATAGTACACAGTATACATCAATCTGCTGTTTATTTATGTGTACACAGTATACATCAAACTGCTGTTTAGTTATGTGTACACAGTATACATCAAACTGCTGTTTAGTTATGTGTACATAGTACACAGTATACATCAAACTGCTGTTTAGTTATGTGTACACAGTATACATCAAACTGCTGTTTAGTTATGTGTACATAGTACACAGTATACATCAAACTGCTGTTTAGTTATGTGCGGTATACATCAAACTGCTGTTTAGTTTATGCATAGTATGATATACATCATACTGCTGTATATGTGTACACAGTATACATCAAACTGCTGTTTAGTTATGTGTACACAGTATACATCAAACTGCTGTTTAGTTATGTGTACACAGTATACATCAAACTGCTGTTTAGTTATGTGTACACAGTATACATCATACTGCTGTATATGTGTACACAGTATACATCAAACTGCTGTTTAGTTATGTGTACACAGTATACATCAAACTGCTGTTTAGTTATGTGTACACGGTATACATCAAACTGGTGTTTAGTTATGTGTACACAGTATACATCAAACTGCTGTTTAGTTATGTGTACACGGTATACATCAAACTGCTGTTTAGTTATGTGTACACAGTATACATCAAACTGCTGTTTAGTTATGTGTACACGGTATACATCAAACTGCTGTTTAGTTATGTGTACACAGTATACATCAAACTGTTGTTTAGTTATGTGTACACAGTATACATCAAACTGCTGTTTAGTTATGTGTGCTCGGTATACATCAAACTGCTGTTTAGTTATGTGTACACAGTATACATCAAACTGTTGTTTAGTTATGTGTACACAGTATACATCAAACTGCTGTTTAGTTATGTGTACACAGTATACATCAAACTGCTGTTTAGTTATGTGTACACAGTATACATCAAACTGCTGTTTATGTGTACACAGTATACATCAAACTGCTGTTTAGTTATGTGTACACAGTATACATCAAACTGCTGTTTATGTGTACACAGTATACATCAAACTGCTGTTTAGTTATGTGTACACAGTACACATCAAACTGCTGTTATGTGTACACAGTAGGCCTATACATCAAACTGCTGTTATGTGTACACAGTATACATCAAACTGCTGTTTAGTTATGTGTACACAGTATACATCAAACTGCTGTTATGTGTACACAGTATACATCAAACTGGTGTTCAAGGTTACTATTATCCCCCTGCTCATCAGACTCATCAATCATTCCTGAGACCATCTTAGCTCCCTGGGAAGTGTATACATGTAAAAAGAACACTTCAATTTATAGTTTTGCTGCTATTTTGGTGCAGAAGGGTCGGTCATACTTCAATCAGCATCATCTAAGAATCAATGACACCTGTCAACAGGTTTACTACTATGAGATCAAGTACAAATATCCAACAAAATATTTAAAATATGGCTACATATCAGAGGAATTAGCTTCAATATGATATAATTATGCTTTAAATTTGTATCAGTTTCCATCTGAACGGCCCAAATCCATTGTTCTTGGGGTACTATGCCGTTCTTGGGGTATAAGGATAGTACATGAGTGACACATTTCATGCAGGTAATAGACTTCTCTTAACACCTATAAAATATGACATAAAACAATTAAATCCATTGTTCTTGGGGTACTATGTCTTGGGGTACTATGCCGTGGACTAGGATAGTACATGAGTGGCACATTACATGCAGGTAATAGACTTCTGTTAACACCTATAAAATATGACATCAAACAAATCCATTGTTCTTGGGGTACTATGCCGTGGACTAGGATAGTACATGAGTGGCACATTTCATGCAGGTAATAGACTTCTGGTTACACCTATAAAATATGACATAAAACAAATCCATTGTTCTTGGGGTACTATGCCGTTCTTGGGGTACTATGCCGTGGACTAGGATAGTACATGAGTGACACATTTCATGCAGGTAATAGACTTCTGTTAACATCTATAAAATATGACATAAAACAAATCCATTGTTCTTGGGGTACTATGCCGTGGACTAGGATAGTACATGAGTGGCACATTTCATGCAAGTAATAGACTTCTGTTAACACCTATAAAATATGACATAAAACAAATCCATTGTTCTTGGGGTACTATGCCGTGGACTAGGATAGTGCATGAGTGGCACATTTCATGCAGGTAATATGACATAAAACAAATGTAAATGTCCACAAAACATTGGAGAAAATTAATACCAACCTTCCAGGTCATTGTTGGTCCTGATGCTATGCAAGAAGGATGACCAGTCTGTAGGTGAGCATTGTCCACTGATCCATGTCCTATCCACATACTCAAAGACCTGTTAAAAAAAAAAACTGTTTTAATACTAAAATAATAAGTGTATCAATTTGATTGATCTCTAATACAATACTGAATACAATACATTATATAAATCACTGGTGAAAAAAAACTAAAATAAATTACCTCAAAAGTATTCAGCGTTGTGGCACATTGTCTCAGGCACATACCAGGATGATCATTTGGAAAAACTTTGGTATGTGTCCGTCTCCATAATAGCCTTGTGTAGATCTACTGAATGAATGTCTCCAAACTACTTGCTTCCAGTGGAATGCACATCTGATGCATCTTACCTGTAAATTGAACAAAAATAATATTACGGGGGTGAGTTTGACGAAGGGGCGAGTTTGCGTACTGGGTGGGGGATGGGGGGGACACGTTTCCTTGGGGGCAAGTTTGCCGGGGACGGGGAAGTTTGCCGGGAGGGGGTGTGGGAGTTGCTGGGGAATGTTTGCTGGGGGTGACTATAACTTGTCAAGGGGTGACTTTGTGAAAAGGCTAACAAAAGTTTGGAGGTCGCGTGTTGCACCACGGAGGGTCATGGCAGCCATGTCTTCCGCTAAATCACAACAGAACCATTGACCCCACGGGGTAATTTCAATCAACTTTTTCCACTAAATAAATATACATTTCTTAAATGAAACTTCCCGGCCCCGGGATAAAGGGATGAATATTCACTGTGACTTTTCGTGAGGACAAAAACAGGTAAAATATCATCAATGTGGGGTTGATAACTCCCGGACTCCGGCGGAGTCGTGTAACACGTAGTATAGGAGTCCCTGGGCTAACAATAATGTACATATAAGTTAACATTATTGTCATTAGGCCGTGAGAATGAAAGTCATAGATTTGCGTCCACCGCCTGCATGTCCCGAAAGCTACTGCCTAAATTTTTCATTATTTGCCAAAAAAATCATTATTTGCACAAAAAAGGTATTTCCACCAAACAAATTTAGTTCCAAATCATCCACATCATCAGTAAAACGAAGTTTTTACCAAATTTCCACCAGTATGTGCGCTATAATCATTAGCACATGTTCTCTTAATACAGTCTTAGTCCCGCGTACGTCATTCACAAAAAGGTCGCATCGCGCTAAAACTGTACATAGGTAAACTTCGTCCGATCCGCACCTGCAACTGTACCGCCTTCACATGCACAACACGTTCACTGTTGAGCCTTTGTATCTTATGCCTGTGTGTGCGGCCCGCACGTTAATGATGCACGTCTTAATGACCAAAATTATCCTTGTTACTCCTATTTTACCCTTCACCCTTCCCTCTCTCTCTCGCAGGTAAAGCATGTACATAAAGTGATTAAGAATACGTCAAATTAGAAGAAACATCTTGTGAGTGATCACTGATTGCGCTGTTATTAATGATCAATGGAAATAATGAATAATGAAAAAAAGCCTCATGTGTTTTTGAAATTTCCCAGACGCAAATCTATGACTTCATTCTCTTCGCCTTACAGATGTAGTAACCAGTCACAAAAATAACTATTTGTTATTTGATATTTAATCATAGTTGTTATATAATCTTGGCTAAGAGTTTTTTTTACCGTGTTAAATTCAAGCATTTAGATGTTTCTTTCAATCAACCCAGAAACTTGTTTTTGTTTGATGAATATGTAGTGTATATTCAATTACTTTAACCAATAAGTTTTCTTTAATTAACATATTCGAACATTACCACAGTGTCTCTAGCCAATCTTAGCCCGAATTAGTATTCCTTTTGGGGCCATGTTGTTTTCTTTGCTGGCTCTCGTACGTATGTACGTGTAATCGTGTATTACTTTTAGCACGATGTACTGATGTGATGTTATGGTCGGATGAAATGAAACTCAAGATTGTGAAAAACGGAACACACACAATCAGCTAGCTATGAGAAAGATAATGTTAGAAATATAATACTTTAATAGCGTCGACCAGATCAACCGACATTTTAACTGAGCCAGTGAGCAGGTCGTTTGGTGTTCAGCGACTTTAAATATTTGTCTATTCAGATTTCACCAAGGGAGTTAAACGACCAGTTGCGTTTCTGCACCCATGTGTTTGCATCGTGTGAGCTGAGCAAAAAATATTTTTATGTGATTTCCTCGTGTGAGCGTAACACCGCCATTTTATTATATTCATCGTATGACATCACCACGTCGCAGCATAGCACGGATCGACGGACTGTAAAACGCTACTTTCATCATCCCACATGAGCGTTATCACTTTATCACATGGAGCATTCGTTTCCTTGAACTAAACTGAACACTGTAACATTGTAATTTAAAGGGTTTTATTAATCACGCGGTTTAGAAGTGACTTGTTTATAATAAATTGCCCAAACCGGCATATATACTTTTGTGTTTGATCATACATTTGGTTCGTCGGTCACACATTAAAACGGCGGGTAGCCTTCAATAATTTTATTGAATAATTGAAATTTGGATTTTGAAGGTTGTTGCAGAAATCCAAAATTATATTCCTTCTACTTCAACCAGAAATCCTTACAAATTGGTATTACCCAGGCTTGTTGATCCATCGGGCAGTGAACAACACAGATCAGCCAACATTTCTTATTGATACTTTGTGTATAATATGTTAAATTGCTATACTGAGTAATCATATCCAGATATAATTCATATCAACGAATTAACCTATGCTTATATGTGACACCGATAATTGTATGTCTGAATCCGACTGATGATAGCAAGGCCGGTGCGTCCTCAACGCGTAAACCTTCTCCATCCCTGCATGTCGTAGGTCCAAGATCCCTGCCTTTCTGGACGAGTAGACCCCCCACATATGGTTTTTTTCAGGTAGAGGCCCGGTTCTCGACACGGGCATGGTATTTCGAATCAACAAAATATGCGCATGTCATCTCCCTCTCTACAACCCCGGGTGGCACAAGAAGTGAGACCTCCTACCCTATCCTTGAAAGAGAAACAGTATGCCATTCTCAAGGAAACTTTGATTCAATGGACATCAGCCTCGTGAGCAGGCGGGTCCAACTCCTGCTCAACGAAGGGGTGCTCGGAGATCGCAAGGCCTCACAGCTCTTTCGCCGTGTGCACCAGCTTTGGGGGACAAAAAGAGGATGCAGGCATTCTACGTCAGCTATTCCTACAAAACGTCTGCCACCTAACATCCGGCCTGATCCTCGCCTCAACTAAAACTCCCGCCAATGTCGATGATCTACTTCTCTAGCTGACCGGCTGGTTGAAAGCATAAGTACGACCATTTCACGAAAGTTCTTCCTTCATCCGGAGATACAGGACCTCAAGGAACAACTATCGCAACCCAACTCAACAAGTTAGTTCCTCTCAAAAGTGCAACAGAGCGCCAGCGTTCTCGCCCCGCCCGCTCTCGCGGTCAATCCCATAATCGTGGTTATGCTGCTAATTTCCAATCCAGCGAGAGTGCCCACTGACTCTACCGCTTCATCCAGCACCCACTCGTTGGTATCATGCACAATTCGGGGACAAGGCTCACACAAATGTGTATCACCCCCTGCCAGGATGGTGACCATCAGAAATCGCCTCCCAGGGGTATTAGGTCTGACACTTTACTAGGCGAGATGGCAACCTCTTTTATGTTCTGGGACAAGTACTCTAACTGCAGGTTTTTGCGGACCACTGGGCAGTTGGGGAGTGTGTTTCCCCAATGCAACAGGCCAGCGCGTGCAGCTCATTCACCCAGCCTACAGGCTGCCAATGGTACCCCCCATCCCTACTCACGGACTGGCTCCTATAACGCTAGAACCCGGACTCCGTCGGATTCTGCAGATGGGTGACCATTGCGTACTTAAATGCTCCTACTCTCCATTTTGGGGCAGACTTTCTGAGACATTTGCTCTGTTGGTCGGCGCTTCAAAGCATCAACTCATTGACACTACTACCCCACTGGTCGTGAAAGGAGAATCAACTCCTTGGAGCAGCCTGTCAGTCAGTTTTCTCTCACACCTCTCCAAGTACATATGACAACATCCTCCAGGACTTTCCAGAGATTACACAGCCTTTGTGTAAGGAGACGCCATTGAAGCATGATGTCACTCACCATATCTTGACCAAAGGGCCACCAGTCAAAACATCTCCCTCGCCTGGCACCCGATCGCCAGAGGTTGCCAAGCAAGAGTTTGAACATATCTCCCGAGTTGGGCATAGTCCGTGCATCAGACAGCAACTGGTCCTCACCTTTACATCTTGTACCAAGAAGTCTACCTGGAGACCGGGCGTCCCATGTGGTGATTATAGGGCATTAAATCAGTGGCCTGCGTGCCCGGTGTCCAGCCACCTCATCTTCAGGACTTGCTGCAAAACTCAAAGGCAAGACCATTTTTAGCAAGGTGGATTTTGTCACGCTTTATCATCAGATCCCAGTAGAACCTGAGGATGTGAGCAAGACAGCATCATCACCCCCATTTGGGCTCTTCGAATTTGTGAAGATGCCATTTGGGGTTTACTTGACGCAGCGCCAGACATTTTCAACGGTTCATCGACCCAGAGTGGTTTCCGAGGCCTGCCATTCGTCTGCACTTATATTGACGACATCTTAGTTACCAGTGAGACTCCTGCACAACATAGAGAGCATATTCGTCTGCTTTTTCTGCAGACTCCGGCTACAGTGCGGTGTTGTAATCAATCCCTAGCTTAAATGCTCTGTTCAATTATCTGAAATCAGTTTAACCCAGCATACCACGTCGATGCATGTGAATTCGGGACCACTCACTGAGAAAGTTCAGGCCATCCGCGCGATTTCCCCAGCCAACTTCATATAAAAGCGACTTACTCGGAGTTTTCTGACGGCTTGCAAATTTTTATCGCCGATTTGTTTTAACTGTGCTGATATCTCGCCCTCCCTGACCAGCCTTCTTGCCAAACAAGGAAAAGGATCCCCGCAAACCACTGGTTTTGGTCACCAGAAGGTAGCAAATCCTTCATCGAAAGCCAAAAGATGCTTTGTCTCGATACGCCATGCTTTTGCTCATCCAGTACCGACACTCCATTAGCGTCATGACGGATGCTACAGCGTAGCTGTGGTGGTGAGTACCCAAACAACTCACTGACGACTCCATGGCAACCCATGGCGTTTCTACTCTCACAAGCTTTCTTCCTGCCGAGACGAAGTACACGGTGTTTTTGGAACTGAACTCCTCGCTTCATCTACTTGACTATCAAATTGTTTCGACATATGTTGAAGGGGCGACTGTTCTGTGTTTTCACGGATCACAAACCTTTGATCACGCTTTCCACGCCAAACCAGACAGACACACATCACGTGAAATCAGAATGTTAGATCTGATCCTTTAGGCATACCACTGATTTGAGGTATATTAAAGGCAAAGATAACGTTGTTGCTGGCGCGTTATCTCGCCCTGAGGTCGATGCACCCTCTACACCGGCACAACGGTTGATTTCCAACAATTGGCAGCTGACAGAAGGATGATGCCAAGTTGCGAACAGAATTGCTGAACCCCTACTACTAGTCTCGTTCTCCAGACTTTTCCACTGCAATTCACCACTGGAGGCAATATCATTTCGCGACACATCTACACACGGGTAGTCCTCGACCATTCGTACTCTCAAAGAGACACAGGCGTGCCGGTATTTTAACGCTACACATGGTCTTTTCCCACCAGGGATTCGCCCAACCATTGTTCCGGCCGTCACTTCTGTTTTGTACTGGCCTGGAGTCAGGAAGGACATCCGTGCGTGGGCACAGTCCTGTGTTCAATGTCAAGTCTAAGATTCCGCAGACATGTAAAGCTCCACTTGGCACCTTCATAGTACTTGATGCACGCTTTGAGCATGCTGTACATCTGGACTTGGTTGGACCTTTGTCTCACCTCTCTGGCGGGTTATGCACTTTCTTACGTGTGTGAGACAGATTCACACGATGGCCAGATGCCACCCCTATTTCCAGACATTACAAGCGGAAAACGGTCGAAAGCATTTGCGAAAACCCGATGGTTTGTTTTGGTACTCCTGCCACCATCACTACCCGATCGAGGGTGGAAACGAATTTGAGTCTCACCTGTTTGCGGAAAACCCACAAAGTTTTCAGGTACCTCTGAACCCTTTTCGCAGCTTACCACTATCCAACTTCTAATGGACTCGTGGAGCTGTTCCCACGGACTCTTAAAGCTGCCTAAAAAGGCTACACGAAGGTCTCAGAGAGATGGACCCCGAGTATCTCCCTCTAGCCCTTCTTGGCGTCAGAACCCAGTCAATCTGATTTGAAATGTTCGCCGGCAGAACCGTTTTTTGGGACAACTCTCAGGCTACCGGACAGTTTGTGGCTCCTGATCAACCTTTGCACAACTCTGGACCCTGGCAGGAATACAAGTTGATAGATTACGCCAACACATGCGCGTGTCTCTCCATCCCGCACCAGAGCTCAGCTGGTCAAGGGCCCCGATGCCCGAAGGGTTGTCCACTCGAAACACAGCTTGTCTTTATGAGGTTGGACTATAGGAGTTTTCCCTACAACAGCCATATAATGGTCCTTTCCGAGTTTTGAAGAAGCGGATAAATTCTTCACGCTTTCCATTGGAGGGAGGGAGGAGGAAGGAGAACATTAGTGTGACCGATTGCAGGTGGCGTACGTCGAGCCACCTTCCTCTCCCTTGGAACCGGTAGCCGGATGACAAAGCTTTCACCACTCCGTCAGTACCCCTTCTGTTACTCCAGAGGCGGTTCTCACGCCACCCTCTCCATCACGCACCTTTTCCCCGGCGACTCACCAACTGCGAAGTTTTCCCTCTGAGCAACCCAGGTCACTTCGTTCAGGAAGACATGCATTGGCCCAAACGCTATGTGCAAGTCTGGCGACGGATTGATTTTCCATGCATAATCACATGTACATGTGTTTTCCTAGGCACAACTGAGTTGATTCTGCCCTTTTCTTTTGAAATTGGTGTATTGTATAATTAGCATATAACCTCTAGTACTTTATTATTGTTATAATTCAGGGTACGTGAAGAGATTTAGTTGTGGTTAAATACATATTTCTTTTTTTTAATATATGGATTTTCTTCTGACTGATCCAATTGCGGTACGTCATTGTATATTGTTATGATACAAATAGAGGTCATTGCCACAATTACAGGTCTTATATTGTGGTTAGATTCTTTACCATTCTTTGCGATAGTTCGCCTTAGAAATTTTTGAGAGTATAGTTCTTATTGTTTCAACCCATTTTTCAATATGTTTTTGTAGTTTGACTGCCAAATGTGTACTAGTGTTTGTCGCCCCTCAGAGGTTTATACCACTTCAGGTCTAAGGGGATTGGTCTTAAGGGGTACTAGTCACCAAAAATAACTTTGTTATTTGATATTTAATCATGGTTGTATATATCTTGGCTAAGGTTTTTTTACCGTGTTAAATTCAAACATTTAGATGTTTCTTCAATCAACCCAGAAACTTTGCCTTGTTTTGATGAATATGTAGTGTATATTCCAATTACTTCTAACCAATAAGTTTTCTTTAATTTAACATATTCTGATTAGTACCACAGTTCTAGTAATCATAGTTGAATTAGTATTCTTTTGGGGCCCATGTTGTTTTCTTTGCTGGCTCGTCATGCGTATGTACGTGTAATCGTGTGCCATTATTTTAGCACGATGTGCGATGTGATATTATGGTCGGATGAAATGAAACTCAAGACGTTGGAAAAAACGGAACACACACAATCAGCTAAAGGTGAGAAAGGATAATGTTAGAAATATAATACTTTAATTAGCGTCGACAGATCAACCGACATTTTTAACTGAGCCAGTGAGCAGGTCGTTGGTGTGACTTTGGTCATTTGTCTGACCAAGATTTCACCAGGAGTTAAACGACCAGTTGCGTTTCTGCACCCAGGTGTTTGCATCGTGTGAGCTGAGCACCGGGATATTTTGTGTGAGATTTCGTGGTATGAGCGTAGCACCCGCATATTTTAATATTTTTCATCGTATGACATCACCACGTCACCGACATGCACGGATCGACGGACTGTAAAACGCTACTTTGCCATCATCCCATGAGCGAACATCACTTTATCGCACCAGCGGGCATTCGTTTCGCTTGAACTAAACTGAACACTGTAACATTTTAATTTAAAGGGTTTTATTAATCACCATGGTTTAGAAGTGACCTAATTTATAATAAATTTTGCCCTAAATCAAATATATGCATACTTTGTGTTTGATCATACATTTTGTTCGTGGGTCACACATTAAAACGTAGGGTACCTTCTGATAATTTTATTGAATAATTGAAATTGATTTTTGAAGATTGTTGCAGAAATCCTAAATTATATTCATACTCTTAACCAGGAAATCCCTACACAGATATTAAACAATTTGAACAATATCAGACTGACATGACTGAGGAAGTCATTGTAGGCCTAGTATAAGGCCTACCTAAATATGCCCGATTTTTTCCCCAAAACGACAGAAGTTATTCTGAAGAATAATTCTAAGAATACTGTATATGTTTATCATTCATGTTCTCCTTACCTTTGCGGAGCATACTTAAGATTACATTATTCATTGGTTATATTGAGCGCAATCTTCAGAGGCGCTTTTTTTTTAAATACGCGCTGGTGCAAATTTTTTAAAACGCAAACTTTGATTACCAGAGTAAATTTAAAATTTGCGCAAGAGAGTTGGAGCGCAATTTTGAAAGTCGCGCATTCTTTATTATTCAAACATAATTCTGACCACCACCGTGAAAAATACTTGCCGTAGAAATCGATTTTACCTCCAATGGGGTAATAGGTAATTGAGTCGAAGCAACGTTCTAGAGGATCCCTAATTTCTGTCTGAGTGTTATTATTTTGCTTCGAAAACCACGTAATAGATAGTCGAGTCACCAGGGCTGGGTACACGAACCGTAAGCTCTACATTTCTTGTGACAAGCGCTTGACAAGGGATGTGCTGGGATATTCAGGTTTTGCAAAAGAAGGGAAAACCAGTACGTAAAACAAAAAACACAAGAATGACAAACCTTTGCAAAATGTTAGAAAATATTTAAAACAGTACTCAATCTAGTATTAGGAACAAGCAAATAAATAAGATGATGCATTTAGCCTTTCAAAGATTAAATCTAACATTTTTGATTGGATCTACAATTTCTGTTAACAAATTCAAGTATTTTGCCAACTTTTGTCGCCGCCACTACACCAGTGTGCGGTTTTGTTTATCCAAAAATACGGAAAGGCTATTGCCCGTGTTTTTTGAACGTGTGGGGAGACGTTATAACTATAATCTGAAGTCCGGACCAGGATTTGTTTCCCCTGCAGTCCCGGGGTTGTCATTGTGTCGTTATGATTTTCATATGGGAATTTTTATTTTACCTAATATCTTTGTTAAGATGAGTCGTGCGGGGATCCTTTTGAAAAAAATATATTATTTTCAGAATGTAAATTTTGGACCGCAAAAGGGCAATGTTGGTCAGGGGTTGTATAGTGATCATGATCGATCAACGTGCTGCCCATTGTTTTCTTTTGTACACAGGAATTGTCATTCTGTTCCCCTTGTTTGTTGGAAATTAAAAGTAATTAATTTTCCTCTGCTAAAATTATAAAAGATGATGGCAATGTCTGTCTACATAAAGAAGAAAAAAAAAGTCAGGACCGAGGCTGACATTGTATGTTTGTTCAGTACTTATAGTTCCTCACGTAAAGTTGGGACGCGTAAAATTCATCTGACAACATAATTCTCCATTGACCTTAATAATAGCGTGATGTCGTTTAATCTTTATAATGAAATAAATCTTATCAAAATCTCTCAGATGTGTGAAGGAATGCGAAATTATAAGTTGCTTCGTAATCTGACATTTTTCTTTTAAAATTTGGGAAGTTAGCCGTTCAGAGGTTTAGATATTTCCCATGAAAAACATCCAAAAATGTATTTTCCCCTTTGTCCGACCAAACATGACCCAACTTTAAAGCCAAAAATTATTACCCCCCCTTTACAATGAAAACCCACACCATCTAATCAGTATTGTATGCACACGCATACAATGATGTGTCCAAAAACCGTAACGGGTTCCCCAGAAATCTTGTTTAACAACGCTAAAGCCGCAGGGAATCCCACGGTTTAAAAAGTTAGCTACTACAGGTTTGCTCAAATAACAAAGTAATAATTAGTTAAAATAAGAGTTTTCAAATTTCATGCTACTTTTTGTCCTCAGAAAATTCATCTTTCAGGAAGAAAACCGCTTTTGAAATATTATTACCTTTTTTCAGCGTGTGCGCTCTTGTCAAGTGAGCCAGATTTGTGCACACAAAAATTTAAGGAAATTCGCGCGTTGCTCCATAGTTGTTGTAATATTAGTTCAATATTTGCAGAATAACATATTCTTTTCTAATCTATTGGTTAAAAATTCTTTGAAATTAATTTTCAGTATGTAACGGGCGTTTTTATCAATGAACTCCGCGACGGAAAAAAAAAAAATGTCACGTCATGAATATGCATTTTTTTATGACCCTTCAAAATTCTCGCGCATGCGCCCAAACCACATGTCGCCTGCAGAGGCATTTGAACAGCGATGGTTTGTGACCAGTTGAGGTCCAATAGATATCCTGATGGTGAAAGTGTGACGTAACCCAACATAAGCCACGCCCACTTCACACGTGCTGGCTCCAGAAACATCTTCAAAACCCATTAGCAATGCATTGGCTAAATTTTTTCAAGGATTTACACAATAATAAATTGGATAGCTCACAACCTCCAAGAGGCAATAACTCGGCATAATAACTCAACACTACCATAAGTTATTGAAGACGGAAACAAAAACTTTGCTATTTATAATTAACAATAACTCAAACACTATACCAGAAGTTATTGAATAAGGCAAGAACTTGCCTGTTATAATTAATAAACTTTTTGTTGCATTTCATGGGAACAATAAGCCGAGATAAAATTAAAGCGTTCTGTTGTGTGTAATACTACAGACAAAAGGTGGTTTTAAACATGTCGATTATGAACTTCACGCGGTATGCTCTTAAGGCTTCTTGGGTGAAGAGGCTTCTGGATGACAAAAACCGAGGCTTTTGGGGAAGAAGTTTTTTTGGCCCATCTTCGTTTTCTATGAGGACCGATTATTTTTGGGAAATTTTCACCGCACTATAAAGTGCACTCCTTAAAACTCAATCTCGACCTTTTTAGAGCATATTGTTATCCTGGAGCCTCTTGTTGCCTTAAGCTGCCCTGTTCTTGGCTTAGTGAATACTTAAACCAGAGTCTTTGGTCTAATTCTGTTATTAATATCTCTGGTAAACCCTCTTCTGCAAAATTGGGTTGAAGCAGGGTTTAAAGTAATTGGGCATATTTTATTGAATACAGGTAACTTTATGTCCTTCCGAACATCTGGGCCAAATTATGTATAATTTAATTTGACTTTTATTGAATATTTTGGTGTATTAAAGCTATTCCTGCAACATGGAAAAACCATTTGATTTACAAACTCTCCTATGTAATTCTAAGAAGCGATTGCAGAGATAATGTTTTACCCATTCATGCCTTACAATTTAGTTAAACACGTGTTATAAAAAACATGGAAAGTTAAGTTCGGTGTCAGTTAAATCATGTGATTAGTGGAGTCTTTCTAGATTGAGCATGAAGACTGGAATCTAATTTTTTTCTTGCTTTGGATGTTAAGAGTAGACTTTTTCAAATTTTTTATTTCTTCATAGGTTAAAGCGCCAACAATGTTTTTTCTTCATAAGAATTGGTTTGAGCTGTCTCCACCAATTGTACCTTTTGTAAACAGAATCTAGAGAAATATGACAATTTATTCTTGTACTGTCCGATTGTTCATCACTTTTGGAAAGAAGTTGAATTATGGATGAGTTCCTTGTATAAAATTTAACATCACCCTCTCAGTATGCTATCATGTTTGGTTTACAAGCGATATTTCACCCGAGATTTATTTATTAATTACTTGATTATCTAAGGAAGCTTAATATATTTATATAAATGCAAATACTAAGGATAAACCTCCCATTATTCAGTCAGTCCAAGAATCTTGTGGGTGATGGAGAGGATATAATTTAATATTAGCTTTACAGAGGGGTAAGACAGCTTGACATAAAGGTAAAGTGGTATTTATTGAGTGAACGATGAATCCTTCGTAACAGTTTCTTTTATAATTTTCCCCCAGCCAAATGTGCCTTTTTCTGTATTTTTATTTTCCTATCTTTTGAAATTTGTGTTGCTATTTATTTAATGTACTGTTAAATAGGAGAAGTGATTGTTGCTTTTGCCGAATTAAAAAAAACACACACAAAAAATCCTCTGCTTTTTATACTTTTATATGATACAAGGTAAACTTGTGTAT
Organism: Zoroaster sp. YZ-2022; assembly: GCA_029582265.1. NCBI lineage: Eukaryota > Metazoa > Echinodermata > Asteroidea > Forcipulatida > Zoroasteridae > Zoroaster > Zoroaster sp. YZ-2022. The sequence continues at coordinate 9,861,931 of CM055817.1, read as the reverse complement.
TTCTCGGGGTATGCGTCAGTGTGTTTATTTTGGGGCAAGAATGGAAAATTAGCAAAATATGAGATCGAAGCAGTCATCGCGGTAGTAACATGTCTCAATATTTGGATCCAATGTGAACACATGCACAAAGTGGTACCACTGGTCACAGGATCACATTGGATCAAATTTCAATTTTTCTTTTCCTTCCTTGCAGAGCAGCACTTGACCCTGGAACAATTCCCTATTATGTTTGCGTTGCTTTCAGCATTATGCTGCTCCTGATGTATCTGATGTGCATTACAGATGTAAGTTGTTGCCGCGCATGATGACAGGTGGCACTCCTGCAAAAAGTATAGCTTCTGCGGACTGAAAGTAGGCTCAAATTCGGTATATTCGTGTCTGCGGGTATAAAACTGCATCAATCACCTACCAAGACCTTCTTACTTGCATAAAAAAACATGTACTTGATAGATATATTTTTTTCATAGGAAAAGACGCAGCCATGAAAACTGTGCAGGGCTCAAATTTAGTAGTGTTACAAGCCGGTGCGCAATGTCTGGTAGAAATTGCTGCAGGCTGGTCAAACCCTCACGCTATGCACATTTTCTTCTAGCGGTGGGCTGTTAGAAAAACATGATCTAAATGGGTTTTTCATCCCTAATTAATATCCTAGCTCTTATGAAAATGTAAAAAATAATGCAATATGCAAGAAATGTATATTAAAAAAGCCTATTAAACGTGGGTCAAGAATGGGTGTTTATTATTTACAGATAGTTGATTTGCATAATTGTTTTGGGGCTGAAAAAATCTGGGTTGTAATCAATTAACAAAATAATACTGTTTCTAAGAACTTGAATCATTTCATGTTGTTTGTGTTGAAATGAGCCTCAACAAATAAACCATTTACCATGAGAATGAGACCTCACAACTTTTCCCATCATGCTTAGACTTAAATTGAAAGCTGACTTTCTCCAATTCAGGAGCTGTTTGTGAACACTGTGGTTGATCTGATGCTGCATAAATTTTCTGTGCAGAAAGGAAAATTGTATTGAGAATATTTTTTGTTGCATTTGGGGAACCAGGCTGTCCATCTACTGCAGATTGTTATTCAAAACCAACTCACATCCTTTTTCTTGACAGGTCCTTGCAGGTGTAAGTTTGTAATTTTGGAGTTCAGCTTGAATAAAGGTCTTATGTGGCATTTCCCTTCACGGCAAAATCCCCAACATGTGTCGATATGGCGATCCTTTTGTCCCCACAACCCTGTGACAGCTTCTTTGCGCGGACACGGACACACACAGGAAAGGGAGGACAAGGCAAAACACTTTCATATGCCACAAAACCAACTTAAAAGGTTCACCTCCAGTGGTTGATGTAGGTAATAATGTGGGGTCTTCTCCAGTTGAATTTGGGACTGCGACAGTCTGCTCTCTTCTTGGATGCTTTCACCAACAGCATCCAATGGTTGTCATACTGGCATTGATCAAAGTAAGGATGAACAGTTGTGAATTTCTTCTGTACATTGTGAATAATTTCAAAATTCACATTTTCATATTTTGGGGAAGACATTAGAAGTTACTGAGAAAGACTTTTAGCTCCCACCTCACAACTAAGAAAAAAGAATTGGGCAAATGTGTATGCAAAGTTAATAGGAGAATTGCCAATCCTGTTTTTAGACAAGCAGTTTAAAACAATTTGTTTTAGTGTCCCAGTCAAGTAGACCAAACTGCATCATCTGTAACCCTTTTACCCAAACCACACACAGTTATTGTTAAAGAAACTACTCATCTTACATTTTCCATATTCTTGTATTGCTAACCCTGATCCTTATGGTCATTAAAAACCCTTGGTTTGTGTGATTTTGATGAGTTCCTAAATTCTGTATTTAATGGATTTCTCATGACATGGCTTTCCAAGTATAATCCAATAAGAAGACGGAGATGAAGGTTGTTTTTATTTTTTTTGGTAAATGTATGGAAAATAAACCGTGGATTTAGGGTTTCGATGCTTAAGAAAACAACCAATCAAACTGCCCACTTGCCTATTTGTAGCATTGAAGCTACTGCAGCATCGGGGATGTCTCTGTGCAGATGACCAGAGAAGGCATGAATAAACCCCAAATGACAACAACCAGCACAAGGAATGCAGTTTATCATAGATTTTCATTAAATTCTTTTCAGAGGAAACGGTGTTTAAAGGCACATTTTCCTTTATCTTCATTAAATTACACAAGTTGCGACATAAAAAATATTTAATTTACTTTTAAACCCTTATAATTTAAATGTAATGTGTATGGTCTCGTGATGTTAGTTTTCTTGCTTAACAACCCGAAAACTGACAAAAATTTGGGGTTGTTCTTAAGGAGGTATATCTTTACTTTTGAAAGACCTTTCTAGTTTCATGTTTGTGTCTCCCAACGAGGTGAAATGTCTCTGTGTTTGCACATGCACAGTGCCAACCATGTCCCCAAGTGAGGCTCTACATTAGGTGACCTATACAGACACACATTCACCACACGCACTACAGTTAAGGTGTCACTACTGGTTTCACCAAATATGGATTTGTTCTTTTGTTTCAACCGTAACATAATCCAAAACCAGGCAGTGGTTGGGGTTTTGCTGAGTCAAAACAATCAAGCAAACAAACAGTACATGACACAGCATGAAAAGACACTTAGACTAGACTTGACAAAACACAAAACATCTTTAAACAAAGAGCTTAAGACCTTGCAACAGCCCCAGTTGGGAACAAATTTGAGTAATTCGTTAGTGCCATATATTCAAGGTGGAGGTGTGTAAAGCAAATTTTAAGGTACCCAAGAGGATGAAACAAGTGTTGGGGAAATTAATGAAAAGCGGATCAGGTGTGATCTTCATGCGGAAAGACGAGTGTAATATCTCCAATACCATGTTAATTTGCTTTCATCATAAAAAAAATACTACTGGCCTACTAATATTCTACAAGCATGAAATGAAAATTCGCAGTATCTTTTTGTACTACGACTGAAGTGGAATTCGTTCTTGAGAAAAGGGAGAAAAAGAATCAAATTTATTTTAAATAAAGGTCTTGTGTTTAAAAAATACTACGAACAGAATTGGAAAACTGATAATATAAATTTTTCATCTCCATTTAGAATTGCTGTTATATAGGTACTATTTCTCCATAAACTTTCATTTGTCATCCAAGAAACCAGCCAAGGTCCCCAGATTTCTTTTGTAGTGATTTCCATATTACCAATTGTGCTTTTGTGAAATGCTGCTTTGGGTGCGGCTTGCACTGTAGTCAGATGAGCAGTGTTCTTACTGCAGTCTGTAGCACAGCAAGTGGGCAAGTTCCTGTGTCTAGAGAAGGCACGTGACCACACATGCCAGCATAAAGTTTTAACTGTCATTACCTCCCAGAGACAATTTGCATTGGCAATGTCATCCAATCTCGTCGTCATGTGTTTCAGCACTTTACTCATATATGAATGACTGTGCTGGATCCGATCGCACAACCTCTTGGGATTGATGCTGTGTGTCTGTGAAAGGGACATCCATTTCACGGATGGCCTGCAGCGGTGGTTGGATTTGTGTCCTATTTGGTGCTTCTGCGTGTAGGAGAGAAAACAAATTGTCAGAAATAATGAAAAATGTCTCCATTGTTGGTTGCAATCACCTGGAAACCAACTAAAACAAAATAAAGGGACAATGTGATTGGGGCAGCATTACACTAGTGGGTTTGAAACTATTTTCTAAATCACAATTAAATACTGTACCTCACTGGATAAGGAGGTACACCAGCAATGTTGTTTTGTTTGGTATCTATTGTTTTATAAATATAACAGATCTTTTGTTACATACATCCAGTGTGGAGCCAACAATAAATAAGAGTTAAGTATGCCAAAAAGCAAATATTTCATAGAGTTAAGTATTGCAAAACTTGTCCAAAATACCCGGCGAAAATTTTTATGCTGCCAGTCAATCTATTAAAGGTGATGCTGAATAGATTCATTTCCAAATCTAGACCAACTATAAAACAAAATCCTTTGCCAAGAACCGAAGTACATGTAGGTATATACCCATCAAGAATGCATCTTCATCAAAAACAGATAAAGGGACACTACCATGCACTGGTTGTGGATTTTCATGTCTTTTAGGCCACAGTCCGGTTTAGATCTTGGCTTTTTTTTTCACCTTCATGTAAAATCACTGCTACATGTACATATTATAAGGAATGAAGAAGCATTTAGTTTGTCTTTAAACAGTGAATTACCGTCTTCTCTCCCTGTTGCATGAAAATAGTAATTAAACTCAATATAACATATATACATGTATGTGCCAGCCTTATTGAATACTTGAAGACATACAACATCTCAAGGCCCCATATCTATATTTGCCTCATTGGATATGTGGGACGTGAAGCCTTAAAAAGTTTCCATATCTCTACTGGCGTACATGTACTAACGAAATTTTATCATCCAGCCAGCAACTTGAGGAAAAAAGCTTTGGTATTTTCCAGCTCACCTTTCATTCTTCCATTCTTTCCAACCCAACAGCTGTTCACTTAAAGGGTATTGTAGGTTCCTCCTTCCCAATCAGCTGTGTTGATTTCAGTCCACTCTGTACATGCTCAAATTCAACAGCTGGAATATTTTATACTAAAACACCATGACACCCTAATAGATCATAGGAGATATATATTTACCCAAAAAAAGTACTAAAAAGTCGCTGCACTGCTGAAAAATGCTGTTTGATGTCAATAGCATATTTGGAAAAAATTTGATTCCCAAAAAAAGGGGAAAAGGCTCCTTGCGTAAAATTGTATTTTGGACGATCAGACAGGCCTTTGGCACGATCAACAATTCTGCAAGGCAGTCGAGACATGTCCAGTGCTGATCTATCATTATGTGGGGATTCCCGAGAAACATTATCTTCCACACTGAATGAAGTAGTATACACTTTCCTATCGAACCCTTCTTCATTCGGCTGAATGTTCTTTTGTACATTATGTCTGCAACATTTTACTCCTGCAAGTGCTTTTTCTTTGAGTTCCCAAATATGATTTGGAATCATTCGGGAACACAGTAGTTGGAGACCTGCTGTTATTTGCAGACGGGGATGAGGGCATGACTGGAGTGGCTGGCAATGACCCCGGCAAGGATTTGGAGGCGGGGGCGAGGTTGTCAATGGTGACCCAGCAGTTGCAGATGGGGACAAAGGGTTGTCAATGATGACCCCAGCAGTTGCAGATGGGGACAAGGTTGTCAATGGTGACCCACGGGTTTGGAGATGGGGGAAAATGGGTTGTCAATGATGACCGAGCAGTTGCAGATGGGGGACAAGGTTGTCAATGGTGACCCAGTAGTTGGAGATGGGGACAAGGTTGTCAATGATGACCGAGCAGTTGCAGATGGGGACAAGGTTGTCAATGGTGACCCAGTAGTTGGAGATGGGACAAGGTTTGTCAATGATGACCAACGAAGTTACTGAGTAGGGGCAAGGTTGTCAATGGTGACCCAGTGGTTGGAGATGGGGATGAGGTTGTCAATGGTGACCCAGTAGTTGTAGATGTGGACGAGGTGTGACTCTGGAGTGGTTAATGGTGGTCACAGGCTTTACTTGAGGGCGGACGCGAAGAAGTCGATGTGTATGGCTTCAGATGGGTTTTTGAGTATCAATCATTTCATCAAGATCTTCTTCAAACAACATTTGGTCATCAACCAGCGCTGGAACAATAGGAACCCACTGGGGTTTTGTCCGGAAACTTTGAGTTCATATGGGGCTTCGGTTGTGGTCGTGTTCACCTGGCAATTCATATCAACTGCAGAAAACAAAATAAAAATATACAATGATTTAAAGGTTGACAAAAAATAACATAGCGATGCTGTTGAAACCCCTCAGCCATTGTAAATTCTTGTAACCAAAGATATCCATAAACCAGTGTTCCTATACCTGAGCACTTGACCTTGTGACTTTGACCTTTTCACCTAAAACAATCCCAACTTCTTCTTTTCCCAGGAGAACCCCCCAGCAAATTCTACCAAGACCCAATAACTCACACATAATTCTACAAGCCAAGTACTCCATGGTATATCGGTTCCTTCGCAGTTTTTCCCTGAAAAACTGGCGCTCCATATTTAATAAACTTGATGGTGCGTTACCCTTTCTCACACACCTCGAGACATGGGTGGCGGTAGCCCTTTCCGTTATAACATATTGTTAGTTGGATCTCCTTGTGAATTTGTGTGAATTTATATAGTAAATATCATTAATTATATAACTACCTTGCAGTACTATAGGTTGAGCTTGTACTGTGAGACTGCAAACAATCCTTGCATATTGCTCCGCTTCAGGATAAAGTAAACCTTGCCAAAGGTCTTTTGCTTCTTTCGATCATTAGAATTAAGAAATGGCTTGACCAAAACTCAGTGCATTGAATGTTCCGCACTGAAAAGCAGCACTGAGATCAATCACAACATGTAACTAACAAAAGGGGACAAAGACAATTAGGAAAATCACTTCATTTAGAATACTGACATCTACTTCAGGGGTAGAAAATTTCTATTCCAACTCTGTAGACACTCATGCGAACAATTGGGTTGACAAATTCTCTCCGTTGTCTTCGATTGGAGTATCTCTTGGTGGTCCAATATAAGGAAGACCAATGTCTCAAGGGCATATGCCCAACATTCGTAAGCAGATTTTCCCGCCAATGGAAGATGGCGGTAATTTTGACCAATGGTCCATGTAGTGTCCAATCCAGTGGTAATCGCCCGTCGGGTGATGTCTCCATATCAACCAGGTCCCCTGGAAGAGTTGTAGAAACAGTAAAATAATACAATCAACATTACTGGTGTTTATTAATATTATTATTGTTATTATTAAATTAGTTATTTGGAGTGCAATGGTTAAATTTCTAATTTTCCTATATAATCTCCACACTGGCATTCCCATTGGGAAAACCTTTTGCTATAATTGGTTTAAGGGGGGCATGTTAGTTCTGTCTTGCCTGGAAAGCACTACGGGTAGTGCAGCACAGGTTCACAAACTTTTGAACAACACTTAAGTGGAATACAAGAGAGTGAGTCTTTTGTAACCTGAAAAAAAAAAAACATTATTTTAAGCAACTCATCAAACCTGTAAATCGGCTTTCTAGCTGTCCCTAAGGTTCCAGGACAAGAAGTACTCTCCGGATTATTGCTCTATTTCCGGGGATCAAATTATAGGGCTCCTTGTTATATGTCTCTAGTAAGCAAAACCATATTTAATACAGATTATTGCGATGGCAACTTAGCATAATGACACTAAAAAGTACAGGTTATAATGTAAGTTTAAAGTGAGTGCACGGATGCTGGTCAAAATAAGTTTGGATCACAAATAAAGGTCTCAGTAACACTGTGTATGAAACCCTTCATGCCAACATTAATGAAACTCATGCAGGCACCAATTCTAAAAGTGAGACTTCAGTATTGTAATTATGAGGTATGGAGCAATTATTTTAACATAATCAAATTGTAAAGATAAAACTACATGTGGTGACTAACCTGAACAGTTTCATGCGCATACGTGTTTGCAAGTTACCAGTTTGCACAGTACCCATGACATCTCTGTTAATACATGCACATGACGTTCATGTAAAAGATACAGAAAAAAAAATGATTGTACTCCGATTTATGGTTTTTATATCCACCATGCTAACTAAGTGGTTCCCTTCAGCAAACTATGCTGTAAAATCTTCAACATATGCCTGCATACTCCATTTTCCAAAGAGAAACCTTCACAGTTACTTGGAGCGTACATCCTGAAAAAATAATTTAGTGAAATAGTATATAACACAAGTGCGCTATGTTACAAGAGACCATTTTCAAATAAAAGTTTCTTTAAATTAACGGTACAGATTGCTTTGGTATAAATATTCATACTTGTTTTGTTGTCTCTTTTCTTTACTGTAACAACATCCCAATATTTTTCACAAATTACAGGACTGTTGTTTTACATTTTCTTCCAAAAAGGTTCACAAATATTACCTCAATAATCATACATATCTCTTGGTAACAGCCACATGTGCACAAATTATGTTTAAGATATAATCTTGCAACCTTAAATAAAGGATTTCGTGAACATATGTTAAATTGTCCCTTTCAACACCCTCCCCCTCCACATGTAAACACCTCTGATAAAGGACCCCCATTTGTCTTTTCACGGAGCCCGTCCCCATTGGTTTTGTGCACAAAAATCAGAGCCGGGTTCTGGGGACCTCCTTTGCCAACTGTCGGATTAATCCTCAACTTGAATACACATCTAGGCCTGCTTGGTACTTGCTCTGTTGCAAAATTGCTTGTGAAAATTTACATTATTAATCATTGTTGTCCAAGTCACTTTTAAACCCTTTCATGCGAAGTTTTTGTTTTCTTGTGGCAAGGGCCTACTGGGAAAAAATTATTTAATTTACCCACCCCAAAGGGCCTAACATATTAGGATTGCGAGAAGACTATATATTCTAATCTTGGTTAACGTTAGAGACAAGTTCAAAATATTTAATTTTATTCCAAAAAACAATTTTCACCCCAAGAGACCCCGAGTCCGAGGATTGAGGAGTCCTCTTGAACTCGGATCGAAATTCAGAAGGGTTTTCGAACTCAGATCAGATTCAGAGGTTTATTTTCTACATAACGATTAGGCTATGTGCATCAAGTATTAGTCAGGCGAGCTAAGGGGGGCCCGGGGGGGGGCCCACCCATAAAATTTCCAGTGCTCCCAGGTATCTCCCCCAGTTTTACGAAAAATCATATTTATTCCCCAAAAGTAGTAATTTAACTTTGAAAAAAGGGGAAAAGGCTTAAACTGATCAGAGCCAATAACATCATGATTTTCCTAATACCCCCTGTCCCCCCACCAGAAAAGTCCTGGCTACACCGCTGGTGTGTGGTTTATGTACAAACGCATACAATTGTGGCTGTCCCGCATAGATCATTTCTGCAATGTACCAGGTACAAATCGAAAAAAGAACTAAATATTAATTAACGTTAATAATAATTATTATTATACGAATATACTAGTATTACCAGGCCTGTACGTACTACCTTAGGGCTTTGCTGGTGTGCACAGTATGTCATGTAATTCAAGAGCTGGGAAAATTAAAACTTGAACCCTCTCCTCTTCACAAAATTTTTGAAAGTAGTCGTAGGGATGGGAGAGAGTTCCAACCCCTTCAAATAGGCTTTTACCTTTGTCTCCTTTTTCTCTCCCTAACTGTCAGGCTTGTAGAGGGGTCTGACTTGAAACTGACCTCTGGAACTGGTAAAAACGTCGACATCTACTACCGCCATGATGACTGGTGCCGTAACATCCCATGCGCCGCTGCCATCCTGACGCCGACGTTGAAATTCCACCAATACCATATGGTTCGCTGTGTTGGTATAAAATAGCACATCAGTCCGTGGCGCGCAATTTTAAATTTGTGCGCACGCAAACCCTGCTTTTCGAAAATGCGTGCGCGCAGATTTTTAAAATTACGCGCTGGAATTTAAAAGCTGCGCATTTTTAAAATTGCGTACGCGCAAATTTTAAAAACTGCGCATTTTTTCAAAGTACGCTCAACAGTTATAATGAATGAGAAAAAAGTGGTGGTTGGGATCGACATTCTATTTTTAACGTTAACTTTGAAGTTTAGTAATGACTAATGACTAATGTGGTTATATGTTAATATAACTGTGCATTTCTACTTTCCCATTTCGACAATTTTCTCTGCAAACGATCAAAGTGTGCATGGACGCTTGTCCTTGGTCTGCTGGCTTACAAACTAACGGCACTGAACACATTCATCCCAGAATCTAAATCATGAAACAAACAGATCCCAGGCAACCCAGCATTTTTAAGGCTCGTCTGGCGGTGTACAAAACTCTCAGTGCACTGTACATTCACTCTGTTCACTGTTGCTTTTCTTTTCATGTTACACTAACCATCAGTTCCCAAGAAGAGATCGTCGGGTTGACGAAGTTTGGTTCTTGTTGGAAGAATTAGAAAGAGTTTCATTTAAAGGCATAAACGGACACAGTCGGATACTTTGCAGAACCGAAATGATGAAGGCGCCCTCTGTCGATATCCGCAACTGTCCCTTTAGATTTCTATCTTACAATAATGCGTTGTTATTATTCTATAATGTATAATCTGTTCATTTTCCCAATGTGAAAAAAAAAAAAAAAATGAATGAATCCAATGCATTTTGGTCTAGTTATGATTCAAGATACCCACCATTATCAATTTCACAACCACATACACTCGACAACATTAAAACATGATTGTGTTTGTTTTCAGATTAACAACACAAAGTTAGATCGATCGTTTACGATTCAAAACTACACAATAACCCCTGTAACGTGCCGGGGAAAATAATGTGAATAGTGATCGGTAATTAGACCGAGGATACTACTTCATTAGTGTATGAATAAAACAGTGTTCATATCTACAGGCTGAGTTTATGGTCTTTTTTTTATTCTGCTGAAACTTGATATTTTAAACTGACGCCCATACGCGACAACGGGGGCGGGGGAGGGTGTGGAACGAATCTCCACACATCTTTATTTATTTATATCTGCTGTTTATTTTTCCTTTTTCTATTTTTTATACATTTTTTTTTTTTGGGGGATTAATTTTGCTGATATTTTGTTCAAGTGAAAATATCTTTTAAAACATTTGATAAAGCACATTTTTGAGTAAATTTAAAATATTTTTGTTGTATGCATAGCAACGGCACAGCATTATGCTGGTGTAAAATCTGTGGCTACTTGCAGCCGCTGTATGGGCGTTTTTGGTTGGTGGCCCGTTGCAGGTGTTTACGTATTAGTAGACGTTTAGGTTGTGGCTGGTTCCTGGGCTGCTATGGACACCGGTTTGGGCTGCGGCCACTACGGACTTTTTGAATTGTGGCCGCTTGTGGCAAATATGTGCGTTTGGGGCTAACTGTGGCCACTTGTCGCTTCTATGGGCGCATTTGAATTGTGGACGTTTCTGGCAGCCTTCGTCTCTTTAAAGAGTTTGTACTCTGAACCAAAAAGAGGTTTTCTTTTATGGGCTTGTACTGAACCCCTGAATCTATAATAGCCCCCAGCAGGGCATATGACCCCCTACACCAACGCTAACACTCACATAAAGTGCTCGCTCAAAAACAGAAAAAACGATCGAACACACTTGAAGGAAGTCTAGCAAAATGTAATAATGTGTTTTCTCCATTTTGAGAGAGGAACTAAACAACAGATTTATTATATAAACCCACAGTAAAATAACTTTCTCCGAACTTAAGAGTGTCTGGAAATTCAGAAAACCCTAGGTCACCGGGAAAAAACAATTGTAACTAAAATGCATTCCCGTGTCGCCTCTTGCCTGTGATTGGGGCCACCCCTTCAGTGTAAAAAACCCAAACCCCAAGTAATTGGGGAAAACATTGTGCACATGTTAAACACCAAAATATAAGTACTAACTCATGTGTAAACGTAACAGGTGTGATTTTGTATCCACCCAAAAGGCAGCAGCAGACCGTGAGCGTTTCAAAAATTCTAGACAACAAGGCGGGCTTGAACATAATTACTTTTACTAATAAAAAAATATAACGTCAAAATAATGTTTAATAGCCTTAAGTTTTTGAATGGGTTCTTTCTCAAAAGGCAAAATAGACGATATATATGCAGACACATTTCCCCAATATTTAACACAGGACTCCGGGCGGTTATCAGGTGTGAAAAGCGAACACAAAGAGAATTTTTCAAGAAACAGTGTCATATACTTCAGTCCTAGGACCCCGGACAAAAGGAGAGATTAAACATGGAATAGATCAACTAGGGGAAGAGGCAGGGTTATAGCTGTAAACGAAGAAAAACCAAAAGAGGAATGAAAATGAAAAATATAATGTCGCTTTTGTTCTTTATGACATAACCAATGTACTTAAAAAATGGAGAATACCACTATTTGTTATATGTGCTGAAGCCCTCTTTTAAAATAAAATCTTGTTGACGCGGACGAGCTTTTAATAATAATTTGTAACAGTGCCTCATAAAAAACAATAATAATAAACTGGGCCCTGAGTACGCTGCAGCTATAACAACTCAACAGGGCAAAACATGCAGGTAGTTGACAAGGCCAGGGAGTAGGGTTTCACAAACAAGAAAATGATGTTTGTTTGTGTTTTCAATCGGACAACATAAACAACTAGACTGAACCGTCGGACAGACCGATCGAACAAGTATAACATATTCAGACGATGAACCAGTTCTTTTATATTTCAACAATCACTGGCATTTAATTTAAAAAAAAAATTTCGTCGTGATTGAGGAAAGCTTTGTTGATAGAGTGCTAATACTGTTGGACTGTGACAAGTCTAATCTGCTCTGAACGCCTCGCTATCACTCTTGTGTGCCATCCCAAGTATGTACATGTAATGTGGGCCATGCATTTAGTACACCACACCCAGCTAATCAGCTTCCGTGCTATACACGGTCACTTGTATGCAGTCTTCACAGGTCTATGTGTACATACAAGTAGCCCACGGTACCATGTGCGCTCACCATTATAGTCTGCTGCTCATCAATCGTCTGTATGGTCTTTACTTCCCACGAGGCTCCTCGTTCTCGGTAGTCATAGATTAGGCAAAAAAAAAAGTGTTGATGAGTTGCCCTCCACCAACCGACCCAAAAGTAGCTGAAATCGGGTCGGTTCCCCCTGTGTCATTCATAGGCCTATTTATTAATGAAACTTCCATATTCGTTGTATAAAACATAATACGTTTGATTTTTTGAAATTTTCCACCTTTTACCGGTAAATTCTACCGGTACCCAAGACTCAATCTACATGTTTTTCAAATCGAGATGGCCCCGGCCCCTCACACATGGTGCTACTGACCTTCGCACACACAAAAATGTGCCAACGATTACGACTCAAATCTACACGTTTTCCAATCGAATGATCCCTAAGACGTTACATGTTGAGCATTGCACGCAATATGGATGAATTTGCTGTGTCAATCACACAGCGAAAAAGTACAACAAAAATGCTTGGGATACTTTTTATTCTGAGCTCAAAATTCCTTTTCGATAGGTATGTACAAATGAAAAACATGGTATGTGGTTTCAGTTCCAAAATTTTTCAATCTTGTTTTATCATTATTAATTCATCTTGTACCTCCTGTAATAATTTTTGTATAATGAATAAGGATATATTTTTATATATATTATGAGGGCCCCAAATGATCAGCTGTGCTGGATGGGTTACCCTCGTTAAAGATGGTTTTAAATAAAATAAAAAATAAATAGAAGCGAACGACGAAACCCCCCCAAAACTGGCGTGGTCTCAGTATGTTAGCCTTTTACTCTGGTTGGAAGGATAAACTAGGAGTAACTTGCGCGGTCATTGGCTTAATCCGCCCCATGTTAATTATGCAAATTGAGTCACAGTGCTCCGGGTACAAACTTAATAATGATATACAAGAATGCGTAATTCAATGGTGTGTACGTTTACAGATTAAAACAATGGCACACATATCGTAAACATTGTATCTAATTACTTTCATCCAAGTTTAACACTCAGCTGTAAAATAAATGGAAACTTGATTAATTCAATTCCATGGCAGCCCAGGGGCCGAATTACATAATAATTTTTAAAAAGCTTAACAATAAATTGAAAAAATAAATATCCATATACAAATTTAAATTGACTGTGAATACATTAACAACACGTGTGTTAAACAAAATTTGGGGCAATTTCCATTTGAGCAGGGTATCTGAGCTCTGAATCTGTTGGTTTTGCATTTTGTTGAGGTATTGATTAGTTTTTTACGAAAAAGGGCCAGTTTGTTTTGCGAGGTAGAAAGAGGTGAGACATGATTTGTTTGGTTGAAATCAGCTGCAATGTTTTTTGCACAACAAGCGACGGCGATTGCTTAGACTATAGGTTAGTTGAGGGACTCTAAAGTACTCTAAAGTCACACGAACACATTCAAGTTACTCTACGTGCCATTCAGATCACTTAGTTTCAATCAACCAAGTATTTATACCGTTTAAAGTGTTGCTTCGTCGCTGCGCTCACACTCTATTGGACGACACAACACTGGAAAACATATTCTGGTTCAGAATTGTCTAGTGGTGCTAGATCAATGAGTGTTACATACGGGACTTTAGTTACTGGATTTTTGAGTCATAAATGTTGTGTTATAGGCAATGTACAATTAATATATTGGAAGTTAGAATATTTCCATTCCAAAAATTGAATCATTTATTTGAATCGCTTGGGTCTATGAAGTTTTGGGTTTTCCCGGAATCTCTTCATCTCGGCAACATTTAATACATACAATATTTTATTATATCCTTGCTCACTCAAGGCTCAGCCCCTCTAGGGCATCTCTTAGGTAACTCTTGGAACCTCTTTTCCTAAAAGGTAATAAGATTTTGAGTGAAATGTACCAAGCAGTCTCTCAATTCTATCAACTATTATTAGGACCTCCAAATTTATCAACAATTTAACTAACTCAAGAGACACACTGGCTCCTACTGTGTTATAGGTGGTTTTATGCAATGCCTTCTTCTACTACTAACTATGATTTTACTGGGAATTACTGGTGAAATCAACTGGATTTTAATTTGCATTTTAATAATAAATTTGACTTCATTGGCTGCCGATGTAGAAGTGATCATATTATCTGATTTTGCATTGCTTTCTTATTGAATAAAAACGCGTAATAATTTCAATATTGAGTTATTTAATATAGTAATAAACTGTCTGCACTTGTTGATTGTGCCATCTGCTTTTGCTAATACCAAGGTCATTGAAAAAATTGTGTTTTCTTCTTCATCCTCCACCGCTATGGGAACTTTGATAAAATCATTGTGAATAAATGATTAAAACGTGTTGAAAGCAAATAGACCTTGGGTATGCAGCATTAGATTATCTCATTGTTTCTGAACAATCCAAATTAATAGCTTATATTGCACCAGTGTAATTTGGTAGAGAGCCCAGCAGTGAGTTTTTGTTTCTTCCACAATTCTAGAGCACCTACACCTTCCACAGAAATAATGTTCCTTTAATCCGGTGTCTATAACTGGACGACATGAATTAATCTTTTACCTTTACAGAAATTGAATATGATCTAATACACTCGATATGAGTCTGTTAGAAAATCTAAAACAATCTTCTCTTTCAAGATGACTTCTTTCTCGGTAATACTACTAATAGAAGTGTTAGCAATTCTAAAATTGATTATGTTACAAATAAAATAATGCTCTTTTTACTGCTGGAATTATTGTTGTGATGGGACATGATGGAGGATTTTACCAAATTCTGTAACCTGAATAATTACTGACATTAAGCCATGCAGAAAAGGGCCCATATCATGCCAAAATTGTACATATTGTTTTAATCTTCCAGCGGCTATATTTCAATTCTTCCAACCCACAAGATTCACAGTTGCATGTACCTTACCGTACATCACTGATGAACTATATTCCAGATTTGCAATTTTAAGGCAGGATGGAGGATCCCGCAGCCCAACCCTGTTGACGTAGAAATGATGGCCAGGGTGTTTGACAATGTGTTGGAGATGAGTGTTTCGCTGAGAGTTAGATATGAGCACTTTGCTACGGGTGATTCTGTTGTGGAAGTTTGTGTATCCAATTGATGAGGCAGTTTTGCTCTTGGTTTTAAACCTCAGATGATGACCGTGCATCGAAGCTAAATGGGCAGATCTCTCTTGACTAGTGGCCTGGCATATCTGCAGCTCAGTGTAGCAGATATCAGCATTTGGCATGCTTACTGTCTTTTAGATGTTTCATGTTGAACCTCCTGATAATTAAGTAAACTTTGCTAAACAGGCGTTGGTGAAAATTTCCAACTTATATTACTGTGATTGGATAATTTATTTGTCCAAATCATAGGTTAAAATGATTTCCTCTGTTTTATGTAAATTGTATAAAATGTTACTTTTGAATGTGTATTTATTCTTTAACATTATTGTTTGCAATAGAGGGCCTATGGGGTTTTTTTGTACCTGGCCCAGTTAGAACTGTAAGGAAATTTCCTCCAAAAATGGTTGGAGACGGAAGGTTAAGACAATGTTGAGTTTGTGTTGTTCTTCTCCTTAGTTCAAGGGTTAAAAGCAAAAACTATGTAAACTGATTGACCGATTTTCAATATTGGGGCTGACACTACCGTTTGGGCACCCTTTGCACAATGACTTGTACGAGTGAGTGGTCTTCTCTGGACGTGTCATTGCTTATAATGTACATGACTTTGTACACTGTACATGTTTGTGAACACATAGTTAAAATCACTGCTGTCATCTTGAGTACGTACACGTGGATATCTTCCATCCCACAACTAACGAGAAAGCAATATAGCTTAAAATACTCAACAACTGCTTAATTACCTTCAACCGCCTCAATCAGTTGATGAAACTCTCACTGATGTGATATTATTTGATTTCGTGGTTTCTCCATCTTCAATTTTGGGAGACTTTACATAAAATCATTTATTTCATACACTTTCATAGTAAAATAAACAACTGTAAACTCTATAACATAAGTAAAACTTACACAACTCGGGTTAACTTGTTCTTTACTCTCGGGGAAATTATAATTTTACATTTACAAAATAGGCCCTAGATTTGTATTTTTTTTTTTCACAGTCTGTTTTACCCAAATTAGATTTTTGTTTACATACCGGTAAGTAACTTGTTCATTTCTAACTTTTGTTTAAACGCATCAGATCTCTGGTGTGGATTATATCAGTTACCAAAAAGAAGAAATTATAAATATAACTCAAATCAGAAAGGTGATTTATGTATACATTTTCACCATGTGTGTGTTACACCATGTGTGTGTTTACACCATATTATTGCCTTTTCACCATATGTGTAAGGCTTACACCATGTATTATTATTTACACTTTGCGTGATGACCTTTAACCAGGGCATTTCCTAAAATAATGTGTTTGTTACTTCAGATGAATAACATTGGAGATGTTATGTTGGTGCCTTATTCAAAATAAATCAAATTAAGTATTTTTCTGCATGCTGATAATTGGCTCAAAACATGTTTTATGGTTTCTTGGCATAGACCAGTGAATTTTTGTGTGTGTTTTGCGGCCGGCAGTTTGACTTTGGGGGGTTCTTTTTGAAAACACCTATGGGCCTATTGCATGTACAAGATTCACTAACATTTGACAGTGTTACGAGATCTTACCCCTTTGATCATGAGGATATATCGCCCTCTATTTCCAGATTAAATGGGCGATCTTGTGTGTTGAACGAACATAAGCTGGCTTATTTACTTTGCTACCTTTAAAACATAAAGGGAAATTAAACATTTTACATCATGACTGTTTTAAAACGGTATTTTTTAGTGACGTTGTACACCCATGGATGAGGAGAAGACAAGTCACTCAACAGTGGAACCAACCGTCCGTAGCCCTGTCACACGCATTGCTGCCAGTATGAGCTATGATTATATCCCTTCCCAAACTAAATTCTGCTTGGAAAACCGGTAACCCCTGTCGTCCGCAGTACCGTGGCTTAAACACAAGAAGAAGCCAACGTACCACCATAATTGTGGTACTCACGCACACACCAGCGTGGTTTCTTGCCCATTACCATTCTTAGACCCCTTGTTAAGTTTGAACGACTTTGACCTCTTTGGGTCATCAAGGAAACACGTAGTAAACGTAAACAGAGCAAAGCAGTGACGACATCTCATTCATAAAATACTTGCAGCTCTAAGACTGTACACGCAAGAACATGAGCGGTTGTAATCTGATACGAGCCGTGTAGGAGATGTAAACGAACGATCCTTGTACTGTGAAATTAAAAATGGCCTGACAATTACTACTTCTTTTTCTTGTTCTCAACATTTGTTGTATATTTTTAATTTTGTGCGCAGGTTGTATGGGAGGTGGAGTATCAGGACCACTAAGCATCAGGGTGAACTAATATTACACCAGGTTGTATGTGAAGATAGATTATTAGAATTTTCACATCAGGGTAGAACTAAAACATATAGTTATGGAAAGTTAATAGGTGCAGACCAACAGTTTGACTTGATTTCATGTTAGTTGTCATTTTATGATTAAAGCGGGGCAGGGCATATAAGCCCCTTCAAAATTATCTTAAACAGTTAAAACCATTCCGCCCCAACTGACAACACCATCAACTATTGGAATCTATGTCATTCATCCAATTGGACAAATACATATTTCTATAATGTTAATGCCATATTGCAAAATATTTTGTTTATTGTAACTCGTCAAAGCTTCCTCTCTTAGTGAAAACCCAATCAAAATGTCGACCTTGTTGTGCGATTTTAAATCCACCAGACTTGGTTAAAAATGAGAATGACTATGATGTACATTTCCTTTCTCTATTTTTTAATCAGCCCGGGGCAACATATAGTGTGCATGTATATGTGGCTGTACTGAAGGCTTACATGGATGAGGTTCAGCAGTCTGAGGAGAAGTGCCAGCGTGTCGGTCGAGTTGGCACTGCCGTAAGACACGGCCGAAGAGAGAGCCGAGAGTCTCGGTCACAATCATAGACGCGAGTTGAATCGGATCGATAATTTATCTACTTGAGCACATAAGTTAAAACGTGTCAATCCTGATAACCTTATAACTCAACCTACTTATTCTATCTTGATCGGGTAAATTAGCTTGTAGATCTGTGTTTCTTGATATGTACACCCATACACTTTTTTGAGGCAGTGGTCTGGCACGTTTTATACCCATGGTGGCATAACCCGATCGGCCGTCGTATGTCCAGGACGTCAAACTGCCATGTACACGCATTGTATATTATGCCCACACGCTATTTGATGTGCATGGCAGGTATATGGCACACATGTTATTCGTAATGGCGTGACGCGATCGGCTGCATCGCCAGACGGCCGTGCATACGATATAACGGTTTTGCACACGTACGAGCGAATACGTCCCTTTGTTAACTCACCCTCATAAAAACAACATAAAACAACAAAAAACATACAAAACACGAAGCTAAAAATGATTGCAATCATTAAGAGGTTATTATACTAGACAGATGTAGAAATGAGAGGGGCTAAAAATGTCTTTCCTAAAGTTTAACATCGCATGTCGCTTTAGACAAGCTGAGGGTAGGCGTAATGCCCCCACAATTGAACATTGGGTCAAAAAAGTTCACGGGGTGGTCTTCAATGGGTATTTTGTACACATAGGTATTTTGTACATATGGGTATTTGTATGCACTGAGATGCCTCCCCAAATGCTCGGATTAAACTATGCTCATATGCTTCGCACTCACCACTCAACGAGCTAAGCAATAACAAACCGTTACCCTTCAAGTTACAGGACTTGTCTCATCAAACCCCACCTCCTTGGGAGAAAATTTAATGTTGCATGCTGAAGTGTCCAGATCCAATAACTTTCCCCATAATGTGTGTATCAAAGGTCTTGGGGCACGCCCCCGACGAATTCCGTGCTGGCCTGGGTGCCCCATATAGGTTCCTATTTGAGACTGCAGGATTCAGAGTATTGACATGTCCCCTAGAAAAGTGGTGCGCCCCTTATAGTGCCCCTGAAAATTGTGGACCTAGTTACGCCACTGACCTTCAAACTTGGCTCACATACTAGACCTGTAACTGGTTGTACCTAAAGTTATGAATCTCATTGCGTACCCCATCAGATGTCGAATTACACTAAATCAAAGTTGCGTCATATCCTCGCTTGAACCGCAAAAGATATTTTCACAATCTTTGCATCATCTTAAAGATCATTTCGTATACAGACATGACCCCAAACTGACCTCTCCTTCCGGTCAAAACCAGAATTTTAAGTATTTAAAAGCCACAAATGTTATCAATTATTGAATAACTGTTAATATTTACATTTTAAAGAGAATAAGTAAACAAGGAGAAGGGTATAAATGAATAAGTTAACATTAGATTGAAAAATGGGGGTCGGAAAATCAAATTATTGTACTGGAAATTAAATCCCAACGAAAGGCTTTATAGGTCCTGTGAAGAGTGTATTTACCAAACTTTATTGTTTGGTGCTGTTATATTGATTGGTATGAATTAAAAACAATTTTAAATGTTGTTTTTTTTGTGTCGAGTGGATTATTAATTGTTTATTTAAGAATCAAAAATTGACCCCCGGAATTTTCGAAGTTTTAACGAAACGTTCGTGACGTACACAAAGGCAGAGAATTTTACACTCGCGGAGCTAGACGGTATGGTTTGGTGCCAGACTTTGATAGGATAACAGTCTAATAATTATAGAGGGTCGAGTTGTCCCCGTCACGGTACAATGCACGCTTAGCGTTGTCATGCACACACAGACGCATTTTAGGCCAGAATTAGAAGCACGGGAGAATTACTCTACGAAAAGCATAGCAGTAACACACGAAAAACATGTCCGAAAGAGAGGAGAGTTATCCGTGAAACGCAGCGCAAGCCCCCATCATGCGGTCGGAACACACACCGAAGGCAATGCTAACATTACGGTGTTATTTAACGAAATACCAGAAACAGTTGAGTCAAACAAGCGCAGGCATAATGAGAAAGGTTTGATGTTTTTATGTTTGTCTTGCCAGGATATAAAATCAGACACGATGTTTTTATTAATCGCAGAAAATCACGGCATGTTTTTCATGCCGTGGACACTGAAACAGGTGAGAACGAGTGTGACCATGTCGTTTTGCACGTTAGTGGACTGGGTTGTACATGGGAGAATTACTAAATGGCCACTTACCCTAAGTCTTTCTCGCTTTAAAAAACACCTCTCTCTTTCTTCGTTGGAGCCTTCACAGCCTTCTTACGCTTAGCGGGAATATCGTTGGAATTGCATCTGGTAGCAGTACGGCCTTATAAGCCATACCGAACTGGCTGTGAAGGCCCCGTTCAAAGCATGTCTGCTCGTCTGTCTGCAAGTTCTGTGGATCGCGGTTCGGGAATTGCCTCCTAAGTGTACGTCACGAATTTTATGTTAATGAGGGGTATGGGCGTGTCAAAAAGCACCCCTTAAATTAAAAAATTAATATTTGTATGGTATAAACATGAGGGGAAAAATTTACAAATGACAAATATATGTTCCAGTAGGCATACTGTATTGTATACAATGAAAAAAACACCTATTTCATAGGACCTTTAAGAAATAGAACGTATTTTCTGAGTAATTATGAATCCACTCCATGTACATCCTCCGGTTTGAGAAGTTTGTGAGAGCAAAATGTAACACCTGAAAAAGAAATTAAAATGTTAGCTACATTCTACTGATTAAAGTTAAGAGTTTACGATAATTTGAAAATTAATAGGCCATTAATCCCCGTTTGAAATGGCTATTCACCTGACTGAATATTAACAAATGTACGCGAATGGTGAGTCACAGACTG